>CM077296.1:10677500-11277500 GCA_039654925.1 Anguilla pacifica
CATGGAAACAAATGTGTACCTCACTAGCTGTCAGTCCTGATATGAAGATTGATTTTGTTTTTGTTTTTTTTAGAATTACATTCCACAAGTTAAAAAACGAGAATGACTGTCATACTTGTAGTGCAGATAATTGAAATAAATGTACAAATAAAAACAACATCCATCCAGAAACGGCCCATCACAGCATTTATGATTAATAAAGTTTATGACTGCAAACTGATGTTCAGCTCCAGGCTAATGACTTCCTCAGAAATTTGAGAACAGAGTGATTTTTCTTTTTATCAATGTCATGGTCCAAATTCATTTTTAATTGGAAAGCAAAGTGAAATGTAATTGACCTTTACACCGTCCTATATTATCATATTTCTGTGATAATGACCAAAATCAAATGAAATCGCTCTGTGGCAATCCCCATTGTAAAAGAAGAATGTGTAAATTGATTGATGGTCTTGGGCGGGGAACAAATCGGAGGTGAAAGCCAGCCTCTCTGTCTCTGGGTGCAGAGGGGAAAGACGGTGGAGGTTTTAATCGCGATGAATATGCGATTGCCCTGAAATACAGTTGTCCTGTAAGCGGCCATTTTTCTATCATTACTCTTCATTAATGACAATGCTGGAGACTACCTGCGTATCTGAGCACTTTTGGCTGGACCGCACCACGGGGCCAGCCCTACAAACGCGAATGTCCGTGACTGAGTGACTGAGTGATGAAGTTACACCATTGGTCGGCCGAGTTATGAAGTTACACCGTTGGTCAGCCGAGTTATAAAGTTACACCGTTGGTCGGCTGGATCACGCGTGTTAGGTCTAGCCATGTACTAGGTTTTAACCGGGTCTTGTTTCTTTTACACTGATTTGACTTTTTTTTTTTTTTTTGCTAAACACAAGGTTTGGCTGCCATGGAAGTTTGAATGACAGAGTTCACGCCGTTACTCCTCGGTGTGACTCATGTCCCGCACAGAAACCTTTCTGGCTGTGCCTCGGGGTCATACTAAGAGTGACGATGACAGTGGTGCTGGGGTCTCTGATGTGTCCCCTCTCTCTCAGACACGTATTTGACTTTCTCCACGAAATGTCAGTCGGATTTAAACTTTGCAATGTTAAATAGGTTAAATGAAAACTAAAATGGAAAACTATCGGCCATTTTTCTTTCTTTATTTCTTTTGCTTTTTTTTTTTTTTTTTTGGAGAGCGGATCTAAGTACTCTTCAAGGGTACCCTCTCTGGTTTTCTGGAAATACAAACAGTGTTTAAAGGGAAATGTTCTATGGTTTATATCTCTGTACTCTCCATCAGTCAAGATGATATGGCTTGTTCAATTTCAAGTGCATTCTTTCGTATGATCATTCACTCCAAGTTCAGTGCGTGGAACCTCTAAGTGCACTCAGCTGTGCATCCTGGGAATTTTATGGACTCCTTGAACATTGCTCACGCTGCATGAGTGTTGCCTCTGAATCCTTATTGCAAATGAATAATTGCTTATCATCAGCAACCGATAATGTGTAAGGAAGGTCCACAGCACTTAACATTGTGCATGGGTAGTCATTTCCTCTAATCTGATAGATAGATAGATAGATAGATAGATAGATAGATAGATAGATAGATAGATAGATAGATAGATAGATAGATAGATAGATAGATAGATAGATAGATCATTTTAATTTAAAAATGTTTATGTGCCCATGAAATTTGACCTTGTTCACCAAAGATCTGTGTTGGGGAAGCCGAATGTGATGCGAATTCCAGACAGTGAGTGAAATGGGTTTCATTTGATTGAATCGAGAGCAATTTTAAGACGAAGTGTGATTAAAAATACAGAACAGCTCCCTGTGGTCACAGAGCAGAAATGGGTCAGTCTTCACCGGGATGTTTTCAGCTGTACGACACTACTCAAGCAACGCTATCCTCTTCACCCGGGTACACCGGACACGCAGGAAATGAAAGTGCCTGTTCTGGAGGTATAACCAGGTGTGGGCTCTGAGTAATAAGGTTAGACTCTCTCTCTCTCTCTCTCTCGCATAAACACACGTGTCCCCGCTGTCGCGCGGAATGAAATTTGTGTTCCTCCGCCTGACCTTATTATGAGGCTGCCACGCTACATGAAAGACGGGGACAAAAGCGGAGGAGAGGAGAGAAACACCTCGCAGCGCGATACAATAAATACGGGAGAAAATAAATAGCGCTCTTATCTGATTTCTTTACCGAGACAGTTTAAGTAAAGCGAAGCAATAATGTTCTACGGACTCTTCGGTTCTTCGCTTGGAGGGGGGAAAAAACTACTGAGTAATCATTTTCTGGCTCACAAAGTGTTTCCCATTGATCTATTTGTGCGCTATTCTTTTTGTTGTTCTTATTGGCTCAGAAATGAATTTCACAGCCGCGGTCTCCAGTCTGTATTTCACGGCTTTGGAATTACAGAGATGCCATCTATCGCGGGGCACCATAAATGTCCCCAGCGCGGACGAGAACGGCGCATGAAAGTAAAATATTCAAGAGAGTAAACACAGAGACAATCAATAACGGACTGAGGTATATTTGCATTTTTATATTTTGTAGAAATGAGCTGCGCGTTTGTCATATTTATTTGCTGGAATGTGACGTTCAGGGGAAGGTGTCATTTTTCATTAGCCCCTACAGAACGCCGCCTCCAGATAACATGCATTTTTATGGGCCAGTTTTCCTTGTTGCATAATTACACAGCCAATACAGGTAAAATACCTTGTTCAAGGCAAATAATGTAGTGTTCTCGCCTCAGTGGAGAAGTTGATTTACCGTTACACAAAAACAGATGCTAGTCCATGGAGTTTACAAAAACAGTACAAAAAAAGAACAAGCCGCGGATCACTTGGGTTGAAAAATGTTTGTGGAAACAAACGAAGTGCAGTACTTGGTAACTGAGCTTCAGATTAAAATCTTCAAACTTCTGGGTTCTGCCAACCCTGTTGCCTAACTGCTGTTTTCTGCTGTTAACTGAGTGGAATCCCAGTCTGTTATTCAGAGACATGGTGCTCATACTGCTACAAAACCATGGAGACACAAAATGTCAAGAGGCAATCTTAAAATTTTCATTATGTTTATCTTCTATCTTGAGTAGCACTTTGAGACTTCTTTGTCATATCAAAATGGCTGCCCTTTGCTAATTCATTAGATTATTTGCAAGAAGAGCTTGTAGTACAGTTAATAGGATAATAGGAAGTGCTCGGGGTCACCGAGTAGGAGGGGTCATTGAGTGGACAAAGTAATATAGAGTGGGAGGGGTCAATGAGTAGGAGGAGTAACATAGAGTGAAAGGGGTCACTGAGTGGGAGGAGTAACATAGAGTGGGAGGGGTCTCTGAGTGGGAGGAGTAACATAGAGTGGGAGGGGTCACTGAGTGGGAGGAGTAACATAGAGTGGTAAGGGTAAATAAATGGGAGGAGTAACATAGAGTGGGAGGGGTCAATTAGTGGGAGGAGTGACACAGAGTGGGAGGGATCATCCAGTGGGAGGAGTCATTGAGTGGGAGGAGTAACATTGAGTGGTAGGCATCATCGAGTGGGAGGAGTAACATAGAGTGGGAGGGGTCAATAATGGAGAGGGGTAGAGGCAGCGTTTGGGAGTGGGAGGGGTCACAGGGAAACAGCTACAGTGTCCCAGACAGGGTTGGGCAGTATTCTAATTACCTGAACTGGAACTATGTGTTCGCTTCTGTTTTTATATGGTTTATATCTCTTTACCACCAGCAAAGCAGGCCACATCTACACCATTTTGACTGCAGCTTATCAATTTACCTCAGATTTTGTGTATTTGTGCCCCGCCCTGTTCTCGGAGCGAAATGGCGGTAATCCGAGGGCGTGTAGCGGGAACGCCGCAGGGTTTCGTTGCCTGGCACCCGCGGCCCCTTCACCGGGGCCTCGCGACCCTCAGGACAAGTGCTTAGAGCCTCCGCTTTACCTAATCCCCTCCCCACCGCTAATCTCCTCACCCCCCCTTGCCTTCCGCCTCACTCTGCCCCCCATCGCCACTGGCAACCGCATCACCTGACTGACTTCATCAACTTCCCTGGCTTTATCAGAGCGGACATGTTGGCAATAAACCTACCTGTCAGGCGGTGGATTGAGCCTTCTTCCCTAAACAACTATAAATCACAGACATTTAGCAGACACTCCAAAGCGACTTACATAGCATCCATTTATACGGCTGGATAATTACGGAAGCAATGCCGGTTAAGTACCTTGCTCGAGGCCACAAGGCCTTTGGGACCTGTTGCATACTCATTATACTGCACTGCCGTCTGTGTATTCTCCTTAGTGTTCCTAAATCCCCCCCACCCCGCAAGGTCGCATAAGGTCACAAGGTCAAAATGGCAGCCAAGCGTGTGGCTGGTCTTCTGTGGGTTGGGCTGGAGTCGTAAGTCCCATGGTAATTAATCAGGGGGCCGGTTCCCACACGCTCAGTCATCGCCACGGCTATGCAGATCAGGGACTAGCTGATTGGCCGGCTCGCACACGCTCAGTCACCGAAATGGCTATGCAGATCAGGGACTAGCTGATTGGCCGGCTCGCACATGGCTATGCAGATCAGAGACCAGCTGATTGGCCGGCTCGCACACGCTCAGTCATCGCCATGGTTATGCAGATCAGAGACTAGCTGATTGGCCAGCTCGCACACGCTCAGTCACCGCCATGGCTATTCAGATCAGGGACTAGCTGATTGGCCGGCTCACACATGGCTATGCAGATCAGAGACCAGCTGATTGGCCGGCTCCACACGCTCAGTCATCGCCGTGGCTATGCAGATCAGGGACTAGCTGATTGGCCGGCTCGCACACGCTCAGTCATCGCCGTGGCTATGTAGATCAGGGGCTAGCTGATTAGCCGGCTCGCACACGTTTAGTCACTTCCATGGCTATGCAGATCAGAGATTGGCTGACTGTCTCTGTGGAGCGCAGCCAGATCTCACAGCTCGGGGCAGCAGAGATGGAGGAGCTGGAGCGCTCGACCGCTCGGCGCTGTCTGCCAGGCCTGTTTTCACACCCCGTGAGCACAGCGAGCAGGAGAGAGGGGATCCTGCTCTGCGCTAACACTCTGAGCATCTCCACTGTGCGTGGCGTGTTTTCAGCTTATCGCACTGTCTGGACAACTACACTTCGCTGTGAATGGGTATGAGACTGTGAATGTGATTGGGACTGAGACTGTGAATGAGGATGTGACTGAATGGGGATGTGACTGTGAATGTGATTGGGACTGAGACTGTGAATGAGGATGTGACTGAATGGGGATGTGACTGTGAATGTGATTGGGACTGAGACTGTGAATGAGGATGTGACTGAATGGGGATGTGACTGTGAATGGGTATGAGACTGTGAATGTGATTGGGACTGAGACTGTGAATGGGAATGTGACTGAATGGGGATGTGACTGAGTGGGGATGTGACTGTGAATGTGAATGGGGATGTGACCTGGAATGTGATGGGGACTGAGATTGCAAATGGGGATGTGACTGAATGGGACTGTGACTGAATGGGGATGTGACTGAGTGGGGATGTGACTGTGAATGGGGATGTGACTGAGTGGGGATGTGCCTGTGAATGGGACTGTGACTGCCAAGAGCTTGGGGGTGGTCCTGGATGACCAACTGGACCTCAAGGAGCACATCAAGGCAACATCACGGTCCTGCAGATTCCTTCTGTACAACATCAGAAGGATTCGACCATACCTGACGACGCACTCCACCCAGCTGCTCGTCCAGGCTACGGTGACCTCTCGCCTTGATTACTGCAACTCTCTCCTTGCAAGCCTGCCAGCTTGTGCCATACAGCCACTTCAGATGATTCAGAATGCCGCTGCCCGACTCATCTACAACCTTCCCAAATTCTCCCACGTCACTCCTCTGCTGCGATCACTCCACTGGCTACCTGTCGCTGCCAGGATCCGGTTCAAAACCCTGACCCTCGCCTACACTGCTGCCAACAGGACAGCCCCCACCTACTTGCAGGACATGATTCGCTTCTACGTGCCTGCTCGACCACTCCGCTCTGCGGAAGCAGGGCGCCTAGTAACCCCTCCCACCCGCCCAAAGGGATCACAGAGCTTCTCCACCCTAGCTCCCCAGTGGTGGAACGAACTTCCCGTCCCTCTCCGAACCTCCCCCTCATTACCCATCTTCCGCCGTGGCCTGAAGACTCATCTCTTCAGACTATACCTAGATTAACCACCATGCTGTATATTTCACTCTTTAATTTAAAAAAAAAAAAAAAAAAAAACCCCCCCCTTTTCATGTCACTTGTATTTGTCTTTGTCCTAATACTGTAGCTTATACTTCTGCCTAGTTGGCTTTGCAGAGGTTAGGTTAGAATAGTGTTCACTGCGTGAACTGTGTTCTTAGCTAGAAATAGCTGTACAAAATAAGTATTATACCTTTCTGAACCTGTGTTCAGCAGTTGCCTACGACCATGATATGCACTTTTTGTACGTCGCTTTGGATAAAAGCGTCTGCGAAATAAATGTAATGTAATGTAATGTAATGAATGGGTATGTGACTGAATGGGGATGTGACAGTGTATGGGAATGTGAATTTGAATGTGATTAGGACTGTGACTGTGAATGGGAACATGAATGGAAATGGCAATGTGACTGATTCTATTCACAGCACAATATGTTCTCTCACAGAAAAATAACATTTAATTAAACTGGGACAGAACTGAATGAGCTAATTAGTAGATTACTAGGGCAGACAGACATCAAATGAAGCAGGGCACAAAAGCTGGGAATGAAGAAGGGATTTAAAAAAATTAGACTGGGTTATGCCTGCTCATTACAGTTGGCTATATCTGATCATTAGAATGGGTTATGTGTGCTCATTAGCCTGGGTTATGTGTGCTCATTAGAATGGGTTATGTGTGCTCATTAGAATGGGTAATGTGTGCTCATTAGAATGGGTTATGTGTGTTTATTAAAATGGGTTATGTGTGCTCATTAGACTGGGTTATGTGTGCTCATTAGAATGGGTTATGTGTGCTCATTAGACTGGGTTATGTGTGCTCAGTAGAATGGGTTATGTGTGCTTATTAGAATTGGTTATGTGTGGTCATTAGAATAGGTTATGTGTGGTCATTAGAATAGGTTATGTGTGCTCATTAGAATGGGTTATGTGTGCTCATTAGAATGGGTTATGTGTGCTCATTAAAATGGGTTATGTGTGCTTATTAGAATGGGTTATGTGTGCTCATTAGAATGGGTCATGTGTGCTCATTAGACTGGGTTATGTGTGCTCATTAGAACAGGTTATGTGTGTTCATTGTGGAGGATCTCATTGTGGATGATGTAGTGTGTTTTACCAGGCCAGGGCTCAGAGGCATGTCCCCCCCTCTCCTCAGAGGGGTGATCTAATGCCCCCTCTGTGACATCACCGGGCCACGCTGAGCACACGTTCCCCGAGCCAGGAATCAGCGCGTTAGCGGAGCGCCGCGGATCAGCGCACACGGCCCACCGCACGCGGCGCCCGGATCACGGAGCAGCGGCCCCTGGGGGAACAGCGAGGCCCCCCCCCGCGCGCGGACGGACTCAACCGCCGCCATCTGGAGACTCCCCAGCAGCCCGACACGGGCCGGGCCCCGCGAGGCTCCCTCCCTGCCTCAACGTCCCCGAAATCACCGACGCCGGGGGCGAGCAGAGCCCCGCTCGCTGTCACGGAGGAGCCTGTTCATTCCACTACCCAGCATGCTCTGCCTTTAAATTCCACAGACGGTTTCCAGCGATATCCCCAGCAAACAAAATGGCCCTTTTTTTTCAGAAAAATAAGAAGTGGCATCTGTCGAGCGTCAGTGGCAGCGGCGAAGTGGCTCGCGTTCGGACTGCGTCGGCGGGAGCCGCTGCAGGGGCGGGATTTCGCGCGCTAATGTGAGAGACGCGTTTCCGTCGGCGGCTTTCTGAGGCCGCGGGGCCTCCGACTGACGCCGTCGCCGCGGCGATGCCCGCCACGCCGTATCGGCGGCCGAGGCGCTTTTTCGGCGAGCGCGGGGGGGGAAGTCTCGCGTCCGCCTTCGAGCGGATCGGATACCGTCACGGCGCGGAGTCCGCTAATCCGCCGCTCGTCCGTTCGCCGCTCCGCCGCGCGCTCCCCGACCGCCGTGCCCACGCCCCCCCCCCCAACCCCCCCAAAACTCCGCCCGCCCGATGGCATTTGCCGTCTTTCGTGCCTTCCTGAAAGGAAATGGATCCGCGCGGTGCTCGAAGGAGAGATACCGCTACTACGCAAATGAGCCGCGCAGCCGGCCCCCATCAGAGAAGCCGCCAAACGGGCTATCGGCGGCCGCGGGGTGGGGTGGGGTGGGAGGGGGGGGCGTCATCGATCGGCGAAACACCTCTTCTGAGGACCCGCCGTTCCTGCGCCTCGCCGTCCGGTCGATAGGTAAAAGGTCCTCAATCTCAGGAACCTCTGTTCCTCCCCCTCTCCCGGCGACGGCGAAATGTCAGTCTTTAGAGCGAGCCGCAGGGATCCACCCGGTAACGACCGGGCCCCCCCGAGGACTTTCGATGCCGATCGATCGCGCCCCTCGCCGCTGCCGCGGTAACCCGACACGTACGACAACGGCCGCTTCCCAAAAACGCACCCTCCGTCTGAAGGGGCCTGTCTGAAGCCTACTGAAGGAACGCCTTCATTTCACACTCGTGCAACATCGGCTGAACGCTGCCACATTTAGCACCGTATGGGATAGCGAATGACGCAGAGAAGATGAAGCAAACTGCCTCTTTGTCATAAATGTGAAATTCAGCTTTCAGCTGTAGCTTTATTTTCATCCTCATAATTTTATTCATTTATTCATTTATTTATTTATTTACTCATTTGCACTCTGTTGTGGTATTTTCTCTTATTTAATTAATATTTTTATTTGAGCTGTTCTGGTATTTTGTTGCGGATCTCACAGTGGATATCTGATTCAGAATTAATTCCATTCTGCCGCACAATCCCTTCTCTTTTTCTCTTTTTCTTTTTTACACTTTTTTACACTCAAAAATTCTGTGAAAATTTGGTTCTGTATAAGAACAACAGCCTAAATTCAAAATTAGACTAATTTTACTGTGAGAAAAAAGTTATTTGATAGTCCCAAAGGCCATGCACTTATCAACTGCTGCAGAAGTTGTATCCTCCTTTAATTCAGTTAAAATTGAATTAAGAAAAAGGACCGACTGCATAAAAAAGTTGTGGTCTTCAAGCAGTCCTGCCCTGTACTCACTCATCGTTCACTGGCTAGAGACTTCATATTGTATGCAAACATTCTGTCCAGAACCAAATGTCCTGTTCCACTCAGTTGCAGTCTTTCACAGATTTAATGGTTCCAGGTGAGTTATCCACGGGGAACAATAGCAGGCAAACACCGTTCAGTTCGAATGAGACACCACCCTTTCGCACCCTATTAGCGTTATAAGAGTCGGAGTCCCTGGGATAGCTGAGCAGTAACCAGCAAGCAGCGTGGCACAGCAGCCATATGCGTCTGTCCCAATGCTGACAACCCAGAGCCGGCTTCACGTACAAACACCTTTTTTTCCCTAACTGCGGATGCTGTTTGTAAAGGATGATTCTAAGCAGAGAGGACACGCCTGGAGCTCTCGAGGGACGGCAGACGGACTCCGTGGAGAGAGAGAGAGAGAGAGAGAGAGAGAGAGAGAGAGAGAGAGAGAGAGAGAGCTCCGGCTTCGGCTTCGTCTGGCCAGCCCAGGAAGGAAATTTCCCCCTCGATGCCAATCTCCTCTCTGACAGGTCTGGCTGCGATAAGATGTAATTTGTGTCCTTGTCGCTCGCCGGGGCCGACTTCATTTTGAAAGAGCAGATTTACCGTGCCTCAGCCGGACTGGAAAAGTAGGTGTGGGAGAATCGCCGTGGTTACTTCTCCCGGTGAAAACTTCCCTGCACAGGGATGGGGGAAATAAAGACTGATTGATTGATTGATTTATTGATTGATTGAGTGACTAATTTGAAACCAGTCTTAAATCTGCAGAATCGTCAAAGACATTGATTCAACTGTATGTCCATCTGTCCATCCATTATCTATACCCGCTTATCCTGAGCAGGGTCGCGGGGGGTGCTGGAGCCTATCCCAGCGTGCATTGGGCGAGAGGCAGGAATACACTCTGGACAGGCCGCCAATCTATCGCTGGGCTCAAGTGTATGTGTACCAGGCATAATAAACACTTTTTTGGGGGGGGGGGGGAGCTGTTTATAAAAATGGTTGCAATTCTAATATGGTTCACCTGATATGGATATAAATACCCATAAATTAAAGCTGACAGTCTGCACTTTTAACTGCATAGTCATTGTTTCATTTCATATCCAAAATGCTGGAGTACAGAGCCAAAACAAGAAAACGTGTATAATTTTGTAATAAATAATTATGGCCTGCACTGTCTCAAGCCCTGCATTGAGTAAGATGTGCTATGGCTTGTATTCGGCTGTGTAGCTCATTTACTTTCACAGCCGAAGCGCACCGAAAGGTGCCGCTTACAGCCATCTTACCAAGTTGTGTGTTTTCATAAATTATGAGGTAAAATATGGGCCATGAAAATGAGGCCATATTGACAGATTTATTCTGTTTCAGGCATTGGCTTTTTATGAGGTGATACCACACGAGGGGGACTTTGGGATTTGCTGGCGGACAGCACCAGCCACGGCAGGCCCACCAGTGTATTTCGAAACAAGTTATAAATACATTCAGCGAGGAGCTTTGTCTGTCATTCAGGTCGAGAGAAGAGGAAAAACATCTCGCGCTTCTGCCAATGGGTAATTGATTTGGCTGGAACATATCTGCTGTACGTACCCAAGTAGTTAATTAACTTAAGTTTTAATTTCCTTCCACGAACTGCCGTCGAGTTTCGCTGCCAGGATCGCACTCCTCCGCCGAGTCTCCTGGACAGCAGACGAAGTTCAAAAAAAAGCTGAGAGAAGAAATTCCCTGAAAGCCTTAATCATAAGCTGCTCTTTAAACAAACGCAGGTAGCCGCGTGCTTTCGCCCGGGCCAGCCGAGGTGTCGGATCTTAATTGGATCGTGAGTCATCAGAAGCCATTCCGCCGTTCCTCTTCAGATAATGCGCCGAGCCTCGCCCTCCGGATAAAAACCTGTTGAGGTAACGCTTTGCAGAATATTGTCGGATCTAATTCCCGTGGGGTGGAACGACTTTGCGGGGGAGAAATGCGAGGAAGTTGCCGCTTTATTTCTGTCGTTTGCCACTGTGAGAACTTGGATCAAAAACAGAAGTCATATCTTGCAGGGACTCTTAGTTGGCAGGAAAAGCAGTCGCACGCATAAGCAGACTGTTAGTCATTAATCCCCAAACAGCTCCTGTGAAGGAGATCTCCAGGCTTCACAGCCAGCCTCCACAGATTACACTGTCCTCATGCACATTCAGAACTAATCAACTACGACCTGCTGAGATTTCACTGACTCTGTGCAGGCACTTTCTACAAAACTTCTCTTGAGCACTGAACGTATCAGTTCTATGGTTAGGGGACTCACATTTCGTTAAATATAGTTTAAAATGCACCCCCATTCCTATGGGACACCTTATGAGGGAGGGAGATGTATTTTATGCTAATGCTTTACTATTTCAAATTCCAGTGGGAAATCCCTACTGAAGGAGTCATATTCGGTTTTGTGCACTCTCTATCTTGTGAAAGCTCATTCAGTCCAGATAATAATAATAATAATAATAATAATAATAATAATAATAATAATAATAATAATAATAATAATAATAATAATAATCTTTATAAAGAGCCTGTGATGAAATGAAACAAGCCACACAAAGTGTTTCACAGTGAAGTAGAATAAGACATAAATAAATAAGGGTAAAATGCATATAAAATGTAATTATTGAATGAAAAAGAAAACAAATAAAGAGGGTAAAATCAAAAATGCCTCTTGCCTGGGTCAACTACAGAAGTATTGTATTTGGACACAAATATAGTGACTACCTTGCCATCTACTGGTACAAAATTGCAATGTCAAGTTTTCTTTTTTTATCAGAAAATACAGCATGGAATCTCATTTTTTAGAGCACAATGTGTGTAATATTGGATCAGTGTAGAGAGGGGGAAAAGATGAAGATGAAGGAACAAGGCAGCCCGTGTCTTATCCTTCATTTTGTGAATCGTTCCTCTATGTCCCTGAAAGAGGCTCGCCAAACTGAAAACAGGCTTAGTGCCGTTGAACCCTGTACGAGGAGACGTTCCTTTTCCATGACAAACAGCCAGACGACCAACTCTGAACACGTCTGGGGAGTCGTTTCACCTTCCGGCGAATAAAATCTAAATTGGCTGTCCTTGCCCGTGCTCCACATGGGCTGATATTCTGAACAGTTTCATCTAGAGGTCAGAGAATAGGTGTGGTCATATATGCAAATGTGGTTTTACTTTTTCATCGCGCCAAATGTGTTTTTCGAGACAGAGAGAGAGAGAGAAAAGGGCGAGACTAACAGTAATCAACGTGAAAAGTGATTTTAATGTTTCTCAAACAGGATTGACTGGCCCAGGCCAAAGTTATTCTAACTATTATTCAGGTAGAAATGGGATTTCCTGACACCTGAAATCCCGCATGGTTCGGCTTCACCTCGAGCGGGAGCAGATGTCTGTGCGCCGAGCCAAGCCGTATTCACGCTTTCAGTCCAAACACCTTTCAGATGGAGATGTAAATACATCAGGGCCCGGCATCGCGATATCACAAAACATGTCTTTTCATCAATTCATCTTCTGTCCTGGCGGAATTAATGAGCGCACCGGTCAGCTTGAACAGCACTTGATAAATCACCTCAGTTTGATTGCTTCGGAGAATTTCAACTACAGTCAAAATCTAACACTGCTTTTAATGCATACTAAACGAAACATTTCTCACATCAGATTAGAATATCAGACAAAAACACAAAGCATTGTGTAGAGAAACCACGTTTTAAAAGTGAAGACTATATCTATTTTAGAATATTTCTGTCAAACCAAAAATAACTTTACGTACATGTTTTTTTATTTCCAATTCCTTTATGTAGACATTGTTGATATAAAACTTTGTGAACTTTGTGTGGTTACACATTTTATATTTGTGAACTGTGTAGAGCTGGAAATGTATAATTGGAACCCATGAACTGAGGAAATGAGCTTTTTTACGGCTCTACCCTTGCTTTGGATGCACCATTTCAAATGAAGCTCATTGTGTTGCGGTACATGGAATAAAAAAAATTGTATAGCTGAAAATTCTGGAGCATTTCTATATAAAGGGTTTTCCTTTTTTGGGTGGGAGAAGGGCAGATATGAAAGGTGCATCATGGTCCTGATATTGTGGTGCTGTTTCTTTACATGATCAAAAAAAGATTTTAAACTGTTCATCAAAAACTAGTAGCATTTGACTAGTAGGTTGACATCTTTCCCTATACTTTTTATTTTTCACTCTTTCTTTTTCTTGAAATGGCATAAAAAGACTCTATGCGAGAAAGTTTCTATGCGAGAGAAGACCCAATCCAGTTGAGGTATTATGCAAATACGCATTATATTTGGCATACTTCTATTTCACCTGCTCTTTCTAACATAGGCCTATTCAAACATTTACATAGCGAAAATTCTGCAGAGTCAAACCTTTCCATATATCGGTGTTTTCAGCGAAATTCCTTTTGTACACACACCTAAAGGGCTAAAAAAAAGAGCACAATCCATTCGTGTTTAAAATAGTCAAATATTTAACCATATTCCCTGGCATTTCTTCAAAAACATGCCCGCAGTGAGTCACCGGCCTCTATTTCAGGCAGTTTCCATAACAAATATCATCTACATCACAAGGATGTTTGAAAGAGACATGCAATCTTGTGTAAACTCATAAGTTCCGTCGTTATTCCCTCACTGCTATTGCTACAGTGCTGTTTCTTTTTACATCGTTTTTTTCGGTTTGTTGAATTGTATGCGATCCATTTTGAGCCCTTCCAGGGACAAGCATTGGAAATTAGCGCGGGCAAGAAACGTCACGGTACAGTGACTCGGGTAATTGTTTCATGCAGTGCATCTTTGTCAATATGCGTCCGCAGCTACGAAACGCTAAACGGCTAAGTGCTGTGGCACAGTGCTGGAGGTGCTCACCGTCAAGGGTGAATGGAGCAGACAGAATGGAGATGGCTTACCACCGTTCATTTTACTTTTTTTCATAAGAATACTAATTCCTACACTGCAACAAAAAAGCACTGTTTCGAAAAGAAAAATATTACTGCAGGAGCAATAAGAAAAATGTTTTTTTTTGTAACCCATGCACAATATTGGGTATGATGTACATATTTTCCAAAACTAGCCTCCTTCTCCTCAGACCCCAAAAACAGGCTCTTACGTCGACCCTTAACAGCTGTGATGACTGGTAATTAGCCAGAGCTACAGTACTACAATGGCTGTGAGTGGGCTGGTGCTGCAGCTATTCTGTGAGTGGGGCTAGTGCTGTCCCTGGTCCTGCAGCTCTCCTGTGAGTGGGGCTAGTGCTGTCCCTGGTCCTGCAGCTCTCCTGTGAGTAGGGCCAGTGCTGTCCCTGGTCCTGCAGCTCTCCTGTGAGTGGGGCCAGCGCTGTCCCTGGTCCTGCAGCTCTCCTGTGAGTGGGGCCTGTGCTTTCCCTGGTCCTGCAGTTCTCCTGTGAGTAGGACTGGCACTCTGATATGTTAAATATATTATTCTGCATCAAATGAATACAATAATAGTACACAATGCAAAAAACAGCATGTCTTCTGAAAAAAATACACACACCCACACACACGCACACATATGTGGATTTTTGTAGGTCAAATTTGTTTAGAAACACATTTTTAGTAGAAGGTTTACCCATATGAATCCAGCACAGCCAAACCTATTTATAACCTGACTTGGCAACATCAGTAAGAGCGACCAGCACAGTATGGCTCCAAAGAAGTCTATTTGAAACTAACTCACAATACAGTCCATGCCCCAGAAAATGCATGGTCCATATAACTTGCATCACAACGATGTTACTTGCACTTGGCTCATGACATTTCTCTCAAATTTGGCTGATTGATACAGTCTGAAATGAAGTGGTCGATTCTGTCTGACCGTATTGTGGGTAATCATGTGTCCCATCGCTGTGATGACCTCCATTGATTTGGTACGGCGCGCATTAGTAACGAAAATTGTCTGACTGAAAAATAAGTCAAACTGTGATATCCACACAGGTCCCCATAAGTAACAGTGTGATATCCACACTGGTCCCCATAACTAACAGTGTGATATCTGTGCTGGTCCCCATGAGTAACAGTGTGATATCTGCGATAGTCCCCATAAGTAACAGTGTGATATCTGTACTGGTCCTTATAAATAACAGTGTGATATCTGCGGTATTCCCCATAAGTAACAGTGTGATATCCACACTGGTCCCCATAACTAACAGTGTGATATCTGTACGGGTCCCCATGAGTAACAGTGTGATATCTGTAGTAGTCCCCATAAGTAACAGTGTAATATCTGCATTGGTCCCCATAAGTAACAGTTTGATATCTGTACTGGTCCCCATAAGTAACAGTGTGATATCTGTACTGGTCCCCATAAGTAACAGTGTGATATCTGTACTGGTCCCTATAAGTAACAGTGTGATATCTGCGGTAGTCCCCATAAGTAACAGTGTAATATCTGCATTGGTCCCCATAAGTAACAGTGTGATATCTGTACTGGTCCCCATAAGTAACAGTGTGATATCTGCGGTAGTCCCCATAAGTAACAGTGTAATATCTGCATTGGTCCCCATGAGTAACAATGTGAAATCTGTGCTGGTCCCAATGAGTAACGGTAACCATTGTTTTACAGGTGTTATAAAGCCTACAGTTTTTGTGAAACAGTGTTTGATATATTGGTATTCGGTTGGCTGTTTGTCACCTGCTTCAATAGCAAATAAAAAATAAATAAAAATGATATATATACACACACACACATTTACTTTTGTTTTGTCTCACAGTTATATATAATCAAAAAGTATTTATATTTTATAGGTTATTATTGTTAAACATATTTCTTTATTGTTTGAATTGGTTCGAGTGTCATCATAATAAATGAAAACACTTAATCATTGTTGTACTCCATACAGTCTATTCTTGTAATGCACGATAAAATGCCTTAGCTGACACTTTTGGTTTTGGAGATATACTCAAGCGAAATTTTTTAGGAACCAAAAAAGATTTTTTCTTCTTATATTATAAGGGCCTAAACTTGACATTTCCTAATAGGGGCGAGTCTTGCAAACAAAATGAGGGGTTGCATGAGGGGTTATGTTTTGGATAGACCTGTTTCATCTGAAATTAATTAATTAATTAATTTTAAAAAACTGAGGGTAGTGAAAAAACATCAAAATCACCTTCGGGTTCAGGGTTAAAATGTGTTTTAAATGCATATTTCTGTAAGCAGCTCATTTAAAGCCACCCATCAGCTTGCCATTCTGATTGTATTACAAGTGGTACAGATATCACGTCATTTATTGGCAGCAACTATGCTTATTTGCGATAAAGCGGCTCCACACACGCAAACACACACACCTACACACACACATACACAGAGTAAAATGTATTCATATTAAATAAATAAATAAATAAATACATTTTGCGCCTAAGATGACGCATGTCTACTGTTGTATCTTTTGCAGTGGGAAACCTTAGAGCACATCCGATTTTCGTATCCTCATGGCTTGAAGAATCAAAGAACCAACCACACTCTCAGGATAGCGCTACACAAGGAATTATGGACGTTGACGTTTATAACTCAGCTTTGTTGCCGATAAGTCATTGTATAATAGTGATTTAAAATACTTCATATCCCATGGTGCCACGGTGTTAGGGTGGAGAGGGCTTCTTCCTCCCGGCGAAGATGGCGGCTCCCTTAACTCTGGTTTTGATTGTAGCTGTTACAATAAGAGCGGTGCTCTTCAATTCGAGTTTGGCCGAGCTTATATCGGAGAGGGTGGAAGTTGTATCTCCTTTAAATGCCTGGAAAAGAGGTACTGAATTAATGTGTGCTTCGAGCACGTTATATTTAAATTGCTGTATAACGCTAACTGAGCGTCCGTCACCCTCTCAACCTGTCACTTTTAGCTAACGTTAGTTAGACAAGCTAGCTTTTGATTTTAAAACTAGCTACCGTTAACTAGCTAGCAATATTGCAACATACGATGGTGGAAATGCAGTTAGTTAAAATTAGCTTAGATTGACAGTATTTTTTCGACGAAACTTCAATTCGTCATCAGGACGACTAGTCTGGCTAACTGGAATCGGGAAGAAACGGCTCTGATTAAACCGGGATGTTAGCCAGCCGTCAGTGCTGCTAGGCTGAGTAGATAACAATAGTCTAGTTAAAGACAAATAAATGGCTAGCTAATGTGACCTAAATGACTAGCAGGTTAGCTAGATAGCAAATGAAACTATTTGTTGTCACCGTGACTTTTAAAATGTGCATTTTAAACGGAAATCAACCAGTGGTTGTTGAAACAAGGAAACACTGACAGTTGCCTCCTCTTTGAATGAATAGCATGCTAACTTACCCGGCTGTCTCGCTAGCGGAGAGTAAATGTAGGTAGCTACTACGTTACTGAAGCTGAGTTCATGTTCAGGATTGCATCTTGGAGGTTCGATGCTGATGCAATGTAGTTGCCAAGGAATAAAGTCGATGTGCGAGCCACGTGTGCTTCCTAAAGTACCGCCTGCAGAGTACTCTTTTGGATGCGTTTGTTGCCGATTGATGGAGACGATGCGTCTGTGTGCTTTGTCCCCAGTTGTGGAAGGCTTGGCCCTGCTGGATTTGGGAGTGTCGCCCTATTCCGGGGATGTGTTTCATGAAGTGAGTTCAAGTTTTACTCTCCACTTTTAATCAACTGATTTTAATGCACAGTAGAAGGCTTGCATCTCTCTAGTGTTCTGGCAGTTTTGCTTTTGTTTGGGTGTAATATTTTCAGATAAAAATGTAAACTCAATGGGACAGAGTGGTGCAGTGGATAGCACTGTCACCTTACAGCAAGAAGATCCTGGGTTCAAATCCTTTCTGTGTGGAGTTTGCATGTTCTCCTGTGTCTGCGTGGGTTTCCTCCCACAGTCCAAAGACATGCAGGCTAGGCTAATTGGAGTCTCTAAGTTGCCCATAGGTATGAGTGTGTGAGTGAATGGTGTGTGTGTGTGCCCTGCGATGGATTGGCGACATGTTCAGGGTGTATTCCTGCCCCTTGCCCAGTGCATGCTGGTATAGGCTTCGTGACCCAGACCAGGAATTAGCAAGTTACAAAATGGATGGCTGTAAACTGAACTGTCTGTGCTCTCTCTGAGATTTGAGAGTAATTTTCCTTTTAATGATGAACCTTTTTAACATTTACACTATTATCATCCCTCAGACACCGCTCATCATCTATCTTTTTCACTTCGTCATTGATTATGCAGATATCGTGTTCATGGTGAGTAAATATCTTTTTTTTTTTCTTTTTCTTTAAACTGCTCTGACTTTTCCACCGGGCCACAGAGTTAGTACAAGAGTACTTTAGGAAACTGTGCACTGAAATAACTGGTGACATTTATCATGTGCATTTTTTTGTGTGTGTATTTCAGATAGCAGATGGCATTACAGCTGTCGCGTTGTACCTGGCTGTACAGGACTATAACAAGGGTGTGGTAAGTGCCAAAGCAAACCCTTAGTGCTCACAATGTCATTTTACTTTAGTACCCACAATTCAACTTTACTTTAGTACCCACAATGCCGGTTTACACGAGTACCCGCAATGCCGTTTGACGTTAGTACCCACAATGTCATTTTTGCCATAAAACAGTCACATTTTGCCTGACAGGTCAGAAGCACTCATCTGTGGCTCAGTACATTGGCTGTTTTAGGCAGTCCACTCTCACTGGGGGTGATATTGGTAACTGCCCCATGCAAACCACTTTACATCAACAGGGAAGCTGTGGTCTATCACCTCCCACTGACTGGATGCCTGCAGTTTGCAAAACTCCAAACTAACCGAGATAAAGATGAATTTCCATAGCGTGTGTCATCCAACTAATCAAACCATGGCTGTACTGAGAAAAAAAATATACCTCCCGCACTCACCTGTAACTTTCAGTTAATTATATAGTTCAAATAGTTCTGGGCTTAGGTATACTTTTCTAGTGTGAATTATTGTGTGCTTATTTGTATAAGTGCTTGAATGTTTGATGATGGTAAAAATTCCCTCTCTTGTGGCCTACATTGTGGTGGTCGAAAGGGGGCTGCGCTGGATTGGTGGGTTTGGGATGGTGATGTCATAGGCCTTCTGTTCCAGTTCAGGAAGCAGAAGTATGCTCTGGAGGCTGACCGATACCCACACGACTGCCTGGAGCTCATCAGAACCCCTAAAGAGATGTACTACATCCCTCTCAAAGTGGCCGTGTTGTGAGTATTACATTACATTTACATTGCATCGCATTACATTTACATTACATTGCAGTGCATTTACATCGCATTACATTTACATTACATCGCATTGCATTATATTTACTGTGTATTATTTCATATGACATTCATATTACATCACATTGCATGTACATTTACATACATAACAGTGAATTTACAATACATCAGATTACATTTAGGCATGTTCCACTGCTAAATGCCCACAATTGCAGCAGCAATAATAATAATAATAATAATAGTAATAATAACAATAGTAATAATAATGAGATTGGATTTATATAGCACCTTTCATCTCATGATCTCAAAGAACATTACAGTAATGGGGACACCAAATCACATCACAATTTACATATTACATTTAAATCACATCAGAGTATATTTAGATCACATTACATTTATATTGCATTACATACGTTACATTTTCATCATCACAGTACATTTACATTGCATCGCATTGCATTTGTGTTGCATCATGTAACTTGCTGTCCTGTCCATGATCCCAGCCCTCTCCAGTTGCCCTGCCACCTGCTCTCTGCCCCACTTTATTTTGGGCTGTTGTCTAAGTATTGCCAAGGCATACGTTATGAGAGTTATAATAAAACTCTGTACAACTTGCGTCTCTCTCTCTCTCCACCTCTCTCCCTCTCCCTGTCCCCCTCCCTCCCTCCCAGTTACTTGTTGAACCCATTCACTATACTTTCCTGTGTGGCCAAGTCTACCTGTGGGCTCAACAACGCGGTCATCGCTCTCTTCATCCTGAGCACCATCAAAGGTACAGTCGAAGCGCAGCGTGTCCCAGCCGTCCTGTCTCTAGTGCCTCATAGTTTTCCTCATACAAGCGGAGTCTAATGCAGCTTCCCTCATGCAAACGGAGCCTAATGGTGCTAATTGTGTTAGCATGCACAGTGTTTATTCGGCACAGATCCCTTATGAGCGACGCTTTGAGTCTCCCTCCCTTCTGTGCCTCTTTCCTTCAGGAAGTGCCTTACTAAGTGCCATTTTTCTGGCCCTGGCGACGTACCAGTCCATCTACCCCCTGACGCTGTGCGTGCCAGCGCTGCTCTTCCTGCTTCAGGTACCCACCCCTCATCCCCCTCTCTCCGGCGAGGGTTCGAGCCCTCTTAGGGTCCCGGGTTCGCGGTGCTTTTCTCACCCCCCTCCCGTAACGGGACGTCCCGTCTCTCCCCCCCTCTCAGAGGCTGTACATCCCCGTGAACGTGAGACGGCCCAGCTTCTGGCTCTTCACCGCGCAGTACGCCGTCATGTTCCTGGGCAGCCTGTCCGTCATCGTCTGTCTGTCCTTCTTCCTGCTCAGCTCCTGGGACTTCATCCCGTCCGTGTACGGCTTCATGTGAGTGAGGGTCCAGCGCCTCCTTTGCCCTAACGAGGCTTAACGTTCGTTAGGCGGGAGGTGTAACGCTGGTCAAGCGTGCCAAAGTGTTCGGCGAAACCTGGTTTTACGCTACGTGGCCAAAAGTATGTGGACACCTGACATCCAACATCTCGTCCAAAATTATGGGCATTAATATGGAGTTGGCCCACCCTTTGCTGCTATAAAAACCTCCACTCTGCTAGGAAAGCTTTATACTAGATGTTGGAGCATTGCTGCAGGGATTTGCTTCCATTCAGCCAGGAGAGCATTAGTGAGGTCGTGCACTGATTGGGCGATTAGGCCTGGCTCACAGTTGGCTTTCCAATTGATCCCAAAGGTGTTGTATGGGGTTGAGGTCAGGGCTCTGCACTGTGCTGGCCAGTCAAGTTCTTCCACACCGTTCTCAGCAAGATTATTTCTATATGGACCTCACTGTGTGCCCGGGGGCATTGTCATGCTGAAAATTAGAAGCACAGGATTGTCTAGAGTGTCATTGCATTAAGAATTTCCTGCAATGTAACTAAGGGGCCTAGCCTCTTAAAATATGAGACTCATGGTGAGTGCGTTTCTAATGCTGCGTGTGTGTGGTGTGTGCGCGCGTGTGTGCGCGCGTGTGTGCGCGCGTGCGTTTGCAGCCTGTCGGTGCCGGACCTCACCCCCAACATCGGCCTGTTCTGGTACTTTTTCGCCGAGATGTTTGAGCACTTCCGCCTCTTCTTCATCTGCGTCTTCCAAATCAACGTCTTCTTCTACACCATTCCGCTGTCAATCAAACTCAAGTGAGTCCACCTCCTCTACGCATTATAGTAACATTCAGTAAGATTCCAAAGTCTTGCATGATTCCTCAGCCTGGGAACTGCTGTGCTTTGGAATGCCAAACAAATTCCACTCATATTTTACTTAGTATTTTTGAAAACCGAGTTGGCGAGAATGTGTTCAAAACGTATTTCGCTGCGTTGCCGTTTGCAGTGGAAGCTGAAGTTGGCTTTGGGCAGCAGTGAAACGCTGCGGATGGCTTTGAAGTATTTTTCTTTCAACTGTTTTACTTTAAAGCGAAATGTAATTTCCATATTGAAATCAGTCCTAATGAAAGTGGGTTTCAAAGGGTGTCGGTGGGAAACAAATGGTGGGGTGTGAATATAGTTGGTGCTGCTGATTTAACACTCTGTGTGTGTGTGTGTGTGTGTGTGTGTGTGTCTGTGTGTGTGTGTGTGTGTGTTTATCCCAGGGAGCATCCAGTCTTTCTCATATTCATGCAGATTGCCATCATCTCCATCTTTAAGTCCTACCCCACGGTGGGGGACATCGCCCTCTACATGGCCTTCCTGCCCGTTTGGAGCCACTTGTACAGATGTGAGTCACCGCTGCCCGCTCACACACACACACACACAGACACACACATACATACACACATGCAGAGAGCCCACACGTACATGCATGCACACACACACATATAGAGTTTTTATTCTTGCTAACACCATACATGGTCTTACTCACGTGAATCTGCGGCAGTTTGAGGGTAATGGGGTCCTTACTGCGTGGATCTGATGAGCTGGTAACGGTCACTAGTGAGGTCATACTGTGGGAACCAGGTCAGGTCCAGCAAAGTGAAATTAAACTGAATGTCAAGAGAATGCGGTGAACTTTCTTTTTGGCTCAAAAAATTGATTAGCAGATTTCAGCAGGGTGTGTGTGTGTGTGTGTGTGTGTGATTGGCTGATGGCAGCAGTGTGCGTCTGGTGATTGGCTGTAAATTTATTGTCCTTTACCCCTCAGTTCTGAGGAACATCTTCCTGGTTTGCTGTGTGCTTTTGGCTTGCTCCGCCCTGTTTCCTGTCCTCTGGCACCTGTGGATCTACGCTGGCAGCGCCAACTCCAACTTCTACTACGCCATCACCCTGCTCTTCAACGTTGGCCAGGTGAGTCCCATTATACCATCACCCTGCTCTTCAGCGCTGGTCAGGTGAGTCCCATTATACCATCACCCTCCTCTTCAACGCTGGTCAGGTGAGTCCCGTTGCATTACATTTCTCTTCATTCTACATTGCAGTCACTTAGCAGATGCTCCTATGCAGAATGATGTATAGTGGTCCCCCTGCGCTATTGCTAGCTGCAAGCTAATGTAAAACCAGTGTGTTCTGCATCATTCACCAAGTGAAAATTCTGAAGGGGTTAAGAGAATTACCAATTATTGTCTGAGTGAGTGTGTCTGTATTTTTGTCTGTGTCTGTGTGTGCGCGCGTGTGTGTGTGTGTGTGTGTGTGTGTGTCTCTCTGTGTGTGTGTGTGTGTGTGTGTGTGTGTGTGAGATTGTCTTAGTGTCTGTCTGTGTGTGTGTGTCTGTGATTTAATCCCAGACTGCTGCTCTTCCTGAGCAAGCCCTGTTGGTAGGCAGTGTGTTTGTGAGCCTGCAGGAGCTGAGATTAGGCTGCTCATCAGGCCCAGACCAGCCATGCATCTTTCATGGCCACCCACACCTGCTGTGGAAGAGATGACGCGGGGCTGGGCTGTGTGCTGCAGTGTTGGGTTACTCTCAATCACTGCACCTTAGTGGGGTGTGACCACACACTGCACCTTAACAGGGTGTGACCTCACACTGCACCGGCAGCAGACACACTGACCTCCCCCTTCTCATTTTCACACTTTATTAAAAAAAAAAAAAAAACTAATCTGAAGTCGATGTGAGAGCAAGATTGCCGCCAGCCAGTCTGACTCTGTCCTAATTGAGGAGAGAGGAGGAGCTGGGATAGGGCTCTCGCTCCTGAATAATTTGTGTCGGATTGGTGTGGCTTTCAGCTGGACTGTATTAAGTTCCCAGAACTCAGACCTTAACATGCAGTCCGTGAGATTCTGACATGGCGTCAGACGAACCTCACCACAACCTATCGCTACTGGGTGTGTGTTAATCCTGGAGTGTATTTAGTGTAGTTCTCTCGGCTTGTGTTCCACGAGGGCGTACAGTCCAGGCCGACATCGCAGTTTTAAAGCTGCTTTGTAAATGTGATGTTGCGGCGTTTCCAGGCGCTAACCTGAAGGAGCGACGGGGGCGCGCGTCATATGCAGCCTTTACGTCATTGAGCTGTGCTGGCTACACGATAGAGACCGATCCGTTTATCCTGATCGTGCAGTCCGCAAAAAGCCACACGTATGGTTTTCTTCTTTGAGTTAACCTCACTGCTTTTCACTCAACTTCCCAGCATCCTCTGGGCCCCCTTCCCTACTCCAGCGCACTTCCTGACAGGCTGTGATTGGCTGCTGAGCTCTGGTGTTTTTCACACTGGTCTGACCCCGCCCCCTCTGCTGCCCTCCCTCTCAGATCCTGCTGGTGTCGGACTACTTCTACGCCTACCTGCGGAGGGAGCACCACCTGGCGCACGGGCTGTACCTGAAACGCAAGGACGGGAGCGAGGCCACGCTGGTGCTCAAGTAGATCTGGGCGTGGTGGTGGGCGTGGCCATGGGCGTGGCTCTGACATCGCCACAGCGCTCGATTCCTCCAGGCTTTAAGTGTAAGATACGTCTGTTTGGCTTTGTTCTGCGGAGCTGCTCCTCATAGACCAACGTCTCGGAATTCTGAGGGCACTCTGGACGGAAGCTGTGAAGTTCATGAGCCAAGATGCACTGTAGGACCCATGCCCTCCTGCAGACTACTGGAGGATTGTGGGATTTGTAGTCTTACCCTGTTTTTTTTTGCATCTTTGCATCTCCATCTGACTGATTTTGGAAAGGACCAGCAAACTCTCTCCTCTCAAAAGGACAAGCAGCCCAACCACATTGTGTCTCCTTGCTTGTCAAAACACTCCTGCAGTTCAGGCCTGGGCCTGCAGAGGGCAGCATGTGAATGTGTGTAGGAATTCTTTCACTGTGGGTCTTGTAGAGAGTGACTCAAGTGAATAAAATGAAAACTTGGAGGGGGGATGGCAGAAATGCTTATATTTTTGTCTGTGGAAGGAGGAGGTCTGGCTATCTCTTTTTATGCTTCTTTGAATGTCATCCATTTACCTGTAAACACATTTTAGCTTTTCTTTTTTCACGAGTTTCAATCATTTTTATTTGTGAGGGATTTATATTTGTGCATCTTATTTACCAACCATCTTAGGAGAAAGGTACTAATTCACCTTTAACCTTTTACTGAAAACCATTTAGGAGTGGTGTGTGTAATCGATCCAGAAGTATAAACAGTAAAACAGAAAATCAGGGAAGATATCCGGTGTATCAACGAGAGGATAAGGTGTTTTGCTTTAGGGAAATATGTGCAAGATCATCCTTCCCCGTTCGTGTGCCAGACATTGTCTCATTGTTTTCACTTTCATATATCAAATGCTTGTGGAGTGACCCAGATTCAAAGAATGCCATTCATGTATTAAAGTAGGTCGGTTGGTGGCAAAGCTTGTATGCTTGGAAGGTGTTTTTGGCTTTATCAAACCCCCCCCCCTTCCCTTCCCCTCCCCTCCATCCTAGCATTGCCTTTGGCCTTCGATACAGCTCTCTCACGGGCCTCCCGTGTCACATGATCTCTCTGTGGCGCCTCGCCCCACAACATGGCTGCCAGGATATGCATGAAGCCCGGTGTCTGGTGGCTAAAATGGCCGCGTGTCAAACGGGGCCCTTGGCTTCCGGTACCTGTGGCAGGCGCGCTTGTAGGAGAAACTGTACATTTATAGGATTAACACCCCCGTCCCGGTCCCTCTTCAGGGCTGGCCGGCAGGTGATTGGTTGCCCTTGGCAACTGTTTGATCAGTTATTTGATGCATTGTTTGCAGATTGCTTGTATTTTCACAGTAAGGGTGAATGTCCTCACGTCTGTTAGAGATATTCCCTTGCAGGGAGCGGAAAAGAATGCCTTCTCAGTCTGTGCAGTCAGTGTGTTTGTGTGTGTGGAAGCAAGGATGCTTTTTTCCTGCTCCAAGTGCACAGATCCTGCTGTCCCGTTGCTAGGGCTGCACGGTGTATGGTATCGGGATTTTTTTAAGTGTAATAAGAATAACTGTCGCCATGGGGATCTTTCATCTTTTTTTCTTTAATCACACCTGATGGGGTAGCACACATCCAAGCGTCAGAGGCCATGTGACATGCTTTTGCCGGGAAAGGACTTCATCACCAATATCTATTGGGTGCTGATAAGACAGCCAATCAGTAGCGAGGTCATACTGCTTCTGTGTGACCATGTGATTTGCTTTTTCAGTCACATGGAAGCTGCAAGGCCTTGCTGTTCATTGGCTGTCTTTTCAGCTCCAATTAATATCAGCGAAGTTTGTTTATTTCCCAGAAGCCTTTCACGTGGCCTCTGATGCTTGGATGTTTGCTACCACATCAGGTGTGATTAAAGAAAAAAGACCAAAGATTGCCTATATGCCCCATGTTGGCAGTTATCCTATTCTGTTTAAGAAGATGGTGATTCGATTTAACATGACAGGTGGTATTAAATCGATCTTGTGTTTTTTTCAGGGCATTACGGTTTCCCTATATGTTTTTTTTTGTTGGTGTTTCTAAAAGGACATACTGCACTGAATAATATAGCCTATGTATTTATAATGGTATTATGGGAAAGTGCTGGAGGATTCTTCCTTGTTTATAAGTTGCCTGGCAGCAAATGATGTCGGTTTTAGATAAACAGTGTTTCTGACATCTCATTCTTACCTGAAAACCCAAGGAAAAATGTTGAGGAAAAAAGCTAGTTGGCTCTAGTACTAACAATGTGCTCTTCAGGTAAGTTATCCTACAGAGCTGTTGTGTAATGGTTATCTGAAACTCTTATTTTGACGTTTGATTGACAGGACTATACAGAAAGGCATCAATTATACAGGAAATGAATGTGACACCGCTGTACAGCAAATAGTCAGGACATTATATCTTAATGTTTGTGAAACCATGAGCAAACCATGACTAAATCACAGGGTGTGCTGTTATGAGGGAGTAGGTTTTGTGCGTCTTGTAGTATTCCGTGAGTTTGGAGAAGTCCAGAAGCACGCGGCTGTCATGTTTCACTGGTAAATGTGGAGACTTTACCTTCTGTGCAGTGCGTTGCAGTGTGGAATATGGAAAGATCCATAGAACAGATTCGTAGAACAGCTGGCGAACTCTGTACAGTGATGACTGTCCATACAGTCTCACTTTCCTTCCGATAAATAACGCTCAGTATCATTTCCCTGATGGGAAATATCCAGTTGCATAACTATGTAAACTCGGCTGTAGCAAACTCCTCACCGAGGCAAATTAGAAGGTAAGATTTGTGTCACTTCTGCGTACAAAGTAGATTTCCCACTAGGGATACACAATAGGAAAATTCTGGGCCAACTGATATTTGTCTGACCATATTGGCTGATGTTGTTACCTTCTGTCTTATATTTTGCATACAAAGTGCAACCTGGTTTCCACATTCAAGGAAGTAGGTAATCACAGACAGCAACTTAAGATGGAGAAAATAGCATTTTATTTGTATGACAAAATACTAAAAGCGGTTTACTTTATTATTAAGCAGAGAGCACGAGTCTAGAGAGGTACAGAGTCTCTGTGGAGCTTTGCATTGGGTGTTTGGTGTTTGTAAAAATGGTCAATGAACAATAAATAAAAGAGGTTCAGATGACTATGATTAGGCCATTTTTATTTATTTATTTATTTATTTATTGGCATTTTTGCTTAATTGCAGCGCTGCAGATGCATCATCTCTCTGTCACACGTTGTCATAGCAGCCCATCATACCAGCTGTAATCACAGCATCGGGCAGATGCCTGCCGGTCCATTTTTAAGGCATTATCAGCCGATACCGACCCCCAGCGCTATCGTGCGTTCTTCTGTCCCACCAGCCGAACTGTGACCGCACTTCCTCCTCTAAAAGTGGGCGTGGCCAGTCTCCCCTCCTCCTCCAACCGCGCGCCAGAAGAATGGCCCCAGGCGTTCCGCCGATGAAAGGGTTGCAGAGCCGCCCGTGTGGTGGGTTTTGGGGGGAATGTGAGTGCTGAGTCACCCTGACTCTGCATGCTACAAGGCTAACCATAGCGCCATCTCCTGGCCGTGAACACTGTCCTCCATTACAGCTGCTGTGCAGTCTCTTATTCCTGCGTTTAAAGAGTCTCTCGCATGACGATTATGTGTGCTTTTTTAAGATTTATGAACAGGAAACTAATTAGATTTCCTCTAGACGTGAAGGGCGTCATTTCTAAATGGGAGAGCTGGAGGTCTGACAGGTCATCACCATTCTGTAGTGGACGTTTGCGTGATTGTCAAATTTAATTGGCTGACCTCAAAACAGATGCCCCCCTAATTGGTTAAAATGTAAATGGTGAGGTCATTCACACTGGCGATATGGTCTTTGAAAGACCAATCCCAAAGCCTCTAGCTTTAGGTGGAATAAAGACTTAGTTGATTTCAGTATAAAAGGGAACACTAAAATCTGGACCAAGTGAAATAGGCTCAGCATTTGCTGCTTTTTGAAAAAATATCTATTGGAAATTATGATTTTGATTGCACAGGGTTTTAAATATGTTCAACCATCTTCTGGAATCTGCACCCCTCTTGCTAATTTCAAAGCGGTAACTGGTTAGTTAACAGTATTTAGGGTCTTGTTTTTAGAGGCATGCAGGTATCCAGTGTTTGTAAATTACACGATGTTTATCGTTTGACTCCATCTTGCAGACATAACAGTGAATGCAGTTTGTAAATAACTGGTAACCCAAGTATCTTGTTTCAAATTTTCTTTCTTTGAAATTATGAGAAGAAATATGGAAATTCCTCCTAATCTGTTAGATTCAATTTATTAACATCAATGATTTAGCTCATTGACTATTCATGTCTATGGTTTACTTCACAAATTAATAATGCCAATGATTTAGGTAGGGAGACTCTTATAATCAATGCCTTTCAGTATATTTCCGGCTGGCGTAAGGTACTAAAACAGAAAATAAGCTTTCGTCATCATCAACCCTTCTCTTAATCTGCAGTTGTGGAGCCAATCTGTTTTTAACACAGAAATTCAAGATTAGAGGGAAGGTGAGTTTTTAAATCCGCAGGTTATAAATCTACTAAATATATTAAAACTATTATTAAAATTTACTTCAGAGTCATAATGTTGCTTACTATCTTGAATGTGAACCAGTGTCATATGTTACATTTTTCATGAATTATTTCTCCCCATTCCTTTTTTTGAAAAGCCTGTGCCACTGAGCAACACGGTCGCAACGTCAGGACGCTGTTTTAAAATAATTTATAAATTACTTTGATATATTAAATAAAATGGCGAAAGAAGCATGTCCGCGCCGTCTCGTCCTGTTTCTTGCGAGTGCTTTGATGCATCACAGCTCTGTTTCTCAGAGGGTCCTCTTATAGCTCTATGACGGATTCAGCATGAGCATCAGATGGAGCCCCGCATGCAGAAAATAGCAGCCAGTGGTAGAGAGCAGTCACTGGCAGTCACAAGTGTGCCGAGTTATGGCTTTGTGGGTGACTGAAAGCTCTGTGACGTTTTTAAAATATCTTTTGCATGCCGCAGCATGTCACTTTAATACAGCAATGCATCATGGGGCTTCACTCACTACCAGAAGGCCTAACATTTCATTCATAAAATACAGTCGCTCTGATAATAAGAATAATTGATAATTAAGAAACTGTAACGTTAAAATCCCATTGCTAAAAAGGAATTTGTGTTGATCGATAGCTATATGATTTCCCTTTGCTATTACACAAAATTCTAATTCTCCACAGTTGAGTGATTGCATGTGTTTGGTATTTTTACTGATTATGATTTTGGCAGTATTTGCTCCACTCTTGATTCCTTTAAGAAGATATAAAGCACAATTATTTGAAAAAAATTTCACATTCTTTGACTTGACCATTTAAGGCTCTTATAGTCCCCAGAACTCA
The DNA here is from genome assembly GCA_039654925.1 of Anguilla pacifica. Classification (NCBI taxonomy): domain Eukaryota; kingdom Metazoa; phylum Chordata; class Actinopteri; order Anguilliformes; family Anguillidae; genus Anguilla; species Anguilla pacifica. The sequence goes on from CM077296.1 coordinate 10,707,142, forward strand.
CTTCATTCTCTCTTGCCTGGAGACGGGGCGAATTGATCCAGAAGGAATCATGGTCCAAGGTGCAAGTTTAACAGCAGATAAACAAAATCGGCCAACTTAACATTCTGACTGTTTTCCCCGTTTTCCCCTTGCAGTTAAACAGGGAGTTTTGCGTATGCGAATGTGCCTCTATCATATAGAAGCCCAGCAGCTCTTGAGTGCAGATTGGCTCAGTATGGATAACACTAACACTATTAGGGAGCTTTCTGAAGCCTTCAGTCTTGGAAATGGTTCCATTTTGTTGTGCTTGCGTTTTTTACATTCATTACCTGTTTGGCACACAAGTCCTGAGATGTCTCCTGTTATTTGCCTTACACCGATTGCTTTTTTTAGCAGGGCTGGTCTTCACCATCAGACCTTTATCTGCACCTCAGAGCCACCCAGCTTCTGCTTCAGCGTTTTTATTTTTTATTTAAAAAATTCTGGTTGTCAGAAGCCATGCTCTTGATCTATTCCTCTCTTGAAAGGGGAGAGTAACATCTCTACCTCGATAATATTCAAGCAAACAGAAAAACTCAAACCCTTTTGGTGTTCCTGGTCGACGTTTTAACTATTTGCCACGTTGTCCGAGTCCGAAACATGGAAAATGTTAACGGACATAAGCATTGCCTTGACATTCTTCCACTGCTCCTGATGAAGTGTTTATTTAACCATTTCTGCAATGAATTGAATTGTTTGACTTGTGGCTTGAAACTGAGGCTCCATCGACACCTTGGTGGAGACAGACTGGACTACACGCAAGGTAACAACCTGAGATTTTCCCCAGGTCCTGGGACTGCGTTCTGCGTCACTGAATCCACCTGTACTTCCATCAGAATCTCTGCAGAGCATTCCTGTCCAAACCAGTCAGGGGCTGGCTGGGCCTTGAATCTCCACCTTCGTGCCTGTGGTTATGGAAACAAAGGGGGGATTTGGGTGATAATTGCTGCACCCTGTGTATTTTTTCTCATTTTCCAACAGCTAAGAGTTGTTACGTGAGCCCACTTCAGCCCCCTAAACATCCAAAACCTGAATCCTCTGGGTTACCTGTCACCTGGGAAGCTTCCATTGTTACAAGAACCCAAGTCAAACACTGTAGGAACACAACCAATAATGAAAGAGGAGACTTCAGGCTTCTGTCCTTCATATGTAGATAACTGTTGTTCAGCTAAGTTTCTGGACAACTAAGCATAAGCACAAATCATCCATTCATCGAAGTCATCTTAAAGTTCCTTAATCTTACTCTTCCTGGCTTGAAGTTGGTTCGCTGTGAGCCTGAACCTTTTTAATCCCGCCCAATGCGAGAAGAACTGACACACATCCAAAATGGCTGCATCCTTCCTTGCTGATCCCTTCTTGCTGATCCCTTAATAAGTAGTATCGAGAAGACAAGCATTATGACTTTTATATACTGGCAAGATGTTTTGATCATTTAAATGATTGTTTTATTGAGTGCTCCAGACTTGGTTGGCAAGATCCACTACTGTATGTCACTCTGGATTTGAGCATCTGCTAAGCGATTGTACTGTAATTGTAAAGTATGATATACCCTGTAAATCTGTTAGAGCCATAAACTACAATGTGAAATATGAGTACAGTGAATGAACATTTTTATTCTTTAAGGAACAAATTTGCCAAATGTACACTGAACGTGCAATAATGTTCTATTTGGGTACTAATACGTACCTTTTTCAAGGAAATAATATAGAAATTAATTATGCATTGCTGGTTAGAGGTGCAATTGTATGTACCTATAGGGTACAGCGCTTGTACCTATATAGGCACATTTTAATTTATTCTGAGAGTGTACCGGACCAATGCCCACCTCTCCGGGGTATGATTTACCTAGTAAATCTGTTAGCGCCATATTGGGATGGCAGGTATGCCATCCTGCCAAGTTACGCCTTGGTGGGGCAGCATGCCCCATACCTATACGTACAGCACCGAGGGTTTGGCACTTTTCAGGGTTTCCTATACGGAAATAACCACAATGACCACAGACTCTCAGCCCTTAAAAACATTCATTTCTGTACCTTCTGACCCCATTTCAACAGAGAGAATTCACCAACTTCACACGTCCGCACATTAAAGCCCCAAACTTAGGGGATTTCCTGCCTGATTACATCAGCACAATGCTCCAAGCCCACAAACAATATGTCTCCCCATTGGACATTTACCTACACCAGCCAAACAAAACATTACATACACAAGCAACACAAGAAAATTCTGGACTACTGCAGCTGCTATGATGGTGGCTCACTTTGGTGGTTTAGCAAAAGTCTCGCACGGGGAGCCATATGCATTTTATTAAAAATCGACAACAGCTGACCGTTGTGCCGTTTCTACTGTTTACCTATGTTTTTTACTGGGCTACGAGCTCCCATTCCTTGCAAATGCCACTTTAGCAAGACATAGTTTCTCCACCGACGTACAAACAATTAGTGCGTCTGTTGTGTCTACAACACCCCATTAAAATCAATTCGATTTTAACATACGCTAAACACTTTCATATCTAGTAGTAGTCTACATGAAAAAACACATTCGCGCACAAGCTTCTGAATTGTATTTTACATGCTTTGATCATCAGAGAATATTGAATGTATTATGGTGTCATGTGTTTTATACATTGTTCAATTAGCAACCATGATGAGGTCATGGTTAGTGTGCTTTGTACAAAAGTCTGTGATCATGTCAAACTTCATCTTACATGCCCATTCTGTAGAAAACCTTGTTTAAACTATTCCATTGAATAATTTGTTGTTGTTTCTTTGGTACTACTTTTATTTTCTCATATGCAAATATTGCTGGGAAATATTTACTGTGTAAAATGTTAGGTCAGCTAATGCCTGAGATCTGAAAAGGGATAATTTTGACCCAAATACACCACGTGGCCCAAAGTATGTGGACACCTGACATCCAACATCTCATCCAAAATTATGGGCATTAATATGGAGTTGGTCCACCCTTTGCTACTATAAAAACCTCCACTCTTCTGGGAAGGATTTAAACTAGATGCTAGAGCATTGCTGCAGGGATTTGCTTCCATTCAGCCAGAAGGGCACTGGTGAGGTCAGGCACTGATTGGGCGATTAGGCCTGGCTCACAGTTGGTTTCCAATTCATCCCAAAAGGGCTGAATGGGGTTGAGGTCAGTACAGATCAGTCAACTTCTACCACACCATCCTGGACAAAAGCATTTCTATATGGACCTCGCTGCCAAGCTGAAACAGGAAAGGGCCTCCCGTAAACTGTTGGGGAAGCACAGAATCATCTAGAATGTGATGGCATGCTGTAGCGTTAAGATTTGCTTTCACTGGAACTTTCTTTCAGGAGGCTGAAAGAGGGTGTGCATTTCTCTAAAGAGACGTACATCATTAGGCTATTATAAATGCCACTTGATCGATCTAGTTCGAGTGGGATTGCAAATACGTACGTCATGTCCAGCGAGGTAAATATTGTCATGAAATAGGCTATACAAAAATAAGCATTTTTTCTTTTTTCTTGCCTGCGTCAATTATTGTATTGAATTGGTTATTCAAAAGAAACAATCATTACATGCTTGTAAATATCTGGAATTTTAAACTGGTGATGGTTTAAACTGCGTTCAGCACATTTAGCTGGTCATAGCTGGTCTCTGGCTGGACAAAGCTGGTCAAACTGGTTGATTCAGCTGGTGGTCAAACTGGTGGACTAGCTGACTATATAGGCTGGTCAGCTGGCAAACAGGTAAAAAGTGTGGGTAACACATAGCAAACCAGCTTCGACAAATATAAGCTGTAATTTTCAGCAGGGCAACAACTCGAGAATTATTTTTCTTTCGGGACTTTAAGTACACCAGTCTAATATTATATTATAGGCCTATTGTATTACTTGCTATACCAGTATAGTATCTGTAGGCAAAACCAACAAACCTGTTTGAGTATCACGAATGTCCTTAAAAACTTAAGACATCTTCCTATTTCAAGATAGGGCAAGGGACAGCGAATAAAAAATAAAATTTAAAAAACCCATCGCACTCCCTCAGTGATCACTGCCTCGTGATCATGGTCGTATGTGCTGATGTTTTTGTATTAATTTCCGTTTTCACTACTTGTTATCCCGATTCTTATATGTTTCTTTTTGTTTATAAGTTTAGGTGCAAGGTTTGGAATTATTGTGTCTGGAGGTTTTTGTATGTTTCTCATCATATCGGTTGTTTGTGAAGTATTTTTATTTATTTATTTATTTATTTTAAATCGAGGAGCTGATTTTCCATGGCATTTGCTCTTTACAGATTCACTTCCTAGCTAACCAAAATGAGCTGTGGCGGGACATGTTGTTTTATTTATTTATTTCCATTTTCAGGGCTGAGATATGAGCTCTGGTCCACAGCTGCTATAGTAAGTCTCCTTTCTCCCACAGAGGGGCCCATGGTATTGATGCACAATGACAGCCAACAGGATCAGAGTAACCTCCATACAAACTGAATTGAGTGACAACAGCTGCAGTTCATTTGTAATAAAATGTTTCCTCAATGGATGATCAACTCAGTTTCCAACTTGATAAATCCATCAGCATTAAAACAGTGATTTGTCAAAAAGGTGTTTAAAATACAGCCAGGTAAAATGATGCAGAATGAGCACAAAAATCGGCAGACATGGTATCGGTGAGCTGTAACCAAGAGTACATATTTGGCCTGTAACTGTATGATCGTACATGGTGTGTATCTGTGCCCATTATTTGATTTATGTAAAAATGGATAGAGTTACACTTGTAGAATCAGATCTCAGTGATCAGATTCAATGAGAAAGAATACAAGGAGAAGTCAGTTATGATTCAGTGACCCATAAATCTTTGTGATGTTGGGGGGGATGATGACTATGTAGCGTAAAAGATACAAATTTTACAGTGCGCGGTGTAAAAGATGCATACCCCCATACGTAATATTTAATATTACACTATGCACTTACACACCACTGAATAGTCAGTGATTTTTGCATTCTGAATCTGATCTCAGAAACCTGATTTCAGTGACAAATGTCATGGTCATTGTGACCACATACTCCCAATAAAGAAAGAATTATACAATTCTGTCTACATATGATAAAAAGCCCACACTGAATCTAATTTTACACAACAGAAAAGGTACCTTCAGAATAAAAAACATCAGTGTCCATGTTCTTGCCCACAAGTGAAAACATGGAATCATTTATGATGTATACAGCAGTGACAATTTGATGACACAAAAAGCCAAACTTCATACTGATGCCTGTGATACTCTGACCAGAGAAAGCTCCTGTAATCCATCTAGTGACAAACTATTAGAAAGCTAGCTCTCAGAACTCTGCAAAATGATTATTGCTGCTTAATATACTTGTTATGCAGATTCTGTTATTTTTGCCAAGGACCAAACGTTAAATTACGGTTCAAACCAGGAAGCGCCCATGACACGACAGCTCAGTGTGAAACTGAAGTTCTACACCATCTAGTGGCTGTATAAAGAAACTACAATATTTTTTTCAACAGTCATTTCCAGAACTCCCCAGATATCCTTACATCTTAATAATTGCAGCAGATATGGCTTTAAACTAAAATGTTTTGCAAATAATTCACTATTTGATCAATCAGAAAAACAGTTTTCATGTCTATGAGCGCACATAGTGAATCACTGCCCATTCTTTCACTGCTCCGCCTCAGTTCCTGTAGATTCAGTGGGAAACCTGCAGTGATTAATGCGCTTCAGACTGTTCTGTGTGTTCTGCAGTGTACAGCTGCTTGGAGGCTTAAGGTGGTGAAGGGAAGTGTATGTTTCTGTATTTCCGTATGCACTCCTGGCCCCTTCTGCCTAGGCCTGCAGTCTTGTCCCAGTCTCCACATTCCCAGTTACCGTGGCGATGAGGGAGAAGAGCGTTGGGGAGCTATGGGGAGGATGGGATGCAGCTCAGGGCCGTCCCGAGTGCACTCCTGAGAGGACTCGAAAAGCTCTGGCACCCACCATGGGGATACACCGCCCCCGTCCCAGGCACTATACTGTGCTGTTATATTGTGTACTGTGAGGCCTAATTACTGAAGTAACATGCGTGTTTGACCACAGACAGAGACTCCATACTTGTGAGATGTGACCTAATGAGGTGTGATGCTCAGAAACTACTATCAAGACTGAGACAACTTAGTGAGTCTTTGGAGAATGCCCCTACTTGCTGCGTAGTGGGTATTTCCCTGGTGCATATTGTACCAAAGTCTGTTACAGTGGGAAAATGTCACCTGACCTGATGATTTCCTGTCTGCCTCATGTACATGCTTTGAGTGGTTCCTATCAATTCAGTGATTATTTGGCATATTGTATGGAAGTTAGCATTTCTTATGGATGCTGATAAGGTGTCATTTTATTGAAAGTAGGCTTGGGGCTGCTGGATGGCTCATTCGGTTAAGGCACCACGCTGAGGTGCATGGATGAGCCTCACAGCCTCGGGTCGAATCCGGACCGTGCCAGTGCCGACTGTGACCTGTAGCTCCACAGGGCGACGCACGATTGGTGCCTGTGTTGCCCAGGGTACGGGAGGGTTCAGTCAGACAGGGATCTGTGTTTCATTGCTCTCTAGTGACCCCCCTTGGGCTCTCGTATGACTGCATGTCAGAGCCACTTATGAAAGGTCTTCCTCCGGCATGAAAAACAGCCTTTCTGTCCTATTCCATTATAAAATATATATGCGCACAAGCTGAAATGTGGTAAATGTTTCTTTTTCTTGCCCAAGCAGAGTAAAATAATCCATTAATGTGTAGGCTTGTTATCGTACCAAAGCTGATTTTTTTATTGAGAAAGCAAAGCCTTGAGATTAAACATAAGGTCATGTCATGGCTTTGGCTCTATCACATGGGTGTTTGATGTAATTACAACTGGGAAAAAGTTACTCAGACGAGCTCGCTTTTGTTAAGATAATATACTCCATACTGGTGTGTGGCATTAGCAAACTTCTGAGAATTCCTCTGCAGGCTGTGTAGTGTGTGTCTCCCTGGTGCCCCTTGTATTATAGCCTGTTAAAGGAAACCTGTCTACCTCATGTACAGTGCCATGAAAAATATTTTCCCCCATCCTGATTTCCTATATTAGTGCATAGTCTCAGATCTTTAGAAAAAATGTTATATTAGACAAAGTGAATTGGAGTAAGCAGTCAATGTTTTAGAAACTCCCAACTTCTGCCTTGAGTCTCACCCTCTGGAGTTCAGTCCCTTGTAGTAGCGTCACAAGACCACCAGATGGCGGAATGCATCCACTTTGTGTTTCCAGTATTCGAGTACAGCCCACAGGTCTGATAGCAAAATAAATACTCCGATACTTTCAACCATTTCCAGCTCCTGCCACGGCACATAATGGTTTTATTAAATTCCACTTAGCATGAGGATGGGGGTGTAATTTCAAAGAAATGCACTGTTGGACGCATTGAAGATGCTCACTCTTATTGTACACACAGAGCACATACACAGTGCATCAATACACACACGCACACACATGCATAACATGCACACACACAAACGCACACACAAACACACATACACATATTGTTCACCTGATCACACGGATAGATGGTTTGATACAGTGGTTTGTGTCTTTGGAGGCCCTATTAGACTGAAGGTTTTTCTTTCTGGTGAGGCTACGTTCCTTTGGTGTGTGTAGCAGGATGCTGGCCCTGTTCTACCAGATCATTGTGGCCGGTGTCCTGTTCTACACCAGTGTGTGCCTGGCTGGGAGCCTCTACTCCAGAGACACAAAGAGGCTCAAACTGATCCAGAAGGCCAGCTGCCACCCCCTGCTGTTGTTTTGGGTGGAGTGGGTGTTTGCCAACTCTTCCCCCCCACACCTTCTGAGCCAAAGCCGCCAGCCCCCCTTCTCTGCTTCCTGAGCCAGCCCTCTAGCTGGCCTCCTCAGGCTTGCTCCTGTCATGCCCGTGTTCTCCAGAAGGTGAAGCACTGACTGGCAGATGAAGCCCCAGCATCTGAACTCCACTGGATATACTGTCGCTCTCTCCAACTGGCCTCCTTACACTCCTTACACTCTCACACTCCGCTGCCAGGTCGAAGTACTTCAGCCGATTCCACTCATAGGCTGCTTCTGCCCCCTCCTCCCATGGGAGGGAGAGCTCCATAAGGAGCACCACCTTCGCCCGAGTAGACCACGTCTCCATATAAGGAGCACCACCTTCACCTGAGTGGACCACATCTCCATATAAGGAGCACCACCTTCACCCGAGTAGACCACGTCTCCATATAAGGAGCACCACCTTCGCCCGAGTAGACCGCGTCTCCATATAAGGAGCACCACCTTCGCCCGAGCAGACCACATCTCCATATAAGGAGCACCACCTTCGCCCGAGCAGACCACATCTCCATATAAGGAGCACCACCTTCGCCCGAGTAGACCATGTTTCCATGTTAGGCCACAGGGACGCTGTGCTGATCTCATTTGGGAAATGGAGCTGTGGATTGAGATCTACACGCATGCACCACCCTCTGCCTGGAACCAGGGCTCTACTCTCACCTTTGTGTCCTATGGTCCCGTCCTCCTCTGCTTGCCTCACAAAGTGGGTTGGATACTCTTTCACAGGAGAGGCGTCTCTGTTTGCCTCCTGTCTGCTGGTCACTAGTATTTCCAGAAGCTTCCGCAGCAGCTGGTCATGCCTCCATCTGTAGCACCCCTGTGCTGGAGCCGTCTCACAGCCTGACAGAATGTGCTGGAGGCCTTCTCTGTGTCCCTGTGCTGGAGGCCTGCTCTGTGCCCCTGTGCTGGAGGCCTGCTCTGTGTCCCTGTGCTGGAGCCGTCTCACAGCCTGACAGAATGTGCCACAGGCCTCGTTTGGGGACAGCACAGAGCAGACGGTTTCATCTGCACCAAACCATTAGTGCAGGTTCTGAGGAGAAGGCAGCGTGTCATAATTGACCCTGATCAGGAAGCTGAGTCTGGCTTGTGGTATCTTCCACCAGTCTGACCCACTGAGCGATCGGTCCTCCACAATTTCCCACGCTGTCCATCCTCCCAGACCACCTTAGCAAACTGCTAAAACCTGCTACCTCTCCTGCGCCATCCATGGTGGGATGACCCAGAGTCTTCTGTGCCCCTCTGTTTCCCTGCTGGGGAGGCTGTGTCCCTCTGTTCCTCTACTGGGGGGGTTGTGCCCCTCTGTTTCCCTGCTGGGGGGTTGTGCCTCTGTTTTCCTGCTGGGGGGGTTGTGCCCCTCTGTTTCGCTGCAGGGGGGAAGCAGTCAGGTAGAAGCAAACTGCAAACATAGAATGCATATCAGGCCACTGCTATATGTACCACAATTAAACCATCAGTTAAAGCCCAGGATGTGCCTACAAGTATAGGCCTACATATCAGGAAAATATACTTAAGATTATACTTCTTTGCAACATTTAGTACACCAAGTATTCTCAGCAGGCTGCAAAATGTATACTAGAATGCTTAACTAGTAGTAAGACACTAGTGCTCAGTGGATGTTTAAGTTACTTCTGAGTTTTATAAACTAAAACGTGAACCAGTTAAATCACAAAGTTGTCAAAATCAGACTAGTTGGCTTATATTTATAGTTAACGAGTAGCCTACAGTTTCTATTTTATTTTATTAAGGGGGTGGTTTTATGGTTTTAAAGACTCCGCGCTATGATGACATTATACTCAGACTGACGAGCGTTTTTATATGCTTGTGCATGATAGGTTTGATCTCATAAAAAGCACGTTTTCAACGTACAAAAATGCCAAGTTACTCACACATACAAGACATACCCCGTCTATAACTCATTCATTCAGACTGCCAAAATCCAGGCCTGCCATTAAAAGTATTGATATCAAAATGACGCCAAGTTACGGTACTACAAACAATATAGGCTATCTTGCCTCACCGAAATTACGTAAGATGTATTCCAAAGCAATGCTACCCAATATTTCCTCAATTGTTTCAAGTCACTTGGCCCTGTGTGTATAAGCATGCACTACATGGACAGGCCAAACATATGTGTGGATGGCTCTCTCACAGTCAAGATTGATTGGATAGGCGTGTATATGTCCAATTTGTATTGGTATGTACGTATTTCGCTGCCCAGCCTTTCTGTTGCGTGAATGATAGTATGTTTCTTGGTATAAGTGTGTGTTCGTAAATGTGAATGTAACATGCTGCCAGGGAAATGTCCCCATGGGGATAAAGAAGTTCTCTATGTATGTATGTACAATATGTATTTTACATGCAGTACTTCTTGTACGTAGCAAATATACAATAACTTGTACATTTACTGAAATTCAGTTCAGAAGTATAAACATATGTTTTCTGGAGAAATATGCTTCCTGTAGTTACTCACCAGCAGTTTTCTACATGAATTTCAATGTGTTCCATGAGGCAATTCAAAATATTTGACACTTTGATCGGACACAAAGTTTGCATGACATTGTAAAATGGTAAGATTACAAAACACAGGGTCAAGTGGATTATGGTTATTCTTGTGTGAATTTTTAATAATCAAAAATACATAAACACACCTTGAACATTTGCAATATAAATATATTAAAATGTAAAAAAAATATACAAAAAAATACAATCATATTTAGACAGCAAGTACTTAACCTGAACCTGCTAAAAGATCATACTCTTATGTACAGGGGTTAAGCTGTACTGAGGTTAATATTGGGCACAGCTGAAATTGCACTGGTAAGGCATTGGTCAAGGAAGGTTGCAAGTGTGCCAACATGTGTGTGTGTGTATGTGTGTGTGATTGGGTGAGAGTGTGTTTGTGTGGGTGTATTTGTAAATGTGTGCGCATGCATGCGTACGTTTGTGGGAGTGACTGTGGATGTGAACATGTGTGTGTGTGTGTGTGTGTGTGTGAGTGCATGAGTATGCGTGTGTGTGTGTGCCCGGGGTGTGTGTGTGTATGGGTAAGAGGATATGTGTGTGTGTGCGTGTGCACGCATGTATGTGTGTGTGCATGTGTGAGAGTATGATTGAGTGCATGAGTATGTGTGTGTGTGCACACGGGTGCGTGTGTATGGGTAAGAGAATGTGTGTGTGTGTGTGTGCACGCATGTATATGTGTGTGCATGTGTGAGAGTATGATTGAGTGCATGAGTGTGTGTGTGTGCACATGGGTGCGTGTTTGTATGGGTAAGAGAAAGTGTGTGTGCGTGCGTTTGTGTGAATGTGTGTGTGACTATATTTAAGTGAGTGTGCCTGCAAGAGAATGAGTGTATGTGTGTGTATGTGTGTGTGCGTGAGAGTGCCTTTGTGTATGTGTGTGTGTTTATACATGTGTGTGTGTGTGTGTATGTATGGGTATGAGAATGTTTTTGTATACATGTGTATATGGTGTGTGCACGCATGTATGTGTATGCATGTGTGTGCATGTGTGAGTGCATGAGTAAGTGTGTCTTTGCGTATGGGTAAGAGAATGTGTGTGTTTATACATGTGTGTGCGTGCGTATGGGAATGAGAATGTGTGTGTGTTGACACGTTTGTGTTTGTGCGTGAGTGCATGAGTGTGTGTGCGCGTGTTTGCGAATGTGTGTGTCTGTATACTGTATGTGAGTGTGTGAGTGAGAGAAAGAGTGTGTGTGTGTGCATATGGGTATGAGCGTGTGTATGCTTGCATGCGCGTGTCTGTGTGTGCGTGAGATTGTGTGTGTCCATGTGTAGGTGTGTGTGTGACTGGGTGTGAGAGAGTGTGCGTGCGTAGGTGTGTGTGTGCGTGTGCATGAGTAAACATGAGTGTATGTATTTGTGAGTGCGTGTGCATGACAGAGAGAAAGGGTGTGTGTGAGAGTATGTGTGTGCGTGATGGAGTGTTTGTGAGAGAGAGGCTGCGTGTGTGTGCGTGTGACGTGAGTGTGTGCAGGTGTGTGAGTGTGGGTCTAGGTGCATATGAGTGTGTGTATATATGTGTGAGTGTGTGATTGAGTGTGTGTGTGTATATATGTGTGTGTGTATGTGTGTATGTGAGTGTGTGTGTGAGGGTCTAGGTGTATATGAGTGTTTGTGTTTATATGCGTGTGTGTGTGTGTGTGATTGAGTGTGTGTGTGTATGTGTATGAGTGTGTGTATATATATATATATATATATATATGTGCGTGTGTGTGTGCATGCGATCGAGCGTGTATGCGCACATATGTGTGTGTGTATGCGTGTGTGTGTGCATGTTTGTGTGCGCGCATGTGTGTGTGTCTCTACTCCAGTTAGCAGAGGGACACTGAGGAGTGTGTGCGTTGACATGTGTTTGTGTCTCTGCACACATGTATTGTGTTTGTGTGTGTGTGCGTGCATTTGTGTGAATGTGTGTGGATGTGAGTGACTGAGTATGAGAGAGAGCGAGAGAGTGTGTGTGTGCATACGATTATGAGCGTGTGTACGTATGCATGCATGTGTGTGTGCGTGTGAGAGTGCACTGGTGAATGTGTGTCTTTGTGTGTGCGAGAGATTGTGTGTCCGTGTGTAGGTGTGTGTGTGCATGTCTGTGATTGGGTGTGTGAGTGATTGGGTGTGAGAGAGTGTGTATATGTGTGTAAGTGTGTGTGCACGAGTGTGCATTAGTGGGTGTGAGTGCGTGTACATCAGTGTGTGTGTGCATGGGTAAGAGAATGTGTGTGTGTTTATAAATGTGTGTGCATGTGTATGGGAATGTGAATGTGTGTGTTGACACGTGTTTGTGTCTCTGCACACATGTATGTGTGTGTGCGTGAGTGCATGAGTTTGCGTGCGTTTGTGTGAATGTGTGTGTGACTGTGGATGTGAGTGTGTGTGTGTGAGAGGGTGTGTGTGTGAGTGACTGAGTATGAGAGAGAGAGAGTATGTGTGTGCATACGGTTATGAGCGTGTGTACGTATGCATGCATGTGTGTGTGCGCGTGAGAGTAAACTGGTGAATGTGTGTGTTTGTGTGTGCGAGAGATTGTGTGTTCATGCGTGTAGGTGTGTGTGTGCATGGGTGTGATTAGGTGTGTGAGTGATTGGGTGTGAGAGAGTGTGTATGTTTGTGTAAGTGTTAGTGTGTGTGCGTGCGTAGGTGTGTGAGTGCGTGTGCATGAGTGTACATTAGTGTGTGTGAATGTGTGTGTGTGTCTCTACTCCAGTTAACAGAGGGACACTGAGGAGCAAAGCACACTAAATCCAGCACAGAGGGGTGTGTGTTGAGTGAAGTGTGTGTGGAGTCTGTGCAGGAGGGTCAGTGTGTCAGAGTCAGAGACGCTGTAGAAGGACAGAGTGCCGGCTGGACGGTCCACACACACTCCTACCCTGTACACACACACTCCTCTACCATCATCATCATCACACACTCCTGCTCTGCGGTAGGGGGAGGGGGGGTCAGGTATGTCTGTTTGGTTCTTATTGTGACAGACAGAGTATCTGAGTTTAACAGAGTGTCTGAACATGCACTCCAGACTCCAGGAGTTTTTATTCCCTCCAAACTCACAGTCAGAATCCCCTTCTTTCCTGCTGATTCTTTTATCTGTCACTGCTATAGAAACCCATCCCTCCCCCCCCTCAGGCCCACTGCACTCAGCCTCCCAGTAACAGCGCTCACACACACTCTCTCTGCACACAACCTGGCGCCAGAACTCAAATCTCTCTGGATGATCAGGATATGGCTGCTTTCTCCCCGATGTGTGTGTCACCCTCCTGTTCCCCTCAGACAGAGACAGCTCTCTATGCGCTGTGTTTGGATCCAGTGTGAGCTGACAGCCGTCTGCACACCAGAGACATTAATGACATTAATTATCATTATTAATATTCACCTCATTATGTGTGTGAGAGAGAGAGCTGTGATAGTACCTGTGTGTGTGTCTGTGTACATGTGTGTTTCTGTTTGTGTGTTTATGTGAGTAAGAGAGAAGTCCCTCACACACACACACACACACACCAGAGTGTGTATCTATGGAAAGTGTTCTGTGTCGATACACACTCACATTTCCTGGGTCCTGGTTTGGTCCTGTTCTCTCCTCCATTGTCCACACTGTGAGAACAGCAGAACAGAATTCTGAATTTTAACAATCCTTTATTTCCACTCTCAACACACCAATGACATCACGTAAATGAAAACAAAGAAAAAAACACAAATTTGTCACAAAGGAAACGTATTCCATTCCTTCACCCTATTCCATGTGCAAAAATCACTCCCCTCTCTCCACTGAACATAAAACACCCTTATAACACACACACTCTGAAACACACTCAGGTTCTCCAATGCTTTGTAATACTGAAACTCCACCATCACTGTGTCCCTGATCAAACCCCAAACTACAACAGCCACATCTTGCCTGTCCCCTCCACCAATCATATTTTTCCCACTTATAGAAACTGCCATTTTAGCCCTGAAATGAAATAAATTAGCTGGCACTTATCTGTCTTTGATTGTATGGGAAACCAAGGATAAAATAAATAAACTTCCCAAAAAAGAAAAGAGAGGCTGAGGTCTGGCACACCCATAAATACAATGATAAACAGTTTCTCTCTCCAGACAGAATGGACAATGGTGGGATCCTGCCCCAACCCTCTTGGGTAACGCTGGTTTGTACAATGCCCTCCATGCCCCCAAAACCCTTGTGTATGTGTGTGTGTGTGTGTGTGTGTGAGGTGCAGTGTGGAAACTCTCTGTACTTACAGCAGTGTGAGTGTGTCCAGTTTAGCAGCAGACAGCGCTTTTACTCCTGAGTCTCCTGGGTGATTGTATCTCAGGTCCAGCTCTGTCAGGTGTGAGGGGTTTGAACACAGAGCTGAAGCCAGAGAATCACAGCCTCTCTGTGTGACTCTACAGCCTGACAGCCTGCAGAGAGAAGGACACACACACCTTACACACATTAATATAAACTAACAGGGCTGTATGTGTCAAACACATATCAGTGTGTTACACACCTTACAGTACATTAATATAAGCTAACAGGGCTGTGTGTGTCAAACACAAAGCAGTGTGTTACACACCTTACACACATTAATATAAACTAACAGAGCTGTGTGTGTCAAACACATAGCAGTATGTTACACACCTTACACACATAATATAAACTAACAGGGCTGTGTGTGTCAAACACATAGCAGTGTGTTACACACCTTACAGCACATAATATAAACTAACAGGGCTGTGCGTCAAACACCTAGCAGTATGTTACACACCTTAAACACATTCATATAAACTAACAGGGCTGTGTGTGTCAAACACATCAGTGTGTTACACACCTTACACACATTAATATAAACTAACAGGGCTGTGTGTCAAACACCTAGCAGTGTGTTACACACCTTAAACACATTCATATAAACTAACAGGGCTGTGTGTGTCAAACGCGTAGCAGTGTGTTACACACCTTCTACAGCTATATATAAAATAAAATGAATGTGGAATGAGTCATTATCAAACACATTTGAGTTTACACCCCACTACAGTTCAGGAAAAAGGACTAATTCATTTTCTTCATTCATGTGCGTTAAGTCTTATTCTTCCAAGAGGAAGAACAGGAACATGCTGTTTCAGTTCTGTGAAGTGTCTGTTTTCACATTAGAAACATTGACATCAGTGTTGTATTTAGTCACACTGGAGCCCTTTGGATTGAAGGGGTGTGTGTTTGTACTCACCCCAGTCTCTGCAGATTACAGTGTGGGTCCTCCAGTCCAGCAGAGAGCGCTCTCACTCCTGAATCCTGCAGCTCGTTGTCTCTGAGCTCCAGATCTCTCAGCTCTGAGTCAGGAGAACGCAGGACTGAGGCCAGAACATCACAGCAGCCCTCTGTGAGATTACACCAACCCAGCCTGTGGAGAAACCACACACACACACACACACACACACACACAAACACACACAAATTCACAACTGTGACACTGTGCACCGTGGCACTTGATATATATATGTACCTACGCATTCCTGAGACCCAGATAGCCAGCGACTCCGGGCCGGATCTGCGCCGAGTCCGGCCCGGCAGTGCTGACTTCGGGCCAGAATCCGGCCCGGAGTCGCTTGCTATCTGGGGATGTCCACACAGAAACAGGGAGGGGGGTGTGTGAATTAAGTTCACTAAGTATTCTGACTAATACACAAAAGTCTAAGGCAATTACTGGCCTCTATTAACTGACAAAAATAATGAAACCTCAAGGCTGGGAGTCTACTGCAAGGAATTCATTGCCAAACCCTTTCCATATGATGAACTTATCTGACTTGCAAACATATTCATTTAACCTGCAAACACAAGAAACAGCATTTTCGTGGTGCACTTTACCTGACCTGACATGTTCTTCGGTCCATGAACATCTATACGTTTTAAAAACGTTCAATATTCATCACTATGAATAGATAAATATAGGCTAACTATTAATGTACACGTGAAACCCATTAGCTGAATAGGCCTACGTCAACTGTTATCATGATAATATTTTCTTCCTAATCTTGTAACCATCAAGTTATCAAACAATTTAGGGTTAACTAATTCAGCGTTTTTGACATTCATTTAAAAATTTTCACAACGGTGAAATGAAACCACGTTCATTACAAAATTGCGAATTCTTATTTAACTTGACGGTAACATTGACAACACTGTTTAAAATGTGGCCGTTAGGAGGGTTGGTTGGTCACTATGGCAATGACAGCTCGGTCTGAGGCGTTTACCGTTACCTCAGATATTCTTTAAAATAAATCTAGAACTACACAGTTACATAAAACAATTATCTGATAATAACTATTAGCACTTTGCAAAAATCATTCGTTTATCATTTTCTTCAAACAACATGACCGTCAAGTTGACAATTGTTGTAACTTTAGCTTTGACTCACAGGCACGAGTTAGCTAGCTAGCCAGCCCAACCTACCTTAACGTTACTTCGTGAATCAATCTACCTAGTGGAGCCAGTGAAGAACTAAGCATCTTACTGTCACAGACAACTTAAATATATACACCAGTATATAAAATAACATGAAGGTTTTATCTAAACAGCAATGATATCATTGGTCAGACCTGCGATATTGTACTTGCTAACAGCTGAAGCTGTGCCGGAGCCGTGTACGAGCTGTGCTACACTTCAGTTCATCTGGCTGGAACGATCTCCCAGCAATGCAACTATGGCATCAACTGGAATTACACTGCAGCGCCATCTAGCGGCTGTATGAGAACACCACAACTGATTATTGCCACTAACTTTTACTGCAGGTAAACACTAGATCTTTAAAAACATGGTGTCTTTTGAAAATTCCACACATTGCTCCTATTTTCTGCGTGTCCTTGCCCTATAATCCATTAATTCATTTTATTCTCGCAAACTTTTGCAAATATAACAGGCTAATTATTGCGTTGCATTTAATTATTATTTTAACAATGAAAATAATAATGATAATAAAAACCTGATGTATTAAGTCATTTTTTTCTTTTAAAACCCCTTATCAACATGTTTGGTAGCCCTTGTGGAGTAATATAAACTGCACAAAAAATGTAATAAGTGGGGGCATTTGAAGATTATTAGAATACGTATCTAAGAAATACTCCTGTAAATGATGTTATCCTTTAGATGATAGGAGCTAGAGCCAGAACATTGATCTCTGAATCAGGCTATTCCACACAGCATGCCTGCTTACAATGGTATAATATCCATCCTATGACTTGGGACTGGACCACAGAAGAGTGACTAAACTAAACGATGTAACACTGCATCTAAACAGCAGTTCACATGTTGATCAGATGGACATTCTCCCACCAAGATGTACACACATACCCTGCCGGCCAATAGTTAATGC
Organism: Anguilla pacifica; assembly: GCA_039654925.1. Lineage (NCBI taxonomy): Eukaryota > Metazoa > Chordata > Actinopteri > Anguilliformes > Anguillidae > Anguilla > Anguilla pacifica. The sequence goes on from CM077296.1 coordinate 10,724,880, forward strand.
TTGGCTTTACCAGCAGAATAAAATACCATTTTATTCACAATCCTTTCAGAAACACCACAATCCTGCAGCACACACAGGTGTGTGATGAAGGAGTAAAACTCACCAAAAGGTCAGTGTGTGAAAGAGAGTGGGGTAAATATGGATTTCATTAGAGTTCATAGCAGGTAGTGAATAATAGAGATGGATGAAGACTGCAATGTGTGACAGACCTGAAACATTTTACTATGCAGGTGGTCAATCTTTTACCATGTCAATCAGACACTCAGCATCCAGTCATCACCTGTGACCTGATACTACAGACTCCACTGAAATCTTACATTCTGTTCAGGAACCACAAACCTGGCAACCCTCAAAAGGTTTTATCCTACTTTTATTTGCTTGTTGTGATAGAGGAGTAAGGTATATATGGGCAAAGAAAGAATGCTGGTGGACAGAGGAGTAAACTGAGAGAGAAAGAGCTTTTTAATATTTCACTGAATAGAACCATAATCACAAATTCTATTCAGTAAAGATCACACAGTACACAGCACTACTCACCCCAGTCTCTGTAGTTTACAGTTTGGACTCCTCAATCCAGCACAGAACATCTCCACTCCTGAATCTCCCAGGTTATTGTTGCTGAGGTCCAGATCTCTCAGGGGTGAATTTGATGACTGGAGAGCTGAGGCCACAATATTACAGCACTTCTGTGTGAGTTTACAGTTGTTCAGTCTGCAAAGAAGAGTTCATATATTATAGTATTAATATATTAGGTATACATGAAGCATGTATCTAATATGGGAAATGTGCCAATGACAGTCTTCAGCGATGAAGAGTGAAATTGAGGATTTTAAGGTTGATGATGCTCTGAGGAAGATGTCTGTGCTACACTCTCCAACTTCAGTATTTTGGACCTGAAAATTAAACATCCTGCTGGACTGAAATCTGACAGTTCTACAGATGTAATTCTGACCCAAATGTCCCCTTTTCTTATACTGTAAGTTCTCTGTATTGGGGCGAAGGGCTCATCTACCTTTCCTATGATCTTTTCTCTGGGCTTAACCCTCCCATCCCATAGTAGACGTGCAGCTGCCATCTTTCAGAGTGGACAGCGAGTTAGTTTTCAGTGCTGTAGGATGTTTGGCCACCACCAAAAGTAAAGATGTAAAAGGAAACACACATTTTTCAGAGTAGACATTGACTTTGCTTATTTCCTTTTGGTTTTCTGTGACAAACGTCCACAGCACTGCAAACTAATATACAGCTAAAGGCAGATTCACTGTAACAGGAAGTAATGCACATGCTCATATATCTGAATTGTGGTGTGGGCCTCTGGAGCCCTGCCCCTCCCTGCCATCAGCTGCCACTCTGCTCGACTTCACCTGTGTCTCACTGGCCAGCCTGCAGCACCATGGACAGCACCAGAGGGACAGGGCTGAGTTTCAGCACCTCCACTCTGCACTCAGACCTGGACAGCGCCGGAGGGACAGGGCTGAGTTTCAGCACCTCCACTCTGCACTCAGACCTGGACACTCAGAGCTGGACAGCGCTGGAGGGACAGGGCTGAGTTTCAGCACCTCCACTCTGCACTCAGACCTGGACAGCGCCGGAGGGACAGGGCTGAGCTTCAGCACCTCCACTCCACACTCAGACCTGGACCTGAGATACAGTCAGGCCACCGGCAGCATACCAGTGATTTTTCCACACCACTTTCCCCTTTGCCTGAGTAGCTGCTGGCCCTATATAGGTCTCATGGTCTCACTACAGGGGTGTGCTGGCCTTCCCCTCACTGAGTGACTAACAGAGTCTCTGATTCTCGTTTTTTTTTTTTTTTGTGGCAGACTCGGATGTGCCCCTCCTCATGGCCTGAATTTTGGACCCACCTGCACTTCCCTAGCACTTTTGCTTTCCCCAACATTTGAGTAGCCTGATCTCGTCTTGTGTTTCACTTTTCCCCTGTCTTCATTCATTGTGATACTGCTGTCACAATAAAAGTCCTCTACAGGCATGTTGCCAGCAGTGTCTGCCTCATCTGTGCCTCGTTCCCGTAGCATAAAGTGTGGATGTGATAAAAGTTTATTAAAGGATATGAAAGATATGGAATTGAAGGTATCTGTAAGTGGGTGGAAAATCACAACCTGTACCTGTACAACATGCCATATAAATGCTCTGCCCGCTTGCAAATGTCGCACACAATGCAAATCATGCAAACGATGCAGACTACACAGAAGTATAAACCAGTCCTTAGAAGGACCATCACTGTAAACCCTTGCAGGAGGACATGCAACACATACAGGAATGATATATTCAACCATTAGGGCACACCAGTAGTACAAAGTCCCTTATTTACTGTCAGTAAAATTACCATGCACCACCCCTGTCCCTGTATTGTCTCCTGGGGATGGCGGTAGGTACTAGACTTTTGGTCAGGTCATACTTTATTTTGTCAAATGTAAACGAGTGTGGATTGTGGGAGATGTTCTCTGGATAGCATTTAAGGGAAGCTCAAACAATTTACTTCATTATCCAAAGTCCTTTCATAAAAAGTATTTTTGGTATGCATCACAATTTCTTTGTGTTCCTTTTCTTTATCTCTTCAGGTGCATGTCCTTTCCTCTCTTATAGCATAGTGTCCAGTCCATCTTGCCACATCTTGTAAATAAAATGATTGCCTCTTAACACTGTTAAAGCTTTCTATTCATGGTTATTAGCAACTCTCATATTTTGTCACATGATAAAGTACTCTTTCTCTTACAGCGCATCCAAAGTACGTGGCTTACTTACACACTGACTGAAGTGTGCATCTCTGCTTGAACAAATCACTGCATTGGTGCCATAAATAAACTTCTCTTTCATCGTCTTGTGTTTGAAAGCCAACTCTAGGGAATGACATCTGGTCCAGACCTCCATAGAAGCATCCAATTGCACTAAGTCTGGCTCTGACAGACAGTAGTGCGTCCACTGCGAAAGGAGGCTACTGCCCTCCTGGAAGAGCACATAGAACACTGCAGCGCTACTATAGCCAAAAGCTACAGACAATAACCAAGGGCTACAGACTCCAGTTCAGAGTGAACCCCCCATTTCAACAGTCATTTACTCTCAAACAAAAGAGAGAGCTCCCATGTTTAAGAGGAATAAATTCCTTCCCTCTCACAAAAAGGGGGAAATACGTGTGGTTCCCAGAGATCGAACCCAACATAGCTTTTATTTTCCTTATTTCCAGCTCTCAAAGAAGGATGGTTCTCAACTTCCTATCTTGGATCTCAGTGTGTGTATGTGTATGTCTCTCTCAGTTCAAGCCCGGCTCGAGAGTACAGTATCACACATGCCTCAGACTACAGGGGCTGATGGTGCCAGCCTCTCAGGTTTTGCCACTGGGGCTGTTAAGAATGAGGGGCTTTATGAGGTGGATTTTATCCCTCCACCTCAGCCCTGTGTGCGACCTCCATCGCTGTCTCACAGTAACGCACAAGCGCTCTGCAACTCTGCGTCACTGGGAAATCAGACTTTTACACTCAGGGAACCCCTCTCAGGATCGTTTTCATACGGGAAAAAAGGACAGACACATCCCTCTCTGGGGTGGGGGGTCTCAGGAGGGTTACATGGTAAATCAATTTTCTTTTAGCTATTAACTATATGGACAGCTCTCAGATATTTTCTTCCCTGTCTAAGGGGACATCATGTGCTCGTACGCTGTGATTATGACTGTGGTAGCATATGTCAATCACCAAGGTGGCATGCGCTCCCTCCAGCTCCATGGTCTAGCCCACAGACTGTTGGTCTGGAGCAGCCGTCACTTTCTGTGGTTACGCGTGACCCATGTTGCTTTAGGCTTGCTCCTGTGGGGGTCTAGGCCAGGGTTGTCTGTGAAGCGTACTGTGACAATTGCTGTGAAATACGCTGTACAAATAAAATTTGATTGATTGATTGATGTTCCAGGAATTCTGAACACAAGCACTGATCTGCTGTCAAGGGGAAACCCACTGTACGGGGAATGGTGTCTCCATCCCCAGATTTTGGAAATGTTACTGCAGTGATTATCTCTCTCCTTTATGTACAGCCATGCACGCTCCCGCTACGCACAGACCTCCTGTCTTAGGTGAACAGGGAAATACACCACCCCTGCCCCGAGCGAGTAGCTCTATGGGCTTGGCCCGTGAGAGGCATAACCTCAACGCATTAGGGCTTCCCCCTCGCGTGGCTGCAACCATCCAGAGCACGAGAGCGCCCTCTACCAGGTCACTTCATGACTATAAGTGTCAGGTGTTTGAAAGATGGTGTGCCTCTCATCAGTCAGTGCCTTACCAGAGCTCTGTTTCTGACATGCTGTGCTTTTCACAGAATCTTATGGATAAAGAGAAATCCTTTACTACCAATAAGATCTACCTGGCAGCTATCACTGCTTGTCATGTTGGGTTGAAAGACCATGCAATGCGGCAGCACCCCCTCATTCACAGGTTGATGAAGGGGGCTCACTGTTCTCTGCCTGTTGCTAAAAATTTCCCCTTGGGATTTATCACTGGAGCTGGAGGCTCTGTTTCTAAGGCCATTAGAGCCTATACATAAGATAGATTTAACATTGTTGTCTCTCCAGACAGCGTTGCTGCTTGCACTAGCCTCAGCTAAGTGAGTCAGTGACCTCCATGTGCTCTCAGTGCATCTCTCGTGCACAATATTCTCCCCTAAGATTCACAGGCTTTCTCTTAAGCTCAATCCAGCCTTTATGCCTAAAAGCTTCCCTCTTTTCACATGTGAGATGTTGGAGCTTGCCGCTTTTCACCCACCACCTTTCTCCTCTGACGAGGAGCATAGGCTGCGTATGCTGTGTTCTCCGCACATATATGACAAAGACTAAGGCTTTTAGAAAGAGCGACCAGGGCCTGGGCCCCTGCCTGCAAAGGAAAAGTATCTCTAAGCAGCGGCTGTCCCATTGGCTTGTGGAAGCTATTGCTATGGCATATAATTCAAAGATGATAACACCCCCTTTGGGCCTGAGGGCTCATGCTACGAGGGGTATGGCTGCATTGTGGGCCCTATTCCATGGGGTCTCCTTACAGGAAATTTATTCAGCTGCACCCTGGGTTTCTCCAGATACTTTTGCAAGGTTCTACCACCTGAATGTCACCAGGAGGCCGGTAGCCCACTCAGTTCTGGGGGTGAGCTCTGTGTGAGGCGCACACATCTCCCCTCATCTGCTATGGGTTTTAGGACTTCATATTGTTCCCGGGACCTGGCTATAGCTTTGGGCAGTGGAATGTGTTTAGTACTTCCCTATACAGGATGTGCCCAACACCATCCTCCCCTCAGGGGAGGAGGCATCATTTGCTGGCCTGACAGTATCTCAGCTGTGAGCATAAGGCAATCTGGGAGTTGTCCATATCTCCCCATAAATGGATCTCAAACACAAGATGATGAAAGAGAACTTTAGGTTACTGTTGTAACCCCGGTGGAGAGATCCACCAAGACTGCCTTGCTTGCCGTGCATGAGAAGTGAATATGCTCACTGAGGAGTAGTAGCGCTGCAGTGTCCTATATGTTCTTCCAGGAGGGCAGTAGTCTCCTGTAGCATTGAATGCGCTACTGGCTGTCAAAGCCACACTTGGTGCAATTGGATGACCGGATGTCAGTCCCTATACGCGGATCACTCTACTCTGTGTTTCGGAGAACCGGGGTAGCGACAGTAACTTAAAGTTTTGGGGTAACACCCTTACTGAGGTACTCACTGGGCATACTGTTAGATTCACTAGCAGGATATGCAGCTCTTCTTGGATAGCTGCTAGGGTCAGTCAAATGTTATTTAATAGAATAATACAGAGGTCATGCCTTGTGATATTTATATAGTCTCGCTACCCAAATGGGGTAAATCTTAATTAGGTTAATCCCAAGGATAGTTGTTGGTTTTAGATTCCTGGATGAGCAGGACATTTACCTCCCAGGATTGAAGGTCTTAATGTCAGAGAACACTTTGATGAATGCCTGGCAGCAGTAGCTAGTCTCTCTCTCCAGGATACAGGGTCAAGCTGCCCATCTTTTCATATGAGCACCCCCCAGCCAATAATCTTATGAACAAAATTGTATTCACACAAACATTCAGGTTAGAGGTTTTGAAAATGAATGGAGTCAGGAAATTAGTCTTCCCTGTGACAAAATTCAAACCCTTACATTTCCATAATCAGTAATTCTATTTAGTTAATGTCACACAGTACACAGCACTACTCACCCCAGTCTCTGCAGTTTACAGTTTGGACTCATCAGTCCAGCACAGAGCAGCTCCACTCCTGAATCTCCCAGGTCATTGTAGCTGAGGTCCAGATCTCCCAGGGGTGAGTCTGATGACTGGAGAGCTGAGGCCACAATATCACAGGACTTCTCTGTGAGGCCACAGCTGTTCAGTCTGCAAAGAAGAGTTCATATATTATAGTATAATAATATTAGGTATACATAAAACATATGGTAAATGATACAAATGATAGTGTTCAGTAATGAAGAGTGAAATTGAGGATTTTAAGGTTGATGATTCTCTGAGGAAGATGTCTGTGCTACACTAACCAGCTGCCGCACTTCGGACCTGAGAATTACACACAGGGGCGACATAGCTCAGGAGGTAAGAACGATTGTCTGGTAGTCGAAGGGTTGCCGGTTCAAACCCCGCCCTGGGCGTGTCGAAGTGTCCTTGAGCAAGACACCTAATCCCTAACTGCTCTGGCGAATGAGAGGCATCAATTGTAAAGCGCTTTGGATAAAAGTGCTATATAAATGCAGTAAATTTACCATTTACACATCCTGCTGGACTGAAGTGTGACAGTTCTACAGATGTAATTCTGACCCAAATGGCCCCTTTTTTATATTGTAAGTCCCCACCCCATCCCAGAAGTTCAGCTGCCATCTTTCAAAGTGGACAGTGAGGGAACTTGCAAAGCTGATGAATGTTTGGCACAGCTACCACCAAAAGGAAAGATGCAAAGGATAAAGCACATCTTCCAGAGAGGACAGTGAGTTTGTTTCTTTAGTTTAGGTTTTCTGTGACAAACAACCCACAGCACTGCAAGCTAAAATACAGTTAATAGTAAATTTACTTTAGAATAGGGATGCACCGAAATTAAAATTCTTGGCCGAAACTGAAAAAAGGAAACACTTGGCCGAATTCCAAATACCGGTATTTTTTCATTTATTTGCCCATTTGTACCATTAAATCAATTTTGCTTTTGATTTATGCTTTTCAATGACAAAATTAAATTACAAAACGACAAGGTGATTAAAACACTTTTATTAGTCTATCGAACATTCAGTCCTTTCCAGAAGGCATTATAGTAAAAAGCACAATAACTGGGGTAATGAACACAGAGGGCAGGGAGTGTTCCACAGAAAGTTTATACTAGTATAATATTCAGTAAAAATCTTTTTGGGAGGTAATTCAAGATCTGTATTATTTTCCTTTGTACAATACAAGAATACAATAACAAAACAAACAAAAACAAACAAATAAACAGAGATAACACATCATTCAACCAACATGATTTCCAACCACAAATGTTCACCTGTAGCCTAACGGTGGAATATATATTTCATTTCTACCGAACGTAATTTCAAAAGGTAAGTCAGTGCCGATTGTTGTCTAATCAAGGGAAATGTAAAATGCTGCGAGTATTAGCCATTCTAAATGCACACAAAAAGGCGCTGTTTGAAATGAAAGTCGAAGCGCGAGGCGCGTGCACGGGCAGGGGAATCAGTTCGCTTCCAGGATACTGAATTCGCTACAACACTGGCACTGTTTGAACGCGTCATCAATAGCCGCAGGAGAGCAACGAAACAGCGTCACATTTATTTCTATACTTTTGTTACAATCATTTTTTTTTTTTTAAACACACACATTCGGTCAAAATCTTCGGCATTTTCACTCTTTCGGCCGAATACCAAATGTGTTATTTTGTGCTATTTTCGGCCTAACATTCTCGGTGACCGAAATAACGGTGCATCCCTACTTTAGAAGCAGAAACACAAGGAAGTTATCTGTTCACATATAACCAGCTGTGTGTCCGTTCTTCTGGTGTTACATATGACCAGGTAGAGAAACAAGGTATTCCAAAGGTCTGTGGGAACTCCTGTTAATGATACCTTTGAGTTTATTTTATTGATATAGTGATACATTTGATGGCGCAGCCCAAGGAGACACCATTCAGCCTGTTCTGGGCTCCAGGAAACTTCAGAATCACTGTACAGGTTAGGCTTTGGCCTGGGATGAGCCACAGAATTAACTCAAGAACAGGCACTGGGGGCAGAGGTCACTTTAACAGTTCCCTGAGAAGACCTCATTATATCCTACAATTCCTCTACCTTCATATTTTCATTCTATCTACAAGCACTATGCTGGAGATTCTGGGTCAGCCTATACCAGAATAAAGCAGAGACCAGGGTGGTACTACTGGCAATTCATAACCAAACGTATCCCTCCCAAACCAAACTTAACATCATTTTAATCATGACATTGAAAATAAGTGTTATCCTATCAAGTGGCTTAAAAGTAAAATATAAAAAGGGGTATAGATAATTCTCTCCTCTCTTCTAATCATTAATTCATTATGCATAGACCAGGAAGAGAAGGGGAACCCCCCTCTTTCAAACACATGGCAGGGATTCAAACAACATTTGTTCTTATAATTAAAACTTACAATTAAAAGCAAGGCATGTTTTTTCTTCACAAATAGTTTGGCAATTACAGCAATAACTTGAATTAATTCACCAAACTGAGTTTGTGAAGAAAAGGTGTGAAGTGCATTCACTAGTCCAAGTCCAAGTTAAGGACAAATGTTCATTGAATAAAGGCTTTAAAGTGTTGACTTGTTAAGCAAACATGAGCCTTTGGTCTTGTGTCTCAGCTTTGTCTAGCTTCTCAGCTGTGCGCCTTTGGCTTTGATCAGGTTTAATGTGGGAGAGACAAGCTGTGGTTTTGTTTTGTCTTTCATTCATTTCTTTCATGATTACCTTCTACTTCATTTCCAGGACTGTCTAATTTTTGTTCATGTAATTGAGCCTGTTATTAAATTAGATGTTTAATTGGGCCCTATTTTCGCAGTCAAGGCACATCTGGTCAAACACTAGCAGCAATGCAAGGCGCTGGTGAATTTGGGTATTTCAGTAATTTCTTGACTCCAGGCAGTAGCACAACTGTGGCACAGTTGTAAAAGAGGCTGGTTCGATCAGAATAAATTGACTGTGGGTGTGGTTGGGTTTGGTTTCATTATTGCCAATCAGATCACCCCATTTCTGTCCCTTGGGGAAACACAGCCAAATGCTAATTTCACCATGGCTGAACAGCAAGTGTGTTGTGATCATCTCAACTGAAGGGAGGAGAGTGTTCTCTAGCATAACTAGAAGTCTGTACAACACTAAATTCCTAGACCTTGCAGCAGGGCCCCTCCGTCTCCAGGCACCAGACCTCCCAAGGACAAGAATAAGTTAGAAATAATGCATGTACGTGTGTTTGTGTTTGTCTGTGTGTTTACTTTCTCTCTGTCTTATACATTTGTAGAAGTCCAAACATGCGACTCTGCTTCTCTCTGTATTCAAGTCCTATAATGTGTCCTCTATGAGGTCTATGTCACATCCATGGCATATGGCTATGCAGTGTAGAACACAGCACACCACAAAGAATGCACTGACTTTCTGAGGGCTGTACAGTGATGTACCACCCAATCCATCCAAAATTCTAAAATGCATTTTAAACATTCTGAAAGTTCACTCAGTCATTGACCTAGCCTAGCCAAACACATGATTAAAAGCAAGTTTACAGTGCGTTCTGGGCTCACTGTAAACACTATCTGAGGGGTGTAAAGCCGGTCTCCCACCTGTCTCATTCAAGTAGCTTACACAATTAACTCCACTGCCTAAATAGCCAGCATTGGACTGAATAACTTTTAAGTGATATAAAAGATAATTTAATTGAAATAAACAAAATATTTCTTGTATCTGTGTTATGTGTTTATGGATTCACATGTGTGGCACAGTTATAATGGCAAAATAGCACAAGTTAAAACCTGGTATGGGTTGGTTTAACTGCAAACGCATTATTCAACACGAAACTAACACAGTGCCGAATGTTTCTATTGGCACATCCCCGATTGCACCAACAAACCCATGCTGACACAAGCAGATTAACTGCAGACCATAAAACTAACAACCCTGGTGAAAGTGAAAAATATGACAAGCAATTCCAGGTGTGTTTGTGCCTGTGCTGTTACCAAAATAGGGCACCTTTTCTTAATACTGTAACTTAATATAGCTTCTCTTCATTGTAATCTGCATGAATTGTATGTTCTGACAAAGGTTGATCCATCAGATTACTCTGATATCAATAAACTCCTTATTTATTTCACAATTGCTATCTTTGCAAATAATTAGTAAAAGTATCAAATCAGTAAATAGTAATACTAAATAAAATAAAATATATGGTAAGTGCTGAGGTTTTGCATTTGATGCTGCTTATGTTCTGGATACAAGACATTAAATGAGGGCACGAATTAAAACATCTTGATTCATAAATCTTTTTTTAACCAAATTTTCTGTTGCCCGGCAATTTTATTGCACTTTATTCTGACCAGATTTAAAAAGTGGGAAAATATGTGGTCAATCATCTACATTATTAATGACATAATACTCACATGGCCTTCCTGCAGTTCCTGACTACTGGTACCAGTCTCTGATGACCTTCTGCTGATGTGTTGTATGTCTTCAAGTTAAACTCATCCAGGATCTCCTCCGACATCAGTAACACAAAGGCCAGAGCAGAACATTGGTCTGGTTCCAGCTTTTTATCAGAAAGTTTTCCTGATCTCAGGGAATTCTGGATTTCCTGCACTAGAGAGTTGTCATTCAGTTCATTGAGACAATGGAACAGATTGATGATCCTCTCTGCTGAAGATTCCTCTCTGATCCTCTCCTTAATGTACTGGACTGTTTTCTTAATGCTCTCTGATCTGCTTCCTGTCTGTGTCAGTAGTCCTCCTAAGAGAGTCTGAATGGAGTCCAGAGAGAGGCCGAGAAGGAATCGGAGGAAAAGGTCCAGGTGTCCATTCCTACTCAATAAGGCCTGATCCACTGCACTCCTGTGTAACTCAGACAGCTGCACTCTGTCACTGTGAGGTTTTGATTCTTCTGCTCTGAGTACATTACTGTTCTCATTTACACATGATTGCAATACAAACAAGGCAGCCAGATACTCCTGAATGCTCAGATGCACAAAGCAGTAGACCTTCTCCTGGTGCAACCCACACTCCTCTTTAAAGATCTCTGTGCACACCCCAGAGTACACTGAAGCTTCACTGACATCAATGCCACTCTCTTTCAGGTCCTCTTCATAGAATATCAGATTGCCCTTTTCCATCTGTAAAAAAGCCAGCTGTCCCAGTTTCAGGATGATTTCTGTATCTGATGCTGACATCTTCTTTGTGTCTGTCTCATCAGTGCCATGATATTTCTGATTCTTCACATTAGTCTGAATGAGCAGAAAGTGTGTGTACATTTCAGTCAGAGTTTTGGGCAGATCTCCACTCTCTGTTTTACCCAACATTGTCTCCAGAACAGTAGCAGAAATCCAGCAGAAGACTGGTATGTGACACATGATGTAGAGGCTCCTGGATGTCTTAATGTGTGAGATAATTCTGCTGGCCTGGTTCTCATCTCTGATTTTCTTCCTGAAGTACTCGTCTTTCTGCAGGCCGTTGAACCCTCGTACCTCTGTCACCTGGTGGACGCACTCAGGAGGGATCTGATTGGCTGCTGCTGGTCGGGAGGTGATCCAGAGGAGAGCAGAGGGAAGCAGATTCCCCTTAATGAGGTTGGTCAGCAGCACATCCACTGATGATGACTCTGTTATATTGGAGCAGTACTTATTACTTTGGAAATTTAGAGGAAGTCGACACTCATCCAGTCCATCAAAGATAAATACAACTTTGACTTCATCACCTTCAACACTTCTGATCTCTTTCAGCTGTGGAAAGTAGTGCTGCAGAAGCTGCATCAGACTGAATTCTCTTTTCTCCTGCAGATTCAGATCTCGGAAAGGAAGAGTGAAGATGAAACCAACGTCCTGATTGGCTTCTCCTTCTGCCCAGTCCAGAATGAACTTCTGCACAGAGACAGTTTTCCCAATGCCAGCAATGCCCTTTGTAAGCACAGATCTGATAGGTTTCCCTTGTCCAGGTAAAGGCTTAAAGATGTCATTGCAGAGGATTGCAGTCTCCTGTGTGGTTTGTCTCTTGGATGCTGTCTCAACCTGTCTGACTTCATGTTCATTATTGACCTCCCCACTTCCTCCCTCTGTGATGTAGAGCTCTGTATAGATCTCATTGAGGAGGGTTGTCTGCTTTGCTAAACCTTCAAATATGCATTCAAACTGCTTCTTCAGACGAGTTTTCAGTGCCTGCTGGGCTTTTTTTATGGACTCATCTGAAGAAAGGAAATATGAGAAATAATTAAAAAAATGTGATAAACATTTCCCACTCAATAACAGATTTAAGAAAAAACAGCCAATAAAAGTATTAATGCATTCTGTCTTCACAATATTTCACACATATCAGTGTTAAATGCTTATAACAGTGTGTTACACACCTCTCACACAGCATTACACACCTCTCTCACAGTATTACATACCTTCCATCATTGAAATAGAATTTCTTGCTGACAGCAGCATCAGTGTCACTGTCACTCTCGCTATAATCGTTTTCGACCGAATTAACACTAATGGGTATTTTTTTCATTATGATGAGAAGGAGCACTTTTTCGATGCCGAGTTCCCAACCAACTGCCTCCGACAAGGAAACCCTGTTGCAGGGTCATGCTTTTGCTTTTTGAACGAGCTTCTTTACAGCATGAGACACCAAGAGGCCCTTATAATGTAACAATTTTATACTGATTGCTGAGATTGATTCTGGGATACAAACTCAGGGCAGTGTGTCTGATGGGACAGTGGTCTAGTTACTGGTTTTTGAGCACAAGATTCTGCCTTTAAACCCTCTTCAGAGACATTTAATCTTGTCCATTTCCTTGTCCCTGTAATAACTGCTTGAGGCAATATGTTAATAAATTTAAATGTAAAATGAATAAATGTTATTTTTGGCCTTTTATTTACAGTATGAAATATTGTCAATGTAAAACAGTATTATGAAAGTGTAGATGCTGTAAATCAGAACATTGATCACTGTTAGATTTGCTATCTAAACTCATATCAAATTTCTAATTGACACACAGTAGCAATGAGAGAAAGCTCTTACTGTGCTCAGCGAGCTCTTTCTGCTTCATCTTCCTCAGGATGTGGAGTGTGATCTTCAGAAACCCCTCACTGCCACAGGTCTCCAGCAACTTCTCAACTATGCACACAGCCTCAGGATCCTCCTGCTCTCTCTCAATGCATTCAGGGTAATCATCAACTTCACGACTGTCGAACAATTCATTAATAAACTTCATAAACTGATCGTCAAGACAGCATTCCGGGCAATCCTGACTCAGATGGCTCTGAAACAGTTTCAACTTCACATCCTTCTTCAGCTTCATCAGAGTGAGCAGGAGAGACTGAAATAAACACAGGAAGAGGTGTGCTGTATCAGTGTGAAATAAACACATGAAGAGGTGTGCTGTATCACAATAATAAATTAACACAACAAATAAAATGGGCCATAATTCATGAACCATAACATTGAATTTTTACGATGCTACATGTAAGGTTACACATGCATCCGTAAATTATCCTGGATAAAGACATGACTCCTCTATATTGGCCAACTCTGTCATTCCTGCAGTCTTCTAGGGGAATCCCCCTCCTGGAGGGGTGGCTGTTAGGGTACAATGGCTGTCCAATAAAGACACAGCTGAAGATAATAGAGCGTGTGAATAGTCATTCAGTCGAAAACTCAAAAAACGTGTACTGTAGTCCAATAGAGAGGACGTTTGGAATGCTGAAAATACACTTCAGATGTTAGCATAAGTCAGGTGGAACATTACAGTACAGCCCTCAGAAGGCCTGAATATTCTTTGTGGTGTGTTGCGTGTTGCATAACGTTGCCAAAGTCATGGATATGTCAGACATAAACAAGGACACATTACAGGACTTTAGAAGGCGTGATGGTGAACTGAATGTGCTGATGCATATTAATGAACCGAGATACACCAGCAGCAGGGGCGAGGAGGAATCAGCTGGCAGAAGAGCAGCTTCATCTATAGCCAGCCAAGCAGACAGAATGGTTTATTTGATTGAAAAAATCCACAACATTGCCCAGCGAATACTGCATTTATTTCGACATTTTGAATCACCTTTTTATGATTTATTTTCAAATATGGTCTGCGGGATTCACTGTGCATGATGGTTGTTTTTTTTTAGATCTCCGAATTTTAATGGACTCGCGCAGAAACAGGTCTTTTATGACAGAGGTAAATCTGTCTTTTCTAAGTCTTTTTAAATCCACCATTATATTATCAATCCACCAAGGTGCAAGTGCAGGTGGCTATTAGAGGGAATGGGAGATGATATGCTGACTGGTTTATAACATGTTTATGCCCAAGACACACCTATAAATTAAGGCAGTAAGTTCAGTCCATTGGAACCTTGTGCCTTACATTGCGCTCAAATAATCCCCTGTTAAACCAGTATAAGTGGGTTTGGACACAACCTAAATATATGTGTGCCACGTGCTTTACTATACGCTAAGATCATTAAATAGAGCATTTTTTATTACATTTTTTAAATGTTTAAGTAAAAAGCTGGTTTATTGTGTTCATCTGATATTCCACTTTTGATGATCATGAATAATATAAAAAAGGTGCAATATGTTATTAATGTTAAGGGCAATGTTAGGAACTTGTAAACATTACCCTTACACTGTATTATAAAGGCATTATATATACCAAATAAATTTACTGCACAGAGAAAACACATAACCCATTAAAAACGAGAAAAAAAGATCTCATACCTTTATTGCGGAAGATAATTCATCTGAACTCTTCTCATCAAAAGACCTGTACTCCAGTGATTGCTGGATCCTGTGAACAAAACATCGAGACAGAGCTTCCAGTTAAACTCATCCTCTTACTGAAGCTCTAACAGCGCATGGAGACAGAGCTTCCAGTTAAACTCATCCTCTTACTGCAGCTCTAACCTACAGCACATAGAGACAGAGCTTCCAGTTAAACTAATCATCTAACTGCAGCTCTAACTCACAGCACATTACATTACATTTATTTAGCAGACGCTTTTATCCAAAGCGACGTACAAAAGTGCATTTCATGGTCATAGACAACTGCTAAACACAGGTTCAGTAAGGTACAATACTTATTTTGTACAGCTATTTCTAGCCAAGAACACAGTTTAGTTCACACTATGAACACTATTCAGACCTAACCTCTGCAAAGCCAACTAGGCAGAAGAATAAGCTACAGTATTAGGACAAATACAAATTACCAAAGCACCAGCATATGGAGACAGGGCTTCCAGTTAAACTCATCCTCTTACAGCAGCTCTATCCACAAGAATCTGTTTACACATTGTGTACTGAACCATTTTTGCAGTTTCTCTCTTGTACACACATCAGAGTTAGAAACGAACAGAATGCGCAAAGCAAGTTCTGTCAGGAAACTCGAAAATTGCAGCTGACCAATCGGTCGGCTCCATTAAACTCATACTCACGCGTTTCCACAATCATCCAATTGCATACATACAACACTTTTCTCTTACCCATCCAATCACAGGCACACATCATCAATGGAGCGCCTTTTTAACCCACAAATCATACCTCTCAGTGCTGCTGCTTGCCTGCGCTGCTTTTGCCTGCTTCACTGCTGCTGCTCACAACTGCACTCACCCTCCACCACCCCATCATCACCTGTTGCTTGGATTTGCTTCTACATACTGAGGGGTTTACTGGTAATGTTCCCGTTTAGTAGGGGAGATGTATAGTACTCCCTGTTATACAAAGTTAGTGCGTGCACTAATGTCTAAAGCAGATCCATTCACCGCTGTAGGACGGTTGTAAGTTGTTTCACTGCAGTCCTCTCTCTGAGGGCTCAAATGCTTTATTTCTGCATAAGCTCCCAAATGAGCCTGCGTCTGTTACTTTCAACATTCCAACACTATCTTCCACTTCCCTTCAGGATCGCCAGACCCCTCATGCCAGATACCCATAATTCTAAGATCAAAGCTATAGATGACACTGGGGGGGATTAACAACCTCCTTGCACGTAGTGGAGGCATAGTAAGGAATGTTCATTCGCTGTTAACCACGCTCGTGGTATGAACCCCCACGGTGTGATATCTCTGGACTGCGTCAACTCAGCGCCTACATAACTGCTGCGTATCCTTATACAGCACCACCGGCGACTAGCAGGCACTGTCAGTATTTCAAGGGCGCTTCATTCACACCAGCGAAAGGAGGAAAGTCTAGTTGAAGAATTAACAAATACAATTACAATACCCAACAGGTCTGAAAAACTCAAAGTGAGTGCAGGCTATTAGAATATTACAGTATCGCGTTTCTGAGTTCGCTAGCCTGCACGACTTAGAAATAATTCTTCATCTTCTCGTAACCTGAACCAAAAGCAATCATGTTTGGTATGGGTATATTTTAATACTCACAACGAAGGTCGGGGTACAAAGTATATCCACCTTTCTTGCATTGCTAAATAATTATCCGAATAGATCAAACTTGAATTTAATTTACCAAAGTTATTGAAACACACCCCACAATGGGAAAGGCGGACGTGATACGAAGGTGTGCCCTCCAAACAGCCAATGACAGCTCAGACCGCTCTATCCCGACCAGGTTTTTAAGTCAATGACCACCGAGGCTGCCTCTCCTCTTTTTATCTTTTTCTAATTTTTCCTTTTTTCCTCCGTACCCGAGCCTTGGTTCACGTTGATTTTTAGGAAGCTATCCTAGCCTCGGTGTCTCCGCCGAATAACCAGAGACTGTAAAAAAATATGGACAAAGCTACTGTGACATCACCCATTGACTCTCCGTGGGTCTCTAAAACACGGTTTGAAGCTCAATGGCGGGCGCGGCCATGTTGTCGATTTGGAGCCAAAACCATAGAGTTAAGCGGTCTTGTGATTTTACAATGTGATTGACAGTCCGGTGCGGAAAAGCCCATCAACCTGAACGAACGATTGCAGAACGAACTTGAGGCTAGCTGACTGTCTGCCATTATGTTTTAAAATATATTATCAAATGTTTACGAAGTTTAATTTCCATCCGTGACTGTACTGTGTCATGTAATCACATTATATGTATGACATTAATAATACAATTATGTTCAGTTATCTTCAATTTATGTTTCTCAGCAAAACGAATCTGGTGATTTGACTAGGCTAATTTTCGTAACTGTCTGGTAGACCTGCTGTTAACCGAGCAAGTTATCGTCGTAGGTTTTCGCCACAGTCAGTTAATGAGCCAGTAACTGCTACTAGCTACTCCATCGCCGTTTGTGGTGTTCACTTGCTGGGTGACGCTAGCTGACCGATCGTTCGCAAGTCACTTTCTACTGAATAAAAATTAACACTGTCAGCGGTGATTAACAAATCTACCAAGTATTTTAATAACTGATCTGCACGCGTGTAAATATGACAACGCACTTTGTACAGCAAGTTTTCCACCTGGTGCATGAAGACAAAAATAATGTAAATTGAATTTCTAATTATTATTAGACTATTATTTTTTTCTTGTAAATCATCAAAACCAATGGAGAAAAGCCAATATACGCAAGGAGCCCCCAGGACCGATTCTGAGAACCACTGTCTTAAATGCTCTTGTCGGTCTCTTAAATGCTAAAAACATGTTCCTTTCTAAATGCCAGTCTTACAAAGATGGATAATTTCGTTAAATTCTGTGTGTGTGATTTCATCGTGTGTTGTTATCCAGCAAATAAACCTTAACACTCTTAATTCGCTTCGTGAAACTGAAAATTTTGCAGTGTTTATCCCAAAAACGGGATTATAGTAGCTTTGTCACATGCCTGAAGCATGGCCCAGGTAGACATTTACGGAATGTACACGACTGACAAGCCGTCAAACACGTTTGACAGATTGAATATTTGCCGGTTAGGGTTAGCTAGCTAGTCGGTTACCCCCCTGCATACGTCTGACCATCACTTCATCTCCTTCTCCCTCCCCCTCTCTCCACATTCTCCCTCTCCTCCTCCCACCCCCACTGTCACTGTCCGCCGTAACCTCCGCTCCCTCTCACCCTCTTCTCTTGCTCCCAGAGTGACTGCTTCCCTCCCCCCTCTTCAATCATTTTCCAAGCTCCCCACTAACTCTGCATCCTCCACCCTAACTTCATCTCTCTCCTCAGCACTCGACTCCCTATGTCCTCTTGTCCCTAGGCCAGCACGTTCATCCCCTCCCAGTCCATGGATGTCTGACATCCTACGCACCTCCAGGGCCAGCCTCCGCGCTGCTGAGAGGAAGTGGGCCAAATCCAGGGACCCTTCTGACCTTTCAACCTATCAGTCTCTCCTGACAGAGTTTTCTTCTGCTGTCACTGCCACTAAGGCAAAATTCTATCAAACTACAATTCATAACTCCATTTCTAACCCTCATCAACTTTTCTCTATTTTCTCCTTTCTCCTCAGCGTGCCACCTCCTCCACCCCAGTCTTCCTTCACTGCAGATGACTTTGCAGCATTCTTTGACGAAAAGATTGCAGACATCCGCAGCTCCTTTGCCCCCTCTGCACCCTCCGCCCCCTCTGCGCCCTCTGCCCCCTCTGCCCCCGCCACCCCCTCTGCCCCCCCGCCCCCTCTGCGCCCTCCGCCCCCTGTTTCTCCACATTTGCTCTCCTCTCAGACTCTGAAGTTTCCCAGCTCATGCTCACCCACCGCCCTACCACCTGCGCCCTCGTCCCTATCCCCTCATCTCTCCTCCAGGCAATTACACCAGACATCCTCCCATTTGTCACCTCCCTCGTGAACTCCTCCCTATCTTCTGGATGTTTCCCCTCATCCTTCAAGAGGGCCCACATCACCCCGCTGCTGAAGAAACCCACACTAGATCCTTCAGTCATTCAGAACTACCGCCCGGTATCTCTCCTCCCTTTTCTATCCAAAACACTTGAACGTGCTGCATCTAATCAACTCTCTGCTTTCTTCTCTCAGAACAACCTGCTTGACCCCCACCAGTCTGGCTTCAGGCCTGGCCACTCAACCGAGACTGCACTCCTCTCGGTCAGTGAGTCACTCCATGCCGCACGAGCAGCCTCCCTCTCCTCTGTCCTGATTCTTCTAGACCTCTCCTCTGCATTTGACACTGAGCACTTGATCCTCCTGTCCTCCCTGGCAGCAACAGGGATCTGCGGCACAGTCCTTGACTGAACTGAGTCTTACCTCTCTGACCGTTCCTTCCAGGTTGCCTGGGCGGGTAAGGTATCACCACCCCGTCCCCTCGCCACCGGAGTTCCCCAGGGCTCAGTCCTCGGTCCCCTTCTCTTCTCCTTATACACCAGATCCCTTGGCCCTGTAATCTCTGCCCATGGCTTGTCCTATCACTCCTATGCCAACGACACGCAACTCTTTCTCTCCTTCTCCCCATCGGACACACAGGTCCCTGCCCGCATCTCCGCTTGCCTGAGGGACATCCAGAGCTGGATGGACAATCACCACCTGTAGCTCAACCCGGAAAAGACGGAGCTAATCTTTATTCCTGCTCTATCCTCTCCCCTCCTCAATTTTTCCATTTCCCTAGGGGACACCTTAGTAACATCATCACCCTGTGCCAAGAATCTCGGAGTGGTGATGGACAACAGGTTGTCCCTCTCCAAGAACATTGCAGCAGTAAGACGGGCATGCAGATTTTTCCTGTATAACATCCGGAGAATCCGCCCCTTTCTCACCACCTACTCAACCCAGCTCCTGGTCCAAGCAATGGTTCTGTGCCGCCTGGACTACTGCAACTCTCTTCTGGCTGGACTACCGGCATCTGCCACCAGAACCCTGCAACTCATTCAGAATACTGCAGCTCGTCTGGTCTTCAACCTCCCCAGACACTCCCACGTCACTCCCCTGCTCACTACCCTCCACTGGCTGCCTGTTATAGCTTGCATCAAATTTAAAACACTGGTCCTAGCATACCAGGCAGTCAAGGGATCAGCCCCAGCATACCTCCACAAGATATTCAAACCCTACATGCCAGCCAGATCCCTCCGTTCTGCTACCTCAGGACGCCTGGCACCTACCCCTCTTCGCCTAGCTTAGGGTTGTAACTAGGTAGCTGTTTCGTAGGTGACTTAGTTAATGCACCTGTCTAAACTACTGCTTGTATTTTTTCCATAGACTGCGTTGTTGCTGTTCTCGTTGTGTTAGTGTTAACCAGTTAAAGCTTCAGGGTCCAAGTTAAACTATGCGGTTGTTCCCTGCACTTGGACCGGTACTTCTCTCTAGGGTTTTCGTCATACTTGTTCCTGGTTATGGTTATACACTTTGTTGTACGTCGCTCTGGATAAGAGCGTCTGCCAAATGCCTGTAATGTAGTCAAATGGCTTGGTAGCCGAAGTTGTGAACTGTTTTAGCATAGGCTACTGGACTACCAAATATAGCAAGCTGATTATGCTTTCTGGCAACTAATTATTTGGTTGAGTAGGCTAAAGGAAATAGTAAAAATGACTCGGCTACCGAAAAACTTCAGAGGAGGATTATTTTATGGTCGTCTAGTGCAGCTGTAAATCGCACACTCCATAATGAAATCATTATGAAATGGGATGCCTGCATTTCCGGGCTTCGCACAGGTGGACCGTGGTCGGAGCCGCAATGTCAAGGCCAAGAGGCGCCACCTCCCACCCCAGTGACCATAGACTGTAGCCCCTACTGTAGCTTAGTCCGCCGCAGTAATCAGGAAGTGACGCAAACTGTACCTCATTGGTCCACAACAAATATTATAACAGTGCCCAAATGACACAATAAATCATGAAATCGACCCATGGACAGTCATAAGATGAATAAAATACCCATATTGTGACTATTTGTTCTCATGAGAAAAAATTATTGACTTTGTATTTTGACCGCATTTGTTCGTAGACTTACATGGAAACCGTATATGAAAACACCTATACTGGAGCCAACCGTAGTGGCGCTAGTGAGCAACCAGGAACAACAAGACCAGGAAATGAGCTTCAAAAACGAAGTCTGGTTTTGGCCGCTTGCGAATAACCCTGGATCGCTGTACCTTTGGACTTAAGAGTGTTCGCACCGCTTTGGAACCCTGTGTCTACGCCTTGAAGTACTGACGGGCTCGTGTTGGGAGTCCGGTGTCGCCGAACAAGCTGGCCTGTCCCAAGCTGCATTTTCCGGCTTTGAACTTAGCGCATGCTGCCTCAGCTGAGTCTCGGGGATCACTTCCTCCTCCCTCCTCCCTCTTTCCTCTCTTCCTCTCCTCTCCACACTCCAACTCGTAAGTAACGCCATATATCGAAGTTCAATCAATCTTGACTTTGAGAAAGCCATCCACACATATGTTTGGCCTGTCCATGTACTGCATGCTTATACACACAGGGCCAAGTGACTTGAAAGAATTGAGGAAATATTGGGTAGCATTGCTTTGGAATACATCTTATTTAATTTCGGTGAGGCAAGATAGCCTGTAATGTTTGTAGATATCATTTCTTTTTGCAAAGCGTTTTATTATGAGAGTGAGAAATGCGAAGTGACCCTGTAAGAAACGGTTGTGGATTATGGCTATCCTTGTGTGAAGTTGTACAGTCTGATGAGCGTGTACAGTTTAGCAGTTTCGGTTTGCTATATATGTAAAACAGTGGCTGTGACAAAGGGTGCGGTGGTGTAAGCGTAAACGCATGAGAAACGCAGATGAAATATGGCCAGTGTATGTACTCACGGCCATCCAACGAGCCTTGATTGACAAAAGAATCAGCAAGCTCGTAAAATTAGAGCTCCCTAGGTTGCAACTTGTGTAGCCTTCTGTCCTGCTCCGTTGTCTGTTATTTCGTGGAGATGCAGTTTTAGTGTTTGTAAGGTTTATAAGGCATTTTGATAGGCTTATCTGCAGGTAGGAATCCTCTTCGCTGTTTTGCTAAGCTAGAACCGGAAAACTTGATAGTGGAGAATAGGAGCAGACGCATATGTCCCAGCAGGCTTTGCATATGAAAAAATAACAACAGTGTGAGATAAATTAGGAAATTAAGAAATTATGAAATTGCGTAGTTGAAACAATATGTTTTTAGCAGAATGGGCATGTAGGTGAAGGTTGACATGATCACAGACTATAGTGCGAAGTAAATGAAGTGGCCATGAACACGCTTAGTTTCCTTATCGAACGGTATATATAACAGTCTGTATAAAACGTTAGTCGTTGAAGTGGAGGGTTAAGTAACATGTGTAATCTATTGCACTGATGTGCTTTTGTCATGTTCAGTAGTAGTTACAATTATGAGTGAGTCATGATTTTAAATGTAATGTTTTAATGCGGAGTTGCAGAACGTACGTACGTAGTAATTGTTTGTATGTGGCTAGATAGAGAACAGGGCGAGGTAACATGAATGTAGAAACATGGCGTTTGCTGATAAGGTTTTGTACGGTAGCCAAGTGAAGAAATAGTTAGTAGAAATGGCACAGTGGTGAACTGGTGTAACTTTTTAATAAGTTAAAGAAACCTGTTCCTAGCTGGGCTTGAACCTACAACCCCATATTCCCAAGACTGTAACCTTGCCCACTAGGCCACAGGCAGGCTAGCTGTTTAAACTGGAAATGTTTCAGAGTAAAAAGGTATGGGTGTTTTGCGTGTGTATGCGAGTTTTTGATTGGGTCGTGTAGGTGAAGATTTGGCTGGTGTCGGTAAAATGTCCAATGGGGAGACATGTTGTTAGTGGGATAGGCAGCAGGAAAAATAAGAATGAGAAGAAGAAAGAGAAGAAGAAGGAGGAGAAAACGCAAAATCCCCTTAGTTTGGGACTTTATTGTATGGACATGTGAAGTTGTTTAGTAAATCTGTCTGTTGAAATGGGGGCAGAATGTACAGAATTGAATGTTTTTAAGGGCTGAGTGTCTGTGGCTGTTGTGGTTATTTCTGTGGGGAACCCTGAAAAGTGCCAAACTCTCGGTGCTGTATAGGTATGGGGCATGCCCCCGCCAAGGCGTAACTTGGCGGGATGGCATACCTGCCATCCCAATTGTTGTCTGTCTCACACTAATCATAGGCTACGTGCGTAAAATGGTATTAGTTCATAGTGAGTTTCTGTTTAGCGGTACCCAGTAACCTTGTTGAGAGAGCGTTTCACTTATGAACCATATCATTAATACTGTAATGTCTGACTCGTCACTACATTCTACATTATATGTACTGAATTGTATCATGCTATACTGTGCCAGTATCCTATCCCATATTACAACCAAACTGCTTAACTTACAATAACAATTATTTGTCATTAAAGCTTATATTTTTGTATATGTGTGTTTGTGGTTCCTCTCTCATGCTGATGGAATGATCCACCAACGAAGCCAAATAGAGACATTTGAATTAATAAGTGCAGAGGGTAAATTCCCTCTAAATAATTTTAAGTGTTGAGGTTGATAAAGGTTGATCTCCAGTTATTCTGGGTTCAGTATTCAGAGTGCTATGCCATTAACAGGGTAGCTGAGGGTGACCCCCTAATAATTAAATTTGAAATATTAAATTTCAGTTGATTTATTTTATTAACTCAACTAAGTTCTATCAACCTTATGACACCGCCAAACCAAAAACATGTATTTACATATCCATGTAAGTATTTTCATACGTGTTGTCCTTAACTGCATAAAATGTGGTTGCAGTTCGCTCCTTGTTGATTAATTCACATGAAATATGAAGCCACTCCTGTCTGAGCTGTGTTAACAGCTAGAATATAGGGACAGAGTGAGGAATGGAGGGAGGGGAAGTTTAACTCTGATACTGCAGGTAATGGATCCAGGGTCATTTATTGCAGAAATTTAACACGAAAAAACACCATCATAACAGCTGTGAGCCAACATGGTATGCCACACCTACACCTGAACACACCATAATATACTCACCTACACCTGAACATGCCATAATACACCCACCTACACCTGAAGTTAAAAACAATGCATGTACGTGCGTTTGTGTGTGTGTGTCTGTGTTTTCTTTCTCTCTGTCTTATACACTTCTAGAAGTCCAAACTGGTGAGCTTGGCTTTCCTCCTTATCCTCCCCCTGCCATCTTGCCAGGGAGGAACCGGCTGTGATGCCATGATGCCGGGGACTCTGAAAGCAACCGATCGATAAAATACCAAACTATTATATCTGATTTAAAGCTTGTTTATGTAACACTGAAGACTAAAAGGTCACCATGTGCTTATTCAGTATTCATGCTATATTACTAGACACAGCCAATCATTTACTTTGTTCAATCTTACCATATGCTTATGTATTAGCCATGCATCAATAAGAAACAGAACTGTACAAATCATAGGTAGGTGTGGTAGGTGTGAAACGGCTCCACAGCCAACCAGTCCCTGCTCTCTTGTGCACTCTGTGCTCTGTAATCTCTGTAGCGATCGTCGCATGCGACTCTGCTTCTCTCTGTATGAAAGACCTGTAATGTGTCCTCTGTGAGGTCTATGCCACATCCATGGCATATGGCTATGTAGTGTAGAACACAGCACACCACAAAGAATGCACTGACTTTCTGAGGGCTGTACAGTGATGTACCACCCAATCCATCCAAAATTCTAAAATGTCCACTCAGTCATTGACCTAGCCTAGCCAAACACGTGATTAAAAGCAAGTTTACAGTGCATTCTGGGCTCACTGTAAACACTATCTGAGGGGTGTAAAGCCGGTCTCCCACCTGTCTCATTCAAGTAGCTTACACAATTAACTCCACTGCCTAAATAGCTTTTCTTTAAAATAGTTAATTGAAATAAACAAAATATTTCTTGTATCTGTGTTATGTGTTTATGGATTCACATGTGTGGCACAGTTATAATGGCAAAATAGCACGAGTTAAAACCTGGTATGGGTTGGTGTAACTGCAGACGCATTATTCAACACCAAACTAACACAGTGCCGAATGTTTCTATTGGCACATCACTGATTGCACCAACAAACCCATGTTGACACAAGTAGATTAACCGCAGACCATAAAACTAACAACCCTGGTGAAAGTGAAAAATATGACAAGCAATTCCAGGTGTGTTTGTGCCTGTGCTATCACCAAAATAGGGCACCTTTTCTTAATACTGTAACTTAAAGTAATAATCTCAAAGATTTTCATTAAAATAAATGTCTGTTAAGTCACTATCGACCGCTGCATTAGGTAACACAATGGTGATTGAGCCTATTTTTATATTAATTTATACTATTATTATTATCATAATTCATGATTTAAAAACTTGGTGTCTGTGGCGACATTCCCGGGAAAAAATCACAAGCGGCGCACAGTTAGTGACGCGTTTTTCATCACCCATCAGTGGTTGGTCCGCCAGAGAGGGTAGGCGGAACTAACGCAACAGGCTCGCTCTTCAACTCACTTGTGTGTGAGCGGCGTACTGTTTTTTCCGGTGTCTGCATGCCCTACAATAACAGAGAAAGGGGGGGTTGGGGGAGTTATGGAACCCTAAAAAGTGTTTGTGTAACATGAGAGATCATATTATTTGTTGATGTAGATTTCGTATTACATTTAATGACAATGTAACTTTACTAAATTACATAGCTATTTGCACAGCTAACACTAGCTGCCGGACCATGTCAAGAAAGACAACATTAGTTTAGACAACGTTGCGCACAGTATCCATCTCTCATATCAGGTAACGTTGCGTTAGCTAGCTAGCTAATGTAATTAACACAATCTAATGTCGGCTAACAATTAGAAAAAAATGCTAGCTAACGCTACCGACCGGTACCGACCTCGCAAACCATCTCTCGAATGCAATGCTACCTTGTTGCAACGTTGCAGTGTAGCTAACTTAAGGCCAGTTCAGATCAATGATTCGCAATGAGACTGGGTGCAACTTGCAAAATTCCAAAACGTCTGATTGTAAACGTTCTAAAACTGCACTTGGCGATTTGACAGGGACGGTCTTTTAAAACCTCAGGGCAGGCAACAGCTCTGCTACTAGCCAGTTCACACCGCTGCAATTTTCTCTGCAACATTCTAAAACCACTTTGCCTCGTTGCGAATAATTGATCTGAACTGGCCTTAACGTTACCGTTATTTACATTGCCATCGAGTTCATCAATATATTATAATGATCGGAATAAAGCCGGGGTATGTGGAGCAGAGCCGGGTCTGATTTCTGAAGACGTCATGCAGGAGAAAACTAAATAAAAGAATACGGCAGTATGGATTAGCATTGTTATTATTTTATTACGCTTCCTCATATGTTCCTTCAGCCTTTATGCCCTTTTTGATGAAATCTCCTTTGTTTTTTTCTTCTTGTTCTGATTGCTAATTTAACACCCAGCTCAGCTTTATTCTCGAACAGTTTAGCTAGCAAAACCAGAAACACCAGGGGTAACATTTTGCAAGGCAGTTGTTTCAAAAATACCACACAACAATCATTCACGAAAAAGACTGCTTATTGTCCACGAGATACATAATTGCACGAGCCACAACGAACCCCGCAAATTCTTCTCTGCAGTGTAAAGATGTTCATACCGGGCAAAAGGTGGATAAAGAACGTTTGCAGAAATTGATCATCACTAATTCTACCCCAGGTTTGCTACGGCATTTTAACCCGGCTCGGCAGTGTAAAGACATCTTGAGTTAGCCTAATGTTAGACAACGAATGAGTATGTACATAACGTTACTTTTATAACAACCGTTTTTTATTCAGTAAATAGTAAGTGTTATAGTTGGCGTGCCAACTGACTGACGTCACACAGGCGACACTGATTGGATCCGGTTGGATCTATGGGAAGTGAGGTCCAAAAACACACCTGCAATTACCGCTTCTCGCCATAGAGAACGAAACGGAAATCTTCAAGATTGTCACTTTAATATAGCGTCTCTTCATTTTAATCTACATGAATTGTATGTTCTGACAAAGGTTGATCCATCAGATTACTCTGATATCAATAAACTCCTTATTTATTTCACAATTGCTATCTGCAAATAATTTGTAAATGTATCAAATCAGTAAATAGTAATAGTAAATAAAATAAAATATATGGTAAGTGCTGAGGTTTTGCATTTGATGCTGCTTATGTTCTGGAAATAAGACATTAAATGAAGGCACAAGTTAAAACATCTTGATTCATAAATCGTTTTTTCACCAAATTTTCTGTTGCCCGGCAATTTAATTGCACTTTATTCTGACCAGAATTAAAAAGTGGGAAAATATGTGGTCAATCATCTACATTATTAATGACATAATACTCACATGGCCTTCCTGCAGTTCCTGACTACTGGTAGCAGTCTCTGATGACCTGCTGCTGATGTGTTGTATGTCTTCAAGTTAAACTCATCCAGGATCTCCTCTGACATCAGTAACACAAAGGCCAGAGCTGAACATTGGTCTGGTTCCAGCTCTTTATCAGAAAGTTTTCCTGATCTCAGGGAATTCTGGATTTCCTGCACTAGAGAGTTATCATTCAGTTCATTGAGACAGTGGAACAGATAGGTGATCCTCTCTGCTGAATATTCCTCTCTGATCCTCTCCTTAATGTACTGGACTGTTTTCTTAATGTTCTCTGATCTGCTTTCTGTCTCTGTCAGTAGTCCTCCTAAGAGAAACTGAATGGACTGCAGAGAGAGGCCGAGAAGGAATCGGAGGAAAAGGTCCAGGTGTCCATTCCTACTCAATAAGGCCTGATCCACTGCACTCCTGTGTAACTCAGACAGCTGCACTCTGTCACTGTGAGGTTTTGATTCTTCTGCTCTGAGTACATTTATGTTCTCATTTACACATGATTGCAATACAAACAAGGCAGCCAGATACTCCTGAATGCTCAGATGCACAAAGCAGTAGATCTTCTCCTGGTGCAACCCACACTCCTCCTTAAAGATCTCTGTGCACACCCCAGAGTACACTGAAGCTTCACTGACATCAATGCCACTCTCTCGCAGGTCCTCTTCATAGAATATCAGATTGCCCTTTTCCATCTGTAGAAAAGCCAGCTGCCCCAGTTTCAGGACGATTTCTGTATATGATGCTGACATCTTCTTTGTGTCTGTCTCATCAGTGTCATGATATTTCTGATTCTTCACCTTAGTCTGAATGAGCAGAAAGTGTGTGTACATTTCAGTCAGAGTTTTGGGCAGATCTCCACTCTCTGTTTTACCCAACATTGTCTCCAGAACAGTAGCAGAAATCCAGCAGAAGACTGGTATGTGACACATGATGTAGAGACTCCTGGATGACTTAATGTGTGAGATAATACTGATGGCCAGGTTCTGATCTCTGATTTTCTTCCTGAAGTACTCCTTCTTCTGTGGGTCATTGAACCCTCGTACCTCTGTCACCTGGTGAACGCACTCAGGAGGGATCTGATTGGCTGCTGCTGGTCGGGAGGTGATCCAGAGGAGAGCAGAGGGAAGCAGATTCCCCTTAATGAGGTTGGTCAGCAGCACATCCACTGATGATGACTCTGTTATATCGGAGCAGTACTTATTACTTTGGAAATTTAGAGGAAGTCGACACTCATCCAGTCCATCAAAGATAAATACAACTTTGACTTCATCACCTTCAACACTTCTGATCTCCTTCAGCAGTGGAAAGTAGTGCTGCAGAAGCTGCATCAGACTGAATTCTCTATCCTTCAAGTTCAGATCTCGGAAAGGAAGAGTGAAGATGAAATCAACGTCCTGATTGGCTTTTCCTTCTGCCCAGTCCAGAATGAACTTCTGCACAGAGACAGTTTTCCCAATGCCAGCGATGCCCTTTGTAAGCACAGTTCTGATAGGTTTCTCTAGTCCAGGGAAAGGCTTAAAGATGTCATTGAAGAGGATTGCAGTCTCCTGTGTGGTTTGTCTCTTGGATGCCGTCTCAATCTGTCTGACTTCGTGTTCATTATTGACCTCCCCACTTCCCCCCTCTGTGATGTAGAGCTCTGTATAGATCTCATTGAGGAGGGTTGTCTGCTTTGCTAAACCTTCAAATATGCATTCAAACTTCGTCTTCAGATGAGTTTTCAGTGCCTGCTGGGCTCTGTTTATGGACTCATCTGAAGAAAGGAAATATGAGAAATAATATTTTAAAAAATGTGATAAACATTTCCCACTCAATAACAGATTTTAAGAAAAAATTGCCAATAAAAGTATTAATGCATTCTGTCTCCACAATATTTCACACATATCAGTGTTATATGCTTATAACAGCATGTTACACACCTAACACAGCATTACACACCTCTCTCACAGTGTGTTACACACCTCTCACACAGCATTACACACCTCTCTCACAGTATTACATACCTTCCATCATTGAAATAGAATTTCTTGCTGACAGCAGCATCAGTGTCACTGTCACTCTCGCTATAATCGTTTTCGACTGAATTAACACTAATGGGTATTTTTTTCATTATGATGAAAAGGAGCGCTTTTTCGATTCCGAGTTCCCAACCAACTGCCTCCGACAAGGACACCCCGTTGCAGGGTCATGCTTTTGCTTTTGGAACGACCTTCTTTACAGCGTGAGACACCAAGAGGCCCTTAATGTGATACTTTTATACTGATTGCTGAGATTGATTCCGGGATACAAACTCAGGGTAGTGTGTCTGATGGGACAGTGGTCTAGTTACTGGTTTTTGAGCACAAGATTCTGCCTTTAAACCCCCCTCAGGGACATTTAATCTTGTTCATTTCCTTGTCCCAGTAATAACTGCTTGAGGCAATATGTTAATAAATTTAAATGCTAAATTTAAATAAATGTTATTTTTGGCCTTTTATTTACAGTATGTAATATTGTCAATGTAAAACAGTATTATGAAAGTGTAGATGCTGTAAATCAGAACATTGATCACTGATAGATTTGCTATCTAAACTCATTTCAAAATTCTCATTGACACACAGTAGCAATGAGAGAAAGCTCTTACTGTGCTCATCTCTTTCCAGCGAATCAGCGAGATCCTTCTGCTTCATGTTCCTCAGGATGTGGAGTGTGATCTTCAGAGACCCCTCACTGCCACAGGTCTCCAGCAACTTCTTAACTATGCAGACAGCCTCAGGATCCTCCTGCTCTCTCTCAATGCATTCTGGGTAATCATCAACTTCATGACTGTCGAACAATTCCTTAATAAACTTCATAAACTTATCCAGCCAAGTAGGATCTTCAGGCAGACTCTGATCTTCAAGACAGCATTCTGGGAAATCCTGACTCAGATGGCTCTGAAACAGTTTCAACTTCTCATCCCTCTTCAGCTTCATCAGAGTGCGCAAAAGAGACTGAAATAAACACATGAAGGTGTGTGCTGTATCAGTGTGAAATAAATACATGTGCTGTATCAGTGTGAAATAAACACATGAAGAGGTGTGCTGTATCAGTGTGAAATAAAGACAAAAAGAGCTGTGCTGTATCACTGTGAAATAAACACATGAAGAGATATGCTGTATCACTGAAATAAACATAGGAAGAGGTGTGCTGTATCACAATAATAAATTAACACGACGTAAAATGGGCCATAATTCATGAACCATAACATTGAATTTTTACAATGCTACGTGTAAGGTTACACATGCATCCGTAAATTATCCTGGATAAAGACATGACTCCATTATATTGGCCAACTCTGTCATTCCTGCAGTCTTCTAGGGGAATCCCCCTCCTGGAGGGGTGGCTGTTAGGGGACAATGGCTGTCCAATAAGGACACAGCTGAAGATAATATAATAGTGTGTGTGAATAGTCATTCAGTCGAAAACTCAAAAAACGTGTACTGTAGCCCAATAGAGAGGACGTTTGGAATGCTGAAAATACACTTCAGATGTTAGCATAAGTCAGGTGGAACATTACAATACGGCCCTCAGAAGGCCTGAATATTCTTTGTGGTGTGTTGTGTGTTGCATAATGTTGCCAAAGTCATGGATGTGTCAGACATAAACAAGGACACATTACAGGACTTTAGAAGGCGTGATGGTGAACTGAATGTGCTGATGCATATTAATGAACCGAGATACCCCAGCAGCACGGGCGAGGAGGAATCAGCTGGCAGAAGAGCAGCTTCATCTATAGCCAGCCAAGCAGACAGAATGGTTTATTTGATTGAAAAAATCCACAACATTGCCCAGCGAATACTGCATTTATTTCGACATTTTAAATCACCTTTTTATGATTTATTTTCAAATATGGTCTGCGGGATTCACTGTGCATGATGGTTGCTTTTTTAGATCTCCGAATTTTAATGGACTCGCATAGAAACAGGTCTTTTATGACAGAGGTAAATCTGTCTTTCTAAGTCTTTTTAAATCCACCATTATATTATCAATCCACCAAGGTGCAAGTGCAGGTGGCTATTAGAGGGAAGGGGAGATGATATGCTGACTGGTTTATAACATGTTTATGCCGAAGACACACCTATGAATTAAGGCAGTAAGTTCAGCCCATTGGAACCCTGTGCCTTACACTGCGCTCAAATAATCCACTGTTAAACGAGTATAAGTGGGTTTGGACACAACCTAAATATATGCGTGCCACGTGCTTTAATATACACTAAGATCATTAAAATAGAGCATTTTTTATTACATTTTTTAAATGTTTAAGTAAAAAGCTGGTTTATTGTGTTCATATGATATTCCACGTTGGATGGTCACGAATAATATAAAAAAGGTGCAATATGTTATTAATGTTAAGGGCAATGTTAGGCACTAGTAAACATTACCCTCGCACCATATTAAATTATATATACTCAAATAAATGTACTGCACAAAGAAAAGACATAACCCATTAAAAACTAGAAAAAAAGATCTCATACCTTTTTTGCGGAAGTTAATTTAAGTGAACCATTCTCTTCAAAAGAGCCGTACTCCAGTGACTGCTGGACCCTGTGATCAAATCATGGAGACAGAGCTTCCAGTTAAACTCATCCTCTCACTGTAGCACTAACTCACAGCACATGGAGTGTCAGTATGAACCTGTGGAATTACCTTGAATCAGCTGTGAATTCCCCTTTGAAGTTATATGGATTATCCATTGAACGATCACACTTCATAGACAGACAGCTGGGTACAGGTGACCCTGCTCTTTCCTCTTGGAACCTGTGATCAAATCATGGAGACAGAGCTTCCAGTAAAACTCATCCTCTTACTGCAGCTCTAAAGCACAGCACATGGAGCAGAGCTACCAGTTAAACTCAACCTCTTACTGCAGCTCTAACTCACAGCACATGGAGACAGAGCTTCCAGTTAAACTCATCCTCTTACTGCAGCTCTACCTCACAGCACATGGAGACAGAGCTTCCAGTTAAACTCATCCTCTTACTGCAGCTCTAACTCACAGCACATGGAGACAGAGTTTCCAGTTAAACTCATCCTCTTACTGCAGCTCTAACTCACAGCACATGGAGACAGAGTTTCCAGTTAAACTCATTTTCATACTGCAGCTCTAACTCACAGTACAAGGAGACAGAGCTTCCAGTTAAACTCATCCTCTTACTGCAGCTCTAACCTACAGCACATGGAGACAGAGCTTCCAGTAAAACTCATCCTCTTACTGCAGCTCTAACTCACAGCACATGGAGACAGAGCTTCCAGTAAAACTCATCCTCTTACTGTAGATCTAACTCACAGCACATAGAGACAGAGCTTCCAGTTAAACTCATCCTCATACTGCAGCTCGAACTCACAGAACATGGAGACAGAGTTTCCAGTTAAACTCATCCTCATACTGCAGCTCTAACTCACAGTACAAAGAGACAAGGCTTCCAGTTAAACTCATCCTCTTACTGCAGCTCTAACCTACAGCACATGGAGACAGAGCTTCCAGTTAAACTCACCCTCTCACTGCAGCTCTAACTCACAGCACATGGAGACAGAGCTTCCAGTTAAACTCATCCACTTACTGCAGCTCTAACTCACTGCACATCTGAAAATGATATAATACCCCCACCTACACATGAATGATACCAGCCAGATTGAAGTAGAATTAAACAGTAGTGTCAGTATGAACCTGTGGAATTACCTTGAATCAGCTGTGAATTCCCCTTTGAAGTTATATGGATTATCCATTGAACGATCACTCTTCATAGACAGACAGCTGGGTACAGGTGACCCTGCTCTTTCCTCTTGGAACCTGTGATCAAATCATGGAGACAGAGCTTCCAGTTAAACTCATCCTCTTACTGCAGCTCTAACTCACAGCACATGGAGACAGAGCTTCAATTTAAAGCCATCACCTCATTGCAGCTCTAACTCACAGCAAATGGAGACAGAGCTTCAATTTAAACCCATCAGCTCATTGCAGCTCTAACTCACAGCACATGGAGACAGAGCACCCAGTTAAACTCATCCTCTTACTGCAGCACTAACTCACAGCACATGGAGACAGAGCTTCCAGTTAAACTCATCCTCTCACTGCAGCTCTAACTCACAGCACATGGAGACAGAGCTTCAATTTAAAGCCATCACCTCATTGCAGCTCTAACTCACAGCAAATGGAGACAGAGCTTCCAGTTAAACTCATCCTCTTACTGCAGCTCTACCTCACAGCACATGGAGACAGAGCTTCCAGTTAAACTCATCCTCTTACTGCAGCTCTAACCTACAGCACATGGAGACAGAGCTTCCAGTTAAACTCATCCACTTGCTGCAGCTCTAACTCACTGCACATGAAAATGATATAATACCTCCACCTACAAGTGAATGATACCAGCCAGATTGAAGTAGAATTCAACAGTAGTGTCAGTATGAACCTGTGGAATTACCTTGAATCAGCTGTGAATTCCCCTTTGAAGTTATATGGATTATCCATTGAACGATCACTCTTCATAGACAGACAGCTGGGTACAGGTGACCCTGCTCTTTCCTCTTGGAACCTGTGATCAAATCATGGAGACAGAGCTTCCAGTTAAACTCATCCTCTTACTGCAGCTCTAAAGCACAGCACATGGAGACAGAGCTTCCAGTTAAACTCAACCTCTTACTGCAGCTCTAACTCACAGCACATGGAGACAGAGCTTCCAGTTAAACTCATCCTCTTACTGCAGCTCTAACTCACTGCACATGGAGACAGAGTTTCCAGTTAAACTCATTTTCATACTGCAGCTCTAACTCACAGTACAAGGAGACAGAGCTTCCAGTTAAACTCATCCTCTTACTGCAGCTCTAACCTACAGCACATGGAGACAGAGCTTCCAGTAAAACTCATCCTCTTACTGCAGCTCTAACTCACAGCACATGGAGACAGAGCTTCCAGTAAAACTCATCCTCTTACTGCAGATCTAACTCACAGCACATAGAGACAGAGCTTCCAGTTAAACTCATCCTCATACTGCAGCTCTAACTCACAGCACATGGAGACAGAGTTTCCAGTTAAACTCATTTTCATACTGCAGCTCTAACTCACAGTACAAGGAGACAGAGCTTCCAGTTAAACTCATCCTCATACTGCAGCTCTAAATCACAGTACAAAGAGACAGAGCTTCCAGTTAAACTCATCCTCTTACTGCAGCTCTAACCTACAGCACATGGAGACAGAGCTTCCAGTTAAACCCACCCTCTCACTGCAGCTCTAACTCACAGCACATGGAGACAGAGCTTCCAGTTAAACTCATCCACTTACTGCAGCTCTAACTCACTGCACATCTAAAAATGATATAATACCCCCACCTACACGTGAATGATACCAGCCAGATTGAAGTAGAATTAAACAGTAGTGTCAGTATGAACCTGTGGAATTACCTTGAATCAGCTGTGAATTCCCCTTTGAAGTTATATGGATTATCCATTGAACGATCACTCTTCATAGACAGACAGCTGGGTACAGGTGACCCTGCTCTTTCCTCTTGGAACCTGTGATCAAATCATGGAGACAGAACTTCCAGTTAAACTCATCCTCTTACTGCAGCTCTAACTCACAGCACATGGAGACAGAGCTTCCAGTAAAACTCATTCTCTCATTGCAGCTCTAACTCACAGCACATGGAGACAGAGCTTCAATTTAAACCCATCACCTCATTGCAGCTCTAACTCACAGCACATGGAGACAGAGCTTCCAGTTAAACGCATCCTCTTACTGCAGCTCTAACTCACAGCACATGGAGACAGAGCTTCAATTTAAACCCATCACCTCATTGCAGCTCTAACTCACAGCACATGGAGACAGAGCACCCAGTTAAACTCATTCTCTTACTGCAGCTCGAACTCACAGCACATGAAGACAGAGCTTCCAGTTAAACTCATTCTCTTACTGCAGCTCTAACCTACAGCACATGGAGACAGAGCTTTCAGTAAAACTCATTCTCTTACTGCAGCTCTAACTCACAGCATATGGAGACAGAGCTTCCAGTTAAACTCATCCTCTTACTGCAGCTCTAACTCACAGCACATGGAGACAGAGTTTCCAGTAAAACTCCTTCTCTTACTGCAGCTCTAACTCACAGCACATAGAGACAGAGCTTCCAGTTAAACTCATCCTCATACTGCAGCTCTAACTCACAGCACATGGAGACAGAGTTTCCAGTTAAACTCATTTTCATACTGCAGCTCTAACTCACAGTACAAGGAGACAGAGCTTCCAGTTAAACTCATCCTCATACTGCAGCTCTAAATCACAGTACAAAGAGACAGAGCTTCCAGTTAAACTCATCCTCTTACTGCAGCTCTAACCTACAGCACATGGAGACAGAGCTTCCAGTTAAACCCACCCTCTCACTGCAGCTCTAACTCACAGCACATGGAGACAGAGCTTCCAGTTAAACTCATCCACTTACTGCAGCTCTAACTCACTGCACATCTAAAAATGATATAATACCCCCACCTACACGTGAATGATACCAGCCAGATTGAAGTAGAATTAAACAGTAGTGTCAGTATGAACCTGTGGAATTACCTTGAATCAGCTGTGAATTCCCCTTTGAAGTTATATGGATTATCCATTGAACGATCACTCTTCATAGACAGACAGCTGGGTACAGGTGACCCTGCTCTTTCCTCTTGGAACCTGTGATCAAATCATGGAGACAGAACTTCCAGTTAAACTCATCCTCTTACTGCAGCTCTAACTCACAGCACATGGAGACAGAGCTTCCAGTAAAACTCATTCTCTCATTGCAGCTCTAACTCACAGCACATGGAGACAGAGCTTCAATTTAAACCCATCACCTCATTGCAGCTCTAACTCACAGCACATGGAGACAGAGCTTCCAGTTAAACTCATCCACTTGCTGCAGCTCTAACTCACTGCACATGAAAATGATATAATACCCCCACCTACACGTGAATGATACCAGCCAGATTGAAGTAGAATTAAACAGTAGTGTCAGTATGAACCTGTGGAATTACCTTGAATCAGCTGTGAATTCCCCTTTGAAGTTATATGGATTATCCATTGAACGATCACTCTTCATAGACAGACAGCTGGGTACAGGTGACCCTGCTCTTTCCTCTTGGACCCTGTGATCAAATCATGGAGACAGAGCTTCCAGTTAAACGCATCCTCTTACTGCAGCTCTAACTCACAGCACATGGAGACAGAGCTTCAATTTAAACCCATCACCTCATTGCAGCTCTAACTCACAGCACATGGAGACAGAGCACCCAGTTAAACTCATTCTCTTACTGCAGCTCGAACTCACAGCACATGAAGACAGAGCTTCCAGTTAAACTCATTCTCTTACTGCAGCTCTAACCTACAGCACATGGAGACAGAGCTTTCAGTAAAACTCATTCTCTTACTGCAGCTCTAACTCACAGCATATGGAGACAGAGCTTCCAGTTAAACTCATCCTCTTACTGCAGCTCTAACTCACAGCACATGGAGACAGAGTTTCCAGTAAAACTCCTTCTCTTACTGCAGCTCTAACTCACAGCACATAGAGACAGAGCTTCCAGTTAAACTCATCCACTTGCTGCAGCTCTAACTCACTGCACATGAAAATGATATAATACCCCCACCTACACGTGAATGATACCAGCCAGATTGAAGTAGAATTCAACAGTAGTGTCAGTATGAACCTGTGGAATTACCTTGAATCAGCTGTGAATTCCCCTTTGAAGTTATATGGATTATCCATTGAACGATCACTCTTCATAGACAGACAGCTGGGTACAGGTGACCCTGCTCTTTCCTCTTGGAACCTGTGATCAAATCATGGAGACAGAGCTTCCAGTTAAACTCATCCTCTTACTGCAGCTCTAACTCACAGCACATGGAGACAGAGCTTCCAGTAAAACTCATCCTCTTACTGCAGCTCTAAAGCACAGCACATGGAGACAGAGCTTCCAGTTAAACTCATCCTCTCACTGCAGCTCTAACTCACAGCACATGAAGACAGAGCTTCCAGTTAAACTCATCCTCTTACTGCAGCTCTACCTCACAGCACATGGAGACAGAGCTTCCAGTTAAACTCATCCTCTCACTGCAGCTCTAACTCACAGCACATGGAGACAGAGCTTCCAGTTAAACTCATCCTCTTACTGCAGCTCTACCTCACAGCACATGGAGACAGAGCTTCCAGTTAAACTCATCCTCTCACTGCAGCTCTAACTCACAGCACATGGAGACAGAGCTTCCAGTTAAACTCATCCTCTTACTGCAGCTCTACCTCACAGCACATGGAGACAGAGCTTCCAGTTAAACTCATCCTCTCACTGCAGCTCTAACTCACAGCACATGGAGACAGAGCTTCCAGTTAAACTCATCCTCTTACTGCAGCTCTACCTCACAGCACATGGAGACAGAGCTTCCAGTTAAACTTATCCTCTCACTGCAGCTCTAACTCACAGCACATGGAGACAGAGTTTCCAGTTAAACTCATCCTCTTACTGCAGCTCTAACTCACAGAACATGGAGACAGATTTTCCAGTTAAACTCATTTTCATACTGCAGCTCTAACTCACAGTACAAGGAGACAGAGCTTCCAGTTAAACTCATCCTCTTACTGCAGCTCTAACCTACAGCACATGGAGACAGAGCTTCCAGTAAAACTCATTCTCTTACTGCAGATCTAACTCACAGCACATGGAGACAGAGCTTCAATTTAAACCCATCACCGCATTGCAACTCTAACTCACAGCACAAGGAGACAGAGTTTCCAGTTAAACTCATCCTCATACTGCAGCTGTAACTCACAGTACAAGGAGACAGAGCTTCCAGTTAAACTCATCCTCTTACTGCAGCTCTAACCTACAGCACATGGAGACAGAGCTTCCAGTTAAACTCATCCTCTCACTGCAGCTCTAACTCACAGCACATGGAGACAGAGCTTCCAGTTAAACTCATCCACTTACTGCAGCTCTAACTCACTACACATCTGAAAATGATATAATACCCCCACCTACACGTGAATGATACCAGCCAGATTGAAGTAGAATTAAACAGTAGTGTCAGTATGAACCTGTGGAATTACCTTGAATCAGCTGTGAATACCCCTTTGAAGTTCTAACTCATTCTATTACTGCAGCTCTAACTCACATCACATTTAATATCTGATTTGCACATTCATACCTCTTTCTGTTAGTGCTCAGGGTTCCTCCTTTGGTGTCTGGCTCTCCTGAGTGACTCATTTTAGAAACAGCGCCCCCTATCCCAGGAGACTGGAACACATCAGACCAGTTTACACCACATGTGGATTCTATCCTAAACTAGCCAACCTGTAAACACACAAAATGAGAACACACTGAACACACATATAGACACACTAATATACAGAGACACGCATATACAACACGCCACAGTGTTGACAGGAAGCAATCAAGAATTTAAATAGGCCCTAAATATGTTCTATACAGCAACTGTATTACATAAATGTAAGTGGTAAACTCTATATTGATTGTACAACTTGATAAATATCTTTTGTTAACGATTCAATGGAATTCAATGGAATCGGTCAAAATTGCACATTTCTCAGATTATACATTTATTTCCAGAAAATAAGCGTCACAATTATTGCCCCCTCCACCACTTATTCAGAACTTTGTTCACCCTCCCCTTGCACGGATAATGGCACTGAGTCTTTATGAATAACGTCTTATAAGACTGGAGAGGGATCTTAGACCCTTCCTCCATCCAGATCCTTAATATCTTTTGATCTTTACTAAAGAACTGTCCTGTCAATTAAAACTGCAGGTTTCCAATGGAGTTCAAGTCTGGAGACTGTACCCCTTGCAAAATGTGGCTTATGTGGTTAATTAATCATTTATTTGTGAATAGTAACATGTGCTTGAGGTCACTGTTTTGAGATCCACTAGTGGCTTTCAGTCTGCTGGCAGAGGCAACCAGTTTTCTGGCTAAAATGTCCTGGTACCTGGGTAGAGTTCATGATGCTGTTGTTTTTAACAAGGGCCCAAGGATCAGTGGAAGCAGAACAGCCCCGTAACATTAAAGATCCACCGCTGTATTTACCAGTATATATGAGGCCTGTTTCTGTATACACATCCCTAAATCAACACCAAACCCATATCCTTTGTATTATATACCGGCCACTTTATTATGTACACCCGCTCATTAATGCAAATAGTCTACTCCACCAAACGGCAAATCATGTGGCTGCAACTCAATATATAAAGTATGCAGACATAGTGAAGATGTTTAGTTTTTTGTTGGAGCAAATATTGTAATGGACAAGATGTGTGATCTAAGTGACTTTGACTGCGGTATGACTGTCGGTGCCAGACGTAGTGGTTCCACCATCACAGAAACAGCTGCCCTCCTGGGATCTTCATGCAATACAGTCTCTAGAGTTTACAGAGAATGGTGCAAT
This sequence comes from Anguilla pacifica, assembly GCA_039654925.1. NCBI lineage: Eukaryota > Metazoa > Chordata > Actinopteri > Anguilliformes > Anguillidae > Anguilla > Anguilla pacifica. Next base: position 10,764,691 of record CM077296.1, read on the forward strand.
GAGCAATGTAGTATAATTGGTAAGGAACTAGTCTTATAGCCTAAAGATCACAGATTTGATTCTAGGATAGAAAACTGTATCCTTGAGCAAGGTACTTAACCAGCATTGCTTCAGTATATATCTGACTGTATAAATGGATGCAATGTAGAAGTTGTGTAAGTCACTCTGGATAAGAGTGTCTGCTAAATGCCTGTAATGTAATGTAATTGTAGGGTGGAGGACTAAAATAGGGCTGCCACCAGGGGGGGCGCTGTTCCGTTCTGGTACAGTAACTGTTGTCGGGGACCCTCCTGGGCCATGTGAGATCAAGGTCAAGCCATAACTGTTTTAATTCTGAAAGGTAGGAAACAGAAATATTTCTCTCCCTCAAAATAGTTTTATACCTTGATTAATGTTACCCATCCATGTAATTTGTTCATGAAATATGTAAGATAATATGTTTGATGTTCATTATATGTTACTATTTGCGGTCAATGATTTACATAAAGTATGCAGTGTTCATCTTTATTTATGGCACTGGCGTGACTACTAGCTATTTATTTCGCTATTGAAAATGAATGAAGTGCACAACTAATTTGGTTGTGGATTAAATGTTGATTGTATTTGCTACTACTTAGTGTTTTACTAGCTATATTCTTTTATTTCTTGCCATATGTTAATTAGACTTTAGTTCAATTTGCATAAAACAAGTAGTTAATGTGAAGCATGTGTGCTACGCTAGCTGTATGTAGCTGCAGTGTAGTGTAGTTGGCCATGTAACTAATTCAGCCATAACTGTTTTAATTTTGAAAGGCTGGATGTGTAAGACTGACTGCATGCTGCTGTTTCAACTGGTTCATCTGCCACCAAATAAACAACACTGCTGTGTTTCAACCGCAACCACAAACTCTCCCTATACTCCTTTTCTTCCACCAAGACCCACACATAAAACAACACAACGCAGACTTCACGGTCAGGGTTATTCGTGGAAGGGACGAAAATCAAAAGGACACAGTAAAATAGGGTTACATAATGATGTCATCTCATTTAACAGTAGATGAGACAATGTCACTTTGAAAATGCTAGATTTTTGGGTTTGATTTGATTACTCCCAGTAAAACATTTACTTTGCATTGCAGGCATTTAGCAGACACTCTTATCCAGGGCGACTTAAACAAGTTTTTATTTTGCATAGTATTTTACATTGCATCCATACAGCTGGATATATACTGAAGCAATACAGGTTAGGCACCTAGCTTAAGGGTACAACGGCAGTGTCCTACCCGGGAATCGAACCTGTGACCTATAGGTTACAAGACCAGTTCCATACCTATTAGAATGGGCAAGATGTGTGATCTAAGCGGCTTTGACTGTGCCAGATGGATGGTGCCAGATGTGGTGGTTCCAGCGTCACAGAAACAGCTGCCCTCCTGGGATTTTCATGCAGTACAGTCTCTAGAGTTTACAGAGAATGGTGTGATAAACAAAAAACACCTTGTTAATGAGAGATCAGAGAAGAATGGGCAGACTAGTTCAAGCTAACAGAAAGGCCACAAAAGAAATAACAGCTATGCTTGGCCAAAGAGCTCTAATGTCATCTCTCCGGACCACAGTAGATGAAACAAAGGAGACAATTTAGATTCTTGAAACTGTTGATTACTCCCAGTAAAACCATTTTTCCTGAAACCATTCCAAATATCCTTTTGGCATGGAGGCAGCATCTAATTTTGGAGTATCTAATGTAGCAATTAATTGTAGATTTGGAAACTTGGTGACCCCCGATGCAACCAAGTTCTGTAATTCTCCAACTGTGGTCACTGGATTGTTCTTTGCTCCCTGAACCATCTACCTCACTGTGCATGGAGCTAAGATACACTAGCACCCTCTACTGGACAGGTTTAACTCGACTCCAGTGGTTTTAAAATTATTAATATTTGGTCTCACAGTATTAAGTCATATATTTCATTCTTTGTTTAGTTTTTGACCCATTGCCTTATTTTTGAATATCAACAACCATTTTTCTTCATTTGTGAGTTTGTTGCTTTTGATGAAAAATGGATTTTATAAGTGTGTTGCCTCAGTTTTATACTCCAGAGAAGTAGCAAGCCATGGAAGAGCACAACACTGTTCCTCAGGCCTGAGATCAGCTTAATGCCTTACATACATTCTGGTGTAGATCAGCTTCATGTCAAATATATATATATATATATTTATACACATGAATGTATTTTAGACAGGCTACTGTGTGACAAAAAGTTTGGAATGTCTTTCAGTGTTATGGTTGCAGGTGTCAAAATGTAGCCTACTCGTTTAATCAAATTACTAGGCCTGTGGCTACCATCATATCTCACAAGGTAATATTATCATAAACTATTTACAAAATACTGAATTAAACAAAAACTTTTAAAAAAATTATTTTTAAATGACTTTTGGTCCCATTTAACAGGGCTCGAAATTAAATTTTTTACTTGGTAGCACTGGTGCTCCCAACTTCGTGTTATGCATTCAAACGACAAAGCGCTTTTCGTCACCTTTAATACTGCTAATTAAACCAACCTCCAGTAAACTGCAGCGGAGAAATTAGCTGTTTCAACCGGGTCGCTACACAAAACACTACGTTAACGTTTCGAAAAAAATGCCGTAATCGTTCGCTTCAACTTTTCAGCTATCGATAACGCTAATAAATTGATCATAAACTTTTGTCTTCAGGTAACATTAGAGTGTACTAACTAGCCAATGTACAGAGAAAGGGACGTTCGACTGGAAAAAGAAAAGAAAAAAAGGTCGCACCAGAACAATTACCTGCACTCGCACAAATGCTCCCAATTGTATTTCGAGGTCGCGCAGATTAAATTTCGGGAGCATATGCGACCAAAATGGTCGCAATTTCGAGCCCTGCAAATGGAATATAAAAAAGGAGACGCCAATTGCACCCAGACCGCCATTTTATTGTCAGTTTCCTGTTTTTCTGAATTAGGCGTGTTAATGCGATTATACTAGAAGATTCCCGTTCCTCCCCATACCTCTTCACCTTTAGTTTATATTCTCTCCATCCCACTCCACAATATGCTACTTACTCTGTTCTTTTTTCAGTTTTATTCCTTCTTTTACTCCCTTTCTTTCTCGTCCGTCTTTAAAATGGCCTTCGAGTTTGAAACACTCTCGGAGTTGTACTTTCGCACTTTCACTTTCCAATTGAGCTTGTAAGGGCGTCTGGTTCGTGACGTCACAGCCCAATGTTAAAATCCTATTGACTTTTTAAAAATCATTGATTGTAAAATATCTATAGCGATTAAAAATAAAAGATTTCTCACGTTTTTTTGGGACCGTCATTCTCTACCGTAGCATGTGCTTGGTTATATTTATTTCAATCTCTGGAGGGAAAAAAACGTATTTATGTCGATTTGCGATGTGCTGGTGGTCCTGAACTACACTAAATCAATCAGTCGCACGGATACACGTCACAACCACGTGTGCTCGTAAGTCTACCCGCCAAGTGCGGTGCCTTGGCTGCCCCTAACTGTTGGTCTGGGATCAAATTTCCCTTCCCAGGTCCTAACCATTAGTAGGAGAAGAAAATAACTGACTCTGGACCAGCAGATAGGGCCAACTGCACCCAACACCGGTGGCTAGCTAGCTATACCCACGACAAATGCGGTGTCACTGGTTAGCTTAATGCATTTTTTCAATGGTCGGGACAATAATGTTAAGAAGGGAGAAAATAATTCCAAATCCAATCATGTAGAGCAGGTCATATACAGCCAGGGTAGATTAGCGGGTCTGTCAGCGCCACCATGAAAGATATCGTTCATAAAGTTTCGGTTAGCTAACGTTAACGTTAGGAAGGGCTGGATCAGCAGGTAGCTAGCTAGCTGTCAAAGTCAGGTTTATTTGTCATTACCAGAGACTGTAAAAAAATATGGACAAAGCTACTGTGACGTCACCCATCGACTCTCTGTGGGTCTCTAAAACACATTTTGAAGCTCAATGGCGGGCGCGGCCATGTTGTCGATTTGGAGCCAAAACCATAGAGTTAAGCGGTCTTGTGAATTTTACGATGTGATTGACATCGGTGCGGAAAACCCCATCAACCTGAACGAACGATTGCAGAACGAACTTGAGGCTAGCTGACTGTCTGCCGTTATGTTTTAAAATATATTATCAAATGTTTACAGAGTTTAATTTCCATCCGTGACTGTACTGTGTCATGTAATCACGTTATATGTATGACATTAATAATACAATTATGTTCAGTTATCTTCAATTTATGTTTCTCAGCGAAACGAATATGCTTAGCTAGCATACAGCTTGCCAGTGAGCTAGGTAGGCTATCCGTGGTTAGCTCACGCATTAGCAATATGAACCACAGGGGAAGGACATCGACTACACTGATGGTCAATCCATCAGAGATGTGTATGCTACTGGTGATTTGACTAGGCTAATTTTCGTATAACTGTCCGGTAGACCTGCTGTTAACCGAGCAAGTTATCGTCGTAGGTTTTCGCCACAGTCAGTTAATGAGCCAGTAACTGCTACTAGCTACTCCATCGCCGTTTGTGATGTTCACTTGCTGGGTGAACGCTAGCTGACCGATCGTTCGCAAGTCACTTTCTACTGAATAAAAATTTACACTGTCAGCGGTGATTAACAAATCTACCAAGTATTTTAATAACTGATCTGCAGGCGTGTAAATATGACAACGCACTTTTTTTTACAGCAAGTTTTCCACCTGGTGCATGAAGACAAAAATAATGTACATTGAATTTCTAATTATTATTAGACTATTATTTTTTTCTTGTAAATCATCAAAACCAATGGAGAAAAGCCAATATACGCAAGGAGCCCCCAGGACCGATTCTGAGAACCACTGTCTTAAATGCTCTTGTCGGTCTCTTAAATACTAAAAACATGTTCCTTTCTAAATGCCAGTCTTACAAAGATGGTTAATTTCATTAAATTCTGTGTGTGTGATTTCATCGTGTGTTGTATGTTATTCAGCAAATAAACCTTAAGACTCTTAATTCGCTTCGTGAAACTGAAAATTTTGCAGTGTTTATCCCAAAATCGGGATTATAGTAGCTTTGTCACATGCGTGAAGCATGGCCCAGGTAGACATTTACGGAATGTACATGACTGACAAGCCGTCAAACACGTCTGACAGATTGAACAGGCTATCTGCCGGTTAGGGTTAGCTAGCTAGTCAAGTGGCTTGGTAGCCGAAGTTGCGAACTGTTTCAGCATAGGCTACTGGACTACCAAATATAGCAAGTTGATTACGCTTTCTGCCAACGAATTATTTAGTTAAGTAGGCTAAAGGAAATAGTAAAAATGACTCGGCTACCGAAAAACTTCAGAGGAGGATTATTTTATGGTCGTCTAGTGCAGCTGCAAATAGCACACGCCATAATGAAATCACTACGAAATGGGATGCCTGCATTTTCTGACCGCAAGGGTGGACCGTGGTCGGAGCCGCAATGTGAAGGCCAAGAGGCGCCACCTCCCACCCCAGTGACCATAGACTGTAGCCCCTACTGTAGCGTAGTCTTCTGCAGTAATCAGGAAGTGACGCAAGCTGTACCTCATTGGTCCACAACAAATATTATAACAGTGCCCAAATGACACAATAAATCATGAAATCGACCCATCGACAGTCATAAGACGAATAAAATACACATATTGTGACTATTTGTTCTCATGAGAAAAAATTATTGACTTTGTATTTAGACCGCATTTGTACCGTAGACTTACATGGAAACCGGATATGAAAACACCTATACTGGAGCCAACCGTAGTGGCGCTAGTGAGCAACCAGGAACAACAAGACCAGGAATGAGCTTCAAAAACGAAGTCTGGTTTTGGCTGCTTGGTACTACCCCAGGCCACTCCCTGGACACGCCCCTGGGTTAGGGCTCTGGCTCCTGAATAATTTGTGCAGGAGTGGTGTGGCTTTCAGCTGGACTGTATTAAGTTCCCAGAACTCAAACTAACATGCAGTCCGTGAGATTCTGACATGGCGTCAGACGAACCTCACCACAACATTCTATCACTACTGGGTGTGTGTTAATCCTGGAGTGTATTTAGTTTATTTCTGTAGGCTTGTGTACGGTCCAGGCCGACATCGCAGTTTAAAGCTGCTTTTTAAATGTGATTGTCACATGCCGTGACCACCCTGGTAGCAATGTTGCAGCGTTTCCAGGTGCTAACCTGAAGAAGCAACAGGCACACGTGTTGTTTGCAGCCTTACGTCATCGAGCTGTTCTGGTTACACAAAAGAGACTGATTTCCTTCTTTGAGTTTTCGTCTCTGGATGGACTGGATCGCATTTATATAGCGCTTTTATCCAAAGCACTTTACAATTGATGCCTCTCATTCACCCATTCACACACACGCTGACACACCAACGGTGAAAGGCTGCCATGCAAGGTATCAATCAGCTCGTTGGGAGCAATTAGGGGTTAGGGGTCTTGCTCAGGGACACTTCGACACGCCCAGGGGGGGGGATCGAACCGGCAACCCTCCGACTGCCAGCCGACCGCTCTTACCTCCTGAGCTCGTCTCTGCATTTCACTCAACTTCCCAGCATCCTTCCCTACTCAAGCACACTTCCTGGCAGGCTGTGATTGGCTGCCGAGCTCAGGTGTTTTCCACACTGAGCGCAGTGTAGCGGGGTGTCTTGCGCGGTATTCGCTGGTCTGACCCCGCCCCTTCTGCTACCCTCCATCTCAGATCCTGCTTTTGTCGGACTACTTCTATGCCTACCTGTGGAGGGAGCACCACCTGTCGCACGGGCTGTACCTGAAACGCAAGGACGGAAGCGAGGCCACGCTGGTGCTCAAGTAGATCTGGGCATCGTAGCAGTGGGCGTGGCCATGGGCGTGGCCCTGACATCGCCACAGCGCTCGACTCCTCCGGGCTTTCATTGTAAGATACATCTGTTTGGCTTTGTTCTGCGGAGCTGCTCCTCACAGACCAACGTCTCGGAATTCTGAGGGCACTCTGGACGGAAGCTGTGAAGTTCATGAGCCAAGAAGCACTGTAGGACCCATGCCCTCCTGCAGACTACTGGAGGATTGTGGGATTTGTAGTCTTATCCTATTTTTTTGATCTTTGCATCTGCATCTTTCACTATGATTTTGGAAAGGACCAGCAAACTCTCTCTCTCTCTCTCTTTCTCTCTCCTCTCAAAAGGACAAGCAGCCCAACCACATTGTGTCTCCTTGCTTGTCAGAACACTCCTGCAGTTCAGGCCTGGGCCTGCAGAGGGCAGCATGTGAACGTGTGTAGGAATTCTTTCACTGTGGGTCTTTTAGTGAGGGACTCAACAAGTGGATAAAATGAAAACTTGGAGGAGAAAAAGACTGTGGCAGAAATGCTTATATTTTTGTCTGTGGAAGGAGGTTTTAAAGCAGTCTGCCATAACCTTTTTTTATGCTTCTTTGAATGTCATCCATTTACCTGTAGACACATTTTAGCTTGACTTTCAATCATTTTTATTTGTGAGGGATTTATATTTGTGCATCTAATTTACCAACCATCATTGGAGAAAGGTACTAATTGACCTTTAACCTTTTACTTAAAAGCATTTAGGAGTGGCGTGTGTAATCCCTCTGAAGTATAAACAGTCTGTGACTGAAAAACAGAAAATCAGGGAAGATATCCGGTGTATCAACGAGAGGATAAGGTGTTTTGCTTTAGGGAAATATGTGCAAGATCATCCTTCCCCATTCGTGTGCCAGACATTGTCTCATTGTTTTCACTTTCATATATCGAATGCTTGTAGAGTGACCCAGATTCGAAGAATGCCATTCATGTATTAAAGTAGGTCGGTTGGTGGCAAAGCTTGTATGCTTGGAAGGTGTTTTTGGCTTTATCAAACACCCCCCCACCCTCCCCATTTCTCTCCATCCGAGCTTTGCCTTTGGCCTTCGATACAGCTCTCTCACGGGCCTCCCGTGTCACATGATCGCTCTGTGGTGCCTCGCCCCACGACATGGCCTCCAGGATATGCATGAAGCCCGGTGTCTGGTGGCTAAAATGGTCGTGTGTCAAACGGGGCCCTTGGCTTCCGGTACCTGTGGCAGGCGCGCTTGTAGGAGAAACTGTACATTTATAGGATTAACACCCCCGTCCCGGTCCCTCTTCAGGGCTGGCCGGCGGGTGATTGGTTGCCCTTGGTTACTGTTTGATCAGTTATTTGATGCATTATTTTCAGATTGCTTGTATTTTCACAGTAAGAGTGAACGTCCTCACGTCTGTTAGAGATATTCCCTTGCAGGGAGTGGAAATGAATGCCTTTTCAGTCTGAGCAGTCAGTGTGTTCGTGTGTGTGGAAGCAAGGATGCTTTTTTTCTGCACCAAGTGCACAGATCCTGCTGTCCCGTTGCCAGGGCTGCACGGTGTATGGTATCGGGATTTTTTGAAGCGTAATAAGAATAACTGTCGCCATGGCGATCTTTCATCTTTTTTTCTTTAATCACACCTGATGGGGTAGCACACATCCAAGTGTCAGATGCCATGTGACATGCTTTTGCCGGGAAAGGACTTAATCACCGATATCAGCCAATCAGTAGCGAGGTCATACTGCTTCTGTGTGACCATGTGATTTGCTTTTTCAGTCACATGGAAGCTGCAAGGCCTTGCTGTTCATTGGCTGTCTTTTCAGCTCCAATTAATATCAGCGAAGTTTGTTTATTTCCCAGAAGCCTTTCACATGGCCTCTGATGATTGGATGTTTGCTACCACATCAGGTGTGATTAAAGAGAAAAGACCAAAGATTGCCTATATGCCCCATGTTGGTAGTTATCCTATTCTGTTTAAGATCGCGATTCGATTTATCATGACAGGTGGTATTAAATGGATCTTGTGATTTTTTTTCCAGGGCATTACGGTTTCCCTATATGTTTTCTTTTGTTGGTGTTTCTAAAAGGACATACTGCACTGATTAATATGTGTATTTATAACGGTATTATGGGAATGTGCTGGAGGATTCGTTTCTTGTTTATAAATTGCCTGGCAGCAAATGATGTCTGTTTTAGATAAACAGTGTTTCTGACGTTTCATTCTTAACTGAAAATCCAAGGAAAAATGTTGAGGAAAAATGCCAGTTGGCTCTAGTACTAACAATGTGCTGTTCAGGTAAGTTATCCTACAGAGCTGTTGTGTAATGGTTATCTGAAACTCTTATTTTGACGTTTGATTGACAGGACTATACAGAAAGGCATCAATTATACAGGAAATGAATGTGACACCGCTGTACAGCAAATAGTCAGGACATTATATCTTAATGTTTGTGAAACCACAAGCAAACCATGACTAAATCACAGGGTGTACTGTTATGAGGGAGTAGGTTTTGTGCGTCTTGTCCTTATCCGCAAGTTCGGAAAAGTCCAGAAGCACGCGGCTGTCGTGTTTCACTGGTAAATGTGGAGACTTTACCTTCGGTGCAGTGCGTTGCAGTGTGGAATATGGAAAGATCCATAGAACAGATTCGTAGAACAGCTGGCGAACTCTGTACAGTGATGACTGTCCATACAGTCACACTTTCCTTCTGATAAATAAGGCCCTGTAACGTTTCCCTGATGGGAAATATCCAGTTGCATAACTGTGTAAAACCAGCTGTAGCAAACTCCTCACCGAGGCAAATTAGAAGGTAAGATTTGTGTCACTTCTGCATACAAAGTAGATTTCCAACTAGGGATACACAATAGGAAAATTCTGGGCCAACTGATATTTGTCTGACCATATTGGCTGATGTTGTTACCTTCTGTTTTACATTTTGCATACAAAGTGCAACCTGGTTTCCACATTCAGGGAAGTAGGTAATCACAGACAGCAACTTAAGATGGAGAAAGTAGCATTTTGTTTATATGGCAAAATACTGAAACCGGTTTACTTTATTATTATTAAGCAGAGAGCATAGAGAAGTCCAGAGTCTCTGTGGAGCTTTGCATTGGGTGTTTGGTGTTTGTAAAAATGATCAATGAAAAATGAATAAAAGAGGTTCAGATGACTATGATTAGGCCATTTTGATTTATTTTATTTTTGGGGGGGGGGGGGGTGTTTTTGCTTAATTACAGTGCTGCAGGTGCATGTCACACGTTGTCATAGCAGCCAATCATACCAGCTGTAATCACAGCATCAGGCAGTCACCCGCCTGTTCATTTTTAAGGCATTATCAGCTGATACCGACCCCCAGCGCTATCCTGCGTTCTTATGTCCCGCCAGCTGAACTGTGACCGCACTTCCTCCTCTAAAGGTGGGTTTGGCCAGTCTCTCCTCCTCCTCCAACCGCGCGCCAGAAGAATGGCCCCAGGCGTTCCGCCGAGGAAAGGGTTGCAGAGCCACGCGTGTGGTGGGTTTTTGGGGGAATGTGAGTGCTGAGTCACCCTGACTCTGCCTGCTACAAGGCTAACCATAGCGCCATCTCCTGGCCGTGAACACTGTCCTCCATTACAGCCGCTGTGTAGTCTCTTATTCCTGCGTTTAAAGAGTCTCTCGCATGACGATAATGTGTGCTATTTTCAGATTTATGAACGGGAAAATAATTAGATTTCCTTTAGATTTCCTCTAGACGTGAAGGGTGTCATTTCTAAATGGGAGAGCTGGAGGTCTGACAGGTCATCGCCATCCTGTAGTGGACGTTTGCGTGATTGTCAAATTTAATTGGCTGACCTCAAAACAGATGCCCCCCTGATTGGTTAAAATGTAAATGGTGAGGTCATTCACACTGGCGATATGGTCTTTGAAAGACCGATTCCAAAGCCTCCAGCTTTAGGTGGAATAAAGACTTAGTTGATTTCAGGATAAAAGGAAACACTAAAATCTGTACCAAATGAAATAGGGTTAGCATTTGCTTCCTTTGATGCTTTTTGAAAAAATATCTATTAGAAATTATGATTTTGATTGGACAGGGCTTTAAGTATATTCAACCATCTTTTGGAATCTGTAGCCTTCTTGCTAATTTTAAAACGGTAACGGGGCAACAGTATTTAGAGTCTTGTTTTTAGATGCATGCAGGTATCCAGTGTTTGTAAATTCTGAAAGTACACATTGTTTATCGTTTGACTCCATCTTGCAGACATAACAGTGAATGCAGTTTGTAAATAATCGGTAACCCAAGTAGCTTGTTTTAAATTTTCTTGTGAAATTATGAGAAGAAATATGGAAATTCCTCCTAATCTGTTAGATTCAATTTATCAATGTCAGTGATTTAGCTCATTGACTATTAATGTCTATGGTTTACTTCACAAATTAATAATGCCAATGATTTAGGTAATGAGACTCTATTTCCAGCCGACTTAAGGTACTAAAACAGAAAATAACCTTTCGTCATCTTCAACCCTTCTCTTAATCTGCAGTGGTGGAGCCAATCTGTTTTTAACACAGAAACTCATGATTAGAGGGAAGACGAGTTTTTAAGTCCCCAGGTCATAAGTCTACTAAGTACATTAAAACAATTTACTTCGGAGTCATAATGTTGCTTACTATCTTGAATGCATACTAGTGTCATATGTTACATTTTTCATTAATTCTTTTTCCCCACTCCTTTATTTGAAAAGCTTGTGCCACCGAGCAACACGGTCGCAACGTCAGGACGCTGTTTTAAAAAAGTTTATAAATTACTTTGATATATTGAATAAAATGGCGAAAGAAGCATGTCCGCGCCGCCTCGTCCTGTTTCTTGCGAGTGCTTTGATGCATCACAGCTCTGTTTCTCAAAGGGTCCTCTTATAGCTCTGTGACGGACTCAGCATGAGCATCAGATGGAGCCCCGCATGCAGAAAATAGCAGCCAGTGGTAGAGAGCAGTCACTGGCAGTCACAAGTGTGCCGAGTTATGGCTTTGTGGGTGACTGAAAGCTCTGTGACGTTTTTAAATATCTTTTGCATGCCGCAGCATGTAACTTTAATACAGCAATGCATCATGGGGCTTCACTCACTACCAGAAGGCCTAACATTTCATTCATAAAATACAGTCGCTCTGATAATAAGAATAATTGATAATTAAGAAATTGTAACGTTAAAATCCCATTGCTAAAAAGGAATTTGTGTTGATGGATAGCTATATGATTTCCCTTTGCTATTACACAAAATTCTAATTCTCCACAGTTGAGTGATTGCATGTGTTTGGTATTTTTACTGATTATGATTTTGGCAGTATTTGTTTCACTCTTGATTGCTTTAAGAAGATATAAAGCACAATTATTTTAAAAAAATTTCACATTCTTTGACTTGGCCATTTAAGGCTCTTACAGTCCCCAGAACTCACTTCATTCTCTCTTGCCTGGAGACGGGGCGAATTGATCCGGAAGGAATCATGGTCCAAGGTGCAAGTTTAACAGCAGATAAACAAAATCGGCCAACTTAACATTCTGACTGTTTTCCCCGTTTTCCCCTTGCAGTTAAACAGGGAGTTTTGCGTATGCGAACGTGCCTCTATCATATAGAAGCCCAGCAGCTCTTGAGTGCAGATTGGCTCAGTATGGATAACACTAACACTATTAGGGAGCTTTCTGAAGCCTTCAGTCTTGGAAATGGTTCCATTTTGTTGTGCTTGCGTTTTTTACATTCATTACCTGTTTGGCACACAAGTCCTGAGATGTCTCCTGTTATTTGCCTTACACCGATTGCTTTTTTTAGCAGGGCTGGTCTTCACCATCAGACCTTTATCTGCACCTCAGAGCCACCCAGCTTCTGCTTCAGCGTTTTTATTTTTTATTTAAAAAATAATGCTCTTGATCTATTCCTCTCTTGAAAGGGGAGAGTAACATCTCTACCTCGATAATATTCAAGCAAACAGAAAAACTCAAACCCTTTTGGTGTTCCTGGTCGACGTTTTAACTATTTGCCACATTGTCCGAGTCCGAAACATGGAGAATGTTAACGGACATAAGAATTGCCTTGATATTCTTCCACTGCTCCTGATGAAGTGTTTATTTAACCATTTCTGCAATTAATTGAATTGTTTGACTTGTGGCTTGAAACTGAGGGGCTCCATCGACACCTTGGTGGAGACGGACTGGACTACACGCAAGGTAACAACCTGAGATTTTCCCCAGGCCCTGGGACTGCTTTCTGCGTCATTGAATCCACCTGTACTTCCATCAGAATCTCTGCAGAGCATTCCTGTCCAAACCAGTCAGGGGCTGGCTGGGCCTTGAATCTCCACCTTCGTGCCTGTGGTTATGGAAACAAAGGGGGGATTTGGGTGATAATTGCTGCACCCTGTGTATTTTTTCTCATTTTCCAACAGCTTAGAGTTGTTACGTGAGCCCACTTCAGCCCCCTAAACATCCGAAACCTGAATCCTCTGGGTTACCTGCCATCTGGGAAGCTTCCATTGTTACAAGAACCCAAGTCAAACACTGTAGGAACACAAACAATAATGAAAGAGGAGACTTCAGGCTTCTGTCTTTCATATGTAGATAACTGATGTCCAGCTAAGTACAGCGCTTGTACCTATATAGGCACGTTTTAATTTTTTCTGAGAGTGTACTGGACCAATGCCCACCTCTCCGGGGTATGATTTACCTAGTAAATCTGTTAGTGCCATATTGGGATGGCAGGTATGCCATCCTGCCAAGTTACGCCTTGGCGGGGCAGCATGCCCCATACCTATACGTACGGCACCGAGGGTTTGGCACTCTTCAGGGTTTCCTATACGGAAATAACCACAATGACCACAGACTCTCAGCCCTTAAAAACATTCATTTCTGTACCTTCTGACCCCATTTCAATAGAGAGAATTCACCAACTTCACACATCCGCACATAAAAGCCCCAAACTTAGGGGATTTCCTGCCTGATTACATCAGCACAATGCTCCAAGCCCACAAACAATATGTCTCCCCATTGGACATTTACCTACACCAGCCAAACAAAACATTACATATACAAGCAACACAAGAAAATTCTGGACCACTAAAGCTGCTATGATGGTGGCTCACTTTGGTGGTTTAGCAAAAGTCTTGCACGAGGTGCCATATGCATTTCATGACGGCAGATTTATTGATGTTCTTAAAAAGTGACAACAGCTGACCGTTGTGCCATTTCTACTGTTTACCTACGTGTTTTACTAAGCTACGCGCTCCCATTACTTGCAAATGCCACTTTAGCAAGACATAGTTTCTCCACCGACGTACAAACAATTAGTGCGTCTGTTGTGTCTACAACACCCCATGAAAAACACTTCAATTTTAACACATGCCAAACACTTTCGTGTTTAGTAGTAGTTCACGTGAAAAAACACCTTCTTGCACAAGTGAATATGGGATGTGTTATGGTTCTGTGTGTTTTATACATTGTTCAATTAGCAACCTCATCATGGTCATGGTTAGTATGCTTACTTTGTACAAAAGTCTGTGATCATGTCAAACTTCATCTTACATGCCCATTCTGTAGAAAACCTTGTTATTCTATTGAATAATTTGTTGTCATTTCTTTGGTACTACTTTTATTTTCTCATATGCAAATATTGCTGGGAAATATTTACTGTGTAAAATGTTAGGTCAGCTACCTAGCTGAGGAAAACAGCAAAGAGGAGTCCTTGCTACAACTAAGGGTATGCCTCATAAACACGAAACGTGGATCTCAGAAGAAAAAAAACTGAACACAGAGCATGACAGAAGGCTACACAAGTTGAGAGCTCGGAAGCCAAAATTGAGTCACACGTGCTTTGAATGACCACATTCTCTTCAAATGATAAGATGAAAAAACACAGGGCCAAGTTACTTATACTGTGTACTGTAACATTTTAATCTTCATTTTGATATCAGTACTTTTAATGGCAGGCCTAGATTTTGCAAGTCTTAATGACTTATATATAGTGCTTTGTATGTGTGAGTAACTTGGCATTTTTGTTTTTTTCAGATTATTATTCTTATGTTTATGCCTAGGTTGAACTGTGCAATCTGACAATTATCCTTTCATGTTAATGCAGGTTCTTTGTGTCATTAAGGCCCTGGACTGCAGCCAGATTCCTCATGAGGCATTTACAGAAAGACCTTTCAGAGTCAACGTGCAGGTACCCATGACAACCCTTTACACTTATGGAACCCTGAAGCAAATCAGTTTTGGTAAATACATACCATGATGTATACAGTGGTGTGAGAAAGAAAGCACACCCTCTTTCAGCCTCCTGAAAGAAAGTTCCAGTGAAAGCAAATCTTAACGCTACAGCATGCCATCACATTCTAGACGATTCTGTGCTTCCCCAACAGTTTAGGGAAGGCCCTTTCCTGTTTCAGCTTGGCAGCGAGGTCCATATAGAAATGCCTATGTCCAGGATGGTGTGGTAGAACTTGACTGATCTGCACTGACCTCAGCCCCATCCAACACTTTTGGGATTAATTGGAAACAAACTGTGAGCCAGGCCTAATCGCGCAATCAGTGCCTGACCTCACCAATGGCCTTCTGGCTGAATGGAAGCAAATCCCTGCAGCAATACTCTAGCACCTAGTTTAAATCCTTCCCAGAAGAGTGGAGGTTTTTATAGTAGCAAAGGGTGGACCAACTTCATATTAATGCCCATAATTTTGGATGAGATGTTGGATGTCAGGTGTCCACATACTTTGGGCCATGTGGTGTATTTGGGTCAAAATGATCCCTTTTCAGATCTCAGGCATTAACATAATTGAAAGACCCATAAACTTTATTTTTTTCAGCGTTAAACTTGGCTACATCCTCAACAGTGTGGATATGATCATATGAAATTTATAGCAACCAATTTGGTGTTTTATCAAGTTGGAACACCATTTGGGTACAAAGATACTGTTCCGAGTCATATTCTGGGGTACAGTCCATGCGGGAACTACTGAAATATGAGAGAGACAAGCTGGGAGCTATTGGGAATGTGTGGGATAGGTGGGTCGTCTTTGGTCATTGTGGAGGTCAGAACAGCTGAGACACTGACCCATTTCAAACGACGACTGAAGACTCACCTCTTCAGGCTGCACCTCTCCCCATCCCTCCCTACCCCCCTGTAAATGACTGTAAGCTTAGGGTTGTAACTAGGCAGCTGTTTTGTAGGTGACTTAGGTGCATTAACTGTTTTAACGCAGTGGAGAAGAAGAAGAAGAAGAAGAAAAAAAAAAATACAAGCAGTAGTTGTTGCCGTTCTCGTTGTGTTAGTGTTAATCAGTTTAACCTTCAGGGTCCAAGTTGAACTATGCGGTTGTTCCCTGCACTTGGACCGGTACTTTCATCATACTTGTTCCTGGTTATGGTTATACACTTTGTTGTACGTCGCTCTGGATAAGAGCGTCTGCCAAATGCCTGTAATGTAATGTAATGTACATTATCACTGATGCGTCTGCATACAATGCATTTGTGATCTGGACTCAGATGGACTCAGTACGGGACAGTGGGAAACATCTCAGGAGGAGCGTATTCCTTCCTAAAGCTCTTGTGACCCCCTACCCCCACCTGCCCCTCATACAAACACCATGGTACCCTCCCCGAAACCCCACCCTCTGTATTCATCACGAGGGCCATTGGAGGAATCTGGTCCTGCTCCACATGAAGTCCGGAATTCCTGCCCCAGGCAGAAGCAAGTGAAGGAGGTGCCACACACGCCCTTCCAAAACAGACTGCAAAACCCGTACCACTGCAACCACACACACAGGCTCTCATATGCTGTCATTCATGTGCAGAATGAATAGATCACATGCTACAATCCCATCAGTCCCTTCGCCCATCCATCCATCCAAATGGTACTGCTGTTCAATGATAAAAAGCAACCAAATGTGACAAGTGGCAGTGCACATGGATAAAATGTATGTTCATGGTCATTTCTGATATTCTACCTTTGCCTGAAAATAAAGTTTTGTATCAGGAAAAATTGCAATTGATTCTTTTGTTTAAATCAGTAATGCGTGGGTCAATTTTGATCCAAAACATAAAAGTTGTGTCGAGTAGTTAAACCATACTGGGTCAAAATGGACCTAGGAACATAGCAGGAGGGCTAACCTCATATGACTAAGAGCATGCTCAATTTTTACTTTAGAATTATTTATTCAACCAAAAACAAGCCAACATTCAGAAGCCATGCGTGAGACCTTCTGCTTTTATTTACAGATGGTTGCACATCCTGGTGATCTAATTATATCTGTCCATTTAGCAATCAAACTAATCTCTGTCCATCTGTAGCTGATGACTCAATGCTATATGCAGTCACCCCACTCCTCAAAACCCATACTTCACGCCCTTCAGGACAGCTTAAACAGGCTTCAACTGGCTGTTAGATTTTGGTGTTTTTTTAGTAATGTATCTTATTTAAAGTTTCAGAGTTATAATCTGCTTAAGTCCCCACACCCATCCTGTTTCCGTCTGGGTGTTGAGTACCCTTTCAAATGCAAGCTCTCCCCCAAGATTTAGGTGCGGAGAGCCAATGGAAAGCAACCCTGGGTGAATATAAAGTATAATATGTGAAGAGTCATTGATCTAGCCACGAAAATGAACCAGGGAAGGAGTGAATTATCACGTGCATGAAACCTTTCCTCCTGGCTAGACTCCATTGTTTAGAGATTGTACTAAAGCTGTGCCATTTTTCAATGAGGGTTGTCGTTAGACTGGAGAAGCTCATAAGACCACACAGATCTGTAACCAAGAATTAGAGCTAAACTCTTTTACCATCAAATTCGATTAAGACTCTTTCTTTCCTGAACGCACTTGGAAGCAACAGCAGCTACTCAAATTTTAATTAAGAAGAAAAACAGAAGCATGGCTTCATGGCTTTCTCAACACTTCACCTCGTGTTGAATAAATCAAAGGCCGAGGTCATGTGGTTCGGGGACAGTCCTTTCAGCCTGCCCAACGGCACGATTTAGACTCTCAGCGGAACAGGTCTGGAGACAGTCACATGCTGTAAACACTTGGGTATTTGGCTTGATGGCAGCTTATCTTTCTAGCGCTACATTTCTAAGCTGCAGACAAACGATAACATCCAGTCTCAGTTTTCTGTCACAATCGCTCATCTTTCACTTCACTTCATTTCAAATTGCTCTTAGTCCAGCGGTACATTCTAGATCACGGTGATGTCATTTTAAATTGGTGTATTTAAAATGACATCGCCATTGGGTACACTGGGGCGTCTTGATGTGCTCTACCACTCTGGCATCAGGTTTGCCACCAGTGCCCGTTACAGAACACACCACTGCCAGCTTGCAACTTTGCATCTGTTAACTGCCCATCCTTGTACAGACACTGCAAGACCCACAGGCTCACACATTCATAAGACTTGTTTTAACCCCCTCATATTTTTGTAATTTTTAAAAAATCTCATTTTCTTACTTAAGGTCAATGTTCCCACAGTAAGGACTTCATCAAGGAATCAGTTGTCCTTCAGATTCTCTGCTGCTAGAGACTGGAAGACCTTCAAAGAAACATAAACCTGGACAATTTTATCCCTCTGCATGAAAGACTGTCTTATGGACTCAGAAACATGCTTCTGTTTTAATGAACAATTACCTGCTCTATCCTGCTGAGGCCAAATGTCTGCTGCTGCTCATCTTGCCATGCACTGCACATGTTCACCTGTCATTAGTTTGGTACTTTTGTATTTTGCTGTTGCATTTTGTACTTGTTTGCTGTTTGTCTGGTGTTTGCTATCTGACTATTGCTTGTCTTTTGTCTGTCTATATTGTCTGGTGTTGTTCTGTTTGTTCTTGTTTTGTTTTATTTTATTTTATCTTATCTCTTTTATTTTAACGGTTTTTACCCCCTCTCTCACTCCTTATTCCCCCTCAAGAGCTCTTAACTTTTGTCAGGGCCATTATTGTAATAGCATTCCCATCTTAAATGCCTGGTAAAATAAAGGTTAAATTTTAAAAAATGAAATATTAATTTCCTCCACTTAATTAGCAGTACCTGGCTCTAATGACCTTAATGGAAGCAGTCAGGGTGCATTTACTTTTCCACTCATGGCTCCTGCATGTTGGCTTATTTCGGCTGATTAAATAAAGACAGTAAAATTTGTGTGCATTTCCAGTCACATGAGCTTGGGTTTATCTACTGTTGGGACTCTGTGAGGATTAGAGAGTGGTTAGTTTTGCCCTAATATGCAGAACCATAGAAAAGAGGGTGTCATTCTTTCATATCATTGTGGGTCATCTGTGGACTATATCATACATGACCATATGTCAATCATTCTGACATTATCTGTGCCGATATCTGCCTCAATTCAGACATTGAAGCAAAGTGGCCAGGGTCCATCCACAACTCCGGGATTTTCTGAGTCCTCTTTGTGCCAGAAGTTTGAATGTGATAAGGAAATATGTGTGGCTTACTGTATTCAAAACCATTGTTTAAACATAGAGTGCACTGTCTAGAATTGTACACCCCACAGGACATCTAGATGGGATTCTAATTGGTGACAGGCACTATGAGGGCCATCCCATCTTCATGACCTCATACCCTGATCCAGAACGAGGACCCCTGACCCACTTTAAATCCAGGACAAGTGCCCATATTGAAATGACCTTTGGCTGAAGGCGAAAGGTCAACACTAAAGGACTTAAGGTACCTTCACACCTAGAATGATAACTACAATGGTAACTACAACTGTAACGATATGACTGTCCCTTTTGGAGAAACCTAAATTTTCACTATTTTCGGTTTTGGGGAGGATCCAAACATCAACCAAAAAACAAATTTTGCAGTCAATTATTTTTATACAACCATCTATTTCAAAAACTAGACATATTAAAGTTATGAAAAAACATGGCTGTGATTTTTTTGGAGATTTGTTCCTCTACTAAAACCTAGTGTATGGCTGGACCGGCCGACCAATGGTGTGACTTCATAACTCGGCCGACCAATGGTGTAACTTCATCACTCAGTCACTCAGGCCCAGTCCACACCGCTTACCTCGCGTGTGCCTGATGGTCGCGGAACCTCTTGCTTTTCACTTCGGCGCCCATGTTAACAGGTTAGAGCAGCCACACAGCCTGCATGAGACCTGTCTACCTCATGTACAGTGCCATGAAAAATATTTTCCCCTATCCTGATTTCCTATATTAGTGCATAGTTTCAGATCTTTAGAAAAAATGTTATATTAGACAAAGTGAATCGGAGTAAGCAGTCAACGTTTTAGAAACTCCCAACTGCTGCCTTGAGTCTCACCCTCTGGAGTTCAGTTCCTTGTAGTAGCGTCATAAGACCACCGGATGGCGGAATGCATCCACTTTGTGTTTCCAGTATTCCAGTACAGCCCACAGGTCTGATAGCAAAATAAATACTCCGATACTGTCAACCATTTCCAGCTCCTGCCACGGCACATAATGGTTTTATTAAATTCCACTTAGCATGAGGATAGGGGTGTAATTTCAAAGAAATGCGCTGGTAGACGCGTTGAAGATGCTCACTCTTATTGTACACACAGAGCACATACACAGCGCATCAATACACACACACGCACGTGCATGCATAGCATGCACACACACACACACAAACACACACCCACAGACATACACACATTGTTCACCTGATCACATGGATAGATGGTTTGATACAGTGGTTTGTGTCTTTGGAGGCCCTACTAGACTGAAGGCTTTTCTTTCTGGGAAGGCTATGTTCCTTCGGTGTGTGTAGCAGGATGCTGGCCCTGTTCTACCAGATAATTGTGGCCAGTGTCCTGTTCTACACCTGTGTGTGCTGGGCTGGGAGCCTCTACCCCAGGGACACAAAGAGGCTCAAACTGATCCAGAAGGCCAGCTGCCACCCCCTGCTGTTGTTTTGGGTGGAGTGGGTGTTTGCCAACTCTTCCCCCCCACACCTTCTGAGCCAAAGCCGCCAGCCCCCCTTCTCTGGTTCCTCAGCCAGCCCTCTAGCTGGCCTCCTCAGGCTTGCTCCTGTCATGCCCGTATTCTCCAGAAGGTGGAGCACTGACTGGCAGATGAAGCCCCAGCATCCAAACTCCACTGGATATACTGTCGCTCTCCAACTGGCCTCCTTACACTCCTTACACTCTCACACTCCGCTGCCAGGTCGGAGTACTTCAGCCGTTTCCGTTCATAGGCTGCTTCTGCCCCCTCCTCCCATGGGAGGGTGAGCTCCATAAAGAGCTTCACCTTCGCCCAAGTAGACCACGTCTCCATGTAAGGAGCACCACCTTCGCCCGAGTAGACCACGTCTCCATATAAGGAGCACCACCTTCGCCCGAGTAGACCACGTCTCCATATAAGGAGCACCACCTTCGCCCGAGTAGACCACGTCTCCATATAAGGAGCTCCACCTTAGCCTGAGCAGACCACATTTCCATGTTAGGCCACAGGGACGCTGTGCTGATCTCATTTGGGAAACGGAGCTGTGGACTGAGATCTACACGCATGCTCCACCCTCTGCCTGGAACCAGGGCTCTACTCTCACCTTTGTGTCCTACGGTCCCCTCCTCCTCTGCTTGCATCACAAAGTGGGTTTGATGCTCTTTCACAGGAGAGGCGTCTCTGTTTGCCTCCTGTCTGCTGGTCACCAGTATTTCCAGAAGCTTCTGCAGCAGCTGGTCATGCTTGCATCTGTAGCACCCCTGTGCTGGAGTCGTCTCACAGCCTGACAGAACGTGCCGGAGGCCTGCTCTGTGTCCTTGTGCTGGAGGCCTGCTCTGTGTCCCTGTGCTGGAGGTCTGCTCTGTGTCCCTGTGCTAGAGTCGTCTCCCAGCCTGACAGACCTGCTCTGTGTCCCTGTGCTGGAGCCGTCTCACAGCCTGACAAAACGTGCTGGAGGCCTTCTCTGTGTCCCTGTGCCGGAGGCCTGCTCTGTGTCCCTGTGCTCTGTGTCCCTGTACTGGAGGCCTGCTCTGTGTCCCTGTGCTCTGTGTCCCTGTACTGGAGGCCTGCTCTGTGTCCCTGTGCTCTGTGTCCCTGTACCGGAGGCCTGCTCTGTGTCCCTGTGCTGGAACCGTCTCGCAGTCTAACAGAATGTGCCACAGTCCTCGTTTGGGGGCAGCACAGAGCGGACGGTCTCATCCACACCAAACCATTAGCGCAGGTTCTGAGGAGAAGGCAGCGTGTCATAATTGACCATGATCAGGAAGCTGAGTCTGGCTTGTGGTATCTTCCACCAGTTTGACCCACTGAGCAATCGGTCCTCCACAATTTCCCACGCTGTCCATCCTCCCAGACCACCTTAGCAAACTGCTAAAACCTGCTACCTCTCCTGCGCCGTCCATGGTGGGATGACCCAGAGTCTTCTGTGCCCCTCTGTTTCCCTGCTGGGGAAGCTGTGTCCCTCTGTTCCTCTACTGGGGGGGTTGTGCCCCTCTGTTTCCCTGCTGGGGAGGCTGTGTTCCTCTGTTCCTCTACTGGGGGGGCTGTGCCCCTCTGTTTCCCTGCTGGGGGGGTTGTGTCCCTCTGTTCCTCTACTGGGGGGGTGTGCCCCTCTGTTTCCCTGCTGGGGAGGCTGTGTCCCTCTGTTCCTCTAATGGGGGGGGCTGTGCCCCTCTGTTTCCCTGCTGGGGAGGCTGTGTCCCTCTGTTCCTCTACTGGGGGGGTGTGTCCCTCTGTTTCCCTGCTGGGGGGGTTGTGTCCCTCTGTTCCTCTACTGGGGGGGGGGGGGTTTGCAAACTGCAAACATAGAATGCATATCAGGCCACTGCTATATGTGCCACAATTAAACCATCAGTGAAAGCCCAGGATATGCTGGTATATTTATAAATCAATGACAAACTATATTCTACAGCATATCCACCAATTTACCCACCCAAATATAATTTTTGATTAACAATGTTGTACATTTTCAGCTCTCATAAAATGCCAATAGTACAGATCCTGATGTAGTCAGCTGAAAGGAACTTCTTAGCTTACAAAGCAGATGGTACAGTAGAATGGGCACTTCCAATTGTTCAGGTGCAGGGCATAAACAATATGTAGAGTTAAAAAAATGTCTGATGTTTGAACAGACTAGGCAGAATTTGTGTCATTTCAAACAGATTGGAATATGGGTTTAACATCAGCATGCCTTTGGAGCTGAGACGCGCAAGTGAGTACGTTTAACATGGTCGGTGAAAATAGCGGTGATATGTGTTATTAAACCAATCATTTAAACAGAAACATTTACACTCTAGACATTTGACACATAAACAGTAATAATAACACATACAAATGCAACATTACAAACTTGCACCAGCAGGCCTTATCCAATAGAAGAAAAATAATCACATTATCAGAACAGACAGAACAGACATTGCCACAGGAATACCTAACACAAACGCAATTTTCCCCCATGTGGAATAAGCCGCCATTTTGGAAAAACAGTTGCGCAGTCTCTAATAAAAATGATTAACATGGCTTACAGGCTCATCACGGAACACAAATAATATAAAATGACACCAACACAACAATCCTGTAATGTAATTACAGTGTCACATTTTGCAGTAAATTATTGACTTATCAATGTTCAGTCCAAAAGCTCTTACTAGATGCCACTGTTGACATTTTTAAGTTTGGCCTTACAATCCTTTCAGCTTCTACCATTGTTATGCCTGGATTTATGACATGGTCAATCACTGTGGCTCTAAATTCATTTGATACAACATTTCTTCTACCTGCTTGACCACAACCTCAGCCACAGCCACGACCCATCCATCAGTACCAACTGCATTGGGCTGCTCCATGTTGTCAGACACCGCTGATTGTAGTGCTGTAAAACAGCCTTTTATGTTGGGATTACCAATCGTGCTGCAATGCGACTCACCTGGGCAATGTTGCTGGAAGTGACGAGACAGGATTGCAAACATCTTGACGTCATTTCACAATCTGCATGTCTAGCAATAAGCATTGGAACGTTGTACTAATACGAGACAACTGTATTGTGAAAACTGAATGTGATTTAGAGTTGTGTACTTTGTGGGTAGGTACTGCAATTAGTGTCATAGGGTAAGAATTTTGCCAGTCAGTTTGGCAAATTGACTTTTCCACATTAAGCCAAAGCAACTATAGCATACTGTAATGCATTTGTAATGTGCTACAGCAGACATTAGAAATGCATCTGAAAAAATGAGAAAAACTGTAGGGTCTCAGGAACATCTCAGAGACTGGATGTCATGCAAAAGACACTTCTGCCCTGATTTTAGCTTAGTGGTCTAATCCATTCAACTGATGTGCAGCAGATCCAGGTTCAAACCTACAGGAAAACTACTTATTTGAGAGGTAACATAAATATACCAGCTCAATAGACAAGCAGTGACTTTTCAAAATGTATTGAGCTGTGGTCACACTACAGTAACAGAAGCAAGCATTCATCAGACACTACACAACTTTTCTTATAATGGATTTTATTTCCACTACAGTAGATGAATGTCATTGCTTCAACTGCAAATTTTAGCCCCATGCTGATCTACTCATATTGAGCCCAAACATAATCCCATACAGAATTTGAAATAAGTACTACTGTGTCACAGGAGTTCAATACATCACACAATAATAAATCACAACAGCAAAACATTTGATATTTTTATAATTCAGGTTTAATCATTGCATATTATTGTCTGAAAATACAGAAAATTAAAGCAGAAAAAACAAAAAAAAACAATCCTAACAGAATTAATAAGGAAACTCAATCCATCATTGTTTACATTAATGAAAGGAAATAGGTACACTGCAGTGATCATTCTGCATTCTCCCTATCAGATGTATTTGCCCACAGAAATTTGCACATTGGAACTCTTGTGAAAATGAATGAAAGCAACTGTAAAAACTAGTAAAATGCACATTTAAGTGGAGGAGTTTGCCACTGGCTTCTTTTAAAAAGATGCAGATACAGGAGACAGAATTATTACTTCAAAAACATTTTACCCTGCCATCTTTTGGCATTACTGCTCTCAATGTTATATTAATGTTTTAATAATCAAAAGTACATAAACACACCTTGAACATTCGCAATATAAATGTATTAAAATGTAAAAAAATACAATCATATTTAGACAGCAAGTACTTAACCTGAACCTGCTAAAAGATTATACTCTTATGTACAGGGGTTAAGCTGTACTGAGGATAATATTGGGCACAGCTGAAATTGCACAGGTAAGGCATTGGTCAAGGAAGGTTGCAAGTGTGTCGACGTGTGTGTGTGTGTGTGTGTGTGATTGGGTGAGAGTGTGTTTGTGTGGGTGTATTTGTGAATGTGTGCGCATGCATGCGTACGTTTGTGGGAGTGACTGTGGATGCGAACATGTGTGTGTGTATGTGTGTGAGTGCATGAGTACGAGTGTGTGTGTGTGCCCGGGTTGCGTGTGTGTATGGGTAAGAGAATGTGTGTGTGTGTGTGCATGTGCATGTGCACGCACGCACGCATGTATGTGTGCATGTGTGAGAGTATGACTGAGTGCATGAGTATGTGTGTGTGTGCACACGGGTGCGTGTGTGTATGGGTAACAGAATGTGTGTGTGTGTGTGTGCACGCATGTATGTGTGTGTGCATGTGTGAGAGTATGATTGAGTGCATGAGTATGTGTGTGTGCACACGGGTGCGTGTGTGTATGGGTAAGAGAAAGTGTGTGTGCGTGCGTTTGTGTGAATGTGTGTGTGACTGTGTATTTGACCGTGTGTGCCTGCAAGAGAATGAGTGTATGTATGTGTATGTGTGTGTGCGAGAGTGCCTTTGTGAATGTGTGTGTGTTTATACGTGTGTGTGTCTGTGTGTGTATGGGTATGAGAATGTGCGTGTGTTGACACGTTTGTGTTTGTGTGTGAGTGCATGAGTGTGTGTGCGCATGCGTTTGCGAATGTGTGTGTCTATATACTGTATGTGAGTGTGTGAGTGAGAGAAAGAGTGTGTGTGTGTGTGTGTGTGTGCATACGGATATGAGCGTGTGTATGTTTGCATGCGTGTGTCTGTGTGTGTGTGTGTGTGTGTGTGTGTGTGTGTGAGATTGTGTGTGTCTGTCTGTAGGTGTGTGTGAGTGACTGGGTGTGAGAGTGTGCGTGCGTAGGTGTGTGAGTGCGTGAGCATGAGTAAACATGAGTGTATGTATTTGTGAGTGTGTGTGCATGACTGAGAGAGAAAGGGTGTGTGACTGGGTGTGCGAGAGTGTGTATAGGTGTGTGAGTGTGGGTCGAGGTGCATATGAGTGTGTGTATATATATGTGTGAGTGTGTGATTGAGTGTGTGTGTATGTGTATATAAGTGTATGTGTGTGTGTGTATATGAGTGTGTGTGTACATGTGTGTGTGTATGTGAGTGTGTGTGTGTGTGTAGGTGTGGGTGTGTGAGGGTCTAGGTGTATATGAGTGGTTGTGTTTATATATGTGTGTGAGTGTGTGATTGAGTGTGTGTGTGTATGTGTATATGAGTGTGTGTATATATATGTGTGTGTGTGTGCATGCAATCGAGTGTGTATGCGCACATGTGTGTATGTGTATGCGTGTGTGTGTGTGCATGTTTGTGTGTGCGCGCATGTGTGTGTGTCTACTCCAGTTAGCAGAGGGACACTGAGGAGTGTGTGTGTTGACACGTGTCTGTGTCTCTGCACGCATGTGTGTGTGTGTGCGCATGAGTGCATGAGTTTGTGTGTGTATGCGTGCGTTTGTGTGAATGTGTGTGGATGTGAGAGTGTGTTTATGTGAGTGACTGAGTATGAGAGAGAGAGAGTGTGTGTGTGTGCATACGGTTTTGAGCGTGTGTACGTATGCAGGCATATGTGTGTGCACGTGAGAGTGAACTGGTGAATGTGCGTTTTTGTGTGCGAGAGACTGTGTGTGTTCATGTGTGTAGGTGTGTGTGCATGTGTGTGATTAGGTGTGTGAGTGATTGGGTGTGAGAGAGTGTGTATGTGTGTGTAAGTGTGAGTGTGTGTGCACGAGTGTGTGCGTGCGTAGGTGTGTGAGTGTGTGTGCATGAGTGTACATCAGTGTGTGTATTTGAGAGTGTGTGTGCATGAGTGTGAGTGTGAGAGAGAAAGGGTGTGTGTGAGAGTATGTGTGTGTGTGGATGTGTGTGTGTAGGTGTGGGTGTGTGTGTGTCTATGTGTATCTGAGTGTGTGTGTGAGTGTGTGATTGAGTGTGTGTGTGTATGTGTATGTGAGTGTGTGTGGTGTGTGTGTGTGAGTGGGTATATGAATGTGGTGTGTGTGTGTGTGTACATGAGTGTGTGTGTGTGTGTGTGTGTGCGCGCGTGCATGCGTGCGAGTGTGTATGCGCACGTGTGTGTGTGTGTGTGTGTGTGTGTGCATGTTTGTGTGTGCACGTGCATGTTTGTGTGTGCGCACACATGCGTGTGTGCATGCGTGTGTGTGTGTGCATGTTTGTGTGTGCGTGCGCACGTGTGTGTGTAAATGTGTGTCTGTGTGTCTCTACTCCAGTTAACAGAGGGACACTGAGGAGCCAAGCACACCAAATCCAGCACAGAGGGGTGTGTGTTGAGTGAAGTTTGTGTGGAATCTGTGCAGGAGGGTCAGTGTGTCAGGGTCAGAGACGCTGTAGAAGGACAGAGTGCCGGCTGGATGGTCCACACACACCCCTACCCTGTACACACACACTCCTCTATCAGCATCATCATCATCACACACTCCTGCTCTGTGGTAGGGGGAGGGGGGGACAGGTAGGCGTGTTTTGTTGTAATTGTGACAGACAGTGTATCTGAGTTTAACAGAGTATCTGAACATGCACTCCAGACTCCAGGAGTTTTTATTCTCTCCAAGCACACAGTCAGACCCCCGTCCTTTCCTGCTGATTCCTTTATCTGTCACTGCTATAGAAACCCATCCCTCCACCCCCCACTCAGGCCCACTGAACTCAGCCTCCCAGTAACAGCGCTCACACACACTCTCTCTGCACACAACCTGGGGCCAGTACTCAAATCTCTCTGGATGATCAGGATATGGCTGCACACTCCCCAGTGTGTGTATCACCTTCCTGTTTCCCTCAGACAGAGACAGCCCTCTGTGCGCTGTGTTTGGATCCAGTGTGAGCTGACAGCCGTCTGCACACCAGAGACATTAATGACATTAATTATCACTATTAATATTCACCTCTTTATGTGTGTGTGAGAGAAAGAGCTGTGATAGTACCTGTGTGTGTGTTTGTGTACATGTGTGTTTCTGTTTCTGTGTTTATGTGAGTAAGACAGAAGTCCCTCACACACACACACACACACACAGCAGAGTGTGTATCTATGGAAAGTGTTCTGTGTCGATACACACTCACATTTCCGGGGTCCTGGTTTGGTCCTGTTCTCTCCTCCATGGTCTACACTGTAAGAACAGCAGAACAGAATTCTAAATTTTAACAATCCTTTATTTCCACTCTCAACACACCAATGACATCACGTAAATGAAAACAAAGAAAAAAACACAAATCTGTCACAAAGGAAACGTATTACATTCCTTCACCCTATTCCATGTGCAAAAATAGCTCCCCTCCCTCCACAGAACATAAAACACCCTTATAACACACACACTCTGAAACACACTCAGGTTCTCCATTGCTTTGTAATACTGAAACTCCACCATCACTGTGTCCTTGATCAAACCCCAAACTACAACAGCCACATCTTGCCTGTCCCCTCCACCAATCATATTTTTCCCACTTATAGAAACCGTGCAGCACCCTCCACTGTAGATCCCCAACCCTCTTGGGTAACGCTGGATTGTACAGTGCCCTCCATGCCCCCCAAACCCTTCTGTGTGTGTGTGTGTGTGTGTGTGTATGAGAGGTACAGCGTGGAAACTCTCTGTACTTACAGCAGTGTGAGTGTGTCCAGTTTAGCAGCAGATAGCGCTCTCACTCCTGAGTCTCCTGGGTGATTGTATCTCAGGTCCAGCTCTGTCAGGTGTGAGGGGTTTGAACACAGAGCTGAAGCCAGAGAATCACAGCCTCTCTGTGTGACTCCACAGCCTGACAGCCTGCAGACAGAAGGACACACACACACCTAACACACATTAATATAAACTAACAGGGCTGTGTGTCAAACACCTAGCAGTGTGTTACACACCTTACACACATTAATATAAACTAACAGGGCTGAGTGTGTCAAACACATAGCAGTGTGTTACACACCTTACAGCACATTAATATAAGTTAACAGGGCTGTGTCAAACACATAGCAGTGTGTTACACACCTTACACACATTAATATAAACTAACAGGGCTGCGTGTATTAAACACATAGCAGTGTTTTACACACCTTACACACATTAATATAAACTAACAGGGCTGTGTGTGTCAGACACATAGCATTGTGTTACACACCTTACACACATTAATATAAACTAACAGGGCTGAGTGTGTCAGACACATAGCAGTGTGTTACACACCTTACACACATTAATATAAACTAACAGGGCCGTGTGTGTCAAACACATGGCAGTGTGTTACACACCTTACACACATTAATATAAACTAACAGGGCTGTGTGTGTCAAACACATAGCAGTGTGTTATACACCTCACACACATTAATATAAACAGGGCTGTATGTGTCAAACACATAGCAGTGTGTTACACACCTTACACACATTAATATAAACTAACAGGACTTAGTGTGTTGTAACATGCATTCCATACCCAGTATGCATGCCACAGAAAATGAAGCTAATTGTGGATAATTGTATAATGGTAACAATAAACTAAGTTGATTTCTTATAGTAAGGTAAAATATGCCACATTAGTAAATGGGTATGACTACAAAGGTTTTTGTTACCTGTGCCTTTAATAAAGTTAGGAAGGGCGTGGCTGGGCAGACTGTGCCCCGCCCAGGCTTCCATTTTTAAAAAAAGGTCTAGGAGGTAGTAAGAAAGGACAATGGAAGATGGCTGTTGTGTTTGTTTGAGGGCGTTTGCACCAGGCCTCAAATATCAGCTTTCTCAAAGGAACCTGAAAAGGAGATAATTTGGAGCCAATACGGTTTTGGGTTTTTTTTATTCATTGGAACTTTGGAATTTTTGGGAATCTTTTATGTTCATATTTTTTGTTTTTCCCCTTGGATTACTCAATGGATGCAAGTTTGTGATTGTGGGAAACTTCCAAACAGGCCTACGTCAAGGAAGTGGACTGGTAGGAAAATGGACATGGTTTCCTTATTTTTACAATCTGTGATTTTTGTTTATGTGGACATTTAAAAGGAAAACCTGGCTCTTACAAGATAATTTCCAAAAGACTGGATGCTGTATGTATATGCATGTATAATGTGTTTGTGTGTGAAGACCATACACTTATTGATTCTTTGTTTGCAAGTTCATATTGGTATTGTGTGATGTTGGTTTTCAATTGTTTGGTTACTTAGTGGATGTGTGTGAAGACAATACACGTATTGATTATTCGTTTGCAAGTTCATATTGGTATTGTGTGACGTTGGTTTTCAATTGCTTGGTTACTTAGGGTATTCTTATAAAAATCTTACTAATAAGAAGGTGAAGATTTATGTTAAGTCAGTCCGAATGTAAATAAAATACATATATATTTTTCTGTCGGTTTGTCCAATTAGGGCAAAGTTTGTTACAGTGTCAAACACAGAGCAGTGTGTTACACACCTTACACACATTAATATAAACAAACAGGGCTGTGTGTGTCAAATGTATATCAGTGTGTTACACACCTTACAGTACATTAATATAACCTAATAGGGCTGTTTGTCAAACACCTAGCAGTGTGTTCATGGGTGCTGGTGAGAAAAGTTTTTGACTGAACTTTTTTTTTTCTGGTGTCCAGGTTGCGCGGCGAAGCTTGTTTGCATCCCACATGTGCAATACAAAGTGTAGGCCTAAATTAGTATTTGGCTATTATTGAGTTTCTAATTAGCAGTCTTAAAAATATGAATTATTTAAAATCATCATTTGGCACAAATAGTCTATTTAGTATTACTGCGTGGGCCACCTTAATAAAATAGAATAATAATAAAATCAGCGTACAATCACAATCAGTTCCTTTAATCGCTTAATCAGAGTACTGCAAAAAAAAAAAAAAAAATACTTTTGCTACATACGTTTCTTTTCTAAAAGGGGCTGAGAGGTGTAGACATTGCTTAAAATAACTGTAATGGTTAAATGAACGTTGGATTGCATTCACCTTTTATCATCTTAACAGGTCAAACACAAAACTGTTGGCAACTGAATGACAGAACATAATTCTTTCAGGTTCAGCCTTGAAAACATGAAAAAAAAAAAAACTGCCAATTGGGATGAAATAACTCCATCTGTTCACAATTCAGTTTCTCAATTAAAAAAAAAAAAAAAAAAATTATTATTAATGGTGCAGTTTTGTGCATTCTGGGCCAGTGGCTGCTAGTGATAAACATTTGGGGGGGGGGGGGGGGGGGGGGGCGCAGTTTTGAAGCAGCACTTCATACCTGTTACAACCCAGCTCAGAGGTTGGAACAAAAAAGGGAGACACTGGAAATGAATTAGAGCCTGACCGATGCTGATCCCGATTTTGGAGAGTCCTAGCCCACCGATTACCGATGTTTACATTACATTACATTTATTTCGCAGACGCTTTTATCCAAAGCGACGTACAAAAAGTGCATATCATGGTCATAGGCAACTGCTGAACACAAGTTCAGAAAGGTATAATACTTAATTTGTACAGCTATTTCTAGCTGAGAACACAGTTCACACAGTGAACACTATTCTAACCTAACCTCTGCAAAGCCAACTAGGCAGAAGAATAAGCTACAGTATTAGGACAAAGACAAATACAAGTGACATGAAAGGGGGGGGGGGGGGGGGGGGTTTTTTTTTTTTTTTTTTTAATTAAAGAGTGAAATATACAGCATGGTGGTGGTTAATCTAGGTATAGTCTGAAGAGATGAGTCTTCAGGCCACGGCGGAAGATGGGTAGTGAGGGGGAGGTTCGGAGAGGGACGGGAAGTTCGTTCCACCACTGGGGAGCTAGGGTGGAGAAGCTCTGTGATCCCTTTGGGCGGGTGGGAGGGGTTACTAGGCGCCCTGCTTCCGCAGAGCGGAGTGGTCGAGCAGGCACGTAGAAGCGAATCATGTCCTGCAAGTAGATGGGGGCTGTCCTGTTCGCAGCAATGTAGGCAAGGGTCAGGGTTTTGAACCGGATCCTGGCGGCGACAGGTAGCCAGTGGAGTGATCGCAGCAGAGGAGTGACGTGGGAGAATTTGGGAAGGTTGTAGATGAGTCGGGCAGCGGCATTCTGAATCATCTGAAGTGGCTGTATGGCACAAGCTGGCAGGCTTGCAAGGAGAGAGTTGCAGTAATCAAGGCGAGAGGTCACTGTAGCCTGGACGAGCAGCTGGGTGGAGTGCGTCGTCAGGTATGGTCGAATCCTTCTGATGTTGTACAGAAGGAATCTGCAGGACCGTGATGTTGCCTTCATGTGCTCCTTGAGGTCCAGTTGGTCATCCAGGACCACCCCCAAGCTCTTGGCAGAGTGAGAGGCAGTCACTGTGGTGCCATCAACCGTGATTGAGAGCTCACGAAGTAAGGAGGTCTTGCACGGGAAGAAGAGCAGCTCAGTTTTGTTGAGGTTGAGCTTCAGGTGGTGGCTGGCCATCCAGGTGGAGATGTCAGCCAGGCAGGAAGAGATCTTATCATTGACCTGTGTGGCCGAGGGGGGGAACGAAAAGAAGAGTTGTGTGTCATCTGCATAACAATGATAGGAGAAGCCATGTGAATTAATTACTGAGCCAAGAGATCTGGTGTATAAGGAGAACAGCAGAGGACCCAGTACAGATCCCTGTGGCACTGTGTTTTGACGGATATTTTGTCAAAAAGTGCAACGTTTTCAAATCAATTTGAAAAACTTATATTTTATTAAAGGTTCTATATTTAAGAACATTTAACTTATAAGCAAACAAATAAAAATAAACACATAAAGAACTTTTTAGATAAAAAATGTAAAAGATGATATTAAATTAAATATATATTAACACCATCTTTAAGTGTGTGAAATCAAAATAACTCCACACCTTGTTTTTACTCCTTTCTTTTCCAGCCATCTATAAAAAATAAATTTTAAAAAATCAGTTTTCCAGTTTCAAACATGTATTTTTATGATTATTATTGTTATTAATTTGTTATTTCTTAGTATCTAGTCTCAGTAAATTAATTATATTTTCTTATTTTATTCCTACTACATGATCTCAAAGAGTAAGACTTTATCTATGGAGCTTCCCTGTCCATAAGAATTTGGTGGTGAAAATAACTATAATGCGCTCTGACGCCTGACTAGATGACACACTCGCTCGCAATAATGCATTAGCTATTGACACAGCCTCATTATTTCTTATTATATATTCTCAGTAAGTTAAATGAATTATATTTTCTTATTTTATTCCTACTACATGATCTCAAAGAGTAAGACATTATCTAGCGGAGCTAATGAGTGAATCAAGTGTAACGTCAGATGAAATTAAATTGACTGGATGAAATACGTGAAAGACTACAATGCGCTTTCGTGCAGGTTACCCGCGTTAACTGTTGGTTGATTCACTTCTCCAACAGCAATCCTTCTCTCATGTTATCACGACAAAGCTAGATAACATGGCTTAAAATGATCCACGTTAGAAGTGTTTTATCGGCGTTTTTACTGTCTGGTTAGCTTGCTACGATGACGCTTGACTAGATGACACACTCGCTTGCAATAACGCGTGGCTATTGACACAGCATCATATAGTAGCTTATATCATTATCTCAGATTTAAAAAACGAATGTGTGATGCATTCAATCACCATTTTATTTTGGCTGGTTATTTATTTGAGAATACAGCGATGTCCTCTGGAAATGTAGATCCTACGCTGCTTATGTGCTCACTGCCACTTCATAAATGCTTGCTAGCCAGCTAACTTGCTAAAGTGAACCAAATATGTTAGCTAGCTCGGTCGCTTGATAATGAGGATTGATAAACATAGTGGTCGTATAAATGCATTTAATTAAAAACTTTAACTAAATACACATACCTTTATTGCGGCAATCGAATCTGTGCAGGACAAGTCTTGCAGTGGAGAATATCGGATGAGGCACGAGTGACAAACGTCTTATTACAGAAGTAGCGCGTCAGCTGCCGCAGTTCACACTTGTATTAGAGCTGCCTCTACTGGATAATTCTAGTAAATAGCAATTACAACGTTCGAAGAGACAAGTATAGATAAATAATCAATTTTTTTTTTTTTTTTTTTTGTTTATTATACTTATTTAAAAATTGGGACACATCCGCTGCATAACTGCCGATCCCGATGTCGTCAAAAAAGTCAAATAATGGCCGATATATCGGCCAAACTGATATATCGGTCGGGCTCTATACGAATATCAAATAATCCAGGAATTTAATATAGCCTACCCAATATAAAAAAGTTTAATGCTTATCCTTTCAAATTCAAAACGAAATTCAACAGTGATTCAACCTTGATCCATGACCTTTATTCACCTATAAATAAACGTCGAAATGCCGGCTGGGATAGTAATATGCGAGGTTTGTTTGCGAAAATGCAGTAAGAGCCCCATTAGACTAAATGTTAGTTCGCTGGTTAGCGTCGTTATCGTACCGCCTGGTACTCTAGTAATAACATGCAGCAAAGTTAGAAAACCTGACAGCGATCTAACCAGAGTAATTATTCACGAAGATGCTTAATATCCTGTATGAAACATCATGTTACATTGTCATCATTTATCTTTAGCTACTAACCTAAACGTCAAAACAATCCTCCGCAGGCCGTTTCGAACGGGTTTCATATTATAGACAGATAGACGCTCTCGTTATCTTGATTTATATGTGTACCACTAAATGATAGTACAGATTAAATCACTACCTTCTACAAGAGTCAGATGGGGGCTTTCTTAAGATATTATCGTTAATGATTGAGTCAATCACTGATACTAGTGTACCTGCTTGCAATGCATAGACGAGTGTGTGCACTCCTCGACTGGCAATTTTCCTGCGACTTAAAAAAAATAAATAAATAATAAAGGCAGCGTGCAATTCAAAACAGTCTTTGTAAAAAATGACTGACCCGGCCTCAGATTCGAGGACGCTGATTGGCTAAACTTATCTGGCTATGTCAATGGGCTATGTCATATCTTGTGAAACAATAATTTTAATTAGACAAAGTGAACGATGGCCAACCTGTTACTATGCAGATGTGCATTCATAATATTAACGGACACAATAATGGGAAAGGGACGTACGGGGAAATGCCAGTGCCCGGTTGCATAAACTACCTTAAGCTTCAAACTTAAATTTTTACCGTATGCAAAATATTTACCTACGCTAAGGGGTTCATTTAGGAGCGTTGCATAAAGCCACTTAAGTTGTCTCCTTGCCTAAGTGACTAAGGCTGGCTTTACACGGTGCAACTTCACGCAACTAGTTGCAGGCTGCATGTGCCTGCAACATAATTTCCATGCAACTTGACAGTTACACGAAGCAATTCAAAAATAATCAAATTTCATGCAACACCGTAGTTTATTTCACTAAAAATAGCTAGCTAGATTGGTAAATTTCCATCTGCGTCGTATTGTTTTCTTGTTTTTTGTTAGCTAACGTTAATCTTCTGAAATTTGCTGCCGTTCCTCTCTTGACACCCGTTTAATTTTACGCAGAGCGGGGAAGAAAACCTGATTCAACACGTCTAGTTTTCAACTATAAATCAACGTTGAAATCCCAGCTAGTGCTCGCTGGGTATCCTTTAACGTTACGTGCGGTTATTTCACAGCATTTAGCCAGCTTCTCCAAAATGGACAAAGATAATACAAAAATAAAAATAAAGCCAAACTGGACAGAACATGAAAATGTTGTTTTACTGGAATACGGAATCTACTAGCTACGGCTAGCTAACTAACATTATAATGCATGCGAGAAAACTTGAGTTAACGGCAGTAATTGAACAATGTTAACAGAAAGCCTTGGACCCACAGTAGCCTGAGCATCTACGAGTTGATAATTCACATTTCCATGTATTTTTCACACAAATTTACTACTTTTATGACATTTCTTACCTAGTCAAGTAGTACACTTACCGCAAGCTGCAATGAACTACGTATCTGGGAAGCTGCTGTGTATTTCGTTGCACGTGAACAGCATGTGCAGTTATTTTGCTTAAATTAACTTCTGGCCAATGGCTGCAGCTTGAGTCAAGTCAACTCTCTCACCAGTCAAATGCGCGCAGCTACACGCATAATGGTAGGAGGATCTATTAGCGGTAAAAAATAAATAAACGGAAAAAGTAATTAAAATAATTCATTTGACGGAAATCAGTCTGTAGACGGAACTCTGCCACCCCTGTGTGTTACACACCTTCTCCAGCTATATATAAAATAAAATTAATGTGGAATGAATCATTATCAAACACATTTGAGTTTACACCCCACTACAGTTCAGGAAACAGGACTAATTCATTTTCTTCATTCATGTGCGTAGAGTCTTATTCTTCCAAGATGAAGAACAGGAACATGATGTTTCAGTTCTCTGAAGTGTCTGTTTTCACATTAGAAACATTGACATCAGTGTTGTATTTAGTCCCACTGGAGCCTTTTGGATTGAAGGGGTGTGTGTTCGTACTCACCCCAGTCTCTGCAGATTACAATGTGGGTCCTCCAGTCCAGCAGAGAGCGCTCTCACTCCTGAATCCTGCAGCTCGTTGTCTCTGAGCTCCAGATCTCTCAGCTCTGAGTCAGGAGAACGCAGGACTGAGGCCAGAACATCACAGCAGCCCTCTGTGAGATTACACCAACCCAGCCTGTGGAGAAACCACACACACACACACAAACACACACAAATTCACACTGTGCACCGTGGCACTTGATATATATATATGTACCTACGCATTCCTGAGACACAGATAGCCAGCGACTCCGGGCCGGATCTGCGCCGAGTCCGGCCCGGCAGTGCCTGACTTCGGGCCAGAATCCGGCCCAGAGTCGCTTGCTATCTGGGGATGTACACACAGAAACAGGGAGGGGGGTGTGTAAATTAAGTTCACTAAGTATTCTGAGTAATAAACAAAAGTCTAAGGCAATCACTGGCCTCTATTAACTGACAAAAATAATGAAACCTCAAGGTTGGGAGTCTACTGCAAGGGATTCATTGCCAAACCCTTTCCATATGATGAACTTATCTGACTTGCAAACATATTCATTTAATCTGCAAACACAAGAAACAGCATTTTTGTGGTGCACTTTACCTCACCTGACATGTTCTTCGGTCCATCCAACATCTATACGTTTTAAAAACGTTCAATATTAATCGCTATGAATAGATAAATATAACTATTAATGTACACGTGAAATCCATTAGCTGAATACGTCTACTGTTATCATGATAATATTTTCTTCCTAATCTTGTAACCATCAAGTTATCAAACAATTTAGGATGAACTAATTCAGTGTTTTTGACATTCATTTTAAAATTTTCAAAACGGTGAAATGAAACCCCATTCTATACAAAATTGCGAATTCTTATTTAACGTGACGGTAACCTTGACGACACTGTTCAAAATGCGGCCGATAGGAGGGTCGGTTGGTTACTTCATGAATCCACCTAGCTAGTGGAGCCAGTGAAGAATTAAGCAGCTTACTGTCACAGACAACTTAAATATATACACCAGTATATAAAATAACATGAAGGTTTTATCTAAACAGCAATGATATCATTGGTCAGACCTGCGATATTGTACTTGCTTAACAGTTGAAGCTGTGTCGGGGCCATGTACAAGCTGTGCTACACTTCAGTTCATCTGGCTGGCACGATCTCCCAGCAATGCAACTATGGCATCAACTGGAATTACACTGCAGCGCCATCTAGTGGCTGTATGAGAACACCACAACTGATTATTGCCACTAACTTTTACTGCTAGTAGACACTAGATTTTTAAAAATGTGGTGTCTTTTGAAAATTCCACACATTGCACCTATTTTCTGCGTGTCCTTGCAATATAATCCATCCATTCATTTTATTCTCGCGCACTTTTGCAAATATAATAGGCTAATAGTTGCATTGCATTTAATTATTATTGTATGGGGCCACATAGCTCAGGAGGTAAGAGCGGTTGCCTGGCAGTTGGAGGGTTGCTGGTTCGATCCCCGCCCTGTGCATGTCGAAGTGTCCCTGAGCAAGACACCTAATCCCTAACTGCTCTGGTGAATGAGAGGGATCAATTGTAAAGCGCTTCGGATAAAAGCGCTATATAAATGCAGTCCATTTACCATTACCATAAAAATGAAAATAATAATGATAATAAAAGCCTGAAGTTGATAAGGGGTTTTAAAAGAAGAAAATGGCTTAATACATGTTTGGTAGACCTTGTGGAGTAATATAAACTGCACAAAAAATTTTATAAGTGGGGGCATTTGAAAATTATTAGAATACTTATCTAAGAAATACTCCTGTAAATGATGTCCTGTCCCGCCTGGACTACTGCAACTCACTGCTGGCTGGTCTGCCAGCATCCGCCATCAGACCCCTGCAACTCATCCAGAATGCTGCAGCGCGTCTGGTCTTCAACCTCCCCAGACATTCCCATGTCACCCCCCTGCTCACTGACCTCCACTGGCTGCCTGTTATGGCTCGCATCAAATTTAAGACCTTGGTGCTTGCATACCAGGCAGCTAAGGGGTCAGCACCTGGATACATCCAGAGGATCATCAGACCCTACACACCAGCCAGACCTCTCCGTTCTGCCACTTCTGGACGCTTGGCACCTCCCCCTCTTCGTGCCTGTACTTCCCGCTCCCGTCTGCTGTCTGTCCTGGCCCCGCGCTGGTGGAATGACCTCCCCGTGGCGGTCAGAACAGCAGAGAATCTAACTACCTTCAAACGCAGACTAAAGACTCATCTCTTCAGGCTGCACCTCTCCCCACCCCTCCCTAGCCTGTAGTTTAGCTCATTGTACCTAGTTAGGCTAATTCGAGCATGTTAGTTTTTATTTGGCAGGATTGTTTGTCTAATTCTGATCAGGAAATTGTGATTTCAGTGTTGTTTGTATTTGGCAGGGTTGTTTGTTTGCTGAACAGGTTACTCTACAGGGTTGGAGTCCTGATCTGTGGCCACTACTGGCACTACAATCTTTATTTCGCTCTAGTATGTTTCTTTTGTACCTCTGCACCTGGAACTAATGCACTTGTTGTACGTCGCTCTGGATAAGAGCGTCTGCTAAATGCCTATAATGTAATGTAATGTAATGATGTTATCCTTTAGATGATAGGAGCTGGAGCCAGAACACTGATCTCTGAATCAGGTTATTCCACACAGCATGCCTGCTTGCAGTGGTATAATTTCCA
Organism: Anguilla pacifica; assembly: GCA_039654925.1. Taxonomy (NCBI): domain Eukaryota; kingdom Metazoa; phylum Chordata; class Actinopteri; order Anguilliformes; family Anguillidae; genus Anguilla; species Anguilla pacifica. The sequence goes on from CM077296.1 coordinate 10,803,828, forward strand.
GCCTATGACTTGGGACTGGAACCACAGAAGACTGACTAAACTAAATGATGTAACACTGCATCTTAACAGCAGCAGCTCAGATGGACACTCTCCCACCAAGATGTACACACATACCCTGCCGGCCAATAGTTAATGCTTGGCTTTACCAGCAGAATAAAATACCATTTTATTCACAATCCTTTCAGGAACACCACAATCCTGCAGCACACACAGGTGTGTGAGGGTGTAAAACTCACCTTCATCAAAAGGTCAGTGTGTGAAAGAGAGTGGGGTAAATGTATGGATTTCATTAGAGTTCATAGCAGGTAGTGAATAATGGAGATGGATGAAGACTGCAATGTGTGACAGACCTGAAACATTTTACTATACAGGTGGTCAATCTTTTACCATGTCAATTAGACACTCAGCATCCAGTCATCACCTGTGACCTGATACTACAGACTCCACTGAAACCTTACATTCTGCTCAGGAACCACAAACCTGGCAACCCTCAAAAGGTTTTATCCTGCTTTTATTTGCTTGTTGTGATAGAGGAATAAGGTATATATGGGCAAAGAAAGAATGCTGGTGGACAGAGGAGTAAACTGAGAGAGAAAGAGCTTTTTAATATTTCACTGAATAGAACCATAATCACAAATTCTATTTAGTTAAGATCACACAGTACACAGCACTACTCACCCCAGACTCCATAGTTTACAGTTTGGTCTCCTCAATCCAGCACAGAGCAGCTCCACTCCTGAATCTCCCAGGTCATTGTAGCTGAGGTCCAGATCTCTCAGGGGTGAGTCTGATGACTGGAGAGCTGAGGCCACAATATCACAGGACTTCTCTGTGAGGCCACAGCTGTTCAGTCTGCAAAGAAGAGTAAATATATTATAGTATAATGATATTAGGTATACATAAAACATATGGTAAATGATACAAATGATAGTGTTCAGTGATGAAGAGTGAAATTGAGGTTTTTAAGGTTGATGATGCCCTGAGGAAGATGTCTATGCTACACTCTCCAACTGCAGTATTTTGGACCTGAAAATTAAATTGAATTGGGGCAACAGCCTCATCTACCTTTTCTATCTTTTCTCTGGGCTTAACCCTCCCATCCCATACTAGATGTGCAGCTGCCATCTTTCAGAGTGGACAGCGAGTTAGTTTTCAGTTCAGTAGGATGTTTGGCCACCACCAAAAGTAAAGATGTAAAAGGCAACACACATTTTTCAGAGTGGACATTGACTTTGCTTATTAGGAGTCCAAGCAGCGAAGCTGGTGGAATCCTGTTGTATCTGTTAGGATTATTAGGGGTCCAAGCAGCGAAGCTGGTGGAACCCTATTGTATCTGTTCGGATTATTATTATTATTATTATTATTAGGGGTCCAAGCAGCGAAGCTGGTGGAACCCTATTGTATCTGTTAGGATTATTATTATTATTATTATTATTATTATTATTATTATTATTAGGGGTCCAAGTAGCGAAGCTTCTACTATTGAATATAAACAAAAGACACAATTTATGCTGTATATCGTATTCTCAATTTAATCTCTAAATTGACTGTAAGCTTAGGGTTGTAACTAGGTAGTTGTTTCGTAGGTGACTTAACTCGTCTTAACTATTGCTTGTATTTTTGCATAGACTGCGTTGTTGCTGTTTTTGTTTGTGTTAGTGTTAATCAGTTTAACCTACAGGGTCCAAGTTGAACTATGCGGTTGTTCCCTGCACTCGGAACGGTAGGCTACTGTCCTATAGGGTTTTCGACACACTTGTTCCTGGTTATGGTTAAACACTTTGTTGTACGTCGCTCTGGATAGGAGCGTCTGCCAAATGCCTGTAATGTAATGTAATGCAATATTCCGTAGCAACAAGATAAACCCGACATTAGCCCTAAAATATGCCAAGACAGCAGTGAAAACGCTGCTCACTGAATAACGAAATAAGCTAGACTAACTTTTTTTAAAAATTATACCATGTCATTCTACAGTCAATATCTGGGACTAAACATTGAATAAATATACAATCTTACCATTGGTTTTACGCGTAGGGATGTCCCTTTGGCGAATGAGTGGTCATATATTGTCTTGGACAATCCGTTTGTGAAATATACGCGCATTTGTGATAACTGGGTAGGCTACCTTCAAAAATAGCTGTGCGTAATACCACACCTGTTGCTTACGGCGTTGTCGCCCTTTTTAGTACAATTTGGTTTGATTGACAATTCATTTATTCAGTAGGTGAGAGTATAAGCTTTCTAACGATGTATAACATGTCTGATTTTGCTTTTGGAATAGCGTTTTATAGGTCAGCGTAACCAAAATTTTTCTTATCTGCCAATGTCTAAATAAATAAAACGGTGGTGTAAACACCTCACAGCTAGACCAATGAGGGTTTGTAGCTGGAGGGGAAGGCATCGCGTGTTTTTCCCTTGGCTGGTCTGGTTCAAAACCGGAGATGTTAGTTTTTAGTTAGTTAGTTAGTTATTTTTCCTCTGTTCGTAAGAACAGGGCACAATTACACTTAAGAATGCACTGGTTCTGTCGCCACGGGTAAGACGGGCCTGAAACGGACCAGTAGCATTCTGGTTACTCTCCGTTCGCAAACGGGGCTATGTTGTCATCAGAGATATATCTGATCTGTCGCCGGACTGTAAATATTCCGATGGGAGCATTAGAATATTCACAAATGCGCGGAACAACACATCAAATATATCCATGACCACAGCAAGAAAGCGTAACAGTTACTAGGTTTTACCCTCGTGTTAATCTGACTCCAATATTAAATTATAATTTAAAATTTGGTTTTAACTATACGTGGAATTTGGAGTGGTTACACTCGACTCTACCTTGTGCCATCATTCCTCAATATATGCTCCCGGGTTTAGCACTATTGTTAAATCTCAGTTCGGTGAAGAATCCAGAGGGTAGGAGGCTGACCACCATAATACATGCCTTCCTTGTATGGATAGTGCATCGATAGTTATGAGCCCAGGACGGTGCGTATCTATCGGGTTCCTTCAGGCGAATTTGACAAGAACCGGCGTATAACGCCCATGGGTCCTCTTAAGCCAAAACACCAGAACCAATACCACCAATCCCGTTAGCGGGCAGATCGTGGTCGCCTATCTAACTTGAAAACCTCACTAAAGACTTTTGCTGTACTAGACCCCTGATCAGTAGGTCCTAGTCAGAATTGTCCCCCTGAGTATTTAAGCGGAATTTCGGCTGAAAAGAAGATAAAATGGATTAGAGTCACAAAGACCACGCAAGTTAAAAATAAGAAGAATTTATTTAACAGGCAGGTAGGTCATTAGCTTAGAATTAACAGTCAATTTAAAATATGTAAAGTTTTAAAAACATAAATACAGAGGAAAAAGTTCTTACCCAGCCTGTTAACTACACACAGAACACAGAATATGTGTCGTGTGGGAAGTCGGTTACGATCTTCCCTTTCTATCTACACGCAGAGCACAGAGTATGTGCACTGTGGGAAGTCGATTATGATCTTCCATTTCTATCTATAGGCTACACAGAGCACAGAGTATGTGCACTGTGGGAAGTCGATTACGATCTTCCCTTTCTATCTACACGCAGAGCACAGAGTATGTGCACTGTGGGAAGTCGATTACGATCTTCCATTTCTATCTATAGGCTACACAGAGCACAGAGTATGTGCACTGTGGGAAGTCGATTACGATCTTCCCCGATTGCTTTGTCTCCCTTCCTTTTAAGCCAAATCCCGCGTTTTGTCTAGGCGGCATTGCCATAAATTAACCTGTCCGAATAGAATCCGGCCCCCACCATTTGGAGGCTGTTGTTAAACAATTAGTGGGGAAATTGGGAAAAGGAGAGGATTACCAGAGAGGACATTCCATTGTGACAATTTTTCCCTGAGTTTCTGAAACTATGTTTTATTAAATTTTATTTGGTATGAAACATATTCCATTCAATTTCTTGAATTTTCCTGAATATGTCCATACCAAACATGTCCAGAGGATGTAATATTATGGTGCAGTTGTCATGAAAATACCCTTTTCTTGAACCATTTGACATGCAATTCATGTTGTTATTACATAATATAATACAGTAATACAATGAACACATGTGCATGGTTTGTAGGGTTTTCCGGGGTTTGTAAATATGATAAACAGATGGTTTATAGTCCAGATCCAGAAAAGAAATAAAAAGTGTAATGACAGAGGGGACCACAGAAGGGCACTGTGTTTCTGTCCAGTGCAGTTGCCCCACCATTTCGCCAGAGGCCTGATGACTTGTTTACCTTTAATGGCCCCAACACACATACCCCCACAACCATAAACAAAGAGACTAGTTCCCCTTATCTTAGTTGTGTCCAGGTGGCAACCTTCCAGAGAGCCAAATGGCCGGCTCCCCCCGAGGAAGTCCGAGCGACTTTTTTTATCACACGGCTCTGGGTTCTTTGAAGTCCAGGATGAGACTCAGCCTGCAGGCCCATTCAAACGCCAGCCTTTCCTGGGTCCCAGTTTGACTTCCCTCTTACAGTAGGCTACTTTGCGCGCAGCACGCAGATCGCGAGTTGATATTTCATCTTTTTTTTCGTTTTTTCTCAATGTCGTATTTATTATTTGAAATGTGTATTTATGTGTTATTATTCTATCTGTCTCTGTGGCGCTCTGAAATGTCCATTCTCTGCTAAGCTGAGCAATGGATTGGAATATGTGTCTGATGTAGTGTTGCACGGTATTCCAAAACTTCAGCACTTTCTCGGTACTTAAAAAAAAAAAAAAAAAAAAAAAAGAAAAAGAAACGGTTCGCTATTAGAATATTCCGACGTTCGGTAGTTTTGAGTCAAATGTAAAAGCCAGGGAAAATTGTCTCCCGCATTACTGATTTAGAGGATGAAAAGTGTAATTTGTCAGAATCTTCGCTAGATGGCAGTAGCAACTAAGGTTGGCAAGTGAGGTGACCTGCGCTTGTGCACTCAGCTCCTTGATACAGCGCAAACTTTGACTCAGTTCACTTTAGTTGCATTTAATTATTATTGTATGGGGCCACATAGCTCAGGAGGTAAGAGCGGTTGCCTGGCAGTTGGAGGGTTGCTGGTTCGATCCCCGCCCTGTGCATGTCGAAGTGTCCCTGAGCAAGACACCTAATCCCTAACTGCTCTGGTGAATGAGAGGGATCAATTGTAAAGCGCTTCGGATAAAAGCGCTATATAAATGCAGTCCATTTACCATTACCATAAAAATGAAAATAATAATGATAATAAAAGCCTGAAGTTGATAAGGGGTTTTAAAAGAAAAAAATGGCTTAATACATGTTTGGTAGACCTTGTGGAGTAATATAAACTGCACAAAAAATTTTATAAGTGGGGGCATGTGAAAATTATTAGAATACTTATCTAAGAAATACTCCTGTAAATGATGTTATCCTTTAGATGATAGGAGCTGGAGCCAGAACACTGATCTCTGAATCAGGTTATTCCACACAGTATGCCTGCTTGCAGTGGTATAATATCCAGCCTATGACTTGGGACTGGAACCACAGAAGACTGACTAAACTAAATGATGTAACACTGCATCTTAACAGCAGCAGCTCAGATGGACACTCTCCCACCAAGATGTACACACATACCCTGCCGGCCAATAGTTAATGCTTGGCTTTACCAGCAGAATAAAATACCATTTTATTCACAATCCTTTCAGGAACACCACAATCCTGCAGCACACACAGGTGTGTGAGGGTGTAAAACTCACCTTCATCAAAAGGTCAGTGTGTGAAAGAGAGTGGGGTAAATGTATGGATTTCATTAGAGTTCATAGCAGGTAGTGAATAATGGAGATGGATGAAGACTGCAATGTGTGACAGACCTGAAACATTTTACTATACAGGTGGTCAATCTTTTACCATGTCAATTAGACACTCAGCATCCAGTCATCACCTGTGACCTGATACTACAGACTCCACTGAAACCTTACATTCTGCTCAGGAACCACACACCTGGCAACCCTCAAAAGGTTTTATCCTGCTTTTATTTGCTTGTTGTGATAGAGGAGTAAGGTATATATGGGCAAAGAAAGAATGCTGGTGGACAGAGGAGTAAACTGAGAGAGAAAGGGCGTTTTAATATTTCACTGAATAGAACCATAATCACAAATTCTATTCAGTAAAGATCACACAGTACACAGCACTACTCACCCCAGTCTCTGTAGTTTACAGTTTGGACTCATCAGTCCAGCACAGAGCAGCTCCACTCCTGAATCTCCCAGGTTATTGTAGCTGAGGTCCAGATCTCTCAGGGGTGAGTTTGATGACTGGAGAGCTGAGGCCACAATATTACAGCACTTCTGTGTGAGTTTACAGTTGTTCAGTCTGCAAAGAAGAGTTCATATATTACAGTATTATTATACTAGGTATACATGAAGCATGTATCTAATATGGGAAATATGCCAATGACAGTGTTCAGTGATGAAGAGTGTAATTGAGGATTTTAAGGTTGATGATGCCCTGAGGAAGATGTCTGTGCTACACTCTCCAACTGCAGTATTTTGGACCTGAAAATTAAATTGAATTGGGGCAACAGCCTCATCTACCTTTTCTATCTTTTCTCTGGACTTAACCCTCCCATCCCATACTAGACGTGCAGCTGCCATCTTTCAGAGTGGACAGCGAGTTAGTTTTCAGTTCTGTAGGATGTTTGGCCACCACCAAAAGTAAAGATGTAAAAGGCAACACACATTTTTCAGAGTGGACATTGACTTTGCTTATTAGGGGTCCAAGCAGCGAAGCTGGTGGAACCCTATTGTATCTGTTAGGATTATTATTATTATTCTTATTATTTTTCTCCGCTAAAAGTGTCTGAGGCTCAGCAACCATAAGTCCTAGAGCAACCAAATTTGGCAGGTGGGTTCCTATGGCCCCCCACTACTCAGGCACTAAAAATCACCTATGTCGGCCAGATGGTGGCGCTACAACAAAGGGTTATGCGTAAAAGGCCATAGCTCCCACACCATGAGTTAGATCAACAAAAAACTTCATCAGCCTATGCATCTGAACGTGCTCTACAACTTTGCCATTGGGACCACTTATGTCCGCCATATTGTTTGCCCGCCATTTTGATTTTTTAATTGGGGCGTGGAAGCTTTCTCCGCAAAAATGTCTGAGGCTCAGCAACCATAAGTTGTAGAGCAACCAAATTTGGCTGGGGGGTTCCTATGGCCCCCTACTACTCGGGCACTAAAAATCACATATGTCGGCCAGATGGTGGCGCTATAACAAAGGGTCAAGTTTAATAGGTCATAACTCCCACACCGTAAGTCAGATCAACACAAAACTTCATAGACCGATGCGTCTGAATGTGCTCTACAACTGTGCTATTGGGACCACCTATGTCTGCCATATTGTTTGCCCGCCATTTGGACTTTTTTATTAGTTTTCGCGCGTTTGCACAGTTGCATTTAATTATTATTGTAGGGGGCCACATAGCTCAGGAGGTAAGAGCGCTTGCCTGGCAGTTGGAGGGTTGCTGGTTCGATCCCCGCCCTGTGCATGTCGAAGTGTCCCTGAGCAAGACACCTAATCCCTAACTGCTCTGGTGAATGAGAGGGATCAATTGTAAAGCGCTTCGGATAAAAGCGCTATATAAATGCAGTCCATTTACCATTACCATAAAAATGAAAATAATAATGATAATAAAAGCCTGAAGTTGATAAGGGGTTTTAAAAGAAAAAAATGGCTTAATACATGTTTGGTAGACCTTGTGGAGTAATATAAACTGCACAAAAAATTTTATAAGTGGGGGCATGTGAAAATTATAAGAATACTTATCTAAGAAATACTCCTGTAAATGATGTTATCCTTTAGATGATAGGAGCTGGAGCCAGAACACTGATCTCTGAATCAGGTTATTCCACACAGCATGCCTGCTTGCAGTGGTATAATATCCAGCCTATGACTTGGGACTGGAACCACAGAAGACTGACTAAACTAAATGATGTAACACTGCATCTAAACAGCAGCAGCTCAGATGGACACTCTCCCACCAAGATGTACACACATACATTGCCGGCCAATAGTTAATGCTTGGCTTTACCAGCAGAATAAAATACCATTTTATTCACAATCCTTTCAGAAACACCACAATCCTGCAGCACACACAGGTGTGTGATGAAGGAGTAAAACTCACCTTCATCAAAAGGTCAGTGTGTGAAAGAGAGTGGGGTAAATGTATGGATTTCATTAGAGTTCATAGCAGGTAGTGAATAATGGAGATGGATGAAGACTGCAATGTGTGACAGACCTGAAACATTTTACTATACAGGTGGTCAATCTTTTACCATGTCAATTAGACACTCAGCATCCAGTCATCACCTGTGACCTGATACTACAGACTCCACTGAAACCTTACATTCTGCTCAGGAACCACAAACCTGGCAACCCTCAAAAGGTTTTATCCTGCTTTTATTTGCTTGTTGTGATAGAGGAGTAAGGTATACATATGCAAAGAAAGAATGCTGGTGGACAGAGGAGTAAACTGAGAGAGAAAGAGCGTTTTAATATTTCACTGAATAGAACCATAATCACAAATTCTATTCAGTAAAGATCACACAGTACACAGCACTACTCACCCCAGTCTCTGTAGTTTACAGTTTGGACTCATCAGTCCAGCACAGAGCAGCTCCACTCCTGAATCTCCCAGGTTATTGTAGCTGTGGTCCAGATCTCTCAGGGGTGAGTTTGATGAGTGGAGAGCTGAGGCCACAATATTACAGCACTTCTGTGTGAGTTTACAGTTGTTCAGTCTGCAAAGAAGAGTTCATATATTACAGTATTATTATACTAGGTATACATGAAGCATGTATCTAATATGGGAAATATGCCAATGACAGTGTTCAGTGATGAAGAGTGAAATTGAGGATTTTAAGGTTGATGATGCCCTGAGGAAGATGTCTGTGCTACACTCTCCAACTGCAGTATTTTGGACCTGAAAATGAAATTGAATTGGGGCAACAGCCTCATCTACCTTTTCTATCTTTTCTCTGGGCTTAACCCTCCCATCCCATACTAGACGTGCAGCTGCCATCTTTCAGAGTGGACAGCGAGTTAGTTTTCAGTTCTGTAGGATGTTTGGCCACCACCAAAAGTAAAGATGTAAAAGGCAACACACATTTTTCAGAGTGGACATTGACTTTGCTTATTAGGGGTCCAAGCAGCGAAGCTGGTGGAACCCTGTTGTATCTGTTAGGATTATTAGGGGTCCAAGCAGCGAAGCTGGTGGAACCCTATTGTATCTGTTAGGATTATTATTATTATTAGGGGTCCAAGCAGCGAAGCTGGTGGAACCCTATTGTATCTGTTAGGATTATTATTATTATTATTATTTTTCTCCGCTAAAAGTGTCTGAGGCTCAGCAACCATAAGTCCTAGAGCAACCAAATTGGCAGGTGGGTTCCTATGGCCCCCCACTACTGAGGCACTAAAAATCACGTATGTCGGCCAGATGGTGGCGCTATAACAAAGGGTTTTGCGTAAAAGGCCATAACTCCCACACCATGAGTTAGATCAACACAAAACTTCATCGACCTATGCATCTGAACGTGCTCTACAACTTTGCCATTGGCACCACCTATGTCCGCCATATTGTTTGGCCGCCATTTCAACTTTTTCCTTGGGACGTGGAAGCTTTCTCTGCTAAAAACGGTAGGCTACTGCCCTCTAGGGTTTTCGACACACTTGTTCCTCGTTATGGTTATACATTTTGTTGTAGCCTACGTCGCTCTGGATAAGAGCGTCTGCCAAATGCCTGTAATGTAATGTAATGCAATATTCCGTAGCAACAAGATAAACCCGACATTAGCCCTAAGATATGCCAATACAGCAGTGAAAACGCTGCTCACTGAATAACGAAATAAGCTAGACTAACTTTTTTTAAAAATTATACCATGGCATTCTACAGTCAATATCTGGGACTAAACATTGAATAAATATACAATCTTACCATTGGTTTTACGCGTAGAGATGTCCCTTTTGCGAATGCGTAGTCATATATTGTCTTGGACAATCCGTTTGCGAAATATACGCGCATCTGTCACGCCTGGGTCGGCTATCTTCAATAATAGCTGTGCGTAATACCACACCTGTTGCTTACGGCGTTGTCGCCCTTTTTAGTACAATTTGGCTTGATTGACAATTCATTTATTCAGTAGGTGAGAGTATAAGCTTTCTAACGATGTATAACATGCCTGATTTTGCTTTTGGAATAGCGTTTTATAGGTCAGCGTAACCAAATTTTTTCTTATCTGCCAATGTCTGAATAAATTAAACGGTAGGCTACTTTGCGCGCAGCACGCAGATCGCGAGTTGATATTACGTCTTTTTTCCGTTTTTTCTCAATGTCGTATTTATTATTTGAAATGTGCATTCATGTGTTATTCTATCTGTCTCTTTGGCGCTCTGAAATGTGTATTCTCTGCTAAGCTGAGCAATGGATTGGAATATGTGTCTGACGTAGTGTTGCACGGTATACCAAAAATTCAGCACTTTCTCGGTACTTAAAAAAAAGAAAAGAAAAAGAAACGGTTCGCTATTAGAATATTCCGACGTTCGGTAGTTTTGAGTCAAATGTAAAAGCCAGGGAAAATTGTCTCCCGCAGTACTGATTTAGAGGATGAAAAGTGTAATTTGTCAGAATCTTCGCTAGATGGCAGTAGCAATTAAGGTTGCCAAGTGAGGTGACTTGCGCTTGTGCACTCAGCTCCTTGATACAGCGCAAACTTTGACTCAGTTCACTTCAGTAGCAATAGGTGTTCCAATTTGGAAATACTTTATTATAGATAGATGTTGTATTGTTATTAAAACATGCTGTTCTTAAATCTATTTAAAGGTGAAAGACCCGTTTTAAAGATTATTTAGTTTACAACTGTTTAATTTTTGAAATATATTTAACATATTTTTCTATTGTTCAGTGTTGTAACACTATAGGCCTATGCATATTAATATGTTGAAGAGGCTTCAACTTAAAGGTTGTTAATGAACCAGGTTGTTAATAAACTATGAATTCGAAAATGAGGTCAACCCTTGTGGACATTACGTTTCTGATCTATTAACCCTCTGGGGTCGAGAGCTCCGCCGGCGGAGCTCGACAAGATGAAATTAACTTTCGTTTCTATTTGGATGATTAACTTCACGTGCTGTTATCATACAGACGCAACAAAAACATTGACAGAAACCTTAGAATCGCGACTTTCCAATGCGCCCATTGGCAAATAATATGAATTGTTTTAAAATGTTTAAATTTGATTAATTAGACCATGTATGCTTCGTTAAACTTTACTCATTAGTATGTGAATTTTGCTCAGCAGGAAGTCCGCCGAAATCGCATTCACATGTTAACAACATTATAATTACTCTCCATAGAAGGAGACTAAAGGAGGGGCGATGCGAGATCCATGTGAGAAATGCCAAGTCTGCGAAAGCGGGATGGAATGTCAAAGTGTCGCCTAATTCACTTCTTTTGAGGTGAACATTTCGTTTAATTTTGGAAAATGGTCCGTCCGGAAGCCGACACTGATGAAGAGCGGTGTCATTTCGAACAGCGAACTGATCCAGCTGAGGATCAACTTCATGCGTAAGTATATTTCTTATGATCATATTGGTAAATATGTGTACTGTATTGCAACGTATCTGTGTGTTTGTAGGAATATCCAGCAATATGCGCGTTTGTAAATTCCCACACTACGAACGATTCGAACTATTGCATCTCAAAATTATAGGCTAGGCTCTCTGCGTCTGGTTGTGGTAGAAGTATCAGGTAGACTGTGTTTTTCGATCATATTGGTAATAAATAGCCCGTGGCGTGGCTAGGAATCTAAAACTGATGTCCTCGCACAATCGATATTAGTATACTGTAAGTAAATTCGGGAAATAGCAATATAATGACCACTTAGCTAAACAGACCTAGCCTACTTCAGATTGAGGCATTGTTATTGATGAGTTGCGTGTAGTTGAGCTGGAATATCAATGTTTATTTAGTTGAGCTAATGTTGTTTCGTTGATAGCTTGCATTATTTGTAAATGTGTGCTGTATTACATTCTGTGTGTTTGTAGGAATATTTACTAATATGCCCGCTTGTAAATTCCCACACTACGAACGATTCTAACCATTGCTTCTCAAAATTATAGGCTACCTCTCTGCGTCTGGTTGTGTTTGTTTGGTTTGTTTGTATATGATGTAACCATGTCACATTTCCTAAGTTTTGTTTTCATTAGTTAGTGGTTTGCCTCTTTTTTGTAAAGCACATATAATTTTCACCTGTTGAAGGAAATGTGACATCAAATCAAACTTTATTTATATTAGCACATTTCCTAACAATTTTGTTTTTATCATATTTACAGATGCTGATCAGGAAACACAGCCTAGTTCACCACTAGCTAAGAGGCCACGCAAGCGTTGCAAGAGTACACCAGTCTCATCTCATCTTCCATGCGTATAGTTTGCTTCAATAAATGTTCTGAAAATCAAAAGATGTCTTTGTTTCTGTCTTCTAAATGGCTCACCGAGTCTTTGTCTTAGTGGTGGGGAGGCATGCGGCCAGGTGTGAATAGCCTACTTAGCTGGCAGGTCGCCCTACCCAATGCATATTCATTACAGAAAGGCCATTTGCCCTCCCATTCTCACCTGGTGTTGAAAAATAGTAGTCACAACACTAACTTTTAGCAATTTATTTTATATTTCTCATTGGATTTGCTAAAATATTTTGTCATCTTTTGATACCCAAGACCTTGATGAACACATTTCAGTGACCAAAAGTCTTAGTCACAATTGTTTAGTGTGTTTTATTACAACGTTCTTGTGCATGTTCAAAACTACTGTTTACAGTTTGTGTGTTTTTAGAGCAGTTTACAATCCACACATGATTATGACCTACTTACTGCTGCCATATTATTTCAGCTGAGTTTGTGCTGAAAACAAAGATGTGAATCACTGTATATAAAGTTGATGAAATTTACACAAATGTCAGAGCATCGCACAATCACCAGTGTGCCTCATTTTACCCTTAGACCCCAGAGGGTTAAGGTAATTTCAGTATTCTTAGGTACCGAGTATCGAATTAGCATCGTTTAAGTTTCAAGTATCATTTCAGTATTGAGTATCATGATATTAACCTGGTATCAGTATCAAAGTCAAAATTTTGGTATCGTGACAACACTAGTGTGGTGCCTTTTTTTAGTTGCGGCGCAGAAACACTGCAGCTGTGCATACACGCCAGGCCATCTAAGTGTTACGACATGCCATCTAAGTGTTACGACACAGTAAAGGCCTTTACGTGAAGCGGCCAGGACACATCCATGGCGACGCAACTAAGTCATCCGACAGCGTCTCTTAGCACAAAATTGGCCATAAGTCATCAATATTTTATACAATCATCATGATATTCAGTAGATATGTTGGGTGAAGGCATATGATCATGAGGACAAAGCCATTTTAAAATCGCTCCATAGGGGGCGCGATGGTGCCAATGCTTGGAACCCTCCCTACGCTGCTTGCGGCTTTAATTTCCTTTTGGTTTTCTGTGACAAATTTCCCACAGCACTGCAAACTAACACACAGCTAAAGGCAAATTCACTGTAACAGGAAGTAATGCACATGCTCATATATGTATTGTGGTGTGGGCCTCTGGAGCCCCGCCCCTCCCTGCCATCAGCTGCCACTCTGCTCCACTTCACCTGTGTCTCACCGGCCAGCCTGCAGCACCATGGACAGCGCCGGAGGGACAGGTCTGAGTTTCAGCACCTCCACTCTGCACTCAGACCTGGACACTCAGACCTGGACAGCGCCAGAGGGACAGGGCTGAGTTTCAGCACCTCCACTCCGCACTCAGACCTGGACCTGAGATACAGTCAGGCCACTGGCAGCATACCAGTGCTTTTACACACCACTTTCCCCTTTGCCTGAGTAGCTGCTGGCCCTATATAGGCCTCAAGGTCTCACTCCAGGGGTGTGCTGGCTCCTTCCCCTCAATGAGTGACTAACAGAGTCTCTGATTCTCTTTTTCTTTTTTTGTGCCCCTCCTCATAGCCTGAATTTTGGACCCACCTGCACTTCCCTAGCACTTTTGCTTTCCCCAACATTTGAGTAGCCTGATCTCGTCTTGTGTTTCACTTTTCCCGTCTTCATGCATTGTGATACCGCTGTCAAAATAAAAGTCATCTACAGGCATGTTGCCAGCACTGTCTGCCTCATCTGTGCCTTGTTCCCATAGCATACAGTATGGATGTGATAAAAGTATTAAAGGATATGAAAGATATGGAATTGAAGGTATCTGTAAGTGGGTGGAAAATCACAACCTGTACCTGTACAACATGCCATATAAATGCTCTGCCCGTTTGCAAATGACACACAATGCAAATCATGCAAACGATGCAGACTACACAGAAGTATGAAACAGTCCTTAGAAGGACCATCACTGTAAACCCTTGCAGGAAGACATGCAACACATACAGGAATGAAAGATTCAATCATTAGGGCACACCAGCAGTACAATGCCCCTTATTTACTGCCAGTAAAATTACCATGCAGCACCCCTGTCCCTGTAGGGTGGGGAGGGGGGGGTCTCCTGGGGACGGCGGTGGGTACTAGAGTTTTGGTCAGGTCAGACTTTATTTTGTCAAATGTAAACTAGTGTGGATTGTGGGAGATGTTCTCTGGATAGCATTTAAGGGAAGCTCAAATAATTTAATTCATTATCCAATGTCCTTTCATAAAAATCATTTTTGGTATGCATCACAATTTTTTTGTGTTCTTTTTCTTTATCTTACAATCTCTTCAGGTGCATGTCCTTTCCTCTCTTATAGCATACTGTCCAGTCCATCTTGCCATGTCTTGTAAATAAAACGATTGCCTCATAACACTGTTAAAGCTTTCTATTCATGGTTATTAGCAACTCTCATATTTTGTCATATGATAAAGTACTCTTTCTCTTACAGCGCATCCAAAGTACATGGCTCACTTACACACTGACATCTCTGTGCATCTCTGCTAGAAGAAATCACTGCATTGGTGCCATAATAAACTTCTCTTTCATCATCTTGTGTTTGAAAGCCAACTCTAGGGAATGACATCCGGTCCAGACCTCCATAGAAGCATCCAATTGCACTAAGTCTGGCTCTGACAGAGAGTAGTGCATCCAATGCGAAAGGAGGCTACTGCCCTCCTGGAAGAGCACATAGAACACCGCAGTGCTACTATAGCCAAGGACTACAGACAATTTCCCTGAGTCCACGGGTGTTCTGTATTTGTGTAGAGGCGGGTCTGGCTCCATTAAGACTAATGAGGCTCAGAATACTGACTTACACAGACGATTAGCTGATTATTGCCAATTCAAAACCCAGAGTTGTGCAGGACACTCACTGATGTCTTCAGACACATCTGATGTCTCTTGGTTTCAGAGCAATCTCTCCCCATCCTGGGGTGTAACGTTCTTGGGAGTGGATTTATACTCTGTATCCATGTGAGCTTGCCTATCAGCGGACTGCATTTTATCTCCCAGAGTATGTCTCTCTCAGTTCAAGCCCGGCTCGAGAGTACAGTATCACACACGCCTCACACTACAGGGGCTGATGGTGCCAGCCTCTCAGGTTTTGCCACTGGGGCTGTTAAGAATGAGGGGCTTTATGAGGTGGATTTCATCCCTCCACCTCAGCCCCGTGTGCGATCTCCATCGCTGTCTCACAGTAACACACAAGCGCTCTGCAACTCTGCGTCACTAGGAAAACACAGACTTTTACACTCAGGGAACCCCTCTCAGGATCGTTTTCATATGGGAAAAAAGGACAGACACATCCCTCTCTGGGGTGGGGGGTCTCAGGAGGGGTACATGGTGAATCAATTTTCTTTTAGCTATTAACTATATGGACAGCTCTCAGATATTGTCTTCCCTGTCTAAGGGGACATCATGTGCTCGTGCGCTGCGATAATGACTGCGGTAGCATATGTCAATCACCAAGGTGGCATGCGCTCCCTCCAGCTCCATGGTCTAGCCCACAGACTGTTGGTCTGGAGCAGCCGTCACTTTCTGTGGTTACGCGTGACCCATGTTGCTTTAGGCTTGCTCCTGTGGGTGTCTAGGCCAGGGCTGTCTGTGAAGCGTACTGTGACAATTGCTGTGAAGTACGCTATATAAATAAAATCTGATTGATTGATTGATGTTCCAGGAATTCTGAACACGAGCGCTGATCTGCTGTCAAGGGGAAACCCACTGTACGGGGAATGGCGTCTCCATCCCCAGATTGTGGAAATGTTACTGCAGTGATTATCCCTCTCCTTTATGTACAGCCATGTGCGCTCCCGCTACGCACAGACCTCCTGTCTCAGGTGAACGGGGAAATACACCACACCTGCCCCGAGCGAGTAGCTCTATGGGCTTGGCCTGTGAGAGGCATAACCTCAACGCATTAGGGCTTCCCCCTCGCGTGGCTGCAACCATCCAGAGCACGAGAGCGCCCTCTACCAGGTCACTTCATGACTGTAAGTGTCAGGTGTTTAAAAGATGGTGTGCCTCTCGTCAGTCAGTGCCTTACCAGTGCTCTGTTTCTGACGTGCTGTGCTTTTCACAGAACCTTATGGATAAAGAGAAATCCTTTACTACCAATAAGATCTACCTGGCAGCTATCACTGCTTGTCATGTTGGGTTGAAAGACCATGCAGTGGGGCAGCACCCCCTCATTCACAGGTTCATGAAGGGGGCTCACTGTTCTCTGCCTGTTGCTAAAAAGCTCATTTCCCCTTGGGATTTATCACTGGAGTTAGAGGCTCTGTCTCTAAGGCCATTTGAGCTTATACGTGAGATAGATTTAAAACAGCGTTGCTGCTTGCACTAGCCTCAGCTAAGTGAGTCAGTGATCTCCATGTGCTCTCAGTGCATCTCTCGTGCACAATATTCTCCCCTAAGATGCACAGGCTTTTTCTTAAGCTCAATCCAGCCTTTATGCCTAAAAGCTTTCCTCCTTTCACATGTGAGATGTTGGAGCTTGCCGCTTTTCACCCACCACCTTTCTCCTCTGACGAGGAGCATAGGCTGCATATGCTGTGTTCTCCGCACGTATATGACAAAGACTAAGGTTTTTAGAAAGAACGACCAGGGCCTGGGCCCCTGCCTGTAAAGGAAAAGTATCTCTAAGCAGCGGCTGTCCCATTGGCTTGTGGAAGCTATTGTTATGGCATATGATTCAAAGAGGATAACACCCCCTTTGGGCCTGAGGGCTCATGCTACGAGGGGTATGGCTGCATTGTGGGCCCTATTCCATGGGCTCTCCTTACAGGAAATTTATTTAGCTGCAGCCTGGGTTTCTCCAGATACTTTTGCAAGGTTCTACCACCTGAACGTCACCAGGAGGCCGGTAGCCCACTCAGTTCTGGGGGTGAGCTCTGTGTGAGGCGCACACATCTCCCCTCATCTGCTATGGGTTTTAGTACTTCACATTGTTCCCGGGACCTGGCTATAGCTTTGGTAAATGGACTGCATTTCTATAGCGCTTTTATCCAAAGCGCTTTACAATTGATGCCTCTCATTAACCAGAGCATTTAGGGGTTAGGTGTCTTGCTCAAGGACACTTCGACACACCCAGGGCGGGGCTCGAACCGGCAACCCTCCGACTGCCAGACAACCGCTCTTACCTCCTGAGCTATGTCGCCCCTTTGGGCAGTGGAATGTTTTTAATACTTCCCTACACGGGATGTGCCCGACACCACCCTCCCCTCAGGGGAGGAGGCATCTTTTGCTGGCCTGACAGCATCTCAGCTGTGAGCATAAGGAAATCTGGGAGTTGTCCATATCTCCCCATAGGTGGATCTCAAACACGAGATGATGAAAGAGAACTTTAGGTTACTGTTGTAACCCCGGTGGAGAGATCCACCAAGACTGCCCTGCTTGCCACGCATGAGAAGTGAATATGTTCACTGAGGAGTAGTAGTGCTGCACTTGTCCTATATGTTCTTCCAGGAGGGCAGTAGTCTCCTGTAGCATTGAATGCGCTACTGGCTGTCAAAGCCACACTTGGTGCAATTGGATGACCGGATGTCATTCCCCATACGTGGATCTCTCTACTCTGTGTTTCAGAGAACCGGGGTAGCAACAGTAACTTAAAGTTTTGGGGTAACACCCTTACTGAGGTACTCACTGGGCATACTGTTAGATTCACTAGCAGGATATGCAGCTCTTCTTGGATAGCTGCTAGGGTCAGTCAAATGTTATTTAATAGAATAATACAGAGGTCATGCCTTGTGATATTTATATAGTCTCGCTACCCAAATGGGGTAAATCTTAATTAGGTTAATCCCAGGGATAGTTGTTGGTTTTAGATTCCTGGATGAGCAGGACATTTACCTCCCAGGATTGAAGGTCTTAATGTCACACTTTGATGAATGTATGGCAGCAGTAGCTAGTCTCTCTCTCCAGGATAGAGGGTCAAGCTGCCCATCATTTCATATGAGCACACCCCAGTCAATAATCTTATGAGCAAAATTGTATTCACACAAACATTCAGGTTAGAGGTTTTGAAAATGAATGGAGTCAGGAAATTAGTCTTCCCTGTGACAAAATTCAAACCCTTACATTTCCATAATCAGTAATTCTATTTAGTTAATGTCACACAGTACACAGCATTACTCACCCCAGTCTCTGCAGTTTACAGTTTGGACTCATCAGTCCAGCACAGAGCAGCTCCACTCCTGAATCTCCCAGGTTATTGTAGCTGAGGTCCAGATCTCTCAGGGGCGAGTTTGATGACTGGAGAGCTGAGGCCACAATATCACAGGACTTCTCTGTGAGGCCACAGCTGTTCAGTCTGCAAAGAAGAGTTCATATATTATAGTATAATAATATTAGGTATACATAAAACATATGGTAAATGATACAAATGATAGTGTTCAGTAATGAAGAGCGAAATTGAGGATTTTAAGGTTGATGATTCTCTGAGAAAGATGTCTGTGCTACACTCTCCAACTGCCGCACTTCGGACCTAAGAATTACACACAGGGGTGACATAGCTCAGGAAGTAAGAACGATTGTCTGGCAGTCGGAGGGTTGCCGGTTCAAACCCTGCTCTGGGCATGTCAAAGTGTCCTTGAGCAAGACACCTAACCCCTAACTGCTCTGGCGAATTAGAGGCATCAATTGTAAAGCGCTTTGGATAAAAGCGCTATATAAATGCAGTCCGTTTATCATTTACACATCCTGCTGGACTGAACTGTGACAGTTCTACAGATGTAATTCTGACCCAAATGGCCCCTTTTTTATATTGTAAGTTCCCACCCCATCCCAGAAGTTCAGCTGCCATCTTTCAAAGTGGACAGTGAGGGAACTTGCAAAGCTGATGAATGTTTGGCACAGCTACCACCAAAAGGAAAGATGCAAAGGATAAAGCACATCTTCCAGAGAGGACAGTGAGTTTGCTTCTTTAGTTTAGGTTTTCTGTGACAAACAACCCACAGCACTGCAAGCTAAAATACAGTTGATAGTAAATTTACTTTAGAATAGGGATGCACCGGAATGAAAATTCTTGGCCGAAACTGAAAAAAAGGAAACACTTGGCCGAATTCCGAATACAGGTATTTTTTCATTTATTTGCCCATTTGTACCATTAAATCAATTTTGCTTTTGATTTATGCTTTTCAATGACAAAATTTAATTACAAAATGACAACATGATGAGAAAACTTTTATTAGTCTATTGAACATTCAGTCCTTTCCAGCAGACATTATAGTAAAAAAGCACAATAACTGGGGTAATGAACATAGAGGGCAGGGAGTGTTCCACAGAAATCTGATACTAGTATAATATTCAGTAAAAATCTTTTTGGGAGGTAATTCAAGATCTTTATTGATTTCCTTTGTACAATACAAGAATACAATAACTAAAAAAAAACCAAATAAACGGAGAAAACACACATCATTCAACCAACATGATTTCCAACCACAAATGTTCACCTGTAGCCTAACGGTGGAATATATATTTCATTTCTACCGAACGTAATTTCAAAAGGTAAGTCAGAGCCGATTGTTGACTAATCAAGGGAAATGTAAAATGCTGCGAGTATTAGCCATTCTAAATGCACACAAAAAGGCGCTGTTTGAAATCAAAGTCGAAGTGTGAGACGCGCGTGCACGGACAGGGGAATCAGTTCGCTTCGAGGATACTGAATTCGCTTCGAGGATACTGAATTCGCTACAACACCGGCACTGTTTGAGCGCGTCATCAATAGCCGCAGGAGAGCAACGAAACAGTGTCACATTTATTTCTTTTGTTACAATCATTTTTTTTTTTAAACACACACATTCGGTCAAAATCTTCGGCATTTTCACTCTTTCGGCCGAATACCGAATGTGTTATTTTTTGCTATTTTCGGTGACCGAAATTTCGGTGCACCCTACTTTAGAAGCAGAAACACAAGGAAGTTATCTGTTCACATATAACTAGCTGTGTGTCCGTTCTTCTGGTGTTACATATGACCAGGTAGAGAAACAAGGTATTCCAAAGGTCTGTGGGAACTCCTGTTAATGATACCTTTGAGTTTATTTTATTGATATAGTGATACATTTGATGGCGCAGCCCAAGGAGACACCATTCAGCCTGTTCTGGGCTCCAGGAAACTTCAGAATCCCTGTACTGGTCAGGCTTTGGCCTGAGATGAGCCACAGAATTAACTCAAGAACAGGCACTGGGGGCAGAGGTCACTTTGACAGTTCCCTGAGAAGACCTCACTCTGGCACCCAATTATATCCTACAATTCCT
Source organism: Anguilla pacifica (assembly GCA_039654925.1). Classification (NCBI taxonomy): domain Eukaryota; kingdom Metazoa; phylum Chordata; class Actinopteri; order Anguilliformes; family Anguillidae; genus Anguilla; species Anguilla pacifica. Next base: position 10,824,582 of record CM077296.1, read on the forward strand.
CTACCTTCATATTTTCATTCTATCTACAAGCACTATGCTGGAGATTCTGGGTCAGCCTATACCAGAATAAAGCAGAGACCAGGGTGGTACTATTGGCCTTGTAACAAGGTGCATTTACTGCCTGCCCTAGCCTCCCAACATAGAAACACAAACATTTCATTCATAACCAAACGTATCCCTCCCAAACCAAACTTAACATAATTTTAAACATGACATTGAAAAGAAGTGTTATCCTATCAAGCGGCTTAAAAGTAAAATATAAAAAGGGGTATAGATAATTCTCTCCTCTCTTGTAATCATTAATTCATTATGCGTAGACCAGGAAGAGAAGGGGAACCCCCCTCTTTCAAACACATGGCAGGGATTCAAACAACATTTGTTCTTATAATTAAAACTTACAATTAAAAGCAAGGCATGTTTTTTCTTCACAAATAGTTTGGCAATTACAGCAATAACTTGAATTAATTCACCAAACTGAGTTTGTGAAGAAAAGGTGTGAAGTGCATTTACTAGTCCAAGTCCAAGTAAAGGACAAATGTTCATTGAATACAGGCTATAAAGTGTTGACTTGTTAAGCAAACATGAGCCTTTGGTCGTGTCTCAGCTTTGTCTAGCTTCTCAGCGGTGCGTCTTTGGCTTTGATCAGGTTTAATGTGGGAGAGACAAGCTGTGGTTTTGTTTTGTCTTTCATTCATTTCTTTCATGATTATCTTCTACTTCATTTCCAGGACTGTCTAATTTTTGTTCATGTAATTGAGCCTGTTATTAAATTAGATTAGAATTAGAATTAGAATTTCGCAGTCAAGGCACAACTGTCAAAAACTAGCAGCAATGCAAGGCGCTGGTGAATTTGGGTATTTCAGTAATTTCTTGACTCCAGGCACTAGCACAACTGTGGCACAGTTGTAAAAGAGGCTGGTTCGATCAGAATAAATTGACTGTGGGTGTGGTTGGGTTTGGATTCATTATTGCCAGTCAGATCACCCCATTTCTGTCCCTTTGGGAAACACAGCCAAATGCTAATTTCACCATGGCTGAACAGCAAGCGTGTTGTGATCATCTCAACTGAAGGGAGGAGAGTGTTCTCTAGCATAACTAGAATTCTGTACAACACTAAATTCCTAAACCTTGCAGCAGGGCCCCTCCGTCTCCAGGCACCAGACCTCCCAAGGACAAGAATAAGTTAGAAATAATGCATGTACGTGTGTTTGTGTGTGTCTGTGTGTTTTCTTTCTCTCTGTCTTATACATTTGTAGAAGTCCAAACTGGTGAGCTTGGCTTTCCTCCTTATCCTCCCCCTGCCATCCTGCCAGGGAGAAACCGGCTATGACACCATGCTGCCCAGGACTCTGAAAGCAACCGATCGATAAAGACCAAACTATTATTTCTGTTTTAATTATTTCTGATTTAAAGCTTGCTTATGTAACGCTTAAGACTAAGAGGTCACTGTGTGCTTATTCAGTATTTATGCTGTATGACTAGACACAGCCAATCATTTATTTTGTTTTTTTAATTTTACTATATGCTTATGTATTAACCAAGTACCAACTGCCCCTGCTTTCTTCAGTTCGTGCTTATCCATTTTGTTGTGTGTAGGTACTGGACTCTTTCTGCAGAAATAAATCCTATTTCTTATATGGATATACCTTGTCATGCCTGGTTATTCTAAGGGGAGAATTTTCTCTGCCCAACACTACGAACTATTACAACCATTATGAGGACTTCTACAAACCAATGAAGATGAAACTGAATAGTTTTGATTAAATTCTTTGTTAATATTTAAACAAAACAGTGTATTTTCTGTTCATATGCCAGTTTTAAAAGCTGTAATAAACGGTTCTGTTCCCATGAACAGTTCCACAGGGAGAATATTCCCAGACTGGCCAGGAACAGGAGGCAGCTGGCAGAGACAGCCTCCAGTCGGCCTCTCCATCCTGCTGCTGCTGCTACTGTTTCAGCTAGGCAGGCATCGCGCTTGTGCACCAGAGGACAGGAAACAAGCATTGTGTCTGGATATACTATAGCTTTTTTGTTTCTTTACTGTCAATTTTTGTTTTATACCACTATTTAAAATAAACAAAAAAATAATTTACTTCAACTAAGTGTCATTCATTCCAGACATGAACTTGATAAGATGAATGTACATTCACTAGTGAAACGGCTCCACAGCCAACCAGTCCCTGCTCTCTTGTGCACTCTGTGCTCTGTAATCTCTGTAGCAATTGTCACATGCGACTCTGCTTCTCTCTGTCTGAAAGTCCTGTAATGTGTCCTCTGTGAGGTCTATGTCACATCCATGGCATATGCCTATGTAGTGTAGAACACAGCACACCACAAAGAATGCACTGACTTTCTGAGGGCTGTACAGTGATGTACCACCCAATCAATCCAAAATTCTAAAATGCATTTTAAACATTCTAAAAGTTCACTCAATCATTGACCTAGCCTAGCCAAACACATGATTAAAAGCAAGTTTACAGTGCGTTCTGGGCTCACCGTAAACACTACCTCAGGGGTGTAAAGCTGGTCTCCCACCTGTCTCAATCAAGTAGCTTACACAATTAACTCCACTGCCTAAATAGCTAGCATTGGACTGAATAACTTTTCTTTAAAAAAAGTTAATTGAAATAACACAGATACAAGAAATATTTTGTTTATGTGTTTATGGATTCACCTGTGTGGCACAGTTATAATGGCAAAATAGCACAAGGTAAAACCTGGTATGGGTTGGTTTAACTGCAAACGCATTATTCAACACCAAACTAACACAGTGCCGAATGTTTCTATTGGCACATCCCCGATTGCACCAACAAACCCATGTTGACACAAGCAGATTAACTGCAGACCATAAAACTAACAACCCTTGTGAAAGTGAAAAATATGACAAGCAATTCCAGGTGTGTTTGTGCCTGTGCTGTCACCAAAATAGGGCACCTTTTCTTAATACTGTAACTTAATATAGCTTCTCTTCATTTTAATCTGCATGAATTGTATGTTCTGACAAAGGTTGATCCATCAGATCACTCTGATATCAATAAACTCCTTATTTATTTCACAATTGCTATCTTTGCAAATAATTTGTAAATGTATCAAATCAGTAAATAGTAATAATAAATAAAATAAAATATATGGTAAGTGCTGAGGTTTTGCATTTGATGCTGCTTATGTTCTGGATATAAGACATTAAATGAGGGCACAAGTTAAAACATCTTGATTCATAAATCGTTTTGTAACCAAATTTTCTGTTGCCCAGCAATTTTACTGCACTTTATTCTTACCAGAATTAAAAAGTGGGAAAATATGTGGTCAATCATCTACATTATTAATGACATAATACTCACTTGGCCTTCCTGCAGTTCCTGACTACTGGTAGCATTCTCTGATGACCTGCTGCTGATGTGTTGTATGTCTTCAAGTCAAACTCATCCAGGATCTCCTCCGACATCAGTAACACAAAGGCCAGAGCTGAACATTGGTCTGGTTCCAGCTCTTCATCAGAAAGTTTTCCTGATCTCAGGTAATTCTGGATTTCCTGCACTAGAGAGTTGTCATTCAGTTCATTGAGACAGTGGAGCAGATTCATGATCCTCTCTGCTGAAGATTCCTCTCTGATCCTCTCCTTAATGTACTGGACTGTTTTCTTAATGCTCTCTGATCTGCTTCCTGTCTCTGTCAGTAGTCCTCCTAAGAGAGTCTGAATGGAGTCCAGAGAGAGGCCAAGAAGGAATTGGAGGAAAAGGTCCAGGTGTCCATTCCTACTCAATAAGGCCTGATCCACTGCACTCCTGTGTAACTCAGACAGCTGCACTCTGTCACTGTGAGGTTTTGATTCTTCTGCTCTGAGTACATTTCTGTTCTCATTTACACATGATTGCAATACAAACAAGGCAGCCAGATACTCCTGAATGCTCAGATGCACAAAGCAGTAGATCTTCTCCTGGTGCAACCCACACTCCTCCTTAAAGATCTCTGTGCACACCCCAGAGTACACTGAAGCTTCACTGACATCAATGCCACTCTCTTTCAGGTCCTCTTTATAGAATATCAGATTGCCCTTTTCCACCTGTAGAAAAGCCAGCTTCCCCAGTTTCAGGATGATTTCTGTATCTAATGCTGACATCTTCTTTGTGTCTGTCTCATCAGTGCCATGATATTTCTGATTCTTCGCCTTAGTCTGAATGAGCAGAAAGTGTGTGTACATTTCAGTCAGAGTTTTGGGCAGATCTCCACTCTCTGTTTTACCCAACATTGTCTCCAGAACAGTAGCAGAAATCCAGCAGAAGACTGGTATGTGACACATGATGTAGAGGCTCCTGGATGACTTCATGTGTGAGCTAATTCTGCTGGCCTGGTTCTCATCTCTGATTTTCTTCCTGAAGTACTCCTCTTTCTGCGGGTCATTGAACCCTCGTACCTCTGTCACCTGGTGGACGCACTCACGAGGGATCTGATTGGCTGCTGCTGGTCGGGAGGTGATCCAGAGGAGAGCAGAGGGAAGCAGATTCCCCTTAATGAGGTTGGTCAGCAGCACATCCACTGATGATGACTCTGTTATATCGGAGCAGTACTTACTACTTTGGAAATTTAGAGGAAGTCGACACTCATCCAGTCCATCAAAGATAAATACAACTTTGACTTCATCACCTTCAACACTTCTGATCTCTTTCAGCTGTGGAAAGTAGTGCTGCAGAAGCTGCATCAGACTGAATTCTCTTTCCTTCTTCAAGTTCAGATCTCGGAAAGGAAGAGTGAAGATGAAATCAATGTCCTGATTGGCTTTTCCTTCTGCCCAGTCCAGAATGAACTTCTGCACAGAGACAGTTTTCCCAATGCCAGCGATGCCCTTTGTAAGCACAGTTCTGACAGGTTTCTCTTGTCTAGGTAAAGGCTTAAAGATGTCATTGCAGAGGATTGCAGTGTCCTGTGTGGTATGTCTCTTGAATGCTGTCTCAATCTGTCTGACTTCGTGTTCATTATTGACCTCCCCACTTCCCCCCTCTGTGATGTAGAGCTCTGTATAGATCTCATTGAGGAGGGTTGGGTGCCTCTGCTTTGCTAAACCTTCAAATATGCATTCAAACTGCTTCTTCAGATGAGTTTTCAGTGCCTGCTGGGCTCTTTTTATGGACTCATCTGAAGAGAGGAAATATGAGAAATAATAATTTAAAAAATGTGATAAACATTTCCCACTCAATAACAGATTTTAAGAAAAAACAGCCAATAAAAGTATTAATGCACTCTGTCTTCACAATATTTCACACATATCAGTGTTATATGCTTATAACAGTATGTTACACACCTAACACAGCATTACACACCTCTCTCACAGTGTGTTACACACCTCTCACACAGCATTACACACCTCTCTCACAGTATTACATACCTTCCATCATTGAAATAGAATTTCTTGCTGACAGCAGCATCAGTGTCACTGTCACTCTCGCTATAATCGTTTTCGACTGAATTAACACTAATGGGTATTTGTTTCATTATGATGAAAAGGAGCACTTTTTCGATTCCGAGTTCCCAACCAACTGCCTCCGACAAGGAAACCCCGTTGCAGGGTCATGCTTTTGCTTTTGGAACGAGCTTCTTTACAGCGTGAGACACCAAGAGGGCCTTATAATGTGATACTTTTATACTGATTGCTGAGTTTGATTCCGGGATACAAACTCAGGGCAGTATGTCTGATGGGACAGTGGTCTAGTTACTGGTTTTTGAGCACAAGATTCTGCCTTTAAACCCCCCTCAGGGACATTTAATCTTGTCCATTTCCTTGCCCCTGTAATAACTGCTTGAGGCAATATGTTAATAAATTTAAATGCTAAATTTAAATAAATGTTATTATTGGCCTTTTATTTACAGTATGAAATATTGTCAATGTAAAACAGTATTATGAAAGTGTAGATGCTGTAAATCAGAACATTGTTCACTGATAGATTTGCTATCTAAACTCATTTCAAAATTCTAATTGACACACAGTAGCAATGAGAGAAAGCTCTTACTGTGCTCATCTCTTTCCAGCGAATCAGCGAGATCCTTCTGCTTCATGTTCCTCAGGATGTGGAGTGTGATCTTCAGAGACCCCTCACTGCCACAGGTCTCCAGCAACTTCTTAACTATGCAGACAGCCTCAGGATCCTCCTGCTCTCTCTCAATGCATTCTGGGTAATCATCAACTTCATGACTGTCGAACAATTCCTTAATAAACTTAATAAACTTATCCAGCCAAGTAGGATCTTCAGGCAGACTCTGATCTTCAAGACAACATTCAGAACAATCCTGACTCAGATGGCTCTGAAACAGTTTCCACTTCTCATCCCTCTTCAGCTTCATCAGAGTGCGCAAAAGAGACTGAAATAAACACATGAAGAGGTGTGCTGTATCAGTGTGAAATAAATACATGTGCTGTATCAGTGTGAAATAAACACATGAAGAGGTGTGCTGTATCAGTGTGAAATAAAGACAAAAAGAGCTGTGCTGTATCACTGTGAAATAAACACATGAAGAGATATGCTGTATCACTGAAATAAACATAGGAAGAGGTGTGCTGTATCACAATAATAAATTAACACGAAAAATAAAATGGGCCATAATTCATGAACCATAACATTGAATTTTTACAATGCTACGTGTAAAGTTACACATGCATCCGTAAATTATCCTGGATAAAGACATGACTCCTTTATATTGGCCAACTCTGTCATTCCTGCAGTCTTCTAGGGGAATCCTCCTCCTGGAGGGGTGGCTGTTAGGGGGCAATGGCTGTCCGATAAAGACACAGCTGAAGATAATATAATAGTGTGTGTGAATAGTGATTCAGTCGAAAACTCACACAAACATTTACTGTTGCCCAATAGAGAGGACGTTAGGAATGCTGAAAATACACTTCAGATGTTAGCATAAGTCAGGTGGGACATTACAATACAGCCCTCAGAAGGCCTGAATATTCATTGAGGCGTGTTGTGTGTTGCATAACGTTGCCAAAGTCATGGATGTGTCAGACATAAACAAGGACACATTACAGGACTTTAGAAGGCGTGATGGTGAACTGAATGTGCTGATGCATATTAATGAACCGAGATACCCCAGCAGCACAGGCGAGGAGGAATCAGCTGGCAGAAGAGCAGCTTCATCTATAGCCAGCCAAGCAGACAGAATGATTTATTTGATTGAAAAAATCCACACCATTGCCCAGCGAATACTGCATTTATTTCGACATTTTAAATCACCTTTTTATGATTTATTTTCAAATATGGTCTGCGGGATTCACTGCGCATGATGGTTGTTTTTTTAGATCTCCGAATTTTAATGGACTCGCATAGAAACAGGTCTTTTATGACAGAGGTAAATCTGTCTTTTCTAAGTCTTTTTAAATCCACCATTATATTATCAATCCACCAAGGTGCAAGTGCAGGTGGCTATTAGAGGGAAGGGGAGATAGCTGACTGGTTTATAACATGTTTATGCCCAAGACACACCTATAAATTAAGGCAATAAGTTCAGCCCATTGGAACATTCTGCCTTACATTGCGCTCAAATAATCCACTGTTAAACGAGTATAAGCGGGTTTGGACACAACCTAAATATATGTGTGCCACGTGCTTTACTATGTGCTAAGATCATTAAAATAGAGCATTTTTTATTACATTTTTTAAATGTTTAAGTAAAAAGCTGGTTTATTGTGTTCATATGATATTCCACGTTGGATGGTCACGAATAATATAAAAAAGGTGCAATATGTTATTAATGTTAAGGGCAATGTTAGGCACTAGTAAACATTACCCTCGCACCGTATTAAATTATATATACTCAAATAAATGTACCGCACAAAGAAAAGACATAACCCATTAAAAACTAGAAAAAAAGATCTCATACCTTTTTTGCGGAAGTTAATTTATCTGAACCATTCTCTTCAAAAGAGCCGTACTCCAGTGACTGCTGGACCCTGTGATCAAATCATGGAGACAGAGCTTCCAGTTAAACTCATCCTCTTACTGCAGCTCTAACTCACAGCACATGGAGACAGAGCTTCCAGTTAAACTCATCCTCTCACTGTAGCTCTACCTCACAGCACATGGAGACAGAGCTTCCAGTTAAACTCATCCTCTTATTGCAGCTCTAATTCACAGCACATAGAGACAGGGCTTCCAGTTAAACTCATCCTCTTACAGCAGCTCTATCCAGAAGAATCTGTTTTACACATTGTGAACTGAACCATTTGCGCAGTTTCTCTCTTGTACACACATCAGAGTTAGAAACGAATGAGCGTTGCGCACAGAATGCGCAAAGCAAGTTCTGCCAGGAAACTCAAAAATCGCAGCTGACCAATCGGTCGGCTCCATTAACCTCATACTCACGCGTTTCCACAATCATCCAATTGCATACACACAACATCCATCTCTTACCCATCCAATCACAGGCACACAACACCAATCGAGCGCCTTTTTAAACCACCAATCAGACCTCTCAGTGCTGCTGCTTGCCTGCGCTGCTTTTGCCTGCTTCACTGCTGCTGCTCACAACTGCACTCACCCTCCACCACCCCATCATCACCTGTTGTTTGGATCTGCTTCTACATACTAGGGGGTTTACTGGTATTCTTCCTGTTTAGTAGGGGAGATGTATAGTACTCCCTGTTAGACAAAGTTAGTGCGTGCACTAATATCTAAAGCAGATCCATTCCCCGCCAAACCAAAAAAATGTATTAACATATCCATGTAACTATTTTAATACGTGTGTTGTCCTTAACTGCATAAAATGTGGTTGCAGTTCGCTCCTTGTTGATTAATTCACATGAAATATGAAGCCACTCCTGTCTGAGCAGAGTTAACAGCTAGAATATAGGGACAGAGTGAGGAATGGAGGGAGGGGAACTTTAACTCTGATACTGCAGGAAATGGATCCAGGGTCATTTATTGCAGAAATTTAACAAGAAAAAACACCATCTAAACAGCTGAGAGCCAAGATGGAATACCACACCTACACCTGAACACACCACAATACACTCATCTACACCTGAATGTGACATAATAAACCTACGTACACCTGAACGTGACATAATACACCCACCTACATCGGAAAGTGACATAATACACTCACTGACACCTGAATGTGACATAATACACGTACCTACACCGGAAGATGACAAAACACACCAACCTACATCTGAATATGATATAATAAACCATCAACCTCTGAATATGACATAACACACACACATACATCAAAATGTGACATTATACACCCACCTACACATGAATGTGACATAATATGCTCATCTACACCTTAAAATGACAGAATACATCCATTGACACCTGAATGTGAAATAATACACCCACCTACACCTGAAAGTGATATCACACACTATCAATACCTGAATATGACAAAATACACCCACCAGCACCTGAAAATGACATCGTAAACCAAACCTGCACCTGAATGTGACACAAAACACCCATGTACACCTGCACATAGTGTACCATACTATTTACACCTGAATGAGACATGACACACCCACGTACACATGAATATGACATGGAGCACCCAACCTACACCAGAAATTAGCCAGTCAGATTTAGGTTTAATTAAATAATAGTGTCAATATGAACCTGTTCTTTTACCTTGAATCACCTGGATACACTTCTCTGAAGTTGAGTATCTTCCCCATTGAATGATCACTCTTCATAGACACACAGCTGGGTACAGGTGACACTGCTCTTTCTACCTGAACCCTGTGAACAGAAAATGGAGACAGAGCTTCCAGTTTAACTCATTCTCTTACTGCAGCTCTAACTCACATCACATTAAATATCTGATTTGTGCATTCATACCTCTTTCTGTTAGTGCTGAGGGTTTCTCCTATGGTGTCTGGCTCTCCTGAGTGACTCATTTTAGATACAGTGCCCCCTATCTCAGGAGACTAGAACACATCAGACCACTTTACACCACATGTGGGTTCTATCCCAAACCAGCCAACCTGTAAACACACAAAATGAGAACACACTGAACACACATATAGACACACTAATATACAGAGACACGCATATACAACACGCCACAGTGTTGACAGCAAGCAATCAAGAATTTAAATGGGCCCTAAACAAGTTCTATTCAGCAACAGTATTGCATAAATGTAAATGGTAAACTCTATATTGATTGTACAACTTGATAAATATTCCATTCAATGAAATTCAATGGAATCGGTCAAAATTCCACATTTCTCAGATTATACATTTATTTCCAGAAAATAAGTGTCACAATTATTGCCCCCTCCACCCCTTATTCAGAACTTTGTTCACCCTCCCCTTGCAAGGATAATGGCACTGAGTCTTTATGAATAACGTCTTATAAGACTGGAGAACACATTGGGAGGGATCTCTATCCAGATCCTTAATATCTTTTGATCTTGCTAAAGAACTGTCCTGTTCAATTAAAACTGCAGGTTTCCAATGGAGTTCAAGTCTGGAGACTGTACCCATTGCAAAATGTGGCTTATGTGGTTAATTAATCATTTATTTGTGAATAGTAATGTGTGCTTGAGGTCACTGTTTTGCTGGAAGATCCACTCGTGGCATCGGTCTGCTGGCAGAGGCAACCAGGTTTCTGGCTAAAATGTCCTGGTACCTGGGTAGAGTTCATGATGCTGTTGTTTTTAACAAGGGCCCAAGGATCAGTGGAAACAGAACAGCCCTGTAACATTAAAGATCCACCGCTGTATTTACCAGTATATAACCTGTTTCTGTATACACATCCCTAAATCAACACCAAACCCATATCCTTTGTATTATAAACCGGTCACTTTATTAAGTACACCCGCTCATTAATGCAAATAGCCTACTCCACCAAACAGCAAATCATGTGGCTGCAACTCAATATATAAAGTATGCAGACATAGTGAAGATGTTTAGTTTTTTGTTTGAGCAAATATTGTAATGGACAAGATGTGTGATCTAAGTGACTTTGACTATGGCATGACTGTCGTGCCAGACGTAGTGGTTCCACCATCACAGAAGCAGCTGCCCTCCTGGGATCTTCATGCAATACAGTCTCTAGAGTTTACAGAGAATGGTGCAATGAACAATGTAGGATAATGAGTCAGGAACTACTCTTATAGCCTAAAGATCCCAGGTTTGATTCTAGGGTACAAAACTGCCATTGTATCCTTGAGCAAGGTACTTAACCAGCATTGCTTCAGTATATATCTGACTGTATAAATGGATGCAATGTAAAAGTTGTGTAAGTCACTCTGGATAAGAGTGACTGCTAAATGCCTGTAATGTAATGTAATTGTAGGGTGGAGGACTAAAATAGGGCTGCCACCAGGGGGCGCTGCTCTGTTCTGGTACAGTAACTGTTGTCGGGTACCCTCTTGGGCCATGTGAGATCAAGATCAAGCCATAACTCTTTTAATTCTGAAAGGTAGGAAGCAGAAATATTTCACTCTTTCAAAACAGTTCTATACCTTGATTAATGTTACCCATCCATGTAATTTGTTCATGAAATATGGAAGATAATATGTTTGATGTTCATTATATGTTACTATTTGCGGTCAATGATTGACATAAAGTATTCAGTGTTCATCTTTATTTATGGCACTGGCATGACTAGTAGCTATTTATTTTGCTATTGAATTGCTAAATGAATGAAGTGCACAACTAATTTGGTTGTGGATTAAATGTTGATTGTATTTGCTACTACTTAGTGTTTTACTAGCTATATTCTTTTATTTCTTGCCATATGTCTATTAGACTTTAACTACTTGTTTTATGCAAATTGAACTAATGTGAAGTATGTGTGCTACACTAGCTATATGTAGCTGCAGTGTAGTGTAGTTGGCCATGTAACTAATTCAGCCATAACTGTTTTAATTCCGAAAGGCTGAATGTGTGAGACTGACTGCATGCTGCTGTTTCAACTGCTTCATCTGCCACCAAATAAACAACACTGCTGTGTTTCAACCGCAACCACAAACTCTCCCTATACTCCTTTTCTTCCACCAAGACCCACACATAAAAAAACAGACTTTGTGATCAGGGTTATTCGTGGAAGGGACGAAAAGCATAAGCACACAGTAAAATAGGGTTACATAATGATGTCATCTCATTTAACAGTAGATGAGACAATGTCATTTTGAAAATGCTAGATTTCTGGGTTTGACTGATTACTCCCAGTAAAACATTTACTTTGCATTGCAGGCATTTAGCAGACACTCTTATCCAGGGCAACTTAACCTCTTAAGGCACAAGCCAAATTTTGCCAATCCTTGCCCATTTAGGGGGTACCCTATTTAAAGCTTTATAACTCCAGATGTAAACACCACAGAGACTTGAAAAATGGCTTAAATGAAGCAAGACATTTGTACAATTTACAATACTAAGGCAGATTAGTTTATATTCGTAATTTTGAAAGAAATAAACTGCCACAAATGCAATTGTTTTGACAAAAAATCAAAAATAAATTTGCACTTTTTAAGTTTGCAGTGAAATACTGAGAGATATGAGATATACAGGAGGTTAAACTACACCTGTGCTGGATCAAAAACTTCTTGACCACAAGTTCATAAAATCTAAGGGTGGATATGTAGAACTACTACAGATGTATGAAGCAAAAACTAAGCAGTGTACCCAGCGTCTCCAAATCTATCCAAAATGTCTAAATTATGCATTGTTGTAAATCACAACATATTCACATATTTCAATACAAATCAATTGTTTTGACTCAAGAAAATCACTGTTGCATAATTTTCAAATGGGAATTACAAGCTTTCAGTCAGTACAGTGGTCTAAAATAGCTAGGTGTCCAGAAACATATCCAAAATCTCTCCAAAATTGAATAAAATGCTTTTTGTCCATTATAAAGCATATAAATGAGCCCCTTATGAAGGTTTAAGATGAAACATTGCTATCAGATTTAAAAAATAATGCAAAAATATTGTCACACAATGCAGTACAGTACCTAAATGTGTAATAATTAACTCGTGTGTATTTCTATACTCTGTACTCTCGTATGTTTTCTTGTATGAGGGTAGGACAACATGAAAACAATTTTCGACCGCCCACCACGTTTTGGCAATGGTCCAACTGTGACGTCATCACTGTGGCATGCTTCACAAAAACTATTACACTACCATCTAACGCTATCATTTACAGTGTGAAATATTCACATTATATAACACCACTAACCTATTTAAAGATACTTAATTTCAAAAATAACGTATATAACCGAAATATTTTGAGCAGTAATACGAGCATAGCAATGATGAAATCTCCTCTATGTTCAGTAGATAGAGACAGAGACAGTATCAATGACGCTGTCCTATTCGCTTCTGTTTTGCTCCAGAAAACGATGTTAGCTAGGTCTATCAGCAAACATATGGCTTAGCTATGTCCAGAAGTCCTCAATAATAATAGTATTTTCCAAGTAATTACGAAATATCGTTGACCACCTTTCGTTAGCTGCAACGTATTTTTATGCTAACATAGAGTGAATGCGCAAGTGAATGCGATGCTAAGAATATTTTCTGTTACGCTGACCTATAAAACGCTATTCCAAAAGCAGAATTAGACATGTTATACATCGTTAGAAAGCTCATACTCTCACCTACTGAATAAATGAATTGTCAATCACGCCAGACTGTACTAAAAAGGGCGACGACGCCGTAAACAACAGGTGTGGTATTACGCACAGCTATTTTGGAAGATACCCAGGCGTCACAGATGCGCCTATATTTCCCAAACTGATTGTCCAAGACAATATATGACCACGCAGTCTCAAAAGGGACATCTCTACACGTAAAACCAACAGTAAGGATTTATATTTATTTAATATTTAGTCCCAGATATTGACTGTAGAATGACATGGTATCATTTTTAAAAACTTTTTCTCGTTTATGTCGTTGTTCAGTGAGCAGCGTTTTCACTGCTGTATAGGCATATCTTAGGGCTGTTGTCGGGTTTATCTTGTTGCTATGACGGAATATGATTTTTTAGTGGTGAAAGAATATTTTTATGAATGCCAAGATAGACAATATTGTCCATTATGTCAAGGGTGGGGGGTGTTTTTTAGATGAGACTGCAGGGAGGGGGTGCGTGTTAAATGAACGACCAGAGCGACAATGGTGGGGCTGCGAAACTCCGTCTTCGGCATAGTTGTCGTGTATCGTCTACTAATGAAACTAAAACAACGCGTTTCTGTTTTTAACTCACACTTTGGTTGCAGTAGCACCGAATGTTTGAGTTTAGTAATGTAGGCACGCCGGCGTGCCGACCACTAGGGGGTGTGCACTAAGAGGTTAAACAAGTTTTTATTTTGTGTAGTATTTTACATTTCATCCATACAGCTGGATATATACTGAAGCAATACTGGTTAGGTACCTAGCTCAAGGGTACAACAGCAGTGTCCTACCTGGAAATCGAACCTGCGACCTATAGGTTACAAGACCAGCTCCATACCTATTAGAATGGGCAAGATATGTGATCTAAGCGACTTTGACTGTGCCAGATGTAGTGGTTCTAGCATCACAGAAACAGCTGCCCTTCTGGGATTTTCATGCAGTACAGTCTCTAGAGTTTACAGAGAATGGTGTGATAAACAAAAAACACCTTGTTAATGAGAGATCAGAGGAGAATGGGCAGACTAGTTCAAGCTAACAGAAAGGCCACAAATGAAATAACAGCTATGCTTGGCCAAAGAGCTCTAATTTCATCTCTCCGGACGACAGTAGATGAAACAAAGGAAACAATTTAGTTTCTTGAAACTGTTGATTACTTCCAGTAAAACCATTTTTCCTGAAACCATTCCAAATAGCCTTTAGGCATGGAGGTAGCATCTAATTTTGGAGCATCTAATGTAGCAATTAATTGTAGATTTGGAAACTTGGTGACCCCCCGACGCAACCAAGTTCTGGAATTCTCCAACTGTGGCCACTGGATTGTTCTTTGCTCCCTGAACAATCTACCTCACTGTGCATGGGGCTAAGATACACTAGCACCCTCTACTGGACAGGTTTAACTCTACTCCAGTGGTTTTAAAATTATTAATATTTGGTCTCACAGTATTAAGTCATATATTTCTTTCTTTATTTAGTTTTTGACCCATTGCCTTATTTTTGGATGTCAACAACCATTTTTTTCTTCATTTGTGTTGTTGCTTTTGATGAAAAAAGGATTTTATAAGTGTGTTGCCTCAGTTTTATACTCCAGAGAAGTAGCAAGCCATGAAAGAGCACGACACTGTTCCATAGGCCTGACATCAGCTTAATGTCTTATATACATTCTGGTGGAGATCAGCTTCATGTCAAATATATATATATATATATATATATATATATACAGTTGCAATTAAATTTATTCAACCCCTGTGGAAACTGTAAATATTTTTAAATGCATGCTTTTCGGGAGACTTGAAACTAAAAAAAACAACATGTATGTCACTTGTGTGTTCTGTTAAAATTCAAAATAAAAATGTATTTTTTAATATTTCCGAGTAGCATGTAAATTTTGTATTTCAGCCATATCATAAATATTCAACCCCCATTCAATATCACCATTTTTTAAATATTTGCTGGTCTGTAGAGTGACTAAATTTTGTGGGAACACACTTAAGACCTTAGGAAATCCATAAAGATAGTGTTTGCTTCCCCTGTGATAAACATATAAATCCGATGCACATCTTCACATCAATTTGAAGCTGACTAGCAAACATGCCAAAGACAAAGGAGCTCTCTCAAAAGTTAAGAGAAGAAATTATTTCACTGCATAAAAAAGGCAATGGATACAAAAAGATTTCCAAGATATTGAAAGTTCAAAGAGACACAAATGGCAGCATCATAAGGAAGTTTAAAAGTCATGGAATAGCAGTAAACCTACCTGGACGTGGAAGGAAGAGTAAATTTACATCAACTGTTATCAGGCACATCGTAAGAACTGCTGAGAAAACACCTCATATTACTGCCAAAGGATTACAGAATGACCTTTTGAAAGCTGGAACAAAAGTATAAGTACAGACAAAAAGAAGGATATTGAACAAGCAAGGCCTTCATGGCCGGACACCTTGCCGCACTCCACTCTTAACCATTAAGCATATGAAAAATTGACTTGAATATGCAAGACATCATTTTGATAAGTCTATGGAGTTTTGGAAGAATATTTTACGGAGTGACGAGACAACTGGAAATTTTTTAGACCCATGGATAAGCGGTATGTCTGGCGCAAGAAAGGTGCAGTTTATGACAAGAAGAACACCATCCCCACAGTCAAGTATGGAGGTGGGTCAGTCCTTCTGTGGGGGTGTTTTGCTGCTTCTGGTACTGGCGATCTTCAGTGTGTGACTGGCACCATGGTTCTTTGAAATACCAAGCCATTCTAAAGAAGAATGTGATGCCCTTGGTGCATAAGCTGAAACTTGGTGATCACTGGACTTTCCAGCAAGACAATGATCCCAAGCATACATCAAAGTCAACCAAAGCTTGGTTCAGTGAACGATCTTGGAATGTCCTAGACTGGCCTTCTCAGTCCCCAGATTTAAATCCCATTGAAAATCTTTGGTGGGATTTGAAGAAAGGAGTGGAATCACGAAAATCAAAGAATATCGGTGAACTTGAAGCATTTGCACAGGAAGAATGGGCCAAGATTCCAAAAGAGAGGTGTCAGAGGCTTGTGAGCACTTATAGGAAGCCTTTATTGGAAGTTATATAAGCTAAAGCATGTCCCACAAAGTACTGATCTTGGGGGTTGAATAATTTGGTCATTGATTTTTTTTTTTGGAGAGAATTTCATTTTTTCCTTATAACAAATAGTAAACTCAGCTGCATGTTTTCAAAATCACTTGAGCATGTTCTAATAAACATGTATTTTGTTTACAAAGGCTTAGTTGATACATTGTCATGAAATTTTATTCACATCACAAAGACATCTTATGGGTTAGAGGGGTTGAATAATTTTGATTGTAACTATATATATATATATATATATATATATATATATATAGCTAATTACATTGAATTGAGAAAACCAACCACTGTATCAAGTTTTATAACAGTTAATATTTTTCATTCATCATGATGATATGATTATTTGGGGGGGGGGGGGGGGGCTGTATTGGCCGGTTTTCATTATTGGGGGGGTAACCCCCCCGTCCCCCCTGTAATTTAGGCCCATGTATATATATATATATATGTATGTGTGTGTGTGTGTGTGTGTGTTTCATTAGTTATTTTATTCTTGTTCCCCTCCTCATACACCCCTATTTGTTCAAGTGAAATGAATATTAGAACCAGCTATCATGCTTATGTCTGACCAGGTATTAATTGTATTTTCATTTTTTTCATTCACTCCCTCATTTATTTATGTATATTTCTTTGAATATATATTAGGGTGCATCAGACCCTATGGTAAGCAATTGAATTAGGTCCATAAATACTCTATAACATGGATTCTCAAATTTGGACCACAAATTTAAATCCAGCCCTAGTTTTATGTTCTCCAGGTAATTAACAGAACAATTTATGCTACTTTGTGCCAGGCTGCATTCACACGTGACTGCAGGGTTTCCCCCAGAAAAGTTGTTAGGCCCGGTGGCAAGTATCTTTAGACGGGGTCTTTTTTGATGAGGGCCCGGCGCGGGCCAGCGACAGACTGATGGCAGCATTAAGGTAGGGCCCTATAGGTTCTGTGATAACAGAATCACGGACGGAATCGCGGAATTGAGAATTTAAAAAAGCTATAACACAGATTCCATAGGGCCCTACATTAATTTCTATTTACAACTATAACTATTTACAGCATAGCATAGTCTTACAAAGAATCTGACAACAATGTACAGACTTGGAATGCTGTGTTTTCAACAACAACAAAGGAAATTAAATTAAAATAAATAATATCAAAGTCCTGATTGACTACTGATTCTTACAGCCTTGGAATGCTGGGCACATTTCAACAACAAAAGAAATTAAAATAAATAATATTAAAGTTTTTGCACTCTACAAAAAACTTGTATTCAAGTCCTGATTGGCTACTGAATCTTACAACAAGCCTTGGAATGCTGGGGAACCGCGAACCGCGAACCGGTTCCAAGTTGTCCTATTCATTGGAATCGTATGGCTCCGAGCTTATCGATTCCGCTTATCGAAGCCAGCATGTGTTTACGACAGCTGCGCATTGCAAAACAATGACGTAACGCCTTGGGGGAGGCACGCACGCAGGCAGCCTCTCTCAGGTGTTTGTTTTGGACGGCAGCTGTCACAACAAATCTGATCCGGGCTGCTAGGCTTGATACATTCTGTTGCGATAAAGATTCTAAGACGACTCAGCAATTTCTCTGGATTAACGGGTTATTTTTTAGCCTGAAATGCGATCGTATTACTAAATGGCTACACATGTCATGTAGCGTGCAAGTAGTTGGCTATCTCCCTGGATATGAAGTAAATGTTTTACCAATAAATAATAATAAATGCGATTTTACCCATGGAAATAGCTATACCAAAAGGCAAAATGAATGTTGTGTTTGCGATTGCCGTCGTAGATGTCAGAACGAAATGTCACTGACACAAAAAAAAAAAGTTTGCCCTCTTTGCAGTGGTTTGGGCTGGAAACGAGCTGTAAGAGCGGGATATGCACAACACTGCCTACTTATTGGCTACTGAATCTTACAACAATGTACAGCCTTGGAATGCTGGGCACATTTCAACAACAACAAAATATCTATGTATCTGTGTTACTGACTGTTTGGCTAGCTAGCTAAGTTAGCTAAATGACCACGTTGCCATGCACATCAATGCCACCAAGCTAACGTTAATAATAAACAAGTGAAGTCGTTATTTAGATGACGATTAATAAATCATGTAATGTTACAATGTATCGAACGTTACATTCATGCTACTAGTTTAACGTTACCTACACACTGCTTAAGTTAATATTAAAAGAATGTACTTACCGACGAGATGAAGTGATAACACAGTTTGTAACGAGGTTAGTTAGCCTACTAAAGAAATGGTGCCTTGCTAGGTACCGTTAGCTTGTGATAGCTGGAAGCATCAAGTGTTGAACGTCATTCTATGCACAATGAGGGTACAGAACAGACCTGCTGTTTTCCTATAGTGCGTTCACGTTTTAACCAACAGATGTCGCTGGTGAGCTTTCCAACCAAGCCGCCCCACTGTAACTGTAGTTTAAAAAACATTTTAAAAATACATTAAAAAAAAAAAATCCCCAATGCTTAGGCCCGGCGGGGAATCAATTCACGCCCGGCGGGCCGCCGGGCTTGCAATACACTGGCGGAAACCCTGCGTGAGTCCCAGGTAAACGGAGGGTGGAAAACAAGAAGTTCTTGGATGTGGAAGCCCGTGATTAGAGTAACAGTACACTAGAACCACACCAGAAACCCATGATTTGGGATGGCAGATATGCCATCCTGCTAAGTCACGCCTTGGCAGGGCGGCATGCTCTATATACCTGTACAGGACCAAGAGTTTGGCACTCTTCAGGGTTCCCCACAGAAATAACCACAACAACCTCAGACAGTCAGCCTTTAAAAACATTAAATTCTGTACATTCTCACCCCATTTCAACAGACAGAATTCATAAACAACTTCACATGTCCACACAATAAAGCCCCAAACCAAGGGGGTTTTCCTTCTTCTTCTTCCTGCCGCCTATACCACAAACAAAATGTCTCCCTATTGCACATTTTACCGACACCAGCCAATCCTTCACCTACACGAGCCAATCAAAATCTTGCATACACACACAAAATAGCCATATCTTTTTAGTCTGAAACATTTCTGGTCTTTACAGCAAGTCTGGTCATGGTCTAGTGGTCAAAGTTACAGCCTATGGACCATGAAGCTGCTGGCTCAAGCCCAGCCAGGATCACATTTCTTTAACCTGGTTTTTTTACTTATCAATTATTGCTTTTGCACCACATCTACCCGGCATTCACCGCATGTATACACTGCATTATGATGTACCATCTGCACGTCGTCCAGTTAACCGGCTACAATGTCACCAGGCTATATGGATTCAACCGGAGCTCAGCAGTGCTTACTGGCCTGTGTTCTTTAAAACCACGGACGGGTTTTACCAGGACATTTCACGCATTGAATTGTTATGTCGTGGTGGCGTACTGCCAAAGTTACGCACTGAAAGCCAGAGATCAAAGAATCTAATCCCGCCTCGCCCTCAGGAAGATTTTGATATTTTACACTATCGTTTTCTTACACTTATATTTGCTTTACCAAAAGTCACTCACGGCCAGCCATATGCATTTCATGACGACAAATGTATTGATTTTCTTAAAAAGTTACACCAGCTGACCACTGTGCCATTTCTACTAACTATGTTTCTTCACTTGGCTACTGTAGAAAACGTTCTTATCAGCAAACGCCACATTTCTACATTCATGTTACCTCGCTCTGTTCTCTATCTACCCACATACAAACAATTACTACGTATGTACTGTCTGCAACTCCCCATTAAAACATTACATTTCGACTCATGACTCAATCATAATTATAACTACTAGTACTCAACATGAGAACAGCACATCAGGGCAATATATTCCCGATACATTATCACATGTTACTTCACCCACCACTTTCACGAGGGATATGCTGTCAGGGTTCTGTGTTTTCCCCCTGCCTTCCCTGGTTGGGCCGCCAGATGGCGGCACCTCGGTTTTGTGTCCTTCTCCCCCCTGTGTTATTGCATCATTGTTTTCAATTATCCCATTATTGTTTTTTGATTGTCTCGTTTTCCCTTCCCTCTCTGTGGCCTAATTGTTCATTGTGCCCTCCTGTGTCTCGTCTGTGTCGTGTCTATTTAAGTTTCCCCTCCCCCTGACTCAGGTGCTGGATCCTTGCGTGTAGCCTGTTGGTTTGTTGCTGAGTTGTTGCCTGTTCCTTGCCTGTTGCCTGCCCGTTGCCTGTTCTCGCCTGCTCTGTTCTCTCCTTGTTTTTTGGGCTTTTGTATTGTTTGTTTCCCCGTGTTTTCGAGGTTTTCTTTGTTTTGTGAAAGTTGCCCAGCGAGGCTTTTTGTTCCCGTTTTTCTCTGTTTAAGTAAAGTCTTTCGTTTCCTACCTTTTTGGAGTTTGAGTTTTTTTCCTCTGCATTTGGGCCCTAACCCCCCTCGCCCCGTGACATATGCTTATAAGGAAACGCAAATTGCTCATGGTCGCTTCATTTACTTTGCACTATAGTCTGTCATCATGTCAAACTTCACCTACACGCCCATTCTGCTAAAAAAACATATTGTTTCAACTAGTCAATTTCATCATTTCTCCTCATTTCCCTCGTACTATTGTTATTTTATCATATGCAAAGATTGCTGGGACATGTGCGTCTGCTCCTATCCCCCCCTATCAAGTGTTCCGCTTCTACTACTTCCAATTCTCACATAAGGTCACTGATCTACCTTAGAAAAAACAGCGAAGAGGACTCCTACCTGCAGATAAGCTTATCGAACTGCCTATAAACCTTACAAACACTAAAAGTGCATCTCGATGAAATAACAGAAAACGGAGCAGGACAGAAGGGTACACAAGTTGCGACCTAGGGAGCTCTAATTCTACGGGCTTGCTGATAATTTTGTCAATCAAGGCTCGCAGGATGGTTGTCAAATCCGTGAGTACGTACACTGGGCATATTTCAGCTGCGTTTCTCATGCGTTTACACTCACAGCCAGTGTTTTACAAATATAGCAAAGCGAAAGTGCTCAACGGTACACGCTCATCAGACTGTACAAATTCACACGAGGATAGTCATAATCCACAACCGTTTCTTAAAGGGTTACTTTGCATTTCTCACTTTCTCATAACAAAGACTTTGCAAAAAGAAATGATATCGCATAAAAAAACACATTTTCAACATACAAAAATGCCAAGTTACTCACACATACAAGACATACACTGTCTATAACTCATTCATTCAAACTGGCAAAATCCAGGCCTGCCATTAAAAGTTTTGATATCAAAATGACGCCAAGTTACTGTACTACAAACTATATAGGCTATCTTACCTCACCGAAATTACATAAACTGTATTCCAAAGCAATGCTACCCAATGTTTCCTCAATTGATTCACGTCACTTGGCCCTGTGTTTTGTAATCTTACCATTTTACAATGTCATTCAAACTTTGTGTCACATCAAACTGTGAAATATTTCTAATTGCCTCATGCAACACATTTAACTTCATGTACAAAACTGCTGGTGAATACCTACAGGAAGCATATTCCTCCAGAAAACATATGTTTATACTCGCTCGTGAACTTCATTTCACTAAATGTACAAGTTGTTGTATATTTGCTACTTACAATAAATACTGCATGTGAAATACATATTGTACAAACATACATAGAGTACTTCTTTATCCCCATGGGCACATTTCCCTCACAGCATGTTACATTTACATTTATGAACAAACATTTATACCAAAAAACATGCAATCATTCACGCAACAGAAAGGCTGGGCAACTAAATACATACATAGCAATACAAATTGGATATATTGACGCCTATTCAATCAATCTTCACTCTTACAAACCCATCCACACATACGTTTCGCCTGTCCATGTACTGTATGCTTATACACACAGGGCCAAGTGACTTTAAATAATTGAGGAAACATTGGGTAGCATTGCTTTGGAATACAGTTTATGTAATTTCAGTGAGGCAAGATAGCCTATATTGTTTGTAGTACAGTAACTTGGCGTCATTTTGATATCAATACTTTTAATGGCAGGCCTAGATTTTGCCAGTTTGAATGAATGAGTTATAGACAGTGTATGTCTTGTATGTGAGTAACTTGGAGTTTTTGTACGTTGAAAACGTGTTTCTTATGAGATTATAATAACAGAAATATGGTAGTGTGTGAATAGCAGGTTGTGTATTATAATAAAAGAAATATGGTAGTATGTGAATAGCCGGATATGTATCATAATAACAGAAATATGGTAGTATGTGAATAGCAGGATGTGTATCATAATAACAGAAATATGGTAGTATGTGAATATCAGGATGTGTATTATAATAACACAAATACTGTAGTATGTGAATAGCAGGATGTGTATCATAATAATGCTCATGCAGTATGGCAAAAGTATGTGATGAAATGTATGGCATTATTTCAATAATGTATCATATTTAACAATGTTCAACTGCAGGAAGAAAAGGCAAAAAATCTAAAGGGACGAATTTTAAATGTTTAAGCAAAGACAACAGATTAAACAGAATAGCCTATGATAGGGTGAGCCAAATAACCTATGACAGAGTGAGCTAGATAGCCTATGACAGAGTGAGCTGAATAGCCTATGACAGAGTGAGCTGAATAGCCGATGATAGAGTGAACTGTCCCCCTTTAAAATGGAAAGAAAGACAGGTTACGTAAAGGGGCTACTAGGGCTTACCTCTGTTAAATTTAGTTCCTTAGTTGAACGTTCGTCCTGTGGAAACTGTCTCTGCTGCTGTCCCTGCAAGTATCAAAATGCGTCAGTTGCTCTGTGCCGTCAGTGGAACCACTGCCTGACCTAACTAGGCAACAGGTAACATTTGAATGTGCAGCCTTCTTCTCTATGGAGAATTATAAAACTGTAACACTAATGCTGCATTGCTTGTGTAGCTCTGTATTACCAGTTTGACCTCAGTATTCTACTGCGCTTTAGCTAAACCTGCTGTGTTAGCCAATAGCATTAACACAACAACTGTAACAGTAACACGCCACATACTGTACAGTCTGCCCAAATTTTACATTTCTACATTCTGCACAAATTCAAACTGCTTGATATATAGAGAAAGCTCATTTCTGACTTCCCTGTCCACACAAGGCTCATCGTGTACAACAAAACTGTTATTCTATCAATAAATCTCTGTTCAAGAGAAATAGGCTTCCATAGACCTATTATTGCCATGTGGGAAAATCCAGTTGTTCCTAATGTCTTAATTGTTTTCTTAAGAATAAGTTTATCTATAAATATGACACTAGTTGGAAGAGAAAAAACTTTTCTGACAAACCACAGACCTAATTTAAAATATACATTGTTTAATAAATAGATATCAATTAAATTAATAAATAGATTTACTGAAATAAAATCAACGGATGTTAGTGTGATTGCTCACGTTACTTTTATTTATTTACCTGATTTCGGTGAAAAATGAGTGTCTGTTAGACAGGCTACTGTTTGACAAAAAGTTTATGTCTTTCAATGTTATGGTTGCAGGTGTCAAAATGTAGCCTACTCTTTTAATCAAATTACTAGGCCTGTGGCTACCATCATATCTCACAAGGTAACATTATCATAAACTATTTACAAAATACTAAATTAAACAAAAACTTTTTAAAAATTATTTAAAAGACTTTTGGTCCCAAATCAGGGCTCGAAATTAACTTTTTTACTTACTTAAAGTTAGGAGCACCCACCAAAATGTAAGGACCACCAACAATATATGCAATAGATTTTTTATTGATAAAAAACGACAATATAACAGTACGGTTTACAAGTAACAGTTAAACTGTCAGGCTTAAAATGTGTCGACTCCGTTGCAAACGCACTGTTACCTGCGATCTCCGTCCCACAGGCTTTACAGTATAAAGGGGGGGGGGGGGGGGGGGAGGGGTTGTGGAGCAAGGAATTGCGTGTTATGAGTTCCAACGTCAAAGCGCTTCTCGTCACATTAATACCGCTAATTAAATCAACCGCCAGTAAACTGTAGGGATGCACCGAAATTTCGTTCACCGAAAATATTCGGTCGAAAATAGCAAAACTAACACATTCGGTATTCGGCCGAAAGAGTGAAAATGCCGAAAATTTTGACCAAATGTGTTGTTTTTTTATTTATTATTGTAACAAAAGTATAGAAATAAATGTGACACTGTTTCGTTGCTCACCTGCGGCTATTGATGACGCGTTCAAACAGTGCCGGTGTTGTAGCGAATTCAGTATCCTCGAAGCGAACTGATTCCCCCTGTCCGTGCACGCGCGTCTCGCGCTTAAACTTTCATTTCAAACAGCGCCTTTTTGTGTGCATTTAGAACGGCTAATACTCGCAGCATTTTACATTTCCGTTGATTAGTCAACAATCGGCACTGACTTACCTTTTGAAATTACGTTCGGTAGAAATGAAATATATATTTCACCGTTAGGCTACAGGTGAACATTTGTGGTTGGAAATCATGTTGGTTGAATGATGTGTTTTCTCCGTTTATTTGTTTTTTTTTTTTTTGTTTTGTTATTGTATTCTTGTATTGTACAAAGGAAAATAATAAAGATCTTGAATTACCTCCCAAAAAGATTTTTACTGAATATTATACTAGTATCAACTTTCTGTGGAACACTCCCTGCCCTCTCTGTTCATTACCCCAGTTATTGTGCTTTTTACTATAATGTCTTCTGGAAAGGACTGAATGTTCAATAGACTAATAAAAGTTTTTTATAATCACCTTGTCGTTTTGTAATTTCATTTTGTCATTGAATAGCATAAATCAAAAGCTAAATTGATTTAATGGTACAAATGGGCAAATAAATGAAAAAATAACGGTACTCGGTATTCGGCCAAGTGTTTTCTTACTTTCGGTTTCGGTCAAGAATTTATTTCGGTGCATCCCTAGTAAACTGCATCGGAGAAATTAGCTGTTTCAACCGGCTCGCTACACAAAACACTACGTTAACGTTTTTTTTAAAAAAAATGCCGTAGCTAATCGTTCGCTTCAACCTTTCAGCTATCGATAACGCTAATAAATTGATCATAAACTTTTGTCTTCAGGTAACATTAGAGTGTACTAACTAGCGAATGTACAGAGAAAGGGACGTTCGACTGGAAAAGGAAAAAAAAAAGGTCGCACCAGAACAATTATTTGCACTCGCACAAATGCTCCCAATTATATATCGAAGTCGCACAGATTAAATTTCGGGAGCATATGAAAAAATGGTCGTAATTTCAAGCCCTGCAAATGGAAAAAAAAGAAGAAGCCAATTGCACCCAGACAGCCATTTTCTTGTCAGATTTCTGTTTTGCTGAATTAGGCGTGTTAATACGATTATACTAGAAGTTTCCCGTTCCTCCCCACACCTCTTCACCTTTAGTTTATATTCTCTCCATCCCACTCCACAACAGGCTACTTACTCTGTTCTTTTTTTCAGTTTTATTCCTTTTCTTTCTCGTCCGTCTTTAAAATGGCGTTTGAGTTTGAAGGGTCCGCCTGCAGCAAGCTGGGGAAGATCCACCAGGAGGAGATCCACGGAGAGGACAGGAAGCACGTACCCAATTTTTATTTATTTATTTTTTGGTAGAAACGACAAAATACAGGTTAAAGCAGGAAAGTACAGCAATATGTAAATTCAAATGTTACTGGATCTTATTGAAACAGAAGAAATGATACAATATTTAAAATAATAGAAAAAAATAACTAAAGATCAAATAGTTAAAAATAAATAAATAAATAAATAAAAATAAATAAATAAAAAGTAAAGTAAAATAAGGAAAGTAATAATGTGAATACAGACATTCCATAGTCAGTAATAGTACAAATAATTAAATTAATTAAATTAATATACATTAAGATGTACAATAGTAAAGAGTGAAATTAACCAATTATTTCAGTTACATTTCAACAGGGGGTTCTTCAAAAAAATTTTGTAAATATTTTATCAACTTTTGACTTTTATTGTGATTTAGTATTATAATTGACGATAGAAGTGAATCCAGTTCAATCAAAAAAGAGACGCAAGGCAGGACGGGAGTTAGAGAATTTCTGTTTATGAACAAAACATTTTGCAATAAGAATAAAGAAGTTAACTACATATTCCAGTGTTTTATTATTTTCGTTATCATAATAACAATGTCTTTTAGCATGAAGGAATATGTAATATTAGAATTTGAAAATAAGTAAGATGCTAAATCTTCCCAGAATTTCTTTGTTATTTCACAGCTATAAAACAGATGGATAGGAGTTTCATCAGCTTTATTGCAAAAAGGCTATCTGTAAATTAAGCCATAAATGTCTTGGTTGGATATATTTTGTGTAGAAGTTTAATATTAGTCTCCTTGGTTTTATTAGAAATGCAATATTTATATGGCAGAAGACAAGCCCTTTTCCAGCAAATATCCTCAATACACGTTCTCCAGTAGAATTTACCTCTTGGCACCACTTTGTTCCTTCGTTGAAAGATTTGGCAAATATGTTTGTTGATACATTTTTTGTCTGTGAGCTCTATACCATCCAACATCAATATTGGTAATGCATTATCTATCTTACCACAGCAAAGGCAGTTTCTAATTAACTGAGTTAGCCCGGGAGGAACAGCTCATATGACAGAATTGTATTCCTTAAAAGGGATTGGAAAGTTGTAAGTTTCCATAAACTTTTCATAAGATAAAACATCGCCAAAATCATCAAAAAGATTAAGTGTGTGATTTATATTTCTAAGGTGCCATTTTGGAAATAATAGTGATTTATTTTTACAAGTAATATCACTATTATTCCATAGGAGGGATTTGTGCGGGGAGAAATTTTGGACATAGGCCAGTTTCCAAGCAAGGAGGGCTTGTTGGTGAAATCTGGATAGGAGGATAGGTAGCTTATGTGGTAAATAATTGCATTTTAAAAGAAAAGAGAGACCACCGATTTTATTAAAAATGTGGTTTGGGATAAAATACCAAATAAAACAGGGATTTAGAAGGCATCTTCTTAACCAATTAATTTTAAAGGTGTTTACTATGTCATTAAAGTCTATAAATTCAGGCCCCCCTTCCTCTCTGGGGTTAGACATTACTGTTTTTTTAAGTGTGTGATTTATTTTTCCAAAGGAAATCTAAAAACATTTTATTTATTTCACTGACTGTAGATTCCTGAACAAATAATGACAAGGATGGGTATACAAAACAAGATAGGCCTTCAGCCTTGGAGAGCAGGACTCTCCCGATAATCGAAAGATCTCTCTGAAGCCAAAAATTAAGGATGCTTTTAGTTTTTTTTATTCTACTGAAAAAATTTAAGTGTTGTCTAGTCACAAGATTTTTGGTAATATGTATCCCAAGATATTTAACAGAATCCTTAACTGGGATGTTATACATTACAGATTCACTGCAATTATGTAAAGGTAAAATTTCACATTTAGTTAAGTTTAGTTTTAGACCAGAGGCATCTGATAATTTTTTAATTAAATTATTAGCAATAGGTATATAATGTTGGTTTTTCAAAAAAAGGGTGGTGTCATCTGCCAACTGAGAAATTTTGACTTCCCTACCAAAAATTGAAATCCCTTCTAATTTATTTTCGTCAGTAATATTGATTGATAATAATTCTGTGATTAAAATAAACAAAAAGGGGGAGATTGGGCATCCCTGACGTACCCCTCTATTAACCTGAAATCTATTGGAAGTGTTAAAGCCAAGTATGACAGAGCTATTTATGTTTATATATAACATATTGATAATGCCCACAAATTTATCCCCGAAACCATATAGATTTAAAGTATTAATGAGAAATCTGTGTTCAATTGTATCAAATGCCTTATAAAAGTCTAAAAATAAAATAACCGCTTTGGAATTTATCTCCTCTTTATAATCTAGTAAGTCTAAAATAAGTCTAATATTACTACTAATATGACGGTTTTTCATAAAGCCAGTTTGAGTCTTCGCAATTAAACAGTCCAATCCTTTTCTTAATCTGTTGTCATAGACCAAAGCCAAAACTTTCTAATCTGTTGATAGGAGTGTGATGGGATGCCAATTATCAATTAATAATGAATCCTTAGGAATGAGAGATATAATGCCCTGTCTCATTGTGGGAACCATCTCTCCTTGACTGATACACTGTTTATACATGTTAAATAAAGGTTCCCAAAAATGCATGTAAAACTCAATGGATAACCCATCAATTCCTGGGGATTTTTTTTAAATTTTTTTTATTGAAAATAAAGCATTTTTAATTTCCTCAATAGTAAGGTCAGCCTCGCATAATTGTTTAAACCGATCGTCAATAGTACGGATTTTGCTTTGGATATTTCCAAGAAATGCCTCACAAGCAACAGAATTAAATTTAGAACTATACACATCTTCATAAAATTTGTAAACAAAGGTAGAAATTATTTTTGGGCACCATCAATATTAAGAGCAGTAAGGGAATTTTTTTACGATTTATTTTCTCAAGAGCAAAAAAATAATTGGTATTTTTTTCCCTTTTCTCTAACCATTTAGCTCGAGATCTAACATAAGCACCTTTAGCCAAGTCCAGATATGTTTGGTCCAATTTAAGTTGAATATCTTTTAATACAACTTCACTAGAGATATCTTTTTTTATTCAATAAAAAGTTAAGTTTTTCCATCAATTTTGCTTCTTTCATAGAATTTATGTGTTTGAGTTCTTTATTTTGTTCACATTGGCTATTTGTTTGTTGCACTACAGTGCCATTGTTTGGCGATACACTAGTTGGAAGCAATATCCTGACATTTATTCTGCAATAGTTTCCCAATATCTTTGATTATCATATGTAGTCGTTGGGTGGTGCATATACCCCTGGTTATGAATTAGTGGTTTTAATCAAAACTTAAAAGCTAGCAAGTGTATTTTTACTGTCTAAACAAATTATTAACCCCTTGCTATGAAGTGAAATCAAGACCACGGTCCTTTTAATTGCAATTTATATATCCATCTGGAATGCTGACTCTCCATCAATGAAAGAATGCAACACGTGCTGCCAACGCTTATTCCACTGCCCCCTGAGCCCAATCTTCAAACCATCAAAGGCGACAAATATTCAGAGGCATGTGAACTCACATGCAAAAAATGCTGTGCATTTCAAAGATATGCTGATGTTAAACCCATATTCCTGTCTATTTGAAATGACACCAATTCTGCCTAGTCTGTTCAAACTGCTGCCTGTTCTACTGTACATCTCCTTTGTAAGCTAAGAAGTTCATTTCAGCTGACTACATCAGAATCTGTACTACCATTGTATAAGAGCTGAAAATGTACAACATTGTTAATCATAAATTATATTTCGGTAGGTAAATTGATGGATATGCTGTAGAACATAGTTTGTCATTGATTTATAAATATACCCATATATCCTGGGCTTTCACTGATGGTTTAATTGTGGTACATATGGCACTGGCCTGATATGCATTCTATGTTTTCAGTTTGCTTCTACCTGACCACTTCCTGCATGTTAGCTGAGGCAATCCTCTTGTCAGAGCAGATACCTACCTCCGCCACTGTCAGAGCAAATCACCAAAAACTCTGTGTAGTCAGGTAAATGAATCCGACATTTGTTTTATTCTGTTCTTGCAAAGCTTGACAATTCTCTTTGATATTATCTAAATATAAAGCACTTGTGACCAGGGTTTTGAAAAGTGCAATACAAAATAAGTTATATCAGATTGTTTAAATATGTAAATGTATTAAATCTTTAGACTGTCAAGCTCATGAAGCTGATAGCATCTGCTACCAATGTGCAAGAAAAAATTGACAGAGGTGAAATCAACATGATGGGCTACCTCTTTAATGTCATACTTCAAGAGGCAAGATGTGAATGCTGAGTTATTGCTGACTGATATTGGTTACATGATAAACAATAACAGTGATGTGTAAACTGGACCTAGTGACTTGTGTTTTCTGTTTTAAAGGTAATCATCTGGATCTTGGAAAAGAATGAGGGCTTCAGCTGCAATCGGGCAGAATTTGCCAGGGCCAGTGGATTTCACCATTAAAGGCTGAATAAATGTGATAGTCTTGATTGTATTTATTTTGGATGTTTGATTAAAGAAAAATCTATTGTAACCAGTGGTTTTCGTCTCATTTTATTAAGCCTATTCAAATTTTGACATGTCTCTGCTGCATAATTTCCTGAGGAATTATGATTCTTTGGTGTACAACTACATCTGAGATTTAAGTGTCCACAGTTATGACTCGATGCTTGAATGAGATCACTCGTCATCTGCTTTTCGGCGACATGAAAGCGTATATTTAAATAGCATTGGTGCATCTAATCCAGGAGTGAGATTTATACGCGGGAGACTTCGGTAAGATTAAAATGAGTTTAATCAAAAATATTCTCATTAGACATGAATAATTAAATTGTCATGAACTGATTAATCATTAGAAGTTATCAGTTGTATTCCATGAGAAACACCAGATTGATATACCGTAAATGCACAGGTATGAGTGTCAACTCCCTTTTAAGGTAAACATGGTATCGTAGATGCGAGGGTACGGTAGTCGCAGCATACCGAGACACCGAGATTATTGAGAAAAACATACAGCTGGCAAATGCTTTCAAGATCAATAGCTCCTAGATGATAGGGCCTAGGGCCTTCAAACCACTTCTAAATTGTTCACAAACCACGGGCGCAAGACGCAGAGCCTATGATTCGCGCGTCATGACCTCGTGCGATTTTACACAAATATTTTCAATGAAGAATTTCTGCGGATTATTGAGAAAAACGTATAGCTGGCAAATGCTTTCAAGTTCAATAGCTCCTAGATGTTAGGGCCTAGGGCCTTAAAACCACTTATAAATATTTCACAAACCACAGGCACAAGACGCAGAGCCTATGCTTCGCGCATCATGACCTCGTGCGATTTAACACTAATATTTTCAATAAGGTATTTCTGCGGATTATTGAGAAAAACGTACAGCTGGCAAATGCTTTCAAGTTCAATAGCTCCTAGATGATAGGGCCTAGGGCCTACAAACCACTTCTAAATTGTTCACAAACCACGGGCGCAAGGCGCAGAGCCTATGTTTCGTGCGTCATGACCTCGTGCGATTTTACACAAATATTTTCAATGAGGTATTTCTGCTGATTATTGAGAAAAACGTACAGCTGGCAAATGCTTTCAAGATCAATAGCTCCTAGATGAAACGGCCTAGGGCCTTCAAACCACTTCTAAATTGTTCACAAACCACGGGCGCAAGACGCAGAGCCTATGTTTCGCGCGTCATGACCTCGTGCGATTTTACACGAATATTTTCAATGAGGTATTTCTGCGGATTATTGAGAAAAACATACAGCTGGCAAATGCTTTCAAGATCAATAGCTCCTAGATGATAGGGCCTAGGGTCATCAAACCACTTCTAAATTGTTCACAAACCACGGGCACAAGACGCAGAGCCTATGCTTCGCGCGTCATGACCTCGTGCGATTTTACACAAATATTTTCAATGAGGTATTTCTGCGGATTATTGAGAAAAACATACAGCTGGCAAATGCTTTCAAGTAGAATAGCTCCTAGATGATAGGACCTAGGGCCTTCAAACCACTTCTAAAATGTTCACAAACCACGGGCGCAAGACGCAGAGCCTATGTATCGCGCGTCATGACCTTGTGCGATTTTACACGAATATTTCCAATGAGGTATGTCTGCCGATTATTGAGAAAAACGTACAGTTGGCAAATGCTTTCAAGTTCAATAGCTCCTAGATGATAGGGCCTAGGGCCTTCAAACCACTTCTAAAATGTTCACAAACCACGGCCGCAAGACGAAGAGCCTATGCTTCGCGTGTCATGACCTCGTGCGATTTTACACAAATATTTTCAATGAGGTATGTCTGCCGATTATTGAGAAAAACGTACATCTGGCAAATTCTTTCAAGTTCAATAGCTCCTAGATGATAGGGCCTAGGGCCTTCAAACCACTTCTAAAATGTTCACAAACCACGGCCGCAAGACGAAGAGCCTATGCTTCGCGCGTCATGACCTCGTGCGATTTTACATGAATATTTTCAATGAGGTATGTCTGCCGATTATTGAGAAAAATGTACATCTGGCAAATTCTTACAAGTTCAATAGCTCCTAGATGATAGGGCCTAGGGCCTTCAAACCACTTCTAAATTGTTCACAAACCACGGGCGCAAGACGCAGAGCCTATGCATCGCGCGTCATGACCTTGTGCGATTTTACACGAATACTTCCAATGAGGTATGTCTGCAGATTATTGAGAAAAACGTACAGCTGGCAAATGCTTTCAAGTTCAATAGCTCCTAGATGATAGGGCTTAGGGCCTTCAAACCACTTCTAAATTGTTCACAAACCACGGGCGCAAGACGCAGCGCCTATGCTTCACGCGTCATGACCTCGTGCGATTTTACACGAATATATTCAATGAGGTATTTCTGCCGATTATTGAGAAAAACATACAGCTGGCAAATGCTTTCAAGATCTGTAGCTCCTAGATGATAGGGCCTAGGGCCTTAAAATCACTTCTAAATTGTTTACAAACCACGGGCGCAAGACGCAGAGCCTATGGTTCGCGCGTCATGACCTCGTGCGATTTTACACGAATATTGTCAATGAGGTATTTCTGCCGATTATTGAGAAAAACGTACAGCTGGCAAATGCTTTCAAGTTCAATAGCTCCTAGATGATAAGGCCTAGGGCCTTCAAATCACTTCTAAAATGTTCACAAACCTCGGGCGCAAGACGCAGAGCCTATGCTTCGCGTGTCATGACCTCGTGCGATTTTTCACGAATATTATCAATCAGGTATTTCTGCCGATTATTGAGAAAAACGTACAGCTGGCAAATGCTTTCAAGTTCAATAGCTCCTAGATGATAGGGCCTAGGGCCTTCAAACCACTTCTAAAATGTTCACAAACCACGGGCGCAAGACGCAGAGCCTATGCTTCACGCGTCATGACCTCGTGCGATTTTACACAAATATTTTCAATGAGGTATTTCTGCCGATTATTTAGAAAAACATACAGCTGGCAAATGCTTTCAAGATCAATAGCTCCTAGATGATAGGGCCTAGGGCCTTCAAATCACTTCTAAATTGTTCACAAACCACGGGCGCAAGACGCAGAGCCTATGTTTCGAGCGTCATGACCTCGTGCGATTTTACACAAATATTTTCAATGAGGTATATCTGCGGATTATTGAGAAAAACATACAGCTGGCAAATGCTTTCAAGATCAATAGCTCCTAGATGATAGGGCCTAGGGCCTTCAAACCACTTCTAAATTGTTCACAAACCACGGGCGCAAGACGCAGAGCCTATGATTCGCGCGTCATGACCTCGTGCGATTTTACCCAAATATTTTCAATGAAGAATTTCTGCGGATTATTGAGAAAAACGTACAGCTGGCAAATGCTTTCAAGTTCAATAGCTCCTAGATGTTAGGGTCTAGGGACTTAAAACCACTTCTAAATATTTCACAAACCACGGGCGCAAGACGCAGAGCCTATGCTTCGCGCGTCATGACCTCGTGCGATTTTTCACGAATATTATCAATGAGGTATTTCTGCCGATTATTGAGAAAAACGTACAGCTGGCAAATGCATTCAAGTTCAATAGCTCCTAGATGATAGGGCCTAGGGCCTTCAAACCACTTCTAAAATGTTCACAAACCACGGGCGCAAGACGCAGAGCGTATGCTTCGTGCATCATGACCTTGTGCGATTTTACACAAATATTTTCAATGAGGTATTTCTGCCGATTATTGAGAAAAACATACAGCTGGCAAATGCTTTCAAGTTCAATAGCTCCTAGATGATAGGGCCTAGGTCCTTCAAAAAACTTCTAAATTGTTCACAAACCATGGGCGCAAGACGCAGAGCCTATGCTTCGCGTGTCATGACCTCGTGCGATTTTTCACGAATATTATCAATC
This sequence comes from Anguilla pacifica, assembly GCA_039654925.1. Lineage (NCBI taxonomy): Eukaryota > Metazoa > Chordata > Actinopteri > Anguilliformes > Anguillidae > Anguilla > Anguilla pacifica. The sequence continues at coordinate 10,859,181 of CM077296.1, forward strand.
AGGTATTTCTGCCGATTATTGAGAAAAACGTACAGCTGGCAAATGCTTTCAAGTTCAATAGCTCCTAGATGATAGGGCCTAGGGCCTTCAAACCACTTCTAAAATGTTCACAAACTACGGGCGCAAGACGCAGAGCCTATGATTCGCGCGTCATGACCTCGTGCGATTTTACACGAATTTCTTCAATGAGGTATATCTGCGGATTATTGAGAAAAACATACAGCTGGCAAATGCTATCAAGATCAATAGCTCCTAGATGATAGGGCCTAGGGCCTTCAAACCACTTCTAAAATGTTCACAAACCACGGCCGCAAGACGAAGAGCCTATGCTTCGCGCGTCATGACCTCGTGCGATTTTACACGAATATTTCCAATGAGGTATTTCTACCGATTATTGAGAAAAACGTACAGCTGGCAAATGCTTTCAAGTTCAATAGCTCCTAGATGATAGGGCCTAGGGCCTTCAAACCACTTCTAAAATGTTCACAAACCACGGGCGCAAGACGCAGAGCCTATGCTCCGCGCGTCATGACCTCGTGCGATTTTACACGAATATTTTCAATGAGGTATTTCTGCCGATTATTGAGAAAAAAGTACAGCTGGCAAATGCTTTCAAGTTCAATAGCTCCTAGATGATAGGGCCTAGGGCCTTCAAACCACTTCTAAAATGTTCACAAACCACGGGCGCAAGACTCAGAGCCTATGCGTCGCGCGTCATGACCTCGTGCGATTTTACACTAATAATTCCAATGAGGTATTTCTGCGGATTATTGAGAAAAACGTACAGCTGGTAAATGCTTTCAAGTTCAATAGCTCCTAGATGATAGGGCCTAGGGCCTTCAAAACACTTCTAAATTGTTCACAAACCATGGGCGCAAGACGCAGAGCCTATGCTTCGCGCGTCATGACCTTGTGCGATTTTACACGAATATTATCAATGAGCTATTTCTGTCGATTATTGAGAAAAAAGTACAGCTGGCAAATGCTTTCAAGTTCAATAGCTCCTAGATGATAGGGCCTAGGGCCTTCAAACCACTTCTAAAATGTTCACAAACCACGGGCGCAAGTCGCAGAGCCTATGCTTCGCGCGTCATGACCTCGTGCGATTTTACACGAATATTTTCAATGAGGTATTTCTACGGATTATTGAGAAAAACGTACAGCTGGCAAATGCTTTCAAGTTCAATAGCTCGTAGATGATAGGGCCTAGGGCCTTCAAAACACTCCTAAAATTTTCACAAACCACGGCCGCAAGACGCAGAGCCAATGCTTCGCGCGTCATGACCTCGTGCGATTTTACACGAATATTTTCAATGAGGTATTTTTGCCGATTATTGAGAAAAACGTAAAGCTGGCAAATGCTTTCAAGTTCAATTGCTCCTAGATGATAGGGCCTAGGGCCTTCAAACAACTACTAAAATGTTCACAAACCACGGCCGCAAGACACAGAGCCTATGCTTCGCGCGTCATGACCTCGTGCGATTTTACACGAATATTTTCAATGAGGTATTTCTGCCGATTATTGAGAAAAACGTACAGCTGGCAAATGCTATCAAGTTCAATAGCTCCTAGATGATAGGGCCTAGGGCCGTCAAACCACTTCTAAATTGTTCACAAACCAGGGGCGCAAGACGCAGAGCCTATGCCTCGCGCGTCATGACCTCGTGCGATTTTACACGAATATTTTCAATGAGATATTTCTGCCGATTATTGAGAAAAAAGTACAGCTGGCAAATGCTTTCAAGTTCAATAGCTCCTAGATGATAGGGCCTAGGGCCTTCAAACCACTTCTAAATTGTTCACAAACCACGGGCGCAAGACGCAGAGCCTATGCTTCGCGCGTCATGACCTCGTGCGATTTTACACGAATATTTCCAATGAGGTATTTCTGCGGATTATTGAGAAAAACGTACAGCTGGCAAATGCTTTCAAGTTCAATAGCTCCTAAATGATAGGGCCTAGGGCCTTCAAAACACTTCTAAATTGTTCACAAACCACGGGCGCAAGACGCAGAGCCTATGCTTCGCACGTCATGACCTCGTGCGATTTTACACGAATATTTTCAATGAGGGATTTCCGTCGATTATTGAGAAAAACGTACAGCTGGCAAATGCTTTCAAGTTCAATAGCTCCTAGATGATAGGGCCTAGGGCCTTCAAACAACTTCTAAATTGTTCACAAACCACGGGCGCAAGATGCAGAGCCTATGCTTCGCGCATCATGACCTTGTGCGATTTTACACAAATATTATCAATGAGGTATTTCTGCCGATTATTGAGAAAAACATACAGCTGGCAAATGCTTTCAAGATCTGTAGCTCCTAGATGATAGGGCCTAGGGGCTACAAACCACTTCTAAATTGTTCACAAACCACGGGCGCAAGGCGCAGAGCCTATGTTTCGCGCGTCATGACCTCGTGCGATTTTACACTAATATTTTCAATGAGGTATTTCTGCCGATTATTGAGAAAAACATACAGCTGGCAAATGCTTTCAAGTTCAATAGCTCCTAGATGATAAGGCCTAGGGCCTTCAAATCACTTCTAAAATGTTCACAAACCACGGGCGCAAGACGCAGAGCCTATGCTTCGCGTGTCATGACCTCGTGCGATTTTTCACGAATATTATCAATCAGGTATTTCTGCCGATTATTGAGAAAAACGTACAGCTGGCAAATGCTTTCAAGTTCAATAGCTCCTAGATGATAGGGCCTAGGGCCTTCAAACCACTTCTAAAATGTTCACAAACCACGGGCGCAAGACGCAGAGCCTATGCTTCACGCGTCATGACCTCGTGCGATTTTACACAAATATTTTCAATGAGGTATTTCTGCCGATTATTTAGAATAACATACAGCTGGCAAATGCTTTCAAGATCAATAGCTCCTAGATGATAGGGCCTAGGGCCTTCAAATTACTTCTAAATTGTTCACAAACCACGGGCGCAAGACGCAGAGCCTATGTTTCGAGCGTCATGACCTCGTGCGATTTTACACAAATATTTTCAATGAGGTATATCTGCGGATTATTGAGAAAAACATACAGCTGGCAAATGCTTTCAAGATCAATAGCTCCTAGATTATAGGGCCTAGGGTCATCAAACCACTTCTAAAATGTTCACAAACCACGGGCGCAAGACGCAGAGCCTATGTTTCGAGTGTCATGACCTCGTGCGATTTTACACAAATATTTTCAATGAGGTATATCTGCGGATTATTGAGAAAAACGTACAGCTGGCAAATTCTTTCAAGTTCAATAGCTCCTAGATGTTAGGGCCTAGGGCCTTCAAACCACTTCTAAAATGTTCACAAACCACGGGCGCAAGACGCAGAGCCTATGCTTCGCGCGTCATGACCTTGTGCGATTTTACACGAATATTTTCAATGAGGTATTTCTACGGATTATTGAGAAAAACGTACAGCTGGCAAATGCAATCAAGTTCATTAGCTCCTAGGTGATAGGGCCTAGGGCATTCAAACCACTTCTAAAATGTTCACAAACCACGGCCGCAAGACGCAGAGCCTATGCTTCGCGTGTCATGACCTAATGCGATTTTACACGAATATTTTCAATGAGGTATTTCTGCGGATTATTGAGAAAAAAGTACAGCTGGCAAATGCTTTCAAGTTCATTAGCTCCTAGGTGATAGGGCCTAGGGCCTTCAAACCACTTCTAAAATGTTCACAAACCACGGGCGCAAGACGCAGAGCCTATACTTCGCGCGTCATGACCTCGTGCGATTTTACACGAATATTTTCAATGAGGTATTTCTGCGAATTATTGAGAAAAACGTACAGCTGGCAAATGCTTTCAAGTTCATTAGCTCCTAGATGATAGGGCCTAGGGCCTTCAAACCACTTCTAAAATGTTCACAAACCACGGCCGCAAGACGCAGAGCCAATGTTTCACGCGTCATGACCTCGTGTGATTTTACACGAATATTTTCAATGAGGTATTTCTGCGGATTATTGAGAAAAACGTACAGCTGGCAAATGCTTTCAAGTTCAATAGCTCCTAGATTATAGGGCCTAGGGCCTTCAAACCACTTCTAAAATGTTCACAAACCACGGCCGCAAGACGCAGAGCCTATGCTTCGCGCGTCATGCCCTCGTGCGATTTTACACGAATATTTTCAATGAGGTATTTCTGCCGATTATTGAGAAAAAAGTACAGCTGGCAAATGCTTTCAAGTTCAATAGCTCCTAGATGATAGGGCCTAGGGCCTTCAAACCACTTCTAAAATGTTCACAAACCACGGGCGCAAGACGCAGAGCCTATGCTTCGCGCGTCATGACCTCGTGCGATTTTACACAAATATTTTCAATGAGATATTTCTGCGGATTATGGAGATAAACGTACAGCTGGCAAATGTTTTCAAGTTCAATAGCTCCTAGATGATAGGGCCTAGGGCCTTCTAACCACTTCTAAAATGTTCACAAACCACGGGCGCAAAACGCAGAGCCTATGCTTCGCGCGTCATGACCTCGTGCGATTTTACACGAATATTTCCAATGAGGTATTTCTGCCGATTATTGAGAAAAACGTACAGCTGGCAAATGCTTTCAAGTTCAGTAGCTCGTAGATGATAGGGCCTAGGGCCTTCAAACCAATTCTAAAATGTTCACAAACCACGGCCGCAAGACGCAGAGCCTATGCTTCGCGCGTCATGACCTCGTGCGATTTTACACGAATATTTTCAATGAGGTATTTCTGCGGATTATTGAGAAAAAAGTACAGCTGGCAAATGCATTCAAGTTCAATAGCTCGTAGATGATAGGGCCTAGGGCCTTCAAAACACTTCTAAAATGTTCACAAACCACGGCCGCAAGACGCAGAGCCTATGTTTCGCGCGTCATGACCCCGTGCGATTTTACACAAATATTTTCAATGAGGTATTTCTGCGGATTATTGAGAAAAACGTACAGCTGGCAAATGCTTTCAAGTTCAATAGCTCCTAGATGATAGAGCCTAGGGCCTTCAAACAACTACTGAAATGTTCACAAACTACGGCCGCAAGACGCAGAGCCTATGCTTCGCGCGTCATGACCTCGTGCGATTTTACACGAATATTTCCAATGAGGTATTTCTACCGATTATTGAGAAAAACGTACAGCTGGCAAATGCTTTCAAGTTCAATAGCTCCTAGATGATAGGGCCTAGGGCCTTCAAACCACTTCTAAAATGTTCACAAACCACGGGCGCAAGACGCAGAGCCTATGCTCCGCGCGTCATGACCTCGTGCGATTTTACACGAATATTTTCAATGAGGTATTTCTGCCGATTATTGAGAAAAAAGTACAGCTGGCAAATGCTTTCAAGTTCAATAGCTCCTAGATGATAGGGCCTAGGGCCTTCAAACCACTTCTAAAATGTTCACAAACCACGGGCGCAAGACTCAGAGCCTATGCGTCGCGCGTCATGACCTCGTGCGATTTTACACTAATAATTCCAATGAGGTATTTCTGCGGATTATTGAGAAAAACGTACAGCTGGTAAATGCTTTCAAGTTCAATAGCTCCTAGATGATAGGGCCTAGGGCCTTCAAAACACTTCTAAATTGTTCACAAACCATGGGCGCAAGACGCAGAGCCTATGCTTCGCGCGTCATGACCTTGTGCGATTTTACACGAATATTATCAATGAGCTATTTCTGTCGATTATTGAGAAAAAAGTACAGCTGGCAAATGCTTTCAAGTTCAATAGCTCCTAGATGATAGGGCCTAGGGCCTTCAAACCACTTCTAAAATGTTCACAAACCACGGGCGCAAGTCGCAGAGCCTATGCTTCGCGCGTCATGACCTCGTGCGATTTTACACGAATATTTTCAATGAGGTATTTCTACGGATTATTGAGAAAAACGTACAGCTGGCAAATGCTTTCAAGTTCAATAGCTCGTAGATGATAGGGCCTAGGGCCTTCAAAACACTCCTAAAATTTTCACAAACCACGGCCGCAAGACGCAGAGCCAATGCTTCGCGCGTCATGACCTCGTGCGATTTTACACGAATATTTTCAATGAGGTATTTTTGCCGATTATTGAGAAAAACGTAAAGCTGGCAAATGCTTTCAAGTTCAATTGCTCCTAGATGATAGGGCCTAGGGCCTTCAAACAACTACTAAAATGTTCACAAACCACGGCCGCAAGACACAGAGCCTATGCTTCGCGCGTCATGACCTCGTGCGATTTTACACGAATATTTTCAATGAGGTATTTCTGCCGATTATTGAGAAAAACGTACAGCTGGCAAATGCTATCAAGTTCAATAGCTCCTAGATGATAGGGCCTAGGGCCGTCAAACCACTTCTAAATTGTTCACAAACCAGGGGCGCAAGACGCAGAGCCTATGCCTCGCGCGTCATGACCTCGTGCGATTTTACACGAATATTTTCAATGAGATATTTCTGCCGATTATTGAGAAAAAAGTACAGCTGGCAAATGCTTTCAAGTTCAATAGCTCCTAGATGATAGGGCCTAGGGCCTTCAAACCACTTCTAAATTGTTCACAAACCACGGGCGCAAGACGCAGAGCCTATGCTTCGCGCGTCATGACCTCGTGCGATTTTACACGAATATTTCCAATGAGGTATTTCTGCGGATTATTGAGAAAAACGTACAGCTGGCAAATGCTTTCAAGTTCAATAGCTCCTAAATGATAGGGCCTAGGGCCTTCAAAACACTTCTAAATTGTTCACAAACCATGGGCGCAAGACGCAGAGCCTATGTTTCGCGCGTCATGACCTCGTGCGATTTTACACGAATATTTTCAATGAGGTAATTCTGCGGATGATTGAGAAAAACGTACAGCTGGCAAATGCTTTCAAGTTCAATAGCTCCTAGATGATAGGGCCTAGGGCCTTCAAACCACTTCTAAAATGTTCACAAACCACGGCCGCAAGACGCAGAGCCTATGCTTCGCGCGTCATGACCTGCTGCGATTTCACACGAATATTTCCAATGAGGTATTTCTGCTTGATTATTGAGAAAAACGTACAGCTGGCAAATGCTTTCAAGTTCAATAGCTCCTTGATGATAGGGCCTAGGGCCTTCAAAACACGTCTAAAATGTTCACAAACCACGGCCGCAAGACGCAGAGCCTATGCTTCGCGCGTCATGACCTCGTGCGATTTTACACGAATATTTTCAATGAGGTATTTTTGCCGATTATTGAGAAAAACGTACAGCTGGCAAATGCTTTCAAGTTCAATTGCTCCTAGATGATAGGGCCTAGGGCCTTCAAACCACTTCTAAAATGTTCACAAACCACGGGCGCAAGACGCAGATCCTATGCTTCGCGCGTCATGATCTCGTGCGATTTTACACGAATATTATCAATGAGGTATTTCTGCGGATTATTGAGAAAAACGTACAGCTGGCAAATGCTTTCAAGTTCAATAGCTCCTAGATGATAGGGCCTAGGGCCTTCAAACCACTTCTAAAATGTTCACAAACCACGGGCGCAAGACGCAGAGCCTATGCTTCACGCGTCATGACCTTGTGCGATTTTACACGAATATTATCAATGAGGTATTTCTGTCGATTATTGAGAAAAAAGTACAGCTGGCAAATGCTTTCAAGTTCAATAGCTCCTAGATGATAGGGCCTAGGGCCTTCAAACCACTTCTAAAATGTTCACAAACCACGGGCGCAAGACGCAGAGCCTATGCTTCACGCGTCATGACCTTGTGCGATTTTACACGAATATTATCAATGAGGTATTTCTGTCGATTATTGAGAAAAAAGTACAGCAGGCAAATGCTTTCAAGTTCAATAGCTCCTAGATGATAGGGCCTAGGGCCTTCAAACCACTTCTAAAATGTTCACAAACCACGGGCGCAAGACGCAGAGCCTATGCTTCGCGCGTCATGACCTCGTGCGATTTTACACGAATATTTTCAATGAGATATTTCTGCCGATTATTGAGAAAAAAGTACAGCTGGCAAATGCTTTCAAGTTCAATAGCTCCTAGATGATAGGGCCTAGGGCCTTCAAACCACTTCTAAATTGTTCACAAACCACGGGCGCAAGACGCAGAGCCTATGCTTCGCGCGTCATGACCTCGTGCGATTTTACACGAATATTTCCAATGAGGTATTTCTGCGGATTATTGAGAAAAACGTACAGCTGGCAAATGCTTTCAAGTTCAATAGCTCCTAGATGATAGGGCCTAGGGCCTTCAAACCACTTCTAAATTGGTCACAAACCACGGGCGCAAGACATAGAGCCTATGCTTCGCGCGTCATGACCTCGTGCGATTTTACACGAATATTTCCAATGAGGTATTTCTGCCGATTATTGAGAAAAACGTACAGCTGGCAAATGCTTTCAAGTTCAATAGCTCCTAAATGATAGGGCCTAAGGCCTTCAAACCACTCCTGAATTATTCACAAACCACGGGCGCAAGACGCAGAGCCTATGCTTCGTGCGTCATGACCTCGTGCGATTTTACACGAATATTTCCAATGAGGTATTTCTGCGGATTATTGAGAAAAACGTACAGCTGGCAAATGCTTTCAAGTTCAATAGCTCCTAGATGATAGGGCCTAGGGCCTTCAAACCACTTCTAAAATGTTCAAAAACCACGGGTGCAAGATGCAGAGCCTATGTTTCGCGCGTCATAACCTCGTGCGATTTTACACAAATATTTTCAATGAGGTATTTCTGCGGATTATTGAGAAAAACGTACAGCTGGCAAATGCTTTCAAGTTCAATAGCTCCTAGATGCTAGATGATAGGGCCTAGGGCCTTCAAACCACTTCTAAATTGTTCACAAACCACGGGCGCAAGACGCAGAGCCTATGCTTCGCCCGTCATGACCTCGTGCGATTTTACATGAATATTTCCAATGAGGTATTTCTGCGGATTATTGAGAAAAAAGTACAGCTGGCAAATGCTTTCACGTTCAATAGCTCCTAGATGATAGGGCCTAGGGCCTTCAAACCACTTCTAAAATGTTCACAAACCACGGCCGCAAGAGTCAGAGCCTATGCTTCGCGCGTCATGACCTCGTGCGATTTTATACGAATATTTTCAATGAGGTATTTCTGCCGATTATTAAGAAAAAGGTACAGCTGGAAAATGCTATCAAGTTCAATAGCTCCTAGATGATATGGCCTAGGGCCTTCAAACCACTTCTAAATTGTTCACAAACCACGGGCGCAAGACGCAGAGCCTATACTTCGCGCGTCTTGACCTCGTGCGATTTTACACGAATATTTCCAATGAGGTATTTCTGCGGATTATTGAGAAAAAAGTATAGCTGGAAAATGCTTTCATGTTCAATAGCTCCTAGATGATAGGGCCTAGGGCCTTCAAAACACTTCTAAATTGTTCACAAACCACGAACGCAAGACGCAGAGCCTATGATTCGCGCGTCATGACCTCGTGCGATTTTACACGAATATTTTCAATGAGGTATTTCAGTGGATTATTGAGAAAAACGTACAGCTGGCAAATGCTTTCAAGTTCAATAGCTCCTAGATGATAGGGCCTAGGGCCTTCAAACCACTTCTAAATTGTTCACAAACCACGGGCATAAGACGCAGAGCCTATGCTTCGCGCGTCATGACCTCGTGCGATTTTACACAAATATTTCCAATGAGGAATTTCTGCGGATTATTGAGAAAAACGTACAGCTGGCAAATGCTTTCAAGTTCAATAGCTCCTAGATGATAGGGCCTAGGGCCTTCAAACCAATTCTAAAATGTTCACAAACCACGGCCGCAAGACGCAGAGCCTATGCTTCGCGCGTCATGACCTCGTGCGATTTTACACGAATATTTTCAATGAGGTATTTCTGCGGATTATTGAGAAAAAAGTACAGCTGGCAAATGCTTTCAAGTTCAATAGCTCCTAGATGATAGGGCCTAGGGCCTTCAAAACACTTCTAAATTGTTCACAAACCACGGACGCAAGACGCAGAGCCTATGATTCGCGCATCATGACCTCGTGCGATTTTACACGAATATTTTCAATGAGGTGTTTCTGTGGATTATTGAGAAAAACGTACAGCTGGCAAATGCTTTCAAGTTCAATAGCTCCTAGATGATAGGGCCTAGGGCCTTCAAACCACTTCTAAAATGTTCACAAACCTCGGCCGCAAGAAGCAGAGCCTATGCTTCGCGCGTCATGACCTCGTGCGATTTTACACGAATATTTTCAATGAGGGATTTCCGCCGATTATTGAGAAAAACGTACAGCTGGCAAATGCTTTCAAGTTCAATAGCTCCTCGATGATAGGGCCTAGGGCCTTCAAAACACTTCTAAATTGTTCACAAACCACGGCCGCAAGACGCAGAGCCTATGTTTCACGCGTCATGACCTCGTGCGATTTTACACAAATATTTTCAATGAGGTAATTCTGCGGATTATTGAGAAAATCGTAAAGCTGGCAAATGCTTTCAAGTTCAATAGCTCCTAGATGATAGGGCCTAGGGCCTTCTAACCACTTCTAAAATGTTCACAAACCACGGACGCAAGACGCAGAGCCTATGCTTCGCGCGTCATGACCTCGTGCGATTTTACACTAATATTTTCAATGAGGTATTTCTGCGGATTATTGAGAAAAACGTACAGCTGGCAAATGCTTTCAAGTTCAATAGCTCCTAGATGATAGGGCCTAGGGTCTTCAAACCACTTCTAAATTGTTCACAAACCACGGGCGCAAGACGCAGAGCCTATGCTTCGCGCGTCATGACCTCGTGCGATTTTACACGAATATTTCCAATCAGGTATTTCTGCGGATTATTGAGAAAAACGTACAGCTGGCAAATGCTTTCAAGTTCAATAGCTCCTAGATGATAGTGCCTAGGGCCTTCAAAACACTTCTAAATTGTTCAAAAAGCACGGGCGCAAGACGCAGAGCCTATTCTTCGCGCGTCATGACCTCGTGCGATTTTACACAAATATTTCCAATGAGGCATTTCTGCCGATTATTGAGAAAAACGTACAGCTGGCAAATGCTTTCAAGTTCAATAGCTCCTAGATGATAGGGCCTAGGGCCTTCAAACCACTTCTATATTGTTCACAAACCACGGGCGCAAGACGCAGAGCCTATGCTTCGCGCGTCATGGCCTCGTGCGATTTTACACAAATATTTCCAATGAGGTATTTCTGCGGATTATTGAGAAAAACGTACAGCTGGCAAATGCTTACAAGTTCAATAGCTCCTAGATGATAGGGCCTAGGGCCTTCAAAACACTTCTAAATTGTTCACAAACCACGGGCGCAAGACGCAGAGCCTATGTTTCGCGCGCCATGACCTCGTGCGATTTTACACGAATATTTTCAATGAGGAATTTCTGCGGATTATTGAGAAAAACGTACAGCTGGCAAATGCTTTCAAGTTCAATAGCTCCTAGATGATAGGGCTAGGGCCTTCAAACCACTTCTAAAAAGTTCACAAAGCACGGCCGCAAGACGCAGAGCCTATGGTACGCGCGTCATGACCTTGTGCGATTTTACACGAATATTTTCAATGAGGTATTTCTGCCGATTATTGAAAAAAACGTACAGCTGGCAAATGCTTTCAAGTTCAATAGCTCCTAGATGCTAGATGATAGGGCCTAGGGCCTTCAAACCACTTCTAAATTGTTCACAAACCACGGGCGCAAGACGCAGAGCCTATGCTTCGCGCGTCATGACCTCGTGCGATTTTACATGAATATTTCCAATGAGGTATTTCTGCGGATTATTGAGAAAAACGTACAGCTGGCAAATGCTTTCAAGTTCAATAGCTCCTAGATGATAGGGCCTAGGGCCTTCAAACCAATTCTAAAATGTTCACAAACCACGGGCGCAAGACGCAGAGCCTATGCTTCGCGCGTCATGACCTCGTGCGATTTTACACGAATATTTTCAATGAGGTATTTCTGCGGATTATTGAGAAAAAAGTACAGCTGGCAAATGCTTTCAAGTTCAATAGCTCCTAGATGATAGGGCCTAGGGCCTTCAAAACACTTCTAAATTGTTCACAAACCACGGACGCAAGACGCAGAGCCTATGCTTCGCGCGTCATGACCTCGTGCGATTTTACACGAATATTATCAATGAGGTATTTCTGCGGATTATTGAGAAAAAAGTACAGCTGGCAAATGCTTTCAAGTTCAATAGCTCCTCGATGATAGGGCCTAGGGCCTTCAAAACACTTCTAAATTGTTCACAAACCACGGGCGCAAAACGCAAAGCCTATGTTTCGCGCGTCATGACCTCGTGCGATTTTACACTAATATTTTCAATGAGGTATTTCTGCCGATTATTGAAAAAAACGTACAGCTGGCAAATGCTTTCAAGTTCAATAGCTCCTAGATGCTAGATGATAGGGCCTAGGGCCTTCAAACCACTTCTAAATTGTTCACAAACCACGGGCAAAAGACGCAGAGCCTATGCTTCGCGCGTCATGACCTCGTGCGATTTTACACGAATATTTCCAATGAGGAATTTCTGCGGATTATTGAGAAAAACGTACACCTGGCAAATGCTTTCAAGTTCAATAGCTCCTAGATGATAGGGCCTAGGGCCTTCAAAACACTTCTAAATTGTTCACAAACCACGGACGCAAGACGCAGAGCCTATGATTCGCGCATCATGACCTCGTGCGATTTTACACGAATATTTTCAATGAGGGATTTCCGCCGATTATTGAGAAAAACGTACAGCTGGCAAATGCTTTCAAGTTCAATAGCTCCTAGATGATAGGGCCTAGGGCCTTCAAACCACTTCTAAATTGTTCACAAACCACGGGCATAAGACGCAGAGCCTATGCTTCGCGCGTCATGACCTCGTGCGATTTTACACAAATATTTCCAATGAGGAATTTCTGCGGATTATTGAGAAAAACGTACAGCTGGCAAATGCTTTCAAGTTCAATAGCTCCTAGATGATAGGGCCTAGGGCCTTCAAACCAATTCTAAAATGTTCACAAACCACGGCCGCAAGACGCAGAGCCTATGCTTCGCGCGTCATGACCTCGTGCGATTTTACACGAATATTTTCAATGAGGTATTTCTGCGGATTATTGAGAAAAAAGTACAGCTGGCAAATGCTTTCAAGTTCAATAGCTCCTAGATGATAGGGCCTAGGGCCTTCAAAACACTTCTAAATTGTTCACAAACCACGGACGCAAGACGCAGAGCCTATGATTCGCGCATCATGACCTCGTGCGATTTTACACGAATATTTTCAATGAGGTGTTTCTGTGGATTATTGAGAAAAACGTACAGCTGGCAAATGCTTTCAAGTTCAATAGCTCCTAGATGATAGGGCCTAGGGCCTTCAAACCACTTCTAAAATGTTCACAAACCTCGGCCGCAAGAAGCAGAGCCTATGCTTCGCGCGTCATGACCTCGTGCGATTTTACACGAATATTTTCAATGAGGGATTTCCGCCGATTATTGAGAAAAACGTACAGCTGGCAAATGCTTTCAAGTTCAATAGCTCCTCGATGATAGGGCCTAGGGCCTTCAAAACACTTCTAAATTGTTCACAAACCACGGCCGCAAGACGCAGAGCCTATGTTTCACGCGTCATGACCTCGTGCGATTTTACACAAATATTTTCAATGAGGTAATTCTGCGGATTATTGAGAAAATCGTAAAGCTGGCAAATGCTTTCAAGTTCAATAGCTCCTAGATGATAGGGCCTAGGGCCTTCTAACCACTTCTAAAATGTTCACAAACCACGGACGCAAGACGCAGAGCCTATGCTTCGCGCGTCATGACCTCGTGCGATTTTACACTAATATTTTCAATGAGGTATTACTGCGGATTATTGAGAAAAACGTACAGCTGGCAAATGCTTTCAAGTTCAATAGCTCCTAGATGATAGGGCCTAGGGTCTTCAAACCACTTCTAAATTGTTCACAAACCACGGGCGCAAGACGCAGAGCCTATGCTTCGCGCGTCATGACCTCGTGCGATTTTACACGAATATTTCCAATCAGGTATTTCTGCGGATTATTGAGAAAAACGTACAGCTGGCAAATGCTTTCAAGTTCAATAGCTCCTAGATGATAGTGCCTAGGGCCTTCAAAACACTTCTAAATTGTTCAAAAAGCACGGGCGCAAGACGCAGAGCCTATTCTTCGCGCGTCATGACCTCGTGCGATTTTACACAAATATTTCCAATGAGGCATTTCTGCCGATTATTGAGAAAAACGTACAGCTGGCAAATGCTTTCAAGTTCAATAGCTCCTAGATGATAGGGCCTAGGGCCTTCAAACCACTTCTATATTGTTCACAAACCACGGGCGCAAGACGCAGAGCCTATGCTTCGCGCGTCATGGCCTCGTGCGATTTTACACAAATATTTCCAATGAGGTATTTCTGCGGATTATTGAGAAAAACGTACAGCTGGCAAATGCTTACAAGTTCAATAGCTCCTAGATGATAGGGCCTAGGGCCTTCAAAACACTTCTAAATTGTTCACAAACCACGGGCGCAAGACGCAGAGCCTATGTTTCGCGCGCCATGACCTCGTGCGATTTTACACGAATATTTTCAATGAGGAATTTCTGCGGATTATTGAGAAAAACGTACAGCTGGCAAATGCTTTCAAGTTCAATAGCTCCTAGATGATAGGGCTAGGGCCTTCAAACCACTTCTAAAAAGTTCACAAACCACGGCCGCAAGACGCAGAGCCTATGGTACGCGCGTCATGACCTTGTGCGATTTTACACGAATATTTTCAATGAGGTATTTCTGCCGATTATTGAAAAAAACGTACAGCTGGCAAATGCTTTCAAGTTCAATAGCTCCTAGATGCTAGATGATAGGGCCTAGGGCCTTCAAACCACTTCTAAATTGTTCACAAACCACGGGCGCAAGACGCAGAGCCTATGCTTCGCGCGTCATGACCTCGTGCGATTTTACATGAATATTTCCAATGAGGTATTTCTGCGGATTATTGAGAAAAACGTACAGCTGGCAAATGCTTTCAAGTTCAATAGCTCCTAGATGATAGGGCCTAGGGCCTTCAAACCAATTCTAAAATGTTCACAAACCACGGGCGCAAGACGCAGAGCCTATGCTTCGCGCGTCATGACCTCGTGCGATTTTACACGAATATTTTCAATGAGGTATTTCTGCGGATTATTGAGAAAAAAGTACAGCTGGCAAATGCTTTCAAGTTCAATAGCTCCTAGATGATAGGGCCTAGGGCCTTCAAAACACTTCTAAATTGTTCACAAACCACGGACGCAAGACGCAGAGCCTATGCTTCGCGCGTCATGACCTCGTGCGATTTTACACGAATATTATCAATGAGGTATTTCTGCGGATTATTGAGAAAAAAGTACAGCTGGCAAATGCTTTCAAGTTCAATAGCTCCTCGATGATAGGGCCTAGGGCCTTCAAAACACTTCTAAATTGTTCACAAACCACGGGCGCAAAACGCAAAGCCTATGTTTCGCGCGTCATGACCTCGTGCGATTTTACACTAATATTTTCAATGAGGTATTTCTGCCGATTATTGAAAAAAACGTACAGCTGGCAAATGCTTTCAAGTTCAATAGCTCCTAGATGCTAGATGATAGGGCCTAGGGCCTTCAAACCACTTCTAAATTGTTCACAAACCACGGGCAAAAGACGCAGAGCCTATGCTTCGCGCGTCATGACCTCGTGCGATTTTACACGAATATTTCCAATGAGGAATTTCTGCGGATTATTGAGAAAAACGTACACCTGGCAAATTCTTTCAAGTTCAATAGCTCCTAGATGATAGGGCCTAGGGCCTTCAAAACACTTCTAAATTGTTCACAAACCACGGACGCAAGACGCAGAGCCTATGATTCGCGCATCATGACCTCGTGCGATTTTACACGAATATTTTCAATGAGGTGTTTTTGTGGATTATTGAGAAAAACGTACAGCTGGCAAATGCTTTCAAGTTCAATAGCTCCTAGATGATAGGGCCTAGGGCCTTCAAACCACTTCTAAAATGTTCACAAACCTCGGCCGCAAGAAGCAGAGCCTATGCTTCGCGCATCATGACCTCGTGCGATTTTACACGAATATTTTCAATGAGGGATTTCCGCCGATTATTGAGAAAAACGTACAGCTGGCAAATGCTTTCAAGTTCAATAGCTCCTCGATGATAGGGCCTAGGGCCTTCAAAACACTTCTAAATTGTTCACAAACCACGGGCGCAAGACGCAGAGCCTATGTTTCACGCGTCATGACCTCGTGCGATTTTACACAAATATTTTCAATGAGGTAATTCTGCGGATTATTGAGAAAATCGTAAAGCTGGCAAATGCTTTCAAGTTCAATAGCTCCTAGATGATAGGGCCTAGGGCCTTCAAACCACTTCTAAAATGTTCACAAACCACGGACGCAAGACGCAGAGCCTATGCTTCGCGCGTCATGACCTCGTGCGATTTTACACTAACATTTTCAATGAGGTATTTCTGCGGATTATTGAGAAAAACGTACAGCTGGCAAATGCTTTCAAGTTCAATAGCTCCTAGATGATAGGGCCTAGGGCCTTGAAAACACTTCTAAATTGTTCACAAACCACGGACGCAAGACGCAGAGCCTATGATTCGCGCGTCATGACCTCGTGCGATTTTACACGAATATTTTCAATGAGGTGTTTCTGTGGATTATTGAGAAAAACGTACAGCTGGCAAATGCTTTCAAGTTCAATAGCTCCTAGATGATAGGGCCTAGGGCCTTCAAACCACTTCTAAAATGTTCACAAACCTCGGAAGCAAGACGCAGAGCCTATGTTTCGCGCGCCATGACCTCGTGCGATTTTACACGAATATTTTCAATGAGGAATTTCTGCGGATTATTGAGAAAAACGTACAGCTGGCAAATGCTTTCAAGTTCAATAGCTCCTAGATGATAGGGCTAGGGCCTTCAAACCACTTCTAAAAAGTTCACAAACCACGGCCGCAAGACGCAGAGCCTATGGTACGCGCGTCATGACCTCGTGCGATTTTACACGAATATTTTCAATGAGGTATTTCTGCCGATTATTGAAAAAAACGTACAGCTGGCAAATGCTTTCAAGTTCAATAGCTCCTAGATGCTAGATGATAGGGCCTAGGGCCTTCAAACCAATTCTAAAATGTTCACAAACCACGGGCGCAAGACGCAGAGCCTATGCTTCGCGCGTCATGACCTCGTGCGATTTTACACGAATATTTTCAATGAGGTATTTCTGCGGATTATTGAGAAAAAAGTACAGCTGGCAAATGCTTTCAAGTTCAATAGCTCCTAGATGATAGGGCCTAGGGCCTTCAAAACACTTCTAAATTGTTCACAAACCACGGACGCAAGACGCAGAGCCTATGCTTCGCGCGTCATGACCTCGTGCGATTTTACACGAATATTTTCAATGAGGTATTTCTGCGGATTATTGAGAAAAAAGTACAGCTGGCAAATGCTTTCAAGTTCAATAGCTCCTAGATGATAGGGCCTAGGGCCTTCAAAACACTTCTAAATTGTTCACAAACCACGGACGCAAAACGCAGAGCCTATGATTCGCGCGTCATGACCTCGTGCGATTTTACACGAATATTTTCAATGAGGTGTTTCTGTGGATTATTGAGAAAAACGTACAGCTGGCAAATGCTTTAAAGTTCAATAGCTCCTAGATGATAGGGCCTAGGGCCTTCAAACTACTTCTAAAATGTTCACAAACGACGGCCGCAAGACGCAGAGCCTATGCTTCGCGCGTCATGACCTTGTGCGGTTTTACACGAATATTTCCAATCAGGTATTTCTGCGGATTATTGAGAAAAACGTACAGCTGGCAAATGCTTTCAAGTTCAAAAGCTCGTAGATGATAGGGCCTAGGGCCATCAAACCACTTCTAAATTGTTCACAAACCGGGGGCGCAAGACGCAGAGCCTATGCTTCGCGCGTCATGACCTCGTGCGATTTTACACGAATATTTCCAATGAGGTATTTCTGCGGATTATTGAGAAAAACGTACAGCTGGCAAATGCTTTCAAGTTCAATAGCTCCTCGATGATAGGGCCTAGGGCCTTCAAAACACTTCTAAATTGTTCATAAACCACGGGCGCAAGACGCAGAGCCTATGTTTCGCGCGTCATGACCTCGTGCGATTTTACACGAATATTTTCAATGAGGTATTTCTGCCGATTATTGAAAAAAACGTACAGCTGGCAAATGCTTTCAAGTTCAATAGCTCCTAGATGCTAGATGATAGGGCCTAGGGCCTTCAAACCACTTCTAAATTGTTCACAAACCACGGGCATAAGACGCAGAGCCTATGCTTCGCGCGTCATGACCTCGTGCGATTTTACACGAATATTTCCAATGAGGAATTTCTGCGGATTATTGAGAAAAACGTACAGCTGGCAAATGCTTTCAAGTTCCATAGCTCCTAGATGATAGGGCCTAGGGCCTTCAAACCAATTCTAAAATGTTCACAAACCACGGCCGCAAGACGCAGAGCCTATGCTTCGCGCGTCATGACCTCGTGCGATTTTACACGAATATTTTCAATGAGGTATTTCTGCGGATTATTGAGAAAAAAGTACAGCTGGCAAATGCTTTCAAGTTCAATAGCTCCTAGATGATAGGGCCTAGGGCCTTCAAAACACTTCTAAATTGTTCACAAACCACGGACGCAAGACGCAGAGCCTATGATTCGCGCATCATGACCTCGTGCGATTTTACACGAATATTTTCAATGAGGGATTTCCGCCGATTATTGAGAAAAACGTACAGCTGGCAAATGCTTTCAAGTTCAATAGCTCCTCGATGATAGGGCCTAGGGCCTTCAAAACACTTCTAAATTGTTCACAAACCACGGGCGCAAGACGCAGAGCCTATGTTTCACGCGTCATGACCTCGTGCGATTTTACACAAATATTTTCAATGAGGTAATTCTGCGGATTATTGAGAAAATCGTAAAGCTGGCAAATGCTTTCAAGTTCAATAGCTCCTAGATGATAGGGCCTAGGGCCTTCAAACCACTTCTAAATTGTTCACAAACCACGGGCGCAAGACGCAGAGCCTATGCTTCGCGCGTCATGACCTCATGCGATTTTACACGAATATTTCCAATGAGGAATTTCTGCGAATTATTGAGAAAAACGTACAGCTGGCAAATGCTTTCAAGTTCAATAGCACCTAGATGATAGGGCCTAGGGCCATCAAAACAATTCTAAATTGTTCACAAACCACGGGCGCAAGACGCAGAGCCTATGCTTCGCGCGTCATGACCTTGTGCGATTTTACACGAATATTTTCAATGAGGAATTTCTGCGGATTATTGAGAAAAACGTACAGCTGGCAAATGCTTTCAAGTTCAATAGCTCTTAGATGATAGGGCCTAGGGCCTTCAAAACACTTTTAAATTGTTCACAAACCACGGCCGCAAGACGCAGAGCCTATGCTTCGACCGTCATGACCTCGTGCGATTTTACACGAATATTTCCAATCAGGTATTTCTGCGGATTATTGAGAAAAACGTACAGCTGGCAAATGCTTTCAAGTTCAAAAGCTCGTAGATGATAGGGCCTAGGGCCATCAAACCACTTCTAAATTGTTCACAAACCAGGGGCGCAAGACGCAGAGCCTATGCTTCGCGCGTCATGACCTCGTGCGATTTTACACGAATATTTCCAATGAGGTATTTCTGCGGATTATTGAGAAAAACGTACAGCTGGCAAATGCTTTCAAGTTCAATAGCTCCTCGATGATAGGGCCTAGGGCCTTCAAAACACTTCTAAATTGTTCATAAACCACGGGCGCAAGACGCAGAGCCTATGTTTCGCGCGTCATGACCTCGTGCGATTTTACACAAATATTTTCAATGAGGTATTTCTGCCGATTATTGAAAAAAACGTACAGCTGGCAAATGCTTTCAAGTTCAATAGCTCCTAGATGCTAGATGATAGGGCCTAGGGCCTTCAAACCACTTCTAAATTGTTCACAAACCACGGGCATAAGACGCAGAGCCTATGCTTCGCGCGTCATGACCTCGTGCGATTTTACACGAATATTTCCAATGAGGAATTTCTGCGGATTATTGAGAAAAACGTACAGCTGGCAAATGCTTTCAAGTTCCATAGCTCCTAGATGATAGGGCCTAGGGCCTTCAAACCAATTCTAAAATGTTCACAAACCACGGCCGCAAGACGCAGAGCCTATGCTTCGCGCGTCATGACCTCGTGCGATTTTACACGAATATTTTCAATGAGGTATTTCTGCGGATTATTGAGAAAAAAGTACAGCTGGCAAATGCTTTCAAGTTCAATAGCTCCTAGATGATAGGGCCTAGGGCCTTCAAAACACTTCTAAATTGTTCACAAACCACGGACGCAAGACGCAGAGCCTATGATTCGCGCATCATGACCTCGTGCGATTTTACACGAATATTTTCAATGAGGTGTTTCTGTGGATTATTGAGAAAAACGTACAGCTGGCAAATGCTTTCAAGTTCAATAGCTCCTTGATGATAGGGCCTAGGGCCTTCAAACCACTTCTAAAATGTTCACAAACCTCGGCCGCAAGAAGCAGAGCCTATGCTTCGCGCGTCATGACCTCGTGCGATTTTACACGAATATTTTCAATGAGGGATTTCCGCCGATTATTGAGAAAAACGTACAGCTGGCAAATGCTTTCAAGTTCAATAGCTCCTCGATGATAGGGCCTAGGGCCTTCAAAACACTTCTAAATTGTTCACAAACCACGGGCGCAAGACGCAGAGCCTATGTTTCACGCGTCATGACCTCGTGCGATTTTACACAAATATTTTCAATGAGGTAATTTTGCGGATTATTGAGAAAATCGTAAAGCTGGCAAATGCTTTCAAGTTCAATAGCTCCTAGATGATAGGGCCTAGGGCCTTCAAACCACTTCTAAATTGTTCACAAACCACGGGCGCAAGACGCAGAGCCTATGCTTCGCGCGTCATGACCTCATGCGATTTTACACGAATATTTCCAATGAGGAATTTCTGCGAATTATTGAGAAAAACGTACAGCTGGCAAATGCTTTCAAGTTCAATAGCACCTAGATGATAGGGCCTAGGGCCATCAAAACAATTCTAAATTGTTCACAAACCACGGGCGCAAGACGCAGAGCCTATGCTTCGCGCGTCATGACCTTGTGCGATTTTACACGAATATTTTCAATGAGGAATTTCTGCGGATTATTGAGAAAAACGTACAGCTGGCAAATGCTTTCAAGTTCAATAGCTCTTAGATGATAGGGCCTAGGGCCTTCAAAACACTTTTAAATTGTTCACAAACCACGGCCGCAAGACGCAGAGCCTATGCTTCGACCGTCATGACCTCGTGCGATTTTACACGAATATTTTCAATGAGGTATTTCTGCCGATTATTGAGAAAAACGTACAGCTGGCAAATGCATTCAAGTTCAATAGCTCCTAGATGATAGGGCCTAGGGCCTTCAAACCACTTCTAAATTGTTCACAAACCACGGGCGCAAGACGCAGAGTCTATGCTTCGCGCGTCATGACCTCGTGCGATTTTACACGAATATTTCCAATGAGGTATTTCTGCGAATTATTGAGAAAAACGTACAGCTGGCAAATGCTTTTAAGTTCAATAGCACCTAGATGATAGGGCCTAGGGCCTTCAAAACAATTCTAAATTGTTCACAAACCAAGGGCGCAAGACGCAGAGCCTATGCTTCGCGCGTCATGACCTTGTGCGATTTTAAACAAATATTTTCAATGAGGTATTTCTGTGGATTATTGAGAAAAAAGAACAGCTGGCAAATGCTTTCAAGTTCAATAGCTCCTAGATGATAGGGCCTAGGGCCTTCAACACACTAATAAATTGTTCAAGTACCACGGGCGCAAGATGCAGAGACTATGTTTCGCGCGTCATGACCTCGTGCGATTTTTCACGAATATTTTCAATGAGGTATTTCTGCCGAATATTGAGCAAAACGTACAGCTGGCAAATGCTTTCAAGTTCAATAGCTCCTAGATGATAGGGCCTAGGGCCTTTAAACCACTTGTAAAATGTTCACAAACCACGGGCGCAAGACGCAGAGCCTATGCTTCGCGCGTCATGACCTCGTGCGATTTTACACGAATATTTTCAAGGAGGTATTTCTGCGGATTATTGAGAAAAACGTACAGCTGGCATATGCTTTCAAGTTCAATAGAGCCTAGATGATAGGTCCTAGGGCCTTCAAAACACTTCTAAAATGTTCACAAACCACGGCCGCAAGACGCAGAGCCTATGCTTCGCGCGTCATGACCTCGTGCGATTTTACACGAATATTTCCAATTAGGTATTTCTGCGGATTATTGAGAAAAACGTACAGCTGGCAAATGCTTTCAAGTTCAATAGCTCCTAGATGATAGGGCCTAGGGCCTTCAAACCACATCTAAATTGTTCACAAACCACGGGCGCAAGACGCAGAGCCTATGTTTCGCGCGTCATGACCTCGTGCGATCTTACACGAATATTTCCAATGAGGTATTTCTGCGGATTATTAAGAAAAACGTACAGCTGGCAAATGCTATCAAGTTCAATAGCTCCTAGATAATAGGGCCTAGGGCCTTCAAACCACTTGTAAAATGTTCACAAACCACGGGCGCAAGACGCAGAGCCTATGTTTCGCGCGTCATGACCTCGTGCGATTTTACACGAATATTTCCAATGAGGTATTTCTGCGGATTATTGAGAAAAAAGTACAGCTGGCAAATGCTTTCAAGTTCAATAGCTCCTAGATGATAGGGCCTAGGGCCTTCAAACCACTTCTAAAATGTTCACAAACCATGGGCGCAAGACACAGATCCTATAATTTGTGCGTCATGACCTCGTGCGATTTTACACAAATATTTGCAATGAGGTATTTCTGCCGATTGTTGAGAAAAACGTACAGCTGGCAAATGCTTTCAAGTTCAATAGCTCCTAGATGATAGGGCTTAGGACCATCAAAACACTTCTAAATTTTTCACAAACCACGGGCGCAAGACGCAGAGCCTATGTTTTGCGCGCCATGACCTCGTGCGATTTTACACGAATATTTCCAATGAGGTATTTCTGCGGATTATTGAGAAAAACGTACAGCTGGCAAATGCTTTCAAGTTCAATAGCTCCAAGATGATAGGGCCGAGGGCCTTCAAAACACTTCTAAATTTTTCACAAACCACGGCCGCAAGACGCAGAGCCTATGTTTCGCGCGTCCTGACCTCGTGCGATTTTACACGAATATTTTCAATGAGGTATTTCTGCCGATTATTGAGAAAAACGTACAGCTGGCAAATGCTTTCAAGTTCAATAGCTCCTAGATGATAGGGCCTAGGGCCTTCAAACCACTTCTAAAATGTTCACAAACCACGGGCGCAAGACGCAGAGCCTATGTTTCACGCGTCATGACCTCGTGCGATTTTACACGAATATTTTCAATGAGGTATTTCTGCTGATTATTGAGAAAAACGTACAGCTGGCAAATGCTTTCAAGTTCAATCGCTCCTAGATGATAGGGCCTAGGGCCTTCAAAACACTTCTAAATTGTTCACAAACCAAGGGCGCAAGACGCAGAGCCTATGATCCGCGCGTCATGACCTCGTGCGATTTTACACGAATATTTCCAATGAGGAATTTCTGCGGATTATTGAGAAAAAAGTACAGCTGGCAAATGCTTTCAAGTTCAATAGCTCCTAGATGATAGGGCCTAGGGCCTTCAAACCACTTCTAAAATGTTCACAAACCACGGGCGCAAGACACAGATCCAATAATTCGCGCGTCATGACCTCGTGCGATTTTACACGAATATTTCCAATGAGGTATTTCTGCCGATTGTTGAGAAATACGTGCAGCTGGCAAATTCTTTCAAGTTCAATAGCTCCTAGATGATAGGGCCGAGGGCCTTCAAAACTCTTCTAAATTTTTCACAAACCACGGCCGCAAGACGCAGAGCCTATGCTTTGCGCGTCATGACCTCGTGCGATTATACACGAATATATTCAATGAGGTATTTCTGCCGATTATTGAGAAAAAAGAACAGCTGGCAAATGCTTTCAAGTTCAATAGCTCCTAGATGATAGGGCCGAGGGCCTTCAAAACACTTCTAAATTTTTCACAAACCACGGCCGCAAGACGCAGAGCCTATGTTTCGCGCGTCATGACCTCGTGCGATTCTACACGAAGATTTTCAATGAGGTATTTCTGCGGATTATTGAGAAAAACGTACAGCCTGCAAATGCTTTCAACTTCAATAGCTCCTAGATGATAGGGCCTTGGGGCTTCAAAACACTTCTAAATTGTTCACAAACCACGGGCGCAAGACGCAGAGCCTATGTTTCGCGCGTCATGACTTCGTGCGATTTTACACGAATATTTCCAATGAGGTATTTCTGCGGATTATTGAGAAAAACGTACAGCTGGCAAATGCTTTCAAGTTCAATAGCTCCTAGATAATAGGGACTAGGGCATTCAAACCACTTCTAAATTGGTCACAAACCACGGGCGCAAGACGCAGAGCCTATGCTTCGCGCGTCATGACCTCGTGCGATTTTACACGAATATTTCCAATGAGGTATTTCTGCGAATTATTGAGAAAAACGTACAGCTGGCAAATGCTTTCAAGTTCAATAGCACCTAGATGATAGGGCCTAAGGCCGTCAAAACAATTCTAAATTGTTCACAAACCACGGGCGCAAGACGCAGAGCCTATGCTTCGCGCGTCATGACCTTATGCGATTTTACACAAAGGTTTTCAATGAGGTATTTATGCCGATTATTGAGAAAAAAGTACAGCTGGCAAATGCTTTCAAGTTCAATAGCTCCAAGATGATAGGGCCTAGGGCCTTCAAACCACTTCTAAAATGTTCACAAACCACGGGCGCAAGACGCAGAGCCTATGCTTCGCGCGTCATGACCTCGTGCGATTTTACACGAATATTTCCAATGAGGTATTTCTGCGGATTATTGAGAAAAACGTACAGCTGGCAAATGCTTTCAAGTTCAATAGCTCCTAGATGATAGGGCCTAGGGCCTTCAAAACACTTCTAAATTGTTCAAAAACCACGGGCGCAAGACGCAGAGCCTATGTTTCGCGCGTCATGACCCCGTGCGATTTTACACGAATATGTCCAATGAGGTATTTCTGCGAATTATTGAGAAAAATGTACAGCTGGCAAATGCTTTCAAGTTCAATAGCTCCTAGATGATAGGGCCTAGGGTGTTCTAACCACTTCTAAAATGTTCACAATCCACGGCCGCAAGACGCAGAGCCTATGCTTCGCGCTTCATGACCTCGTGCGATTTTACACGAATATTTTCAATGAGGTATTTCTGCCGATTATTGAGAAAAACGTACAGCTGGCAAATGCTTTCAAGTTCAATAGCTCCTAGATGATAGGGCCTAGGGCCTTCAAACCACTTCTAAAATGTTCACAAACCACGGGCGCAAGACGCAGAGCCTATGCTCCGCGCGTCATGACCTCGTGCGATTTTACACGAATATTTTCAATGAGGTATTTCTGCCGATTATTGAGAAAAACGTACAGCTGGCAAATGCTTTTAAGTTCAATAGCTCCTAGATGATAGGGCCTAGGGCCTTCAAACCACTTCTAAAATGTTCACAAACCACGGCCGCAAGACGCAGATCCTATGCTTTGCGCGTCATGACCTCGTGCGATTTTACACGAATATTTCCAATGAGGTATTTCTGCGGATTATTGAGAAAAACGTACAGCTGGCAAATGCTTTCAAGTTCAATAGCTCCTAGATGATAGGGCCTAGGGCATCCAAAACACTTCTAAAATGTTCACAAACCACGGCCGCAATACGCAGAGCCTTTGCTTCGCGCGGCATGAACTCGTGCGATTTTACACGAATATTTTCAATGAGGTATTTCTGCGGATAATTGAGAAAAACGTACAGCTGGCAAATGCTTTCAAGTTCAATAGCTCCTAGATGATAGGGCCTAGGGCCTTCAAAACACTTCTAAAATGTTCACAAACCACGGCCGCAAGACGCAGAGCCTATGCTTCGCGCGTCATGACCTCGTGCGATTTTACACAAATATTTTCAATGAGGTATTTCTGCGGATAATTGAGAAAAACGTACAGCTGGCAAATGCTTTCAAGTACAATAGCTCCTAGATGATAGGGCCTAGGGCCTTCAAACCACTTCTAAAATGTTCACAAACCACGAGCGCAAGACACAGAGCCTGTGCTTCGCGCGTCATGACCTTGTGCGATTTTACACAAATATTTCCAATGAGGTATTTCTGCGGATTATTGAGAAAAACGTACAGCTGGCAAATGCTTTCAAGTTAATAGCTCCTAGATGATAGGGCCTTGGGCCTTCAAAACACTTCTAAATTGTTCAAAAACCACGGGCGCAAGACGCAGAGCCTATGTTTCGCGCGTCATGACCCCGTGCGATTTAACACGAATATGTCCAATGAGGTATTTCTGCGAATTATTGAGAAAAACGTACAGCTGGCAAATGCTTTCAAGTTCAATAGCTCCTAGATGATAGGGCCTAGGGTGTTCTAACCACTTCTAAAATGTTCACAAACCACGGCCGCAAGACGCAGAGCCTATGCTTCGCGCTTCATGACCTCGTGCGATTTTACACGAATATTTTCAATGAGGTATTTCTGCCGATTATTGAGAAAAACGTACAGCTGGCAAATGCTTTCATGTTCAATAGCTCCTAGATGATAGGGCCTAGGGCCTTCAAACCACTTCTAAAATGTTCACAAACCACGGGCGCAAGAAGCAGAGCCTATGCGTCGCGTGTCATGACCTCGTGCGATTTTACACGAATATTATCAATGAGGTATTTCTGAGGATAATTGAGAAAAACGTTCAGCTGGCAAATGCTTTCAAGTTCAATAGCTCCTAGATGATAGGGCTTAGGGCCTTCAAACCACTTCTAAATTGTTCACAAACCACGGGCGCAAGAAGCAGAGCCTATGCTTCGCGCGTCATGATCTCGTGCGATTTTACACGTATATTTTCAATGAGGTATTTCTGCGGATTATTGAGAAAAACGTACAGCTGGCAAATGCTTTCATGTTCAATAGCTCCTAGATGATAGGGCCTAGGGCCTTCAAACCACTTCTAAAATGTTCAAAAACCACGGCCGCAAGACGCAGAGCCTATGCTTCGCGCGTCATGACCTCGTGCGATTTTACACGAATATTTCTAATGAGGTATTTCTGCGGATTATAGAGAAAAACGTACAGCTGGCAAATGCTTTCAAGTTCAATAACTCCTAGATGATAGGGCCTAGGGCCTTCAAACCACTTCTAAAATGTTCACAAACCACGGCCGCAAGACGTAGAGCCTATGCTTCGCGCGCCATGACCTCGTGCGATTTTACACAAATATTTCCAATGAGGTATTTCTGCGGATTATAGAGAAAAACGTACAGCTGGCAAATGCTTTCAAGTTCAATAGCTCCTAGATGATAGGGCCTAGGGCCTTCAAAACACTTCTAAAATGTTCACAAACCACGGCCGCAAGACGCAGAGCCCATGCTTCGCGCGTCATGACCTCGTGCGATTTTACACGAATATTTTCAATGAGGTATTTCTGCGGATTATTGAGAAAAACATACAGCTGGCAAATGCTTTCAAGTTCAATAGCTCCTAGATGATAGGGCCTAGGGCCTTCAAAACACTTCTAAATTGTTCACAAACCACGGGCGCAAGACGCAGAGCCTATCTTTCGCGCGTCATGACCTCGTGCGATTTTACACGTATATTTTCAATGAGGTATTTCTGCGGATTATTGAGAAAAACGTACAGCTGGCAAATGCTTTCATGTTCAATAGCTCCTAGATGATAGGGCCTAGGGCCTTCAAACCACTTCTAAAATGTTCACAAACCACGGGCGCAAGAAGCAGAGCCTATGCGTCGCGTGTCATGACCTCGTGCGATTTTACACGAATATTATCAATGAGGTATTTCTGAGGATAATTGAGAAAAACGTTCAGCTGGCAAATGCTTTCAAGTTCAATAGCTCCTAGATGATAGGGCTTAGGGCCTTCAAACCACTTCTAAATTGTTCACAAACCACGGGCGCAAGAAGCAGAGCCTATGCTTCGCGCGTCATGATCTCGTGCGATTTTACACGAATATTTTCAATGAGGTATTTCTGCCGATTATTGAGAAAAACGTACAGCTGGCAAATGCTTTCAAGTTCAATAGCTCCTAGATGATAGGGCCCAGGGCCTTCAAACTTCTTCTAAATTGTTCACAAACCACGGGCGCAAGACGCAGAGCCTATGCGTCGCGTGTCATAACCTCGTGCGATTTTACACAAATATTATCATTGAGGTATTTCTGCGGATTATTGAGAAAAACGTACAGCTGGCAAATGCTTTCAAGTTCAATAGCTCCTAGATGATAGGGCCTAGGGCCTTCAAAACACTTCTAAAATGTTCACAAACCACGGCCGCAAGACACAGAGCCTATGCTTCGCGCGCCATGACCTCGTGCGATTTTACACGAATATTTTCAAAGAGGTATTTCTGCCGATTATTGAGAAAAAAGTACAGCTGGCAAATGCTTTCAAGTTCAATAGCTCCTAGATGATAGGGCCTAGGGCCTTCAAACCACTTCTAAAATGTTCACAAACCACGGGCGCAAGACGCAGAGCCTATGCTTCGCGCGTCATGATCTCGTGCGATTTTACACGAATATTTTCAATGAGGTATTTCTGCGGATTATTGAGAAAAACGTACAGCTGGCAAATGCTTTCAAGTTCAATAGCTCCTAGATGATAGGGCCTAGGGCCTTCAAACCAGTTCTAAATATTTCACAAACCACGGGCGCAAGACGCAGAGCCTATGCTTCGCGCGTCATGACCTCGTGCGATTTTACACGAATATTTTCAATGAGGTATTTCTGCCGATTATTGAGAAAAACGTACAGCTGGCAAATGCTTTCAAGTTCAATAGCTCCTAGATGATAGGGCCTAGGGCCTTCAAACCACTTCTAAAATGTTCACAAACCACGGCCGCAAGACGCAGAGCCTATGATTCGTGCGTCATGACCTCGTGCGATTTTACATGAATATTTCCAATGAGGTATTTCTGCGGATTATTGAGAAAAACGTACAGCTGGCAAATGCTTTCATGTTCAATAGCTCCTAGATGATAAGGCCTAGGGCCTTCAAAACACTTCTAAAATGTTCACAAACCACGGCCGCAAGACGCAGACCCCATGCTTCGCGCGTCATGACCTCGTGCGATTTTACACGAATATTTTCAATGAGGTATTTCTGCGGATTATTGAGAAAAACATACAGCTGGCAAATGCTTTCAAGTTCAATAGCTCCTAGATGATAGGGCCTAGGGCCTTCAAAACACTTCTAAATTGTTCACAAACCACGGGCGCAAGACGCAGAGCCTATCTTTCGCGCGTCATGACCTCGTGCGATTTTACACGTATATTTTCAATGAGGTATTTCTGCGGATTATTGAGAAAAACGTACAGCTGGCAAATGCTTTCATGTTCAATAGCTCCTAGATGATAGGGCCTAGGGCCTTCAAACCACTTCTAAAATGTTCACAAACCACGGGCGCAAGAAGCAGAGCCTATGCGTCGCGTGTCATGACCTCGTGCGATTTTACACGAATATTATCAATGAGGTATTTCTGAGGATAATTGAGAAAAACGTTCAGCTGGCAAATGCTTTCAAGTTCAATAGCTCCTAGATGATAGGGCTTAGGGCCTTCAAACCACTTCTAAATTGTTCACAAACCACGGGCGCAAGAAGCAGAGCCTATGCTTCGCGCGTCATGATCTCGTGCGATTTTACACGAATATTTTCAATGAGGTATTTCTGCCGATTATTGAGAAAAACGTACAGCTGGCAAATGCTTTCAAGTTCAATAGCTCCTAGATGATAGGGCCCAGGGCCTTCAAACTTCTTCTAAATTGTTCACAAACCACGGGCGCAAGACGCAGAGCCTATGCGTCGCGTGTCATAACCTCGTGCGATTTTACACAAATATTATCATTGAGGTATTTCTGCGGATTATTGAGAAAAACGTACAGCTGGCAAATGCTTTCAAGTTCAATAGCTCCTAGATGATAGGGCCTAGGGCCTTCAAAACACTTCTAAAATGTTCACAAACCACGGCCGCAAGACACAGAGCCTATGCTTCGCGCGCCATGACCTCGTGCGATTTTACACGAATATTTTCAAAGAGGTATTTCTGCCGATTATTGAGAAAAAAGTACAGCTGGCAAATGCTTTCAAGTTCAATAGCTCCTAGATGATAGGGCCTAGGGCCTTCAAACCACTTCTAAAATGTTCACAAACCACGGGCGCAAGACGCAGAGCCTATGCTTCGCGCGTCATGATCTCGTGCGATTTTACACGAATATTTTCAATGAGGTATTTCTGCTGATTATTGAGAAAAACGTACAGCTGGCAAATGCTTTCAAGTTCAATAGCTCCTAGATGATAGGGCCTAGGGCCTTCAAACCAGTTCTAAATATTTCACAAACCACGGGCGCAAGACGCAGAGCCTATGCTTCGCGCGTCATGACCTCGTGCGATTTTACACGAATATTTTCAATGAGGTATTTCTGCCGATTATTGAGAAAAACGTACAGCTGGCAAATGCTTTCAAGTTCAATAGCTCCTAGATGATAGGGCCTAGGGCCTTCAAACCACTTCTAAAATGTTCACAAACCACGGCCGCAAGACGCAGAGCCTATGCTTCGCACGTCATGACCTCGTGCGATTTTACACAAATATTTTCAATGAGGTAATTCTGCGGATGATTGAGAAAAACGTACAGCTGGCAAATGCTTTCAAGTTCAATAGCTCCTAGATGATAGGGCCTAGGGCCTTCAAACCACTTCTAAAATGTTCACAAACCACGGCGGCAAGACGAAGAGCCTATGCTTCGCGCGTCATGACCTCGTGCAATTTTACACGAATATTTTCAATGAGGTATTTCTGCCGATTATTGAGAAAAACGTACAGCTGCCAAATGCTTTCAAGTTCAATAGCTCCTAGATGATACGGCCTAGGGCCTTCAAAACACTTCTAAATTGTTCACAAACCACGGGCGCATGACGCAGAGCCTATGTTTCGCGCGTCATGACCTCGTGCTATTTTACACGAATATTTTCAATGAGGTATTTCGGCCGATTATTGAGAAAAACATAGAGCTGGCAAATGCTTTCAAGATCAATAGCTCCTAGATGATAGGGCCTAGGGCCTTCAAATCACTTCTAAAATGTTCACAAACCACGGGCGCAAGACGCAGAGTCTATGTTTCGCGCGTCATGACCTCGTGCGATTTTACACGAATATTTTCAATGAGGTATATCTGCCGATTATTGAGAAAAACGTACAGCAGGCAAATACTTTCAAGATCAATAGCTCCTAGATGATAGGGCCTAGGGCCTTCAAATCACTTCTAAAATGTTCACAAACCACGGCCGCAAGACGCAGAGCCGATGTTTCGCGCGTCATGACCTCGTGCGATTTTACACGAATATTTTCAATGAGGTATTTCTGCCGATTATTGAGAAAAACATACAGCTGCCAAATGCTTTCAAGTTCAATAGCTCCTAGATGATACGGCCTAGGGCCTTCAAAACACTTCTAAATTGTTCACAAACCACGGGCGCAAGACGCAGAGCCTATGCTTCGCGCGTCATGACCTCGTGCGATTTTACACGAATATTTTCAAAGAGGTATTTCTGCGGATTATTGAGAAAATCGTACAGCTGGCAAATGCTTTCAAGATCAATAGCTCCGAGATGATAGGGCCTAGGGCCATCAAACTACTTCTAAAATGTTCACAAACCGTGGTCGCAAGACGAAGAGTCTATGCTTTGCGCGTCATGACCTCGTACGATTTTACACGAATATTATCAATGAGGTATTTCTGCCGATTATTGAGAAAAACGTACAGCTGGCAAATGCTTTCAAGTTTAATAGCTCCTAGATGATACGGCCTAGGGCCTTCAAAACACTTCTAAATTGTTCACAAACCATGGGCGCAAGACGCAGAGCCTATGTTTCGCGCGTCATGACCTCGTGCGATTATATACGAATATTTTCAAAGAGGAATTTCTGCGGATTATTGAGAAAAACGTACAGCTGGCAAATGCTTTCAAGATCAATAGCTCCTAGATGATAGGGCCTAGGGCCTTCAAACCACTTCTAAAATGTTCACAAACCACGGCGGCAAGACGAAGAGCCTATGCTTCGCGCGTCATGACCTTGTGCGATTTTACACGAATATTTTCAAAGAGGTATTTCTGCCGATTATTGAGAAAAACGTACAGCTGCCAAATGCTTTCAAGCTCAATAGCTCCTAGATGATATGGCCTAGGGCCTTCAAAACACTTCTAAATTGTTCACAAACCACGGGCGCAAGACGCAGAGCCTATGTTTCGCGCGACAAGACCTCGTGCGATTTTACACGAATATTTTCAATGAGGTATATCCGCGGATTTTTGAGAAAAACGTACAGCTGGCAAATGCTTTCAAGATCAATAGCTCCTAGATGATAGGGCCTAGGGCCTTCAAACGACTTCTAAAATGTTCACAAACCACGGCCGCAAGACGCAGAGCCTATGTTTCGCGCGTCATGACCTCGTGCGATTTTACACGAATATTTTCAATGAGGTATATCTGCCGAATATTGAGAAAAACGTACAGCTGGCAAATGCTTTCAAGATCAATAGCTCCTAGATGATAGGGCCTAGGGCCTTCAAACCACTTCTAAAATGTTCACAAACCACGGCCGCAAGACGAAGAGCCTATGCTTTGCGCGTCATGACCTCGTACGATTTTACACGAATATTTTCAATGAGGTATTTCTGCCGATTATTGAGAAAAACGTACAGCTGGCAAATGCTTTCAAGTTTAATAGCTCCTAGATGATACGGCCTAGGGCCTTCAAACCACTTCTAAAATGTTCACAAACCTCGGCCGCAAGAAGCAGAGCCTATGCTTCGCGCGCCATGACCTCGTGCGATTTTACACGAATATTTCCAATGAGGTATTTCTGCCGATTATTGAGAAAAACGTACAGCTGGCAAATGCTTTCAAGTTCAATAGCTCCTAGATGATAGGGCCTAGGGCCATGAAACCACTTCTAAATTGTTCACAAACCACGGGCGCAAGACGCAGAGCCTATGCTTCGCGCGTCATGACCTCGTGCGATTTTACACAAATATTTTCAATGAGGTATTTATGCGGATTATTGAGAAAAACGTACAGCTGGCAAATGCTTTCAAGTTCAATAGCTCGTAGATGATAGGGCCTAGGGCCTTCAACACACTTCTAAAATGTTCACAAACAACGGCCGCAAGAGTCAGAGCCTATGCTTCGCGCGTCATGACCTCGTGCGATTTTACACGAATATTTCCAATGAGGTATTTCTGCCGATTATTGAGAAAAACGTACAGCTGGCAAATGCTTTCAAGTTCAATTGCTCCTAGATGATAGGGCCTGGGGCCTTCAAACCACTTCTAAATTGTTCACAAACCACGGGCGCAAGACGCAGAGCCTATGCTTCGCGCATCATGACCTCGTGCGATTTTACACGAATATTTCCAATGAGGTATTTCTGCGGATTATTGAGAAAAACGTACAGCTGGCAAATGCTTTCAAGTTCAATAGCTCCTAGAGGATAGGGCCTAGGGCCTTCAAAACACTTCTAAATTGTTCACAAACCACGGGCGCAAGACGCAGAGCCTATGCTTCGTGCGTCATGACCTCGTGCGATTTTACACGAATACTTTCAATGAGGTATTTCTGCCGATTATTGAGAAAAACGTACAGCTGGCAAATGCTTTCAAGTTCAATAGCTCCTAGATGATAGGGCCTAGGGCCTTCAAACCACTTCAAAATTGCAAACAAACCACGGGCGCAAGACGCAGAGCCAATGCTTCGCGCGTCATGACCTCGTGCGATTTTACAGGAATATTTTCAATGAGGTATTTCTGCGGATTATTGAGAAAAACGTACAGCTGGCAAATGCTTTCAAGTTCAATAGCTCCTAGATGATAGGGCTTAGGGCCTTCAAACCACTTCTAAATTGTTCACAAACCACGGGCGCAAGACGCAGAGCCTATGCTTCGCGCGTCATGACCTCGTGCGATTTTACACAAATATTTCCAATGAGGTATTTCTGCGGATTATTGAGAAAAACGTACAGCTGGCAAATGCTTTCAAGTTCAATAGCTCCTAGATGATAGGGCCTAGGGCCTTC
Organism: Anguilla pacifica; assembly: GCA_039654925.1. Lineage (NCBI taxonomy): Eukaryota > Metazoa > Chordata > Actinopteri > Anguilliformes > Anguillidae > Anguilla > Anguilla pacifica. Next base: position 10,893,351 of record CM077296.1, read on the forward strand.
AAACCACTTCTAAAATGTTCACAAACCACGGCCACAAGACGCAGAGCCTATGCTTCGCGCGTCATGACCTCGTGCGATATTACACAAATATTTCCAATGAGGTATTTCTGCGGATTATAGAGAAAAACGTACAGCTGGCAAATGCTTTCAAGTTCAATAACTCCTAGATGATAGGGCCTAGGGCCTTCAAACCACTTCTAAAATGTTCACAAACCACGGCCGCAAGACGTAGAGCCTATGCTTCGCGCGCCATGACCTCGTGCGATTTTACACGAATATTTCCAATGAGGTATTTCTGCGGATTATAGAGAAAAACGTACAGCTGGCAAATGCTTTCAAGTTCAATAGCTCCTAGATGATAGGGCCTAGGGCCTTCAAAACACTTCTAAAATGTTCACAAACCACGGCCGCAAGACGCAGAGCCCATGCTTCGCGCGTCATGACCTCGTGCGATTTTACACGAATATTTTCAATGAGGTATTTCTGCGGATTATTGAGAAAAACATACAGCTGGCAAATGCTTTCAAGTTCAATAGCTCCTAGATGATAGGGCCTAGGGCCTTCAAAACACTTCTAAATTGTTCACAAACCACGGGCGCAAGACGCAGAGCCTATCTTTCGCGCGTCATGACCTCGTGCGATATTACACGTATATTTTCAATGAGGTATTTCTGCGGATTATTGAGAAAAACGTACAGCTGGCAAATGCTTTCATGTTCAATAGCTCCTAGATGATAGGGCCTAGGGCCTTCAAACCACTTCTAAAATGTTCACAAACCACGGGCGCAAGAAGCAGAGCCTATGCGTCGCGTGTCATGACCTCGTGCGATTTTACACGAATATTATCAATGAGGTATTTCTGAGGATAATTGAGAAAAACGTTCAGCTGGCAAATGCTTTCAAGTTCAATAGCTCCTAGATGATAGGGCTTAGGGCCTTCAAACCACTTCTAAATTGTTCACAAACCACGGGCGCAAGAAGCAGAGCCTATGCTTCGCGCGTCATGATCTTGTGCGATTTTACACGAATATTTCCAATGAGGTATTTCTGCGGATTATAGAGAAAAACGTACAGCTGGCAAATGCTTTCAAGTTCAATAACTCCTAGATGATAGGGCCTAGGGCCTTCAAACCACTTCTAAAATGTTCACAAACCACGGCCGCAAGACGTAGAGCCTATGCTTCGCGCGCCATGACCTCGTGCGATTTTACACAAATATTTCCAATGAGGTATTTCTGCGGATTATAGAGAAAAACGTACAGCTGGCAAATGCTTTCAAGTTCAATAGCTCCTAGATGATAGGGCCTAGGGCCTTCAAAACACTTCTAAAATGTTCACAAACCACGGCCGCAAGACGCAGAGCCCATGCTTCGCGCGTCATGACCTCGTGCGATTTTACACGAATATTTTCAATGAGGTATTTCTGCGGATTATTGAGAAAAACATACAGCTGGCAAATGCTTTCAAGTTCAATAGCTCCTAGATGATAGGGCCTAGGGCCTTCAAAACACTTCTAAATTGTTCACAAACCACGGGCGCAAGACGCAGAGCCTATCTTTCGCGCGTCATGACCTCGTGCGATTTTACACGTATATTTTCAATGAGGTATTTCTGCGGATTATTGAGAAAAACGTACAGCTGGCAAATGCTTTCAAGTTCAATAGCTCCTAGATGATAGGGCCCAGGGCCTTCAAACCACTTCTAAAATGTTCACAAACCACGGGCGCAAGACGCAGAGCCTATGCGTCGCGTGTCATAACCTCGTGCGATTTGACACAAATAGTATCATTGAGGTATTTCTGCGGATTATTGAGAAAAACGTACAGCTGGCAAATGCTTTCAAGTTCAATAGCTCCTAGATGATAGGGCCTAGGGCCTTCAAACCACTTCTAAAATGTTCACAAACCACGGCCGCAAGACACAGAGCCTATGCTTCGCGCGCCATGATCTCGTGCGATTTTACACGAATATTTTCAAAGAGGTATTTCTGCCGATTATTGAGAAAAAAGTACAGCTGGCAAATGCTTTCAAGTTCAATAGCTCCTAGATGATAGGGCCTAGGGCCTTCAAACCACTTCTAAAATGTTCAAAAACCACGGCCGCAAGACGCAGAGCCTATGCTTCGCGCGTCATGACCTCGTGCGATTTTACACGAATATTTCCAATGAGGTATTTCTGCGGATTATAGAGAAAAACGTACAGCTGGCAAATGCTTTCAAGTTCAATAACTCCTAGATGATAGGGCCTAGGGCCTTCAAACCACTTCTAAAATGTTCACAAACCACGGCCGCAAGACGTAGAGCCTATGCTTCGCGCGCCATGACCTCGTGCGATTTTACACGAATATTTCCAATGAGGTATTTCTGCGGATTATAGAGAAAAACGTACAGCTGGCAAATGCTTTCAAGTTCAATAGCTCCTAGATGATAGGGCCTAGGGCCTTCAAAACACTTCTAAAATGTTCACAAACCACGGCCGCAAGACGCAGAGCCCATGCTTCGCGCGTCATGACCTCGTGCGATTTTACACGAATATTTTCAATGAGGTATTTCTGCGGATTATTGAGAAAAACATACAGCTGGCAAATGCTTTCAAGTTCAATAGCTCCTAGATGATAGGGCCTAGGGCCTTCAAAACACTTCTAAATTGTTCACAAACCACGGGCGCAAGACGCAGAGCCTATCTTTCGCGCGTCATGACCTCGTGCGATATTACACGTATATTTTCAATGAGGTATTTCTGCGGATTATTGAGAAAAACGTACAGCTGGCAAATGCTTTCATGTTCAATAGCTCCTAGATGATAGGGCCTAGGGCCTTCAAACCACTTCTAAAATGTTCACAAACCACGGGCGCAAGAAGCAGAGCCTATGCGTCGCGTGTCATGACCTCGTGCGATTTTACACGAATATTATCAATGAGGTATTTCTGAGGATAATTGAGAAAAACGTTCAGCTGGCAAATGCTTTCAAGTTCAATAGCTCCTAGATGATAGGGCCTAGGGCCTTCAAAACACTTCTAAAATGTTCACAAACCACGGCCGCAAGACGCAGAGCCCATGCTTCGCGCGTCATGACCTCGTGCGATTTTACACGAATATTTTCAATGAGGTATTTCTGCGGATTATTGAGAAAAACATACAGCTGGCAAATGCTTTCAAGTTCAATAGCTCCTAGATGATAGGGCCTAGGGCCTTCAAAACACTTCTAAATTGTTCACAAACCACGGGCGCAAGACGCAGAGCCTATCTTTCGCGCGTCATGACCTCGTGCGATTTTACACGTATATTTTCAATGAGGTATTTCTGCGGATTATTGAGAAAAACGTACAGCTGGCAAATGCTTTCAAGTTCAATAGCTCCTAGATGATAGGGCCCAGGGCCTTCAAACCACTTCTAAAATGTTCACAAACCACGGGCGCAAGACGCAGAGCCTATGCGTCGCGTGTCATAACCTCGTGCGATTTGACACAAATATTATCATTGAGGTATTTCTGCGGATTATTGAGAAAAACGTACAGCTGGCAAATGCTTTCAAGTTCAATAGCTCCTAGATGATAGGGCCTAGGGCCTTCAAACCACTTCTAAAATGTTCACAAACCACGGCCGCAAGACACAGAGCCTATGCTTCGCGCGCCATGATCTCGTGCGATTTTACACGAATATTTTCAAAGAGGTATTTCTGCCGATTATTGAGAAAAAAGTACAGCTGGCAAATGCTTTCAAGTTCAATAGCTCCTAGATGATAGGGCCTAGGGCCTTCAAACCACTTCTAAAATGTTCAAAAACCACGGCCGCAAGACGCAGAGCCTATGCTTCGCGCGTCATGACCTCGTGCGATTTTACACGAATATTTCCAATGAGGTATTTCTGCGGATTATAGAGAAAAACGTACAGCTGGCAAATGCTTTCAAGTTCAATAACTCCTAGATGATAGGGCCTAGGGCCTTCAAACCACTTCTAAAATGTTCACAAACCACGGCCGCAAGACGTAGAGCCTATGCTTCGCGCGCCATGACCTCGTGCGATTTTACACGAATATTTCCAATGAGGTATTTCTGCGGATTATAGAGAAAAACGTACAGCTGGCAAATGCTTTCAAGTTCAATAGCTCCTAGATGATAGGGCCTAGGGCCTTCAAAACACTTCTAAAATGTTCACAAACCACGGCCGCAAGACGCAGAGCCCATGCTTCGCGCGTCATGACCTCGTGCGATTTTACACGAATATTTTCAATGAGGTATTTCTGCGGATTATTGAGAAAAACATACAGCTGGCAAATGCTTTCAAGTTCAATAGCTCCTAGATGATAGGGCCTAGGGCCTTCAAAACACTTCTAAATTGTTCACAAACCACGGGCGCAAGACGCAGAGCCTATCTTTCGCGCGTCATGACCTCGTGCGATATTACACGTATATTTTCAATGAGGTATTTCTGCGGATTATTGAGAAAAACGTACAGCTGGCAAATGCTTTCATGTTCAATAGCTCCTAGATGATAGGGCCTAGGGCCTTCAAACCACTTCTAAAATGTTCACAAACCACGGGCGCAAGAAGCAGAGCCTATGCGTCGCGTGTCATGACCTCGTGCGATTTTACACGAATATTATCAATGAGGTATTTCTGAGGATAATTGAGAAAAACGTTCAGCTGGCAAATGCTTTCAAGTTCAATAGCTCCTAGATGATAGGGCTTAGGGCCTTCAAACCACTTCTAAATTGTTCACAAACCACGGGCGCAAGAAGCAGAGCCTATGCTTCGCGCGTCATGATCTCGTGCGATTTTACACGAATATTTTCAATGAGGTATTTCTGCCGATTATTGAGAAAAACGTACAGCTGGCAAATGCTTTCAAGTTCAATAGCTCCTAGAGGATATGGCCTAGGGCCTTCAAAACACTTCTAAATTGTTCACAAACCACGGGCGCAAGACGCAGAGCCTATCTTTCGCGCGTCATGACCTCGTGCGATTTAACACGTATATTTTCAATGAGGTATTTCTGCGGATTATTGAGAAAAACGTACAGCTGGCAAATGCTTTCATGTTCAATAGCTCCTAGATGATAGGGCCTAGGGCCTTCAAACCACTTCTAAAATGTTCAAAAACCACGGCCGCAAGACGCAGAGCCTATGCTTCGCGCGTCATGACCTCGTGCGATTTTACACGAATATTTCCAATGAGGTATTTCTGCGGATTATAGAGAAAAACGTACAGCTGGCAAATGCTTTCAAGTTCAATAACTCCTAGATGATAGGGCCTAGGGCCTTCAAACCACTTCTAAAATGTTCACAAACCACGGCCGCAAGACGTAGAGCCTATGCTTCGCGCGCCATGACCTCGTGCGATTTTACACAAATATTTCCAATGAGGTATTTCTGCGGATTATAGAGAAAAACGTACAGCTGGCAAATGCTTTCAAGTTCAATAGCTCCTAGATGATAGGGCCTAGGGCCTTCAAAACACTTCTAAAATGTTCACAAACCACGGCCGCAAGACGCAGAGCCCATGCTTCGCGCGTCATGACCTCGTGCGATTTTACACGAATATTTTCAATGAGGTATTTCTGCGGATTATTGAGAAAAACATACAGCTGGCAAATGCTTTCAAGTTCAATAGCTCCTAGATGATAGGGCCTAGGGCCTTCAAAACACTTCTAAATTGTTCACAAACCACGGGCGCAAGACGCAGAGCCTATCTTTCGCGCGTCATGACCTCGTGCGATTTTACACGAATATTTTCAATGAGGTATTTCTGCGGATTATTGAGAAAAACGTACAGCTGGCAAATGCTTTCAAGTTCAATAGCTCCTAGATGATAGGGCCCAGGGCCTTCAAACCACTTCTAAAATGTTCACAAACCACGGGCGCAAGACGCAGAGCCTATGCGTCGCGTGTCATAACCTCGTGCGATTTGACACAAATATTATCATTGAGGTATTTCTGCGGATTATTGAGAAAAACGTACAGCTGGCAAATGCTTTCAAGTTCAATAGCTCCTAGATGATAGGGCCTAGGGCCTTCAAACCACTTCTAAAATGTTCACAAACCACGGCCGCAAGACACAGAGCCTATGCTTCGCGCGCCATGATCTCGTGCGATTTTACACGAATATTTTCAAAGAGGTATTTCTGCCGATTATTGAGAAAAAAGTACAGCTGGCAAATGCTTTCAAGTTCAATAGCTCCTAGATGATAGGGCCTAGGGCCTTCAAACCACTTCTAAAATGTTCACAAACCACGGGCGCAAGACGCAGAGCCTATGCTTCGCGCGTCATGATCTTGTGCGATTTTACACGAATATTTTCAATGAGGTATTTCTGCGGATTATTGAGAAAAACGTACAGCTGGCAAATGCTTTCAAGTTCAATAGCTCCTAGATGATAGGGCCTAGGGCCTTCAAACCAGTTCTAAATATTTCACAAACCACGGGCGCAAGACGCAGAGCCTATGCTTCGCGCGTCATGACCTCGCGCGATTTTACACGAATATTTTCAATGAGGTATTTCTGCCGATTATTGAGAAAAACGTACAGCTGGCAAATGCTTTCAAGTTCAATAGCTCCTAGATGATAGGGCCTAGGGTCATAAATCCACTTCTAAATTGTTCACAAACCACGGGCGCAAGACGCAGAGCCTATGTTTCGCGCGTCATGACCTCGTGCAATTTTACACAAATATTTTCAATGAGGTATTTCTGCGGATTATTGAAAAAAAACGTACAGCTGGCAAATGCTTTCAAGTTCAATATCTCCTAGATGATAGGGCCTAGGGCCTTCAAACCACTTCTAAAATGTTCACAAACGACGGCCGCAAGACGCAGAGCCTATGATTCGCGCGTCATGACCTCGTGCGATTTTACATGAATATTTCCAATGAGGTATTTCTGCGGATTATTGAGAAAAACGTACAGCTGGCAAATGCTTTCATGTTCAATAGCTCCTAGATGATAAGGCCTAGGGCCTTCAAAACACTTTTAAATTGTTCACAAACCACGGCCGCAAGACGCAGAGCCTATGCTTCGCACGTCATGACCTCGTGCGATTTTACACAAATATTTTCAATGAGGTATTTTTGCGAATTATTGAGAAAAAAGTACAGCTGGCAAATGCTTTCAAGTTCAATAGCTCCTAGATGATAGGGCCTAGGGCCTTCAAACCACTTCTAAAATGTTCACAAACCACGGCGGCAAGACGAAGAGCCTATGCTTCGCGCGTCATGACCTCGTGCAATTTTACACGAATATTTTCAATGAGGTATTTCTGCCGATTATTGAGAAAAACGTACAGCTGCCAAATGCTTTCAAGTTCAATAGCTCCTAGATGATACGGCCTAGGGCCTTCAAAACACTTCTAAATTGTTCACAAACCACGGGCGCATGACGCAGAGCCTATGTTTCGCGCGTCATGACCTCGTGCTATTTTACACGAATATTTTCAATGAGGTATTTCGGCCGATTATTGAGAAAAACATAGAGCTGGCAAATGCTTTCAAGATCAATAGCTCCTAGATGATAGGGCCTAGGGCCTTCAAATCACTTCTAAAATGTTCACAAACCACGGGCGCAAGACGCAGAGTCTATGTTTCGCGCGTCATGACCTCGTGCGATTTTACACGAATATTTTCAATGAGGTATATCTGCCGATTATTGAGAAAAACGTACAGCAGGCAAATACTTTCAAGATCAATAGCTCCTAGATGATTGGGCCTAGGGCCTTCAAATCACTTCTAAAATGTTCACAAACCACGGCCGCAAGACGCAGAGCCGATGTTTCGCGCGTCATGACCTCGTGCGATTTTACACGAATATTTTCAATGAGGTATTTCTGCCGATTATTGAGAAAAACATACAGCTGCCAAATGCTTTCAAGTTCAATAGCTCCTAGATGATACGGCCTAGGGCCTTCAAAACACTTCTAAATTGTTCACAAACCACGGGCGCAAGACGCAGAGCCTATGCTTCGCGCGTCATGACCTCGTGCGATTTTACACGAATATTTTCAAAGAGGTATTTCTGCGGATTATTGAGAAAATCGTACAGCTGGCAAATGCTTTCAAGATCAATAGCTCCGAGATGATAGGGCCTAGGGCCATCAAACTACTTCTAAAATGTTCACAAACCGTGGTCGCAAGACGAAGAGTCTATGCTTTGCGCGTCATGACCTCGTACGATTTTACACAAATATTATCAATGAGGTATTTCTGCCGATTATTGAGAAAAACGTACAGCTGGCAAATGCTTTCAAGTTTAATAGCTCCTAGATGATACGGCCTAGGGCCTTCAAAACACTTCTAAATTGTTCACAAACCATGGGCGCAAGACGCAGAGCCTATGTTTCGCGCGTCATGACCTCGTGCGATTATATACGAATATTTTCAAAGAGGAATTTCTGCGGATTATTGAGAAAAACGTACAGCTGGCAAATGCTTTCAAGATCAATAGCTCCTAGATGATAGGGCCTAGGGCCTTCAAACCACTTCTAAAATGTTCACAAACCACGGCGGCAAGACGAAGAGCCTATGCTTCGCGCGTCATGACCTCGTGCGATTTTACACGAATATTTTCAAAGAGGTATTTCTGCCGATTATTGAGAAAAACGTACAGCTGCCAAATGCTTTCAAGCTCAATAGCTCCTAGATGATATGGCCTAGGGCCTTCAAATCACTTCTTAATTGTTCACAAACCACGGGCACAAGACGCAGAGCCAATGTTTCGCGCGTCATGACCTTGTGCGATTTTACATGAATATTTTCAATAAGGTATTTCTGCCGATTATTGAGAAAAACATACAGCTGCCAAATGCTTTCAAGATCAATAGCTCCTAGATGATAGGGCCTAGGGCCTTCAAATCACTTCTAAATTGTTCACAAACCACGGGCGCAAGATGCAGAGCCAATGTTTCGCGCGTCATGACCTCGTGCGATTTTACACAAATATTATCAATGAGGTATTTCTGCCGATTATTGAGAAAAAAATACAGCTGGCAAATGCTTTCAAGATCAATAGCTCCTAGATGATAGGGCCTAGGGCCTTCAAATCACTTCTAAATTGTTCACAAACCACGGGCACAAGACGCAGAGCCAATGTTTCGCGCGTCATGACCTCGTGCAATTTTACACGAATATTTTCAATGAGGTATATCCGCGGATATTTGAGAAAAACATACAGCTGGCAAATGCTTTCAAGATCAATTGCTCCTAGATGATAGGGCCTAGGGCCTTCAAACCACTTCTAAAATGTTCACAAACCACGGCCGCAAGACGCAGAGCCTATGTTTCGCACGTCATGACCTCGTGCAATTTTACACGAATATTTTCAATCAGGTATTTCTGCAGATTATTGAGAAAAACATACAGCTGGCAAATGCTTTCAAGATCAATTGCTCCTAGATGATAGGGCCTAGGGCCTTCAAACCACTTCTAAAATGTTCACAAACCACGGGCGCAAGACGCAGAGCCTATGCTTCGCGCGTCATAACCTCGTTGGATTTTACACAAATATTTTCAATGAGGTATTTCTGCCGAATATTGAGAAAAACGTACTGCTGGCAAATGCTTTCAAGATCAATAGCTCCTAGATGATAGGGCCTACGGCCTTCAAACCACTTCTAAAATGTTCATAAACCACGGCCGCAAGACGCAGAGCCAATGATTCGCGCATCATGACCTCGTGCGATTTTACACGAATACTTTCAAAGAGGTATTTCTGCCGATTATTGAGAAAAACATACAGCTGGCAAATGCTTTCAAGTTCAATAGCTCCTAGATGATAGGGCCTAGGGCCTTCAAACCACTTCTAAAATGTTCACAAACCACGGGCGCAAGACGCAGAGCCTATGCTTCGCGCGTCATGACCTCGTGCGATTTTACACGAATATTTTCAATGAGGTATTTCTGCCGATTATTGAGAAAAACATACAGCTGGCAAATGCTTTCAAGATCAATAGCTCCTAGATGATAAGGCCTAGGGCCTTCAGAACACTTCTAAATTGTTCACAAACCACGGGCGCAAGACGCAGAGCCTATGTTTCGCGCGTCATGACCTCGTGCGATTTTACACGAATATTTTCAATGAGATATTTCTGCCGATTATTGAGAAAAACATTCAGCTGGCAAATGTTTTCAAGATCAATAGCTCCTAGATGATAGGGCCTAGGGCCTTCAAATCACGTCTAAATTATTCAAAAACCACGGGCACAAGACGCAGAGCCAATGTTTCGCGCGTCATGACCTCGTGCGATTTTACACGAATATTTTCAATGAGGTATTTCTGCCGATTATTGAGAAAAACGTACAGCTGGCAAATGCTTTCAAGTTTAATAGCTCCTAGATGATACGGTCTAGGGCCTTCAAAACACTTCTAAATTGTTCACAAACCACGGGCGCAAGACGCAGAGCCTATGTTTCGCGCGTCATGACCTCGTGCGATTTTATACGAATATTTTCAAAGAGGAATTTCTGCGGATTATTGAGAAAAACGTACAGCTGGCAAATGCTTTCAAGATCAATAGCTCCTAGATGATAGGGCCTAGGGCCTTCAAACCACTTCTAAAATGTTCACAAACCACGGCCGCAAGACGAAGAGCCTATGCTTCGTGCGTCATGACCTCGTGCGATTTTACACGAATATTTTCAAAGAGGTATTTCTGCGGATAATTGAGAAAAAAATACAGCTGGCAAATGCTTTCAAGATCAATAGCTCCTAGATGATAGGGCCTAGGGCCTTCAAACCACTTCTAAAATGTTCATAAACCACGGCCGCAAGACGAAGAGCCTATGATTCGCGCGTCATGACCTCGTGCGATTTTACACGAATATTTTCAATGAGGTATTTCTGCCGATTATTGAGAAAAACATACAGCTGGCAAATGCTTTCAAGATCAATAGCTCCTAGATGATAGGGCCTAGGGCCTTCAAATCACTTCTTAATTGTTCACAAACCACGGGCACAAGACGCAGAGCCAATGTTTCGCGCGTCATGACCTTGTGCGATTTTACATGAATATTTTCAATAAGGTATTTCTGCCGATTATTGAGAAAAACATACAGCTGCCAAATGCTTTCAAGATCAATAGCTCCTAGATGATAGGGCCTAGGGCCTTCAAATCACTTCTAAATTGTTCACAAACCACGGGCGCAAGATGCAGAGCCAATGTTTCGCGCGTCATGACCTCGTGCGATTTTACACAAATATTATCAATGAGGTATTTCTGCCGATTATTGAGAAAAAAATACAGCTGGCAAATGCTTTCAAGATCAATAGCTCCTAGATGATAGGGCCTAGGGCCTTCAAATCACTTCTAAATTGTTCACAAACCACGGGCACAAGACGCAGAGCCAATGTTTCGCGCGTCATGACCTCGTGCAATTTTACACTAATATTTTCAATGAGGTATATCCGCGGATATTTGAGAAAAACATACAGCTGGCAAATGCTTTCAAGATCAATTGCTCCTAGATGATAGGGCCTAGGGCCTTCAAACCACTTCTAAAATGTTCACAAACCACGGCCGCAAGACGCAGAGCCTATGTTTCGCACGTCATGACCTCGTGCAATTTTACACGAATATTTTCAATCAGGTATTTCTGCAGATTATTGAGAAAAACATACAGCTGGCAAATGCTTTCAAGATCAATTGCTCCTAGATGATAGGGCCTAGGGCCTTCAAACCACTTCTAAAATGTTCACAAACCACGGGCGCAAGACGCAGAGCCTATGCTTCGCGCGTCATAACCTCGTTGGATTTTACACAAATATTTTCAATCAGGTATTTCTGCCGAATATTGAGAAAAACGTACTGCTGGCAAATGCTTTCAAGATCAATAGCTCCTAGATGATAGGGCCTACGGCCTTCAAACCACTTCTAAAATGTTCATAAACCACGGCCGCAAGACGCAGAGCCAATGATTCGCGCATCATGACCTCGTGCGATTTTACACAAATACTTTCAAAGAGGTATTTCTGCCGATTATTGAGAAAAACATACAGCTGGCAAATGCTTTCAAGTTCAATAGCTCCTAGATGATAGGGCCTAGGGCCTTCAAACCACTTCTAAAATGTTCACAAACCACGGGCGGAAGACGCAGAGCCTATGCTTCGCGCGTCATGACCTCGTGCGATTTTACACGAATATTTTCAATGAGGTATTTCTGCCGATTATTGAGAAAAACATACAGCTGGCAAATGCTTTCAAGATCAATAGCTCCTAGATGATAAGGCCTAGGGCCTTCAGAACACTTCTAAATTGTTCACAAACCAAGGGCGCAAGACGCAGAGCCTATGTTTCGCGCGTCATGACCTCGTGCGATTTTACACGAATATTTTCAATGAGATATTTCTGCCGATTATTGAGAAAAACATTCAGCTGGCAAATGTTTTCAAGATCAATAGCTCCTAGATGATAGGGCCTAGGGCCTTCAAATCACGTCTAAATTATTCAAAAACCACGGGCACATGACGCAGAGCCAATGTTTCGCGCGTCATGACCTCGTGCGATTTTACACGAATATTTTCAATGAGGTATATCCGCGGATTTTTGAGAAAAACATACAGCTGGCAAATGCTTTCAAGATTAATTGCTCCTAGATGATAGGGCCTAGGGCCTTCAAACCACTTCTAAAATGTTCACAAACCACGGCCGCAAGACGAAGAGCCTATGCTTCGCGCGTCATGACCTCGTGCGATTTTACACTAATATTTTCAATGAGGTATTTCTGCCGATTATTAAGAAAAACGTACAGCTGGCAAATGCTTTCAAGATTAATTGCTCCTAGATGATTGGGCCTAGGGCCTTCAAACCACTTCTAAAATGTTCACAAACCACGGGCGCAAGACGAAGAGCCTATGCTTCGCGCGTCATGACCTCGTGCGATTTTACACGAATATTTTCAAAAAGGTATTTCTGCCGATTATTGAGAAAAACGTACAGCTGGCAAATGCTTTCAAGATCAATAGCTCCTAGATGATAGGGCCTAGGGCCTTCAAACCACTTCTAAAATGTTCACAAAAAACGGCCGCAAGAGGAAGAACCTATGCTTCGCGCGTCATGACCTCGTGCGATTTTACACGAATATTTTCAAAGAGGTATTTCTGCCGATTATTGAAAAAAACGTACAGCTGCCAAATGCTTTCAAGTTAAATAGCTCCTAGATGATACGGCCTAGGGCGTTCAAAACACTTCTAAATGGTTCACAAACCACGGGCGCAAGAGGCAGAGCCTATGTTTCGCGCGTCATGACCTCGTGCGATTTTACACGAATATTTTCAATGAGGTATATCTGCGGATTTTAGAGAAAAACATACAGCTGGCAAATGCTTTCAAGATCAATAGCTCCTAGATGATAGGGCCTAGGGCCTTCAAACCACTTCTAAAATGTTCACAAACCACGGCGGCAAGACGCAGAGCCTATGTTTCGCGCGTCATGACCTTGTGCGATTTTACACGAATATTTTCAATGAGGAATTTCTGCCGATTATTGAGAAAAACATACAGCTGGCAAATGCTTTCAAGATCAATAGCTCCAAGATGATAGGGCCTAGGGCCTTGAAATCACTTCTAAATTGTTCACAAACCACGGGCACAAGACGCAGAGCCAATGTTTCGCGTGTCATGACCTCGTGCGATTTTACACGAATATTTTCAATGAGGTATATCCGCAGATTTTTGAGAAAAACATACAGCTGGCAAATGCTTTCAAGATCAATAGCTCCTAGATGATAGGGCCTAGGGCCTTCAAATCACTTCTAAAATATTCACAAACCACGGCCGCAAGACGAAGACCTATGCTTCGCGCGTCATGACCTCGTGCGATTTTACACGAATATTTGCAAAGATGTATATCTGCCGATTATTGAGAAAAACGTACAGCTGGCAAATTCTTTCAAGTTCAATTGCTCCTAGATGTTAGGGCCTAGGGCCTTCAAATCACTTCTAAATATTTCACAAACCACGGGCGCAAGACGCAGAGCCTATGCTTTGCGCGTCATGACCTCGTGCGATTTTACACGAATATTGTCAATGTGGTATTTCTGCGGATTACTATAAAAACATACAGCTGGCAAATGCTTTGAAGATCAATAGCTCCTAGATGATAGGGCCTAGGGCCTTCAAACCACTTCTAAAATGTTCAGAAACCACGGGCGCAAGACGCAGAGCCAATGTTTTCGCGCGTCATGACCTCGTGCGATTTTACACGAATATTATCAATCAGGTATATCTGCCGATTATTGAGAAAAACATACAGCTGGCAAATGCTTTCAAGATCAATAGCTCCTAGATGATAGGGCCTAGGGCCTTCAAACCACTTCTAAAATGTTCATAAAACACGGCCGCAAGACGAAGAGCCTATGATTCGCGCGTCATGACCTCGTGCGATTTTACACAAATATGTTCAAAGAGGTATTTCTGCCGATTATTGAGAAAAACATAAAGCTTGCAAATGCTTTCAAGTTCAATAGCTCTTAGATGATAGGGCCTAGGGCCTTCAAACCACTTCAAAAATGTTCACAAACCACGGGCGCAAGACACAGAGCCTATGCTTCGCGCGTCATGACCTCGTGCGATTTTACACGAATATTTTCAATGAGGTATTTCTGCCGATTATTGAGAAAAACGTACAGGTGGCAAATGCTTTCAAGTTCAATTTCTCCTAGATGTTAGGGCCTAGTGCCTTCAAACCACTTCTAAATATTTCACAAACCACGGCCGCAAGACGAAGAGCCCATGATTCGCGCGTCATGACCTCGTGCGATTTTACACGAATATTATTAATGAGGTATTTCTGCCGATTATTGAGAAAAACGTACAGCTGCCAAATGCTTTCAAGTTCAATAGCTCCTAGATGATAGGGCCTAGGGCCTTCAAATCACTTCTTAATTGTTCACAAACCACGGGCACAAGGCGCAGAGCCAATGTGTCGCGCGTCATGACCTCGTGCGATTTTACACGAATATTTTCAATGAGGTATATCTGCGGATTTTAGAGAAAAACATACAGCTGGCAAATGCTTTCAAGATCAATAGCTCCTAGATGATAGGGCCTAGGGCCTTCAAACCACTTCTAAAATGTTCACAAACCACGGGCACAAGACGAAGAGCCTATGCTTCGCGCGTCATGACCTCGTGCGATTTTACACGAATATTTTCAAAGAGGTATTTCTGTCGATTATTGAGAAAAACGTACAGAGGGAAAATGCTTTCAAGTTCAATAGCTCCTAGATGATAGGGCCTAGGGCCGTCAAACCACATCTAAAATGTTCACAAACCACGGGCGTAAGACGCAGAGCCTATGCTTCGCGCGTCATGACCTCGTTCGATTTTACATAAATATTTTCAATGAGGTATTTCAGCCGATTATTGAGAAAAACGTACAGCTGCAAAATGCTTTCAAGTTCATTAGCTCCTAGACGATAGGGCCTAGGGCCTTCAAACCACTTCTAAATTCTACACAAACCACGGGCGCAAGATGCAGAGCCTATGTTTCGCGCGTCATGACCTCGTGCGATTTTACACAAATATTTTCAATGAGGTATTTCTGCCGATTATTGAGAAAAACGTACAGCTGGCAAATGCTTTCAAGTTCAATAGCTCCTAGATGATAGGGCCTAGGGCCTTCAAACCACTTCTAAATTATTCACAAACCACGGGCGCAAGACGCAGAGCCTATGCTTCGCGCATCATGACCTTGTGCGATTATTCACGAATATTATCAATGAGGTATTTCTTACGATTATTGAGAAAAACGTACAGCTGGCAAATGCTTTCAAGTTCAATAGCTCCTAGATGTTAGGGCCTACGGCCTTAAAACCACATCTAAAATGTTCACAAACCACGGCCGCAAAACGAAGAGCCTATGCTTCGCGCGTCATGACCTCGTGCGATTTTACACGAATATTTTCAATGAGGTATTTCTGCCGATTATTGAGAAAAACGTACAGCTGCCAAATGCTTTCAAGTTCAATAGCTCCTAGATGATACGGCCTAGGGCCTTCAAAACACTTCTAAATTGTTCACAAACCACGGGCGCAAGACGCAGCGCCTATGTTTCGCGCGTCATGACCTCGTGCGATTTTACATGAATATTTTCAATGAGGTATTTCTGCGGATTATTGAGAAAAACATACAGCTGGCAAATGCTTTCAAGATCAATAGCTCCAAGATGATAGGGCCTAGGGCCTTCAAACCACTTCTAAAATGTTCACAAACCACGGCCGCAAGACGAAGAGCCTATGCTTCGCGCGTCATGACCTCGTGCGATTTTACACGAATATTAACAAAGAGGTATTTCTGCCGATTATTGAGAAAAACGTACAGCTGGCAAATGCTTTCAAGATCAATAGCTCCTAGATGATAGGGCCGAGGGCCTTCAAACCACTCCTAAAATGTTCACAATTCACGGCTGCAAGACGAAGAGCCTATGCTTCGCGCGTCATGACCTCGTGCGATTTTACACGAATATTGTCAATGAGGTATTTCTGCCGATTATTGAGAAAAACGTACAGCTGCCAAATGCTTTCAAGTTCAATAGCTCCTAGATGATACGGCCTAGGGCCTTCAAAACACTTCTAAATTGTTGACAAACCACGGGCGCAAGACGCAGAGCCTATGTTTCGCGCGTCATGACCTCGTGCGATTTTACACGAATATTTTCAATGAGGTATTTCTGCCGATTATTGAGAAAAACATACAGCTGGCAAATGCTTTCAAGATCAATAGCTCCTAGATGATAGGGCCTAGGGCCTTCAAACCACTTCTAAAATGTTCACAAACCACGGGCGCAAGACGCAGAGCCTATGCTTCGCGCGTCATGACCTCGTTCGATTTTACCCGAATATTTTCAATGAGGTATTTCTGCCGATTATTGAGAAAAACTTACAGCTAGCAAAAGCTATCAAGATCAATAGCTCCAAGATGATAGGGCCTAGGGCCTTCAAATCACTTCTAAATTGTTCACAAACCAGGGGAGCAAGATGCAGAGCAAATGTTTCGCGCGTCATGACCTCATGCGATTTTACACGAATATATTCAATGAGGTATATCTGCGGATTATTGAGAAAAAAATACAGCTGGCAAATGCTTTCAAGATCAATAGCTCCTAGATGATAGGGCCTAGGGCCTTCAAATCACTTCTAAAATGTTCACAAACCACGGGCGCAAGACGCAGAGCCTATGCTTCGCGCGTCATGACCTCGTTCGATTTTACACAAATATTATCAATGAGGTATTTCTGCCGATTATTGAGAAAAAAATACAGCTGGCAAATGCTTTCAAGATCAATAGCTCCTAGATGATAGGGCCTAGGGCCTTCAAATCACTTCTAAATTGTTCACAAACCACGGGCACAAGACGCAGAGCCTATGATTCGCGCGTCATGACCTCGTTCGATTTTACACAAATATTATCAATGTGGTATTTCAGCCGATTATTGAGAAAAACGTACAGCTGGCAAATGCTTTCAAGTTCAATAGCTCCTAGATGATCGGGCCTAGGGCCTTCAAACCACTTCTAAAATGTTCACAAACCACGGGCACAAGAGGCAAAGCCAATGTTTCGCGCGTCATGACCTCGTGCGATTTTACACGAATATTTCCAATGAGGTATATCTGCGGATTTTTGAGAAAAACATACAGCTGGCAAATGCTTTCAAGATCAATAGCTCCTAGATGATAGGGCCTACGGCCTTCAAACCACTTCTAAAATGTTCACAAACCACGGCCGCAAGATGAAGAGCCAATGCTTCGAGCGTCATGACCTCGTGCGATTTTACACAAATATTTTCAAAGAGGTATTTCTGCCGATTATTGAGAAAAACGTACAGCTGGCAAATGCTTTCAAGATCAATAGCTCCTAGATGATAGGGCCTAGGGCCTTCAAACCAATTCTAAAAAGTTCACAAAACACGGGCGCAAGACGCAGAGCCTATACTTTGCGCGTCATGACCTCGTTCAATTTTACACAAATATTTTCAATGAGGTATTTCTGCAGATTATTGAGAAAAACGTACAGCTGGCAAATGCTTTCAAGTTCAATAGCTCCTAGATGATAGGGCCTAGGGCCATCAAACCACATCTAAATTGTTCACAAACCACGGGCGCAAGACGCAGATCCTATGTTTTGCGCGTCATGACCTCGTGCGATTTTACACAAATATTATCATTGAGGTATATCTGCCGATTATTGAGAAAAACGTACAGCTGCCAAATGCTTTCAATTTCAATAGCTCCTTGATGATACGGCCTAGGGCCTTCAAAACACTTCTAAATTGTTCACAAACCACGGGCGCAAGACGCAGAGCCTATGTTTCGCGCGTCATGACCGCGTGCGATTTTACATGAATATTTTCAATGAAGTCTATCTGCCGATTATTGAGAAAAACATACAGCTGGCAAATGCTTTCAAGATCAATAGCTCCTAGATGATAGGGCCTAGGGCCTTCAAATCACTTCTAAATTGTTGACAAACCACAGGCACAAGACGCAGAGCCAATGTTTCGCGCGTCATGACCTCGTGCGATTTTACACAAATATTTTCAATGAGGTATTTCTGCCGATTATTGAGAAAAACGTACAGCTGGCAAATGCTTTTAAGTTCAATTGCTCCTAGATGTTAGGGCCTAGGGCCTTCAAACCACTTCTAAATATTTCACAAACCACGGGTGCAAGACGAAGAGCCTAAGCTTCGCGAGTCATGACCTCGTGCGATTTTACACGAATATTTTCAATGAGGTATTTCTGCCGATTAGTGAGAAAAACGTACAGCTGGCAAATGCTTTCAAGCTCAATAGCTCCTAGATGATACGGCCTAGGGCCTTCAAAACACTTCTAAAATGTTCACAAACCACGGCTGCAAGACGAAGAGCCTATGCTTCGCGCGTCATGACCTTGTGCGATTTTACACAAATATTTTCAATGAGGTATTTCTGCCGAATATTGAGAAAAACATACAGCTGCCAAATGCTTTCAAGATCAATAGCTCCTAGATGATAGGGCCTAGGGCCTTCAAACCACTTCTAAAATGTTCACAAACCACGGCCGCAAGACGAAGAGCCTATGCTTCGCGCGTCATGACCTCGTGCGATTTTACACGAATATTAACAAAGAGGTATTTCTGCCGATTATTGAGAAAAACGTACAGCTGGCAAATTCATTCAAGATCAATAGCTCCTAGATGATAGGGCCTAGGGCCTTCAAACCACTTCTAAAATGTTCACAAACCACGGTGGCAAGACGCAGAGCCTATGTTTCGCGCGTCATGACCTCGTGCGATTTTACACAAATATTTTCAATGAGGAATTTCTGCCGATTATTGAGAAAAACATACAGCTGGCAAATGCTTTCAAGATCAATAGCTCCTAGATGATAGGGCCTAGGGCCTTCAAACCACTTCTAAAATGTTCACAAACCACGGCCGCAAGACGAAGAGCCTATGCTTCACGCGTCATGACCTCGTGCGATTTTACACGAATATTTTCAAAGAGGTATTTCTGCGGATTATTGAGAAAAACGTACAGCTTGCAAATGCTTTCAAGATCAACAGCTCCTAGATGATAGGGCCTAGGGCCTTCAAACCACTTCTAAAATGTTCACAAACCACGGCGGCAAGACGCAGAGCCTATGTTTCGCGCGTCATGACCTCGTGCGATTTTACACGAATATTTTCAATGAGGTATTTCTGCCGATTATTGAGAAAAACATACAGCTGGCAAATGCTTTCAAGATCAATAGCTCCTAGATGATAGGGCATAGGGCCTTCAAACCACTTCTAAAATGTTCACAAACCACGGCCGCAAGACGAAGAGCCTATGCTTCGCGCGTCATGACCTCGTGCGATTTTACACAAATATTTTCAAAGAGGTATTTCTGCCGATTATTGAGAAAAACATACAGCTGGCAAATGCTTTCAAGATCAATAGATCTTAGATGATAGGGCCTAGGGCCTTCAAACCACTTCTAAAATGTTCACAAACCACGGCCGCAAGACGAAGAGCCTATGCTTTGCGCGTCATGACCTCGTGCGATTTGACACGAATATTTTCAATGAGGTATTTCTGCCGATTATTGAGAAAAACGTACAGCTGCCAAATGCTTTCAAGTTCAATAGCTCCTAGATGATAGGGCCTAGGGCCTTCAAACCACTTCTAAAATGTTCACAAACCACGGCCGCAAGACGAAGAGCCTATGCTTCGCGCGTCATGACCTCGTGCGATTTTACACAAATATATTCAATGAGGTATTTCTGCCGATTATTGAGAAAAACATACAGCTGGCAAATGCATTCAAGTTCAATAGCTCCTAGATGATAGGGCCTAGGGTCTACAAACCAATTCTAAATTGTTCACAAACCACGGGCGTAAGACGCAGAGCCTATGCTTCGCGCGTCATGACCTCGTTAGATTTTACACAAATATTTTCAATGAGGTATTTCAGCCGATTATTGAAAAAAACGTACAGCTGGCAAATGCTTTCAAGTTCAATAGCTCCTAGATGATAGGGCCAAGGGCCTTCAAACCACTTCTAAATTATTCACAAACCAAGGGCGCAAGACGCAGAGCCTATCCTTCACGCGTCATGACCTCGTGCGATTTTACACGAATATTTTCAATGAGGTATATCGGCGGATTTTTGAGAAAAACATACAGCTGGCAAATGCTTTCAAGCTCAATTGCTCCTAGATGATAGGGCCTAGGGCCTTCAAACCACTTCTAAAATGTTCACAAACCACGGTCGCAAGACGAAGAGCCTATGCTTCGCGCGTCATGACCTCGTGCGATTTTTCACAAATATTTTCAAAGAGGTATTTCTGCCGATTATTGAGAAAAACGTACAGCTGGCAAATGCTTTCAAAATCAATAGCTCCTAGATGATACGGCCCAGGGCCTTCAAAACACTTCTAAATTGTTTACAAACCACGGCCGCAAGACGAAGAGCCTATGCTTCGCGCGTCATGACCTCGTGCGATTTTACACGAATATATTCAAAGAGGTATTTCTGCCGATTATTGAGAAAAACGTACAGCTGGCAAATGCTTTCAAGATCAATAGCTCCTAGATGATAGGGCCTAGGGCCTTCAAACCACTTCTAAAATGTTCATAAACCACGGCCGCAAGACGAAGAGCCTATGCTTCGCGCGTCATGACCTCGTGCGATTTTACACGAATATTTTCAATGAGGTATATCCGCGGATTTTTGAGAAAAACATACAGCTGGTAAATGCTTTCAAGATCAATTGCTCCTAGATAATAGGGCATAGGGCCTTCAAACCACTTCTGAAATGTTCACAAACCACGGCTGCAAGACGAAGAGCCTATGCTTCGCGCGTCATGACCTCGTGCGATTTTACACGAATATTTTTAATGAGGTATATCCGTGGATTTTTGAGAAAAACATACAGCTGGCAAATGCTATCAAGATTAATTGCTCCTAGATGATAGGGCCTAGGGCCTACAAACCACTTCTAAAATGTTCACAAACCACGGGCGCAAGACGAAGAGCCTATGCTTCGCGCGTCATTACCTCGTGCGATTTTACACAAATATTTTCAAAGGGGAATTTCTGCCGATTATTGAGAAAAACATACAGCTGGCAAATGCTTTCAAGATCAATTGCTCCTAGATGATAGGGCCTAGGGCCTTCAAACCACTTCTAAAATGTTCACAAACCACGGCCGCAAGACGAAGAGCCTATGCTTCGCGCGTCATGACCTCGTGCGATTTTACACAAATATTTTCAATGAGGTATTTTTGCGGATAATTGAGAAAAACGTACAACTGCCAAATGCTTTCAAGTTCAAAAACTCCTAGATGATACGGCCTAGGGCCTTCAAAACACTTCTAAATTGTTCACAAACCACGGGCGCAAGACGCAGAGCCTATGTTTCGCGCGTCATGACCTCGTGCGATTTTACACGAATATTTTCAATGAGGTATTTCTGCCGAATATTGAGAAAAACATACAGCTGGCAAATGCTTTCAAGATCAATAGCTCCTAGATGATAGGGCCTAGGGCCTTCAAATCCCTTCTAAATTGTTCTCAAACCACGGGCACAAGACGCAGAGCCAATGAATCGCGCGTCATAACCTTGTGCGATTTTAAACAAATATTTTCAATGAGGTATATCCGCGGATTTTTGAGAAAAACATACAGCTGGCAAATGCTTTCAAGATCAATAGCTCCTAGATGATAGGGCCTAGGGCCTTCAAACCACTTCTAAAATGTTCACAAACTACCGCTGCAAGACGAAGAGCCTATGCTCCGCGCGTCATGACCTCGTGCGATTTAACACAAATATTTTCAAAGAGGTATTTCTGCCGATTATTGAGAAAAACGTACAGCTGGCAAATGCTTTCAAAATCAATAGCTCCTAGATGATACGGCCTAGGGCCTTCAAACCACTTCTAAAATGTTCACAAACCACGGCGGCAAGACGAAGAGCCTATGCTTCGCGCGTCATGACCTCGTGCGATTTTACACGAATATTTTCAATGAGGTATTTCTGCCGATTATTGAAAAAAACGTACAGCTGACAAATGCTTTCAAGTTCAATAGCTCCTAGATGATACGGCCTAGGGCCTTCAAAACACTTCTAAAATGTTCACAAACCATGGGCACAAGACGCAGAGCCAATGTTTCGCGCGTCATGACCTCGTGCGATTATACACGAATATTTTTAATGAGGTATATCTGGGGATTATTGAGAAAAACATACAGCTGGCAAATGCTTTCAAGATCAATTGCTCCTAGATGATAGGGCCTAGGGCCTTCAAACCACTTCTAAAATGTTCACAAACCACGGCCGCAAGACGAAGAGCCTATGCTTCACGCGTCATGACCTCGTGCGATTTTACTTAAATATTTTCAATGAGGTATTTCTGCCGATTATAGAGAAAAACGTACAGCTGCCAAATGTTTTCAAGCTCAATAGCTCGTAGATGATAGGACCTAGGGGCTTCAAACCACTTCTAAAATGTTCAGAAACCACGGGCGCAAGACGCAGAGCCTATGTTTCGCGCGTCATGACCTCGTGCGATTTTACACGAATATTATCAAAGAGGTATTTCTGCCGATTATTGAGAAAAACGTACAGCTGCCAAATGCTTTCAAGATCAATAGCTCCTAGATGATACGGCCTAGGGCCTTCAAAATATTCTAAATTGTTCACAAACCACGGGCGCAAGACGCAGAGTCTATGTTTCGCGCGTCATGACCTCGTGCGATTTTACACTAATATTTTCAATGAGGTATTTCTGCCGATTATTGAGAAAAACATACAGCTGGCAAATGCTTTCAAGATCAATAGCTCCTAGATGATACGGCCTAGGGCCTTCAAATCGCGTCTAAATTGTTCACAAACCACGGGCACAAGACGCAGAGCCAATGTTTCGCGCGTCATGACCTCGTGCGATTTTACACGAATATTTTTAATGAGGTATATCAGCGGATTTTTGAGTAAAACATACAGCTGGCAAATGCTTTCAAGATTAATTGCTCCTAGATGATAGGGCCTAGGGCCTTCAAACCACTTCTAAAATGTTCACAAACCACGGCCGCAAAACGAAGAGCCCATGCTTCACGCGTCATGACCTCGTGAGATTTTACACGAATATTTTCAATGAGGTATTTCTGCCGATTATTGAGAAAAATGTACAGCTGGCAAATGCTTTCAAGTTCAATTGCTCCTAGATGTTAGGGCCTAGGGCCTTCAAACCACTTCTAAATATGTCACAAACCACGGGCGCAAGACGCAGAGCCTATGCTTCGCGCGTCATGACCTCGTGCGATTTTACACGAATATTGTCAATGAGGTATTTCTGCGGATTATTGAGAAAAACATACAGCTGGCAAAGGCTTTCAAGATCAATAGCTCCTAGATGATAGGGCCTAGGGCCTTCAAACCACTTCTAAAATGTTCACAAACCACGGCCGCAAGACGAAGAGCCCATGCTTCGCGCGTCATAACCTTGTGCGATTTTACACGAATATTTTAAAGAGGTATTTCTGCCGATTATTGAGAAAAACGTACAGCTGCCAAATGCTTTCAAGTTAAATAGCTCCTAGATGATACGGCCTAGGGCCTTCAAAACACTTCTAAATTGTTCACAAACCAAGGGCGCAAGACGCAGAGCCTATGTTTCGCGCGTCATGACCTCGTGCGATTTTACATGAATATTTTCAATGAGGTATGTCTGCCGATTATTGAGAAAAACATACAGCTAGCAAATTCTTTCAAGTTCAATAGCTCCTAGATGATACGGCCTAGGGCCTTCAAATCCCTTCTAAGTTGTTCTCAAACCACGGGCACAAGACGCAGAGCCAATGAGTCGCGCGTCATGACCTCGTGCGATTTTATACGAATATTTTCAATGAGGTATATCCGCGGATTTTTGAGAAAAACATACAGGTGGCAAATGCTTTCAAGATCAATTGCTCCTAGATGATAGGGCCTAGGGCCTTCAAACCACTTCTAAAATGTTCGCAAACCACGGGCGCAAGACGAAGAGCCTATGTTTCGCGCGTCATGACCTCGTGCGATTTTACACGAATATTTTCAATGAGGTATTTCTGCCGATTATTGAGAAAAACATACAGCTGGCAAATGCTTTCAAGATCAATAGCTCCTAGATGATAGGGCCTAGGGCCTTCAAATCCCTTCTAAATTGTTCTCAAACCACGGGCACAAGACGCAGAGCCAATGAATCGTGCGTCATGACCTCGTGCGATTTTACTCGAATATATTCAAAGAGGTATTTCTGCAGATTATTGAGAAAAACGTACAGCTGGCAAATGCTTTCAAGTTCAATAGCTCCTAGATGATAGTGCCTAGGGCTTTCAAAGCACATCTAAATTCTACACAAACCACGGGCGCAAGACGCAGAGCCTATGTTTCGCGCCTCATGACCTCGTGCGATTTTACACGAATATTATCAATGAGGTATTTCTGCCGATTATTGAGAAAAACATACAGCTGGCAAATGCTTTCAAGATCAATAGCTCCTAGATGATAGGGCCTAGGGCCATCAAACCACATCAAAATTGTTCACAAACCACGGCCGCAAGATGCAGAGCCTATGCATGGCGCGTCATGACCTTGTGCGATTTTACACGAATATTTTCAATGAAGTATTTCTGCGGATTATTGAGAAAAACGTACAGCTGGCAAATGCTTTCAAGTTCAATTGAACCTAGATGACAGGGCCTGGGGCCTTCAAACCACTTCTAAAATGTTCACAAACCACGGCCGCAAGACGAAGAGCCTATGCTTCGCGCGTCATGACCTCGTGCGATTTTACACGAATATTTTCAAAGAGGTATTTCTGCCGATTATTGAGAAAAACGTACAGCTGCCAAATGCTATCAAGTTCAATAGCTCCTAGATGATACGGCCTAGGGCCTTCAAAACACTTCTAAATTGTTCACAAACCACGGGCGCAAGACGCAGAGCCTATGTTTCGCGCGTCATGACCTCGTGCGATTTTACACGAATATTGTCAATGAGGTATTTCTGCGGATTATTGAGAAAAACATACAGCTGGCAAATGCTTTCAAGATCAATAGCTCCTAGATGATAGGGCCTAGGGCCTTCAAACCACTTCTAAAATGTTCACAAACCACGGCCGCAAGACGAAGAGCCTATGGTTCGCGCGTCATGACATCGTGCGATTTTACACAAATATTTTCAATGAGGTATTTCTGCCGATTATTGAGAAAAACATACAGCTGGCAAATGCATTCAAGTTCAATAGCTCCTAGATGATAGGGCCTAGGGTCTACAAACCACTTCTATATTGTTCACAAACCACGGGCGCAAGACGCAGAGGCTATGCTTCGCGCAACATGACCTCGTGCGATTTTACACGAATATTTTCAATGAAGTATTTCTGCCGATTATTGAGAAAAACGTACAGGTGGCAAATGCTTTCAAGTTCAATATCTCCTAGATGTTAGGGCCTACGGCCTTAAAACCACTTCTAAAATGTTCACAAACCACGGCCGCAAGACGAAGAGCCTATGCTTCGCGCGTCATGACCTCGTGCGATTTTACACGAATATTGTCAATGAGGTATTTCTGCGGATTATTGAGAAAAACGTACAGCTGGCAAATGCTTTCAAGATCAATAGCTCCTAGATGATAGGGCCTAGGGCCTTCAAACCACTTCTAAAATGTTCACAAACCACGGCGGCAAGATGAAGAGCCTATGCTTCGCGCGTCATGACCTCGTGCGATTTTACACGAATATTTTCAATGAGGTATTTCTGCCGATTATTGAGAAAAACGTACAGCTGCCAAATGCTTTCAAGTTCAATAGCTCCTAGATGATACGGCCTAGGGCCTTCAAAACACTTCCAAATTGTTCACAAACCACGGGCGCAAGACACAGAGCCTATGTTTCGCGCGTCATGACCTCGTGCGATTTTACACGAATATTTTCAAAGAGGTATTTCTGCCGATTATTGAGAAAAACGTACAGCTGGCAAATGCTTTCAAGATCAATAGCTCCTAGATGATAGGGCCTAGGGCCTTCAAACCACTTCTAAAATGTTCACAAACCACGGGCGCAAGACGCAGAGCCTATGCTTCGCGCGTCATGACCTTGTGCGATTTTTCTCAAATATTTTCAATGAGGTATTTTTGCAGATTATTGAGAAAAACGTACAGCTGGCAAATGCTTTCAAGTTCAATAGCTCCTAAATGATAGGGCCTAGGGCCGTCAAACCACTTCTAAAATGTTCACAAACCACGGGCATAAGACGCAGAGCCTATGCTTCGCGCGTCATGACCTCGATCGATTTTACACAAATATTTTCAATGAGGTATTTCAGCCAATTATTGAGAAAAACGTACAGCTGGAAAATGCTTTCAAGTTCATTAGATCCTAAACGATAGGGCCTAGGGCCTTCAAACCACTTCTAAATTCTACACAAACCACGGGCGCAAGATGCAGAGCCTATGTTTCGCGCGTCATGACCTCGTGCGAATTTACAGGAATATTTTCAATGAGGAATTTCTGCCGATTATTGAGAAAAACGTACAGCTGGTAAATGCTTTAAAGTTCAATAGCTCCTAGGTGATAGGGCCTAGGGTCTACAAACCACTTCTAAATTGTTCACAAACCACGGGCGCAACACGCTGAGCCTATGCTTCGCGCGTCATGACCTCGTGCGATTTTACACAAATAGTTTCAATGAGGTATTTCTGCCGATTATTGAGAAAAACGTACAGCTGGCAAATGCTTTCAAGTTCAATAGCTCCTAGATGTTAGGGCCTAGGGCCTTCAAACCACTTCTAAATATTTCACAAACCACGGACGCAAGACGCAGAGCCAATGCTTCGCGCATCATGACCTAGTGCGATTATACACGAATATTTTCAATGAGGGATTTCCGCCGATTATTGAGAAAAATGTACAGCTGCCAAATGCTTTCAAGCTCAATTGCTCCTAGATGATACGGCCTAGGGCCTTCAAAACACTTCTAAAATGTTCACAAACCACGGCCGCAAGACGAAGAGCCTATGCTTCGCGCCTCATGACCTCGTGCGATTTTACACGAATATTTTCAATGAGGTATTTCTGCCGATTATTGTGAAAAACATACAGCTGGAAAATGCTTTCAAGATCAATAGCTCCTAGACGATAGGGCCTAGGGCCTTCAAATCACTTCTAAAATGTTCACAAACCACGGCCGCAAGACGAAGAGCCTATGCTTCGCGCCTCATGACCTCGTGCGATTTTACACGAATATTTTCAATGAGGTATTTCTGCCGATTATTGAGAAAAACGTACAGCTGCCAAATGCTTTCAAGTTCAATTGCTCTTAGATGTTAGGGCCTAGGGCCTTCAAACCACTTCTAAATATTTCACAAACCACGGGCGCAAGACGCAGAGCCTATGCTTCGCGCGTCATGACCTCGTGCGATTTTACACGAATATTTTCAATGAGGAATTTCTGCGGATTATTGAGAAAAACATACAGCTGGCAAATGCTTTCAAGATCAATAGCTCCTAGATGATAGGGCCTAGGGCCT
The DNA here is from genome assembly GCA_039654925.1 of Anguilla pacifica. Lineage (NCBI taxonomy): Eukaryota > Metazoa > Chordata > Actinopteri > Anguilliformes > Anguillidae > Anguilla > Anguilla pacifica. The sequence continues at coordinate 10,921,359 of CM077296.1, forward strand.
TCAAATCACTTCTAAAATGTTCACAAACCACGGCCGCAAGACGAACAGCCTATGCTTCGCGCGTCATGACCTCGTGCGATTTTACACGAATATTTTCAATGAGGTATATCTGCCGATTATTGAGAAATACATACAGCTGGCAAATGCTTTCAAGATCAATAGCTCCTAGATGATAGTGCCTAGGGCCTTCAAATCACATCTAAATTGTTCACAAACCACGGGCACAAGACGCAGAGCCAATGGTTCACGCGTCATGACCTCGTGCGATTTTACACGAATATTTTCAATGAGGTAAATCCGTGGATTTTTGAGAAAAACATCCAGCTGGCAAATGTTTTCAAGATCAATTGCTCCTAGATGATAGGGCCTAGGGCCTTCAAACCACTTCTAAAATGTTCACAAACCACGGCCGCAAGACGAAGAGCCTATGCTTCGCGCGTCATGACTTCGTGCGATTTTACACGAATATTTTCAAAAAGGAATTTCTGCCGATTATTGAGAAAAACGTACAACTGGCAAATGCTTTCAAGATCAATAGCTCCTAGATGATAGGGCCTAGGGCCTTCAAACCACTTCTGAAATGTTCACAAACCACGGCCGCAAGACGAAGAGCCTATGCTTCGCGCGTCATGACCTCGTGCGATTTTACACGAATATTTTCAATGAGGTATTTCTGCCGATTATTGAGAAAAACGTGCAGCTGCCAAATGCTTTCAAGTTCAATAGCTCATAGATGATACGGCCTAGGGCCTTCAAAACACTTCTAAATTGTTCACAAACCACGGGCGCAAGACGCAGAGCCTATGCATCGCGCGTCATGACCTCGTGCGATGTTACACGAATATTTTCAATGAAGAATTTCTGCGGATTATTGAGAAAAACGTACAGCTGGCAAATGCTTTCAAGTTTAATAGCTCCTAGATGATAGGGCCTAGGGCTTTAAAACAACTTCTAAATATTTCACAAACCACGGGCGCAAGACGCAGAGCCTATGCTTCGCGCGTCATGACCTCGTGCGATTTTTCATGAATATTTTCAATGAGGTATATCTGCGGATTATTGAAAAAAACATACAGCTGGCAAATGCTTTCAAGATCAATAGCTCCTAGATGATAGGACCTAGGGCCTTCAAACCACTTCTAAAATGTTCAGAAACCACGGGCGCAAGACGCAGAGCCTATGTTTCGCGCGTCATGACCTCGTGCGATTTTACACTAATATTTTCAATGAGGTATTTCTGCCGATTATTGAGAAAAACGGACAGCAGCCAAATGCTTTCAAGATTAATAGCTCCTAGATGATAGGGCCTAGGGCCTTCAAACCACTTCTAAAATGTTCACAAACCACGGCGGCAAAGACGAAGAGCTTATGCTTCGCGCGTCATGACCTCGTGCGATTTTACACGAATATTTTCAATGAGGTATTTCTGCCGATTATTGAGAAAAACGTACAGCTGCCAAATGCTTTCAAGTTCAATAGCTCCTAGATGATACGGCCTAGGGCCTTCAAAACACTTCTAAATTGTTCACAAACCACGGGCGCAAGACGCAGAGCCTATGTTTCGCGCGTCATGACCTCGTGCGATTTTACACAAATATTTTCAATGAGGTATTTCTGCCGATTATTGAGAAAAACATACAACTGGCACATGCTTTCAAGATCAATAGCTCCTAGATGATAGGGCCTAGGGCCTTCAAATCACTTCTAAAATGTTCACAAACCACGGCCGCAAGACGAAGAGCCTATGTTTCGCGCGTCATGACCTTGTGCAGTTTTACACGAATATTTTCAAAGAGGTATTTCTGCCGATTATTGAGAAAAACATACAGCTGGCAAATGCTTTCAAGATCAATAGCTCCTAGATGATAGGGCCTAGGGCCTTCAAACCACTTCTAAAATGTTCACAAACCACGGCCGCAAGACGAAGAGCCTATGTTTCGCGCGTCATGACCTTGTGCGATTTTACACGAATATTTTCAAAGAGGTATTTCTGCCGATTATTGAGAAAAACGTACAGCTGGCAAATGCTTTCAAGATCAATAGCTCCTAGATGATAGGGCCTAGGGCCTTCAAACCACTTCTAAAATGTTCACAAACCACGGCCGCAAGACGAAGAGCCTATGCTTCGTGCGTCATGACCTCGTGCGATTTTACACAAATATTTTCAATGAGGTATTTCTGCCGATTATTGAGAAAAACATACAGCTGGCAAATGCTTTCAAGATAAATAGCTCCTAGATGATAGGGCCTAGGGCCTTCAAATCACTTCTAAATTGTTCACAAACCAAGGGCACAAGACGCAGAGCCAATGTTTCGCGCGTCATGACCTTGTGCGATTTTACACGAATATTTTCAATGAGGTCTATCCGCGGATTTTTGAGAAAAACATACAGCTGGCAAATACTTTCAAGATCAATTGCTTCTAGATGATAGGGCCTAGGGCCTTCAAACCACTTCTAAAATGTTCATAAACCACGGCGGCAAGACGAAGAGCCTATGCTTCGCGCGTCATGACCTTGTGCGATTTTACACGAATATTTTCAATGAGGCATATCTGCCGATTATTGAGAAAAACGTACAGCTGGCAAATGCTTTCAGGTTCAATAGCTCCTAGATGATAGGGCCTAGGGCCTTCAAACCACTTCTAAAATGTTCACAAACCACGGCCGCAAGACGAAGAGCCTATGGTTCGCACGTCATGACGTCGTGCGATTATACACGAATATTTTCAATGAGGGATTTCCGCCGATTATTGAGAAAAACGTAAAGGTGGCAAATGCGTTCAAGTTCAATAGATCCTAGATGATAGGGCCTAGGGCCTTCAAATCACTTCTAAAATGTTCACAAACCACGGCCGCAAGACGAAGAGCCTATGCTTCGCGCGTCATGACCTCGTGCGATTTTACACGAATATTTTCAATGAGGTATTTCTGCCAATTATTGAGAAAAACATACAGCTGGCAAATGCTTTCAATTTCAATAGCTCCTAGATGATAGGGCCTTGGGCCTTCAAACCACTTCTAAAATGTTGACAAACCACGGGCGCAAGACGCAGAGCCTATGCTTCACGCGTCATGACCTCGTGCGATTTTACACGAATATTGTCAATGAGGTATTTCTGCCGATTATTGAGAAAAACATACAGCTGGCAAATGCTTTCAAGATCAATAGCTCCTAGATGATAGGGCCTAGGGCCTTCAAATCACTTCTTAATTGTTCACAAACCACGGGCACAAGACGCAGAGCCAATGTTTCGCGCGTCATGACCTTGTGCGATTTTACACGAATATTTTCAAATAGGTATATCTGCGGATTTTAGAGAAAAACATACAGCAGGCAAATGCTTTCAAGATCAATAGCTCCTAGATGATAGGGCCTAGGGCGTTCAAACCACTTCTAAAATGTTCACAAACCACGGGCGCAAGACGGAGAGCCTATTCTTCGCGCGTCATGACCTCGTGCGATTTTACTCTAATATTTTCAATGAGGTATTTTTGCAGATTATTGAGAAAAACGTACAGCTGGCAAATGCTTTCAAGTTCAATAGCTCCTAGATGATAGGGCCTAGGGCCGTCAAACCACTTCTAAAATGTTCCCAAACCACGGGCTTAAGACGCAGAGCCTATGCATCACGCGTCATGACCTCGTGCGATTTTACACAAATATTTTCAATGAGGTATTTCTGACGATGATTGAGAAAAACGTACAGCTGGCAAATGCATGCAAGTTCAATAGCTCCTAGATGATAGGGCCTAGGGTGATCAAACCACTTCTAAAATGTTCACAAACCACGGCCGCAAGACGAAGAGCCTATGTTTCGCGCGTCATGACCTCGTGCGTTTATACACGAATATTTCCAATGAGGTATGTCTGCCGATTATTGAGAAAAACGTACAGTTGGCAAAAGTTTCAAGTACAATAGCTCCTAGATGATAGGGCCTAGGGCCTTCAAACCACTTCTAAAATCTTCACAAACCACGGGCGCAAGACGCAGACCCTATGCTTTGTGCGTCATGACCTCGTGCGATTTAACACGAATATTATCAATGAGGTATCTCTGCCGATTATTGAGAAAAACGTACAGCTGGCAAATGCCTTCAAGTTCAATAGCTCCTAGATAATAGGGCCTAGAGCCTTCAAACCACTTCTAAATTATTCACAAACCAAGGGCGCAAGACACAGAGCCTATGCTTCGCGCGTCATAACCTCGTGCGATTTTACACAAATATTTTCAATGAGGTATCTCTGCCGATTATTGAGAAAAACGTACAGCTGGCAAATGCTTTCAAGTTCAATAGCTCCTAGATGTTAGGGCCTAGGGCCTTCAAACCACTTCTAAAATGTTCACAAACCACGGCCGCAAGACGAAGAGCCTATGTTTCGCGCGTCATGACCTTGTGCGATTTTACACGAATATTTTCAAAGAGGTATTTCTGCCGATTATTGAGAAAAACGTACAGCTGGCAAATGCTTTCAAGATCAATAGCTCCTAGATGATAGGGCCTAGGGCCTTCAAACCACTTCTAAAATGTTCACAAACCACGGCCGCAAGACGAAGAGCCTATGCTTCGTGCGTCATGACCTCGTGCGATTTTACACGAATATTTTCAATGAGGTATTTCTGCCGATTATTGAGAAAAACATACAGCTGGCAAATGCTTTCAAGATAAATAGCTCCTAGATGATAGGGCCTAGGGCCTTCAAATCACTTCTAAATTGTTCACAAACCAAGGGCACAAGACGCAGAGCCAATGTTTCGCGCGTCATGACCTTGTGCGATTTTACACGAATATTTTCAATGAGGTCTATCCGCGGATTTTTGAGAAAAACATACAGCTGGCAAATACTTTCAAGATCAATTGCTTCTAGATGATAGGGCCTAGGGCCTTCAAACCACTTCTAAAATGTTCATAAACCACGGCGGCAAGACGAAGAGCCTATGCTTCGCGCGTCATGACCTTGTGCGATTTTACACGAATATTTTCAATGAGGCATATCTGCCGATTATTGAGGAAAACGTACAGCTGGCAAATGCTTTCAGGTTCAATAGCTCCTAGATGATAGGGCCTAGGGCCTTCAAACCACTTCTAAAATGTTCACAAACCACGGCCGCAAGACGAAGAGCCTATGGTTCGCACGTCATGACGTCGTGCGATTATACACGAATATTTTCAATGAGGGATTTCCGCCGATTATTGAGAAAAACGTAAAGGTGGCAAATGCGTTCAAGTTCAATAGATCCTAGATGATAGGGCCTAGGGCCTTCAAATCACTTCTAAAATGTTCACAAACCACGGCCGCAAGACGAAGAGCCTATGCTTCGCGCGTCATGACCTCGTGCGATTTTACACGAATATTTTCAATGAGGTATTTCTGCCAATTATTGAGAAAAACATACAGCTGGCAAATGCTTTCAATTTCAATAGCTCCTAGATGATAGGGCCTTGGGCCTTCAAACCACTTCTAAAATGTTCACAAACCACGGGCGCAAGACGCAGAGCCTATGCTTCACGCGTCATGACCTCGTGCGATTTTACACGAATATTGTCAATGAGGTATTTCTGCCGATTATTGAGAAAAACATACAGCTGGCAAATGCTTTCAAGATCAATAGCTCCTAGATGATAGGGCCTAGGGCCTTCAAATCACTTCTTAATTGTTCACAAACCACGGGCACAAGACGCAGAGCCAATGTTTCGCGCGTCATGACCTCGTGCGATTTTACACGAATATTTTCAAATAGGTATATCTGCGAATTTTAGAGAAAAACATACAGCAGGCAAATGCTTTCAAGATCAATAGCTCCTAGATGATAGGGCCTAGGGCGTTCAAACCACTTCTAAAATGTTCACAAACCACGAGCGCAAGACGGAGAGCCTATTCTTCGCGCGTCATGACCTCGTGCGATTTTACTCTAATATTTTCAATGAGGTATTTTTGCAGATTATTGAGAAAAACGTACAGCTGGCAAATGCTTTCAAGTTCAATAGCTCCTAGATGATAGGGCCTAGGGCCGTCAAACCACTTCTAAAATGTTCCCAAACCACGGGCTTAAGACGCAGAGCCTATGCATCACGCGTCATGACCTCGTGCGATTTTACACAAATATTTTCAATGAGGTATTTCTGACGATGATTGAGAAAAACGTACAGCTGGCAAATGCATGCAAGTTCAATAGCTCCTAGATGATAGGGCCTAGGGTGATCAAACCACTTCTAAAATGTTCACAAACCACGGCCGCAAGACGAAGAGCCTATGTTTCGCGCGTCATGACCTCGTGCGTTTATACACGAATATTTCCAATGAGGTATGTCTGCCGATTATTGAGAAAAACGTACAGTTGGCAAAAGTTTCAAGTACAATAGCTCCTAGATGATAGGGCCTAGGGCCTTCAAACCACTTCTAAAATCTTCACAAACCACGGGCGCAAGACGCAGACCTTATGCTTTGTGCGTCATGACCTCGTGCGATTTAACACGAATATTATCAATGAGGTATCTCTGCCGATTATTGAGAAAAACGTACAGCTGGCAAATGCCTTCAAGTTCAATAGCTCCTAGATAATAGGGCCTAGAGCCTTCAAACCACTTCTAAATTATTCACAAACCAAGGGCGCAAGACACAGAGCCTATGCTTCGCGCGTCATAACCTCGTGCGATTTTACACAAATATTTTCAATGAGGTATCTCTGCCGATTATTGAGAAAAACGTACAGCTGGCAAATGCTTTCAAGTTCAATAGCTCCTAGATGTTAGGGCCTACGGCCTTAAAACCACATCTAAAATGTTCACAAACCACGGCCGCAAGACGAAGAGCCTATGCTTCGCGCGTCATGACCTCGTGCGATTTTACACGAATATTTTCAGTGAGGTATTTCTGCCGATTATTGAGAAAAACGTACAGCTGGCAAATGCTTTCAGGTTCAATAGCTCCTAGATGATAGGGCCTAGGGCCTTCAAATCACTTCTAAATTGTTCACAAACCATGGGCACAAGACGCAGAGCCAATGTTTCGCGTGTCATGACCTCGTGCGATTTTACACGAATATTTTCAATGAGGTATATCTGCGGATTCTTGAGAAAAACATACAGCTGGCAAATGCTTTCAAGATCAATAGCTCCTAGATGATAGGGCCTAGGGCCTTCAAACCACTTCAAAAATGTTCACAAACCACGGCCGCAAGACGAAGAGCCTATGCTTCGCGCGTCATGACCTCGTGCGATTTTACACGAATATTTTCAAAGAGGTATTTCTGCCGATTATTGATAAAAACGTACAGCTGGCAAATGCTTTCAGGTTCAATAGCTCCTAGATGATAGGGCCTAGGGCCTTCAAACCACTTCAAAAATGTTCACAAACCACAGGCGCAAGACGCAGAGCCTATGCTTCGCGCGTCATGACCTCTTGCGATTTTACACAAATATTTTCAATGAGGGAATTCCGCCGATTATTGAGAAAAATGTACAGCTGGCAAATGCTTTCAAGTTCAATAGCTCCTAGATGATAGGGCCTAGGGCCTTCAAACCACTTCAAAAATGTTCACAAACCACAGGCGCAAGACGCAGAGCCTATGCTTCGCGCGTCATGACCTCTTGCGATTTTACACAAATATTTTCAATGAGGGAATTCCGCCGATTATTGAGAAAAATGTACAGCTGGCAAATGCTTTCAAGTTCAATAGCTCCTAGAGGATAGGGCCTAGGGCCTTCAAACCACTTCTAAATTATTCACAAACCACGGGCGCAAGACGCAGAGCCTATGCATCACGCGTCATGACCTCGTGCGATTTTACACGAATAATTTCAATGAGGTATTTCTGCGGATAATTGAGAAAAACGTACAGCTGGCAAATGCTTTCAAGTTCAATAGCTCCTAGATGTTAGGGCCTACGGCCTTAAAACCACATCTAAAATGTTCACAATCCACGGCCGCAAGACGAAGAGCCTATGCTTCGCGCGTCATGACCTCGTGCGATTTTACACGAATATTTTCAATGAGGTATTTCTGCAGATTATTGAGAAAAACGTACAGCTGCCAAGTGCTTTCAAGTTCAATAGCTCCTAGATGATACGGCCTAGGGCCTTCAAAACACTTCTAAATTGTTCACAAACCACGGGCGCAAGACGCAGCGCCTATGTTTCGCACGTCATGACCTCGTGCGATTTTACACGAATATATTCAATAAGGTATTTCTGCCAATTATTGTGAAAAACGTAAAGCTGGCAAATGCATTCAGGTTCAATAGCTCCTAGATGATAGGGCCTAGGGCCTTCAAACCACTTCTAAATTATTCACAAACCACGGGCGCAAGACGCAGAGCCTATGCTTCACACGTCATGACCTTGTGCGATTTTACACGAATATTTTCAATGAGGGAATTCCGCCGATTATTGAGAAAAACGTAAAGGTGGCAAATGCTTTCAAGTTCAATAGATCCTAGATGATAGGGCCTAGGGCCTTCAAATCACTTCTTAATTGTTCACAAACCACGGGCACAAGACGCAGAGCCAATGTTTCGCGCGTCATGACCTCGTGCGATTTTACACGAATATTTTCAATGAGGTATATCTGCGGATTTTAGAGAAAAACATACAGCAGGCAAATGCTTTCAAGATCAATAGCTCCTAGATGATAGGGCCTAGGGCATTCAAACCACTTCTAAAATGTTCACAAACCACGGGCGCAAGACGCAGAGCCTATTCTTCGTGCGTCATGACCTCGTGCGATTTTACTCTATTATTTTCAATGAGGTATTTTTGCAGATTATTGAGAAAAACGGACAGCTGGCAAATGCTTTCAAGTTCAATAGCTCCTAGATGATAGGGCCTAGGGCCGTCAAACCACTTCTAAAATGTTCACAAACCACGGGCGTAAGACGCAGAGCCTATGCATCGCGCGTCATGACCTCGTGCGATTTTACACAAATATTTTCAATGAGGTATTTCTGACGATGATTGAGAAAAACGTACAGCTGGCAAATGCATGCAAGTTCAATAGCTCCTAGATGATAGGGCCTAGGGTGATCAAACCACTTCTAAAATGTTCACAAACCACGGCCGCAAGACGAAGAGCCTATGTTTCGCGCGTCATGACCTCGTGCGTTTATACACGAATATTTCCAATGAGGTATGTCTGCCGATTATTGAGAAAAACGTACAGTTGGCAAAAGTTTCAAGTACAATAGCTCCTAGATGATAGGGCCTAGGGCCTTCAAACCACTTCTAAAATCTTCACAAACCACGGGCGCAAGACGCAGACCCTATGCTTTGTGCGTCATGACCTCGTGCGATTTAACACGAATATTTTCAATGAGGTATCTCTGCCGATTATTGAGAAAAACGTACAGCTGGCAAATGCCTTCAAGTTCAATAGCTCCTAGATGATAGGGCCTACAGCCTTCAAACCACTTCTAAATTATTCACAAACCAAGGGCGCAAGACACAGAGCCTATGCTTCGCGCGTCATAACCTCGTGCGATTTTACACAAATATTTTCAATGAGGTATTTCTGCCGATTATTGAGAAAAACGTACAGCTGGCAAATGCTTTCAAGTTCAATAGCTCCTAGATATTAGGGCCTACGGCCTTAAAACCACATCTAAAATGTTCACAAACCACGGCCGCAAGACGAAGAGCCTATGCTTCGCGCGTCATGACCTCGTGCGATTTTACACGAATATTTTCAATGAGGTATATCTGCGGATTCTTGAGAAAAACATACAGCTGGCAAATGCTTTCAAGATCAATAGCTCCTAGATGATAGGGCCTAGGGCCTTCAAACCACTTCAAAAATGTTCACAAACCACGGCCGCAAGACGAAGAGCCTATGCTTCGCGCGTCATGACCTCGTGCGATTTTACACAAATATTTTCAAAGAGGTATTTCTGCCGATTATTGAGAAAAACGTACAGCTGGCAAATGCTTTCAGGTTCAATAGCTCCTAGATGATAGGGCCTAGGGCCTTCAAACCACTTCAAAAATGTTCACAAACCACGGGCGCAAGACGCAGAGCCTATGCTTCGCGCGTCATGACCTCTTTCGATTTTACACAAATATTTTCAATGAGGTATTTCTGGCAATTATTGAGAAAAACGTACAGCTGGCAAATGCTTTCAAGTTCAATAGCTCCTAGATGATAGGGCCTAGGGCCTTCAAACCACTTCTAAAATGTTCACAAACCACGGGCGCAAGACGCAGAGCCTATTCTTCGTCCGTCATGACCTCGTGCGATTTTACTCTAATATTTTCAATGAGGTATTTTTGCAGATTATTGAGAAAAACGTACAGCTGGCAAATGCTTTCAAGTTCAATAGCTCCTAGATGATAGGGCCTAGGGCCGTCAAACCACTTCTAAAATGTTCACAAACCACGGGCGTAAGACGCAGAGCCTATGCATCGCGCGTCATGACCTCGTGCGATTTTACACAAATATTTTCAATGAGGTATTTCTGACGATGATTGAGAAAAACGTACAGCTGGCAAATGCATGCAAGTTCAATAGCTCCTAGATGATAGGGCCTAGGGTGATCAAACCACTTCTAAAATGTTCACAAACCACGGCCGCAAGACGAAGAGCCTATGTTTCGCGCGTCATGACCTCGTGCGTTTATACACGAATATTTCCAATGAGGTATGTCTGCCGATTATTGAGAAAAACGTACAGTTGGCAAAAGTTTCAAGTACAATAGCTCCTAGATGATAGGGCCTAGGGCCTTCAAACCACTTCTAAAATCTTCACAAACCACGGGCGCAAGACGCAGACCCTATGCTTTGTGCGTCATGACCTCGTGCGATTTAACACGAATATTTTCAATGAGGTATCTCTGCCGATTATTGAGAAAAACGTACAGCTGGCAAATGCCTTCAAGTTCAATAGCTCCTAGATGATAGGGCCTACAGCCTTCAAACCACTTCTAAATTATTCACAAACCAAGGGCGCAAGACACAGAGCCTATGCTTCGCGCGTCATAACCTCGTGCGATTTTACACAAATATTTTCAATGAGGTATTTCTGCCGATTATTGAGAAAAACGTACAGCTGGCAAATGCTTTCAAGTTCAATAGCTCCTAGATATTAGGGCCTACGGCCTTAAAACCACATCTAAAATGTTCACAAACCACGGCCGCAAGACGAAGAGCCTATGCTTCGCGCGTCATGACCTCGTGCGATTTTACACGAATATTTTCAATGAGGTATATCTGCGGATTCTTGAGAAAAACATACAGCTGGCAAATGCTTTCAAGATCAATAGCTCCTAGATGATAGGGCCTAGGGCCTTCAAACCACTTCAAAAATGTTCACAAACCACGGCCGCAAGACGAAGAGCCTATGCTTCGCGCGTCATGACCTCGTGCGATTTTACACAAATATTTTCAAAGAGGTATTTCTGCCGATTATTGATAAAAACGTACAGCTGGCAAATGCTTTCAGGTTCAATAGCTCCTAGATGATAGGGCCTAGGGCCTTCAAACCACTTCAAAAATGTTCACAAACCACGGGCGCAAGACGCAGAGCCTATGCTTCGCGCGTCATGACCTCTTTCGATTTTACACAAATATTTTCAATGAGGTATTTCTGGCAATTATTGAGAAAAACGTACAGCTGGCAAATGCTTTCAAGTTCAATAGCTCCTAGATGATAGGGCCTAGGGCCTTCAAACCACTTCTAAATTATTCACAAACCACGGCCGCAAGACGCAGAGCCTATGTTTTGCGCGTCATGACCTCGTGCGATTTTACATGAATATTTTCAATGAGGTATTTCTGCCGATTATTGAGAAAAACATACAGCTGGCAAATGCTTTCAAGATCAATAGCTCCTAGATGATAGGACCTAGGGTCATCAAACCACTTCTAAAATGTTCACAAACCACGGCCGCAAGACGAAGAGCTTATGCTTCGCGCGTCATGACTGTGGAATTTTTAAGAGTTCGATTTATTCCGCCGTACTTTTGTAAGTAGAAAAATAAATGCAGGCACGTCTTCGTTTCAAAATAGGTCGTTTAATATAGCAAAGGAACTAGTGGGTCTGTTACCCAAGTACAGATAAACACAGAACCAACAAATGACGGAGACAGTGAATACTTATACCCTGTTCCTTCAAGGAAACAAAGGGCCAAATGGTTATCTTAAACACATCACGGGGAAGGGGGGGTGGAGGTAATCAGACATTGGGGGGGGGGGGGAGAAACAAGGTGTGGGGGAGTTGGGCTGAAGTAGGGGGTAGAGGATATCACACGATGGTACTGCATATCAAAGGGAGACAATTTGACTGGGCAAGGGGGTAGAGGATGTGGCACAAAGGGTGTGATTAAAAGGTCAATTTAACTGAGTGTGGTGGTAAACAATCAATGTTATCTGCAAATGGCCAACTACAATGTGAGACACCTCAGAGGGGTAAACTGTGGCTCCCATGTTTTCCAACATTCCCTACTTTTTTTTTTTTTAAGAAGGTCTTCTACATTCAAAGGTATAAGTAAAGCAAAGAATATAAAGCAAAAACAAACAATAAAACATAAAAATTAAAACAAAACAAAACAACACAAATTATTCAGGGGTTATTTCTGAGCCATCCCACAGTTTCATTTCTATCAATGACTTTCTCCAACTGTTTTTTTCTGTTTATGCCAGCAATAACACTGTGTTTGATCATTGGGGATATGAATTACTATTAGACCTACAATTGCCAGGAATATTCAGTTCCAAAAATGTGTTTTCATCAGAGCATCCTTGTCGCTTCAGGGCTGTGGCCTCTGCCTGGGCCAAGCTCACCTCCATTTTTGTTTTGAGTAGTGTTGAATCACTCTCCATTAGAGCTTTCTTCACCTGAGCATGAATACCTGCAAACACATTTGACTGAGGAACCAGGTAGGCATCATCCCACATGGCCAAGCTGTTGGACTCACTGGCATCAGTAGTAGGTAAATGAATGTTCCCCATCTGAACAGTGTATGCTGGTGTAAACCAGAAACCAGGGGGTGATTAACACCTTATATTACCATATGGAAATCCTGTGGGGTGACTCAGAATACACCAGTGACACTGGTCCACCACGCTCTCCACTTCCTCTAAAGGGTGAACATTCCTCTCTGTGGACAGTTCATTAGAGTTAATACATACAATTGCATAACACGTATGAATGTAATAATCTGTTGATTCAGCCATTCCCTTACCAGTTCAAACCTTAACAACAGTAAACAATACTGATCAAACAGGACAATGACATTAGCTCAATCATAAACAGCATGCATGAATACCATATTTACATCATATTATAAAACCATTTATTATTTTTTTTTTTCTTCTTCTGGTCCAAAAATGATGCCTTCTCTAGGAATAGGGTGCAGTGGAGGACATTTGCTTCAGTCTAACTGCTTGAGTCTTCCCATTCCTTTAGAGGTTGGTATTGTCTATTCTCAAATTTAACTTCATACATATATTTATTATTATTATTATTTATTTATTTATTTATTTTTAACCATATAAATTTCGATGCATCATTGTTAGACCAGGGTAATATGTAGATTCATGCTCCACGGCCCATCTCCCCTGGTTATCCTGTCCCTCATCTCAACTAGTTATTGCGTTATCATAAATGTGTCCAATTACATGCTTTTACTATCACAATGTATTCTTGTATTCTTGGAAGCTGTCTTCCACCCTCAATCATGTGTTCTAAATGAAGATTCACTTGATACTTTCCATGTGTCCTCTGTTGTGAACGCTTCACCATCTTTCCACCTGTCTGATGTCCATTCGGTGAATCCAACATCAACTGCGTGTATTGTCCTTGACACATTGTGTGTTGTTTATGAATATGATAGGAATGTCCCACTTAGTGCTGACCTCCAAACTGTTCCTGAATTACCAGGAACCTCGTCCTCATCTCGATTAATTCTGTAGGGGAGAGAAAGACCAAGTGTGAGTGTATATTCTTATGCAGTTTTAATCATTTAAACATTGATATTGGTATCAAGTTCAGCTTTGTTGTATACCCCGCTTTCGCATCACCAATTTCAAATTTGTTTCACCAAGTTTGTTCATAACTTTTTATGAACCTTCTCAGTTTGCTTCCCAGCCTCCCCCTTTTAAATTTTTATTATTTATTTATTTTTATTTTTTTAAGCATCCCCGATTTAGAAAGTCACTCTGTATGTGGGGTTGGACTGTGAAAGGGATTCTCAGAGCCTTTCTGGCTGCTCTGCTCAGCATGTGCCTTAATCATAGACAATAGGTCTGTGTATGTAAGAGTGCCTTCAATCTGGGGCTGTTCTGTCTGAGGCTGCTGTGCACGCAGCTGTTTTGGCCCTTTTCCTTCCATCCCTCCTCCTTTTGACCAGCACTGTCGCTTGGAATGGCCAACACGCTTGCAATTGGCACACACACGGGGGTTTCTACACTCATTCTGAATGTGGCCTGGCTTCCCACAGTTAAAACAATGAAATTTGGCCTGGCCCTTATTAGATGCTAGCACAGCAACCCTTTTTCTAGAGCTCTGTTTAGGGCTCAGTGAAGTGAGTTGCGACTCATTCCACACAGTTAAACAGTCTTGGATATCCCTGCCTATGTGCTGTCTGACTGGCTGTGCACCCAGTTCTCTATTCAACTGTAACAATAAATGTTGGCAAGTAGGAGAGACGAGATCTTTGTATTTATTGATTACCAAACTCCAGAACATTGGATCATCACCTGTTAGTAGTGCTCTGTTCCCTCCACCTATGTTTCGATTGTACACAATTACAAATGTTCTAAGAAAATCAGTGGGATGCTGCCCTTTCTTAGGTACAAACTCAAGAATTTTATTCATGTCAGCTATAACCCGATAACCCACAGCCTCGCTCATTAGCCTTAACCTTGCGTCATGATTGGGGAAAACAACAGGGTTTCCCTGACCCTGTATGAATTCTAACGGAATAGTAACCGATGTAGGGAGCACAGATTGCAATAATTTACAACAGTCCTTGTCAGTTAGCGAGTGTATTCGCTGCAGCGTTTGCACCTTTTCAACAACTGCGGTCGGGTCACTAACTCCGTCCCATGTGGGAAGTTGTTGCTGAAGTGTAGTCAGCTCTGTAAGTGTAAGATTGCGATCCACTTGTTGATCCGCATATTCATATATGATCGCCCCATTAACAGGATTTTGTGTTCCGCTTGTACGAACTCTGCGTGTTATTATTGGTGCGATTTTAGTGTTTTTCGTCCCGACTGATTTAGTTGCTTTCTGTGATGTATAACTTCTGGAAACCAACCTTCGGCAATTAGAAAGAAGTGAATTGGTAATAGATGCATTACATTCTGTCCCCCCAGTAGGCCTATGAAACCCCGGCTCCTCATCTAAAATTTCATTATCACTTCCTTCATCATCCACATCTAACAAAGGAGCTGTTTGGCAGTTTGTCTGTCTGACTTCCCATTCGTCATCATCAGAACTGTATACTAACTCACTCTGCTCCTCTAATGTCCTTAAAATCACTTTCACTCGCCGTTTCATTATGGTATTTGCAAGTTTTTGCTTTGCCATTTTTTCTTTCAGCAACCTGAACTTTTGTACTATGGCCCTATCCTTGTTTTCTCCAGACACTTTAGGTACGTCTTTAAATGCTATCTGCATGTCCCGTAGCGGTTCCTGCGTTTTAGCCAATGCTGTCGCAGTAGTAGGCCTACTCAGTATCTCCCTTGTCTGACAAATTTCCTTAGTAAATTCTAAGTGTGCTGTGGCCTGTGCCGTGCGTTCTGCAATAGATTCCTCCAACGCCCTCGTATTTATTTCCAGTTTGTTCTTCAAACTTTCAATTTCCCATCGCAATTTAGGAATCTGTGCAACTTTATCTTTCAGTAACTTAATTGTTTGGACCATAGCCATCACGCAGTTAGCCTGTCTCCTTTTCTTATTTTTCTCATTTTCATTGCGCTCTTCACAAGCAGTCTGAAGATATTCAACAACATCCACTTCCTGTGGTACGTTATAAGAATCCTCCTTACAATGTTTGGCCAACCACCTAGCGGCCCACGATTTCCAACCATTCACTGCCATTCCTAAACTCCTGTACAATGGACAAACAAACTTTTGGTACTTGAAATTGTCCAAGGTCTGTGTAACTTTATACAAGCCCCTGCCTAGAACACTGTACACATGTACAATCAATTCTGACCACTTGTATTTTAAAACATTACACAATTTTCGTAACTATTCCTCTACAATATTACATACATAAATATTTCATACTCACAAATGTACGTGGTCCGTTCCGTGCCTTCAAGTCCGTTTTTCCTTCAGCGTTAGCAAATGGCTTCCAAAACAGTCCTCCTCTTGCTGTAATCCTTTCTTAAATTCGGCGTCAACGTAAAAAAGAAAGTCTCTTCTGTAGGCCAGTGTCACACGCGAATGTCAGCTTCCCCAGTTTTTTTTTTTTTTTTTTTTTTTTTTTTTTGAAAAACGCAACAAGAACGACGGATTTGGGCTGGCTCGCCAATAATGTGGAATTTTTAAGAGTTCGATTTATTCCGCCGTACTTTTGTAAGTAGAAAAATAAATGCAGGCACGTCTTCGTTTCAAAATAGGTCGTTTAATATAGCAAAGGAACTAGTGGGTCTGTTACCCAAGTACAGATAAACACAGAACCAACAAATGACGGAGACAGTGAATACTTATACCCTGTTCCTTCAAGGAAACAAAGGGCCAAATGGTTATCTTAAACACATCACGGGGAAGGGGGGGTGGAGGTAATCAGACATTGGGGGGGGGGGGGAGAAACAAGGTGTGGGGGAGTTGGGCTGAAGTAGGGGGTAGAGGATATCACACGATGGTACTGCATATCAAAGGGAGACAATTTGACTGGGCAAGGGGGTAGAGGATGTGGCACAAAGGGTGTGATTAAAAGGTCAATTTAACTGAGTGTGGTGGTAAACAATCAATGTTATCTGCAAATGGCCAACTACAATGTGAGACACCTCAGAGGGGTAAACTGTGGCTCCCATGTTTTCCAACAATGACCTCGTGCGATTTTACACGAATATTTTCAATGAGGTATATCTGCCGATTATTGAGAAAAACATACAGCTGGCAAAAGCTTTCAAGATCAATAGCTCCTAGATGATAGGGCCTAGGGCCTTCAAATCACTTCTAAATTGTTCACAAACCACGGGCACAAGACGCAGAGCCAATGTTTCGCGCGTCATGACCTCGTGCGATTTTACACAAATATTTTCAATGAGGTATTTCTGCCGATTATTGAGAAATACGTACAGCTGGCAAATGCTTTCAAGTTCAATAGCTCCTAGATGATAGGGCCTAGGGCCTTCAAACCACTTCTAAAATGTTCACAAACCACGGGCGCAAGACGCAGACCCTATGCTTGGCGCGTCATGACCTCGTGCGATTTTACACGAATATTTTCAAAGAGGTATATCTGCCGATTATTGAGAAAAACATACAGCTGGCAAATGCTTTCAAGATCAATTGCTCCAAGATGATAGGGCCTAGGGCCTTCAAATCACTTCTAAATTGTTCAAAAACCACGGGCGCAAGACACAGAGCCTATGCTTCGCGCGTCATGACCTCGTGCGATTTTACACGAATATTTTCAATGAGGTATATCCGCGAATTTTTGAGAAAAACATACAGCAGGCAAATGCTTTCAAGATCAATTGCTCCTAGATGATAGGGCCTAGGGCCATCAAACCACTTCTAAAATGTTCACAAACCACGACCGCAAGACGAAGAGCCTATGCTTCGCGTGTCATGACTTCGTGCGATTTTACACAAATTTTTTCAAAGAGGTATTTCTGCCGATTATTGAGAAAAACATACAGCTGGCAAATGCTTTCAAGATCAATCGCTCCTAGATGATAGGGCCTAGGGCCTTCAAATCACTTCTAAATTGTTCACAAACCACGGGCACAAGACGCAGAGCCAATGTTTCGCGCGTCATGACCTCGTGCGATTTTACACGAATATTTTCAATGAGGTATATCAGCGGATATTTGAGAAAAACATACAGCTGGCAAATGCTTTCAAGATCCATTGCTCCTAGATGATAGGGCCTAGGGCCTTCAAACCACTTCTAAAATGTTCAGAAACCACGGGCGCAAGACGAAGAGCCTATGCTTCGCGCGTCTTGACCTTGTGCAATTTTACACAAATATTTTCAATGAGGTATTTCTGCGGATTATTGAGAAAAATGTACAGCTGGCAAATGCTTTCAAGTTCAAAAGCTCCTAGATGATAGGGCCTAGGGCCTTCAAACCACTTCTAAAATGTTCACAAACCACGGGCGCAAGACGCAGAGCCTATGCTTCGCGCGTGATGACCTCGTGCGATTTTACACGAATATTTTCAATGAGGTATATCTGCGGATTTTTGAGAAAAACGTACAGCTGGCAAATGCTTTCAAGATCAATAGCTCCTAGATGATAGGGCCTAGGACCTTCAAACAACTTCTAAATTATTAACGAACTACGGGAGCAAGACGCAGAGCCTATGCATCGCGCGTCATGACCTCCTGCGATTATACACGAATATTTTCAATGAGGAATTTCTGCCGATTATTGAGAAAAACGTACAGCTGGCAAATGCTTTCAAGTTCAATTGTTCCTAGATATTAGGGCCTAGGGCCTTCAAACCACTTCTAAATATTTCACAAACCACGGGCGCAAGACGCAGAGCCTATGCTTTGCGCGTCATGACCTCGTGCGATTTTACACGAATATTTTCAATGAGGTATTTCTGGGGATAATTGAGAAAAACTTACAGCTGGCAAATGCTTTCAAGATCAATAGCTCCTAGATGATAGGACCTAGGGCCTTCAAACCACTTCTAAAATGTTCACAAACCACGGCCGCAAGACGAAGAGTCTATGCTTCGCGCGTCATGACCTCGTGCGATTTTACACAAATATTTTCAATGAGTTATTTCTGCCGATTATTGAGAAAAACATAAAGCTGGCAAATGCTTTCAAGATCAATAGCTCCTAGATAATACGGCCTAGGGCCTTCAAATCATTTCTAAATTGTTCACAAACCACGGGCGCAAGACGCAGAGCCTATGTTTCGCGCATCATGACCTCGTGCAATTTTACACAAATATTTTCAAAGAGGTATTTCTGCCGATTATTGAGAAAAACGTACAGCTGGCAAATGCTTTCAAGATCAATAGCTCCTAGATGATAGGGCCTAGGGCCTTCAAACCACTTCTAAAATGTTCACAAACCACGGCCGCAAGACGAAGAGCCTATGCTTCGCGCGTCATGACCTCGTGCGATTTTACACCAATATTTTCAAAGAGGTATTTCTGCGGATTATTGAGAAAAACGTACAGCTGGCAAATGCTTTCAAGTTCAATAGCTCCTAGATGATACGGCCTAGGGCCTTCAAAACACTTTTAAATTGTTCACAAACCACGGGCGCAAGACGCAGAGCCTATGTTTCGCGCGTCATGACCTCGTGCGATTTTACATGAATATTTTCAATGAGGTATTTCTGCCGATTATTGAGAAAAACATACAGCTGGCAAATGCTTTCAAGATCAATAGCTCCTAGATGATAGGGCCTAGGGCCTTCAAATCACTTCTAAATTGTTCACAAACCACGGCCGCAAGACGCAGAGCCTATGCTTCACGCGTCATGACCTCGTGCGATTATACACGAATTTTTTCAATGAGAGAATTCCGCCGATTATTGAGAAAAACGTAAAGGTGGCAAATGCTTTCAAGTTCAATAGCTCCTAGATGATAGGGCCTAGGGCCTACAAATCACTTCTAAAATGTTCACAAACCACGGCCACAAGACGAAGGGCCTATGCTTCGCGCGTCATGACCTCGTGCGATTTTCCACGAATTTTTTCAAGGAGGTATTTCTGCGGATTATTGAGAAAAACGTACAGCAGACAAATGCTTTCAAGTTCAATAGCTCCTAGATGATAGGTCCTAGGGCCTTCAAACCACTTCTAAAATGTTCACAAACCACGGCCGCAAGACGCAGAGCCTATGCTTCGCGCGTCATGACCTCGTGCGATTTTACACGAATATATCCAATTAGGTATTTCTGCGGATTATTGAGAAAAACGTACAGCTGGCAAATGCTTTCAAGTTCAATAGCTCCTAGATGATAGGGCCTAGGGCCTTCAAAACACTTCTAAATTGTTCACAAACCACGGGCGCAAGACGCAGAGCCTATGTTTCGCGCGTCTTGACGTTGTGCGATTTTACACGAATATTTCCAATGAGGTATTTCTGCGGATTATTGAGAAAAACGTACAGCTGGCAAATGCTTTCAAGTTCAATAGTTCCTAGATGATAGGGCCTAGGGCCTTCAAACCACTTCTAAAATGTTCACAAACCACGGGCGCAAGACGCAGAGCCTATTCTTCACGCGTCATGACCTCGTGCGATTTCACACAAATATTTTCAATGAGGTATATCTGCCGATTATTGAGAAAAAAGTACAGCTGGCAAATGCTTTCAAGTTCAATAGCACCTAGATGATAGGGCCTAGGGCCTTCAAACCACTTCTAAAATGTTCACAAACCAGGGGCGCAAGACGCAGAGCCTATGCTTCGCGCGTCATGCCCTCGTGCGATTTTACACGAATATTTTCAATGAGGTATTTCTTCCGATTATTGAGAAAAAAGTACAGCTGACAAATGCTTTCAAGTTCAATAGCTCCTAGATGATAGGGCCTAGGGCCTTCAAACCACTTCTAAAATGTTCACAAACCACGGGCGCAAGACGCAGAGCCTATTCTTCGCGCGTCATGACCTCGTGCGATTTTACACAAATTTTTTCAAGGAGGTATTTCTGCCGATTATTGAGAAAAACGTACAGCTGGCAAATGCTTTCAAGTTCAATAGCTCCTAGATGATATGTCCTAGGGCCTTCAAACCACTTCTAAAATGTTCACAAACCAAGGCTGCAAGACGCAGAGCCTATGCTTCGCGCGTCATGACCTCGTGCGATTTTACACGAATATTTCCAATTAGGTATTTCTGCGGATTATTGAGAAAAACGTACAGCTGGCAAATGCTTTCAAGTTCAATAGCTCCTAGATGATAGGGCCTAGGGCCTTCAAAACACTTCTAAATTGTTCACAAACCACGGCCGCAAGACGCAGAGCCTATGCTTCGCGCGTCATGACCTCGTGCGATTTTACACGAACATTTTCAATGAGGTATTTCTGCCGATTATTGAGAGAAACGTACAGCTGGCAAATGCTTTCAAGTTCAATAGCTCCTAGATGAAAGGGCCGAGGGCCTTCAAAACACTTCTAAATTTTTCACAAACCACGGCCGCAAGACGCAGAGCCTGTTTCGCGCGTCATGACCTCGTGCGATTCTACACGAATATTTTCAATGAGGTATTTCTGCGGATTATTGAGAAAAACGTACAGCTGGCAAATGCTTTCAAGTTCAATAGCTCCTAGATGATAGGGCCTAGGGCCTTCAAACCACTTCTAAAATGTTCACAAACCACGGGCGCAAGACGCAGAGCCTATGTTTTGCGCGTCATGCCCTCGTGCGATTTTACACGAATATTTTCAATGAGGTATTTCTGCCGATTATTGAGAAAAACGTACAGCTGGCAAATGCTTTCAAGTTCAATAGCTCCTCGATGATAGGGCATAGGGCCTTGAAACCACTTCTAAATTTTTCACAAACCACGGGCGCAAGACACAGATCCTATAATTCGCGCGTCATGACCTCGTGCGATTTTACACGAATATTTTCAATGAGGTATTTCTGCCGATTGTTGAGAAAAACGTACAGCTGGCAAATGCTTTCAAGTTCAATAGCACCTAGATGATAGGGCCTAGGGCCTTCAAAACACTTCTAAATTTTTCACAAACCACGGGCGCAAGACGCAGAGCCTATGTTTTGCGCGTCATGACCTCGTGCGATTTTACACGAATATTTCCAATGAGGTATTTCTGCGGATAATTGAGAAAAACGTACAGCTGGCAAATGCTTTCAAGTTCAATAGCTCCTAGATGATAGGGCCTAGGGCCATCAAACCACTTCTAAAATGTTCACAAACCACGGCCGCAAGACGCAGAGCCTATGCTTCGCGCGTCATGACCTCGTGCGATTTTACACAAATTTTTTCAAGGAGGCATTTCTGCGGATTATTGAGAAAAACGTACAGCTGGCAAATGCTTTCAAGTTCAATAGCTCCTAGATGATATGTCCTAGGGCCTTCAAACCACTTCTAAAATGTTCACAAACCAAGGCCGCAAGACGCAGAGCCTATGTTTTGCGCGTCATGTCCTCGTGCGATTTTACACGAATATTTTCAATGAGGTATTTCTGCCGATTATTGAGAAAAACGTACAGCTGGCAAATGCTTTCAAGTTCAATAGCTCCTCGATGATAGGGCATAGGGCCTTGAAACCACTTCTAAATATTTCACAAACCACGGGCGCAAGACACAGATCCTATAATTCGCGCGTCATGACCTCGTGCGATTTTACACGAATATTTTCAATGAGGTATTTCTGCCGATTGTTGAGAAAAACGTACAGCTGGCAAATGCTTTCAAGTTCAATAGCACCTAGATGATAGGGCCTAGGGCCTTCAAAACACTTCTAAATTTTTCACAAACCACGGGCGCAAGACGCAGAGCCTATGTTTTGCGCGTCATGACCTCGTGCGATTTTACACGAATATTTCCAATGAGGTATTTC
The DNA here is from genome assembly GCA_039654925.1 of Anguilla pacifica. Lineage (NCBI taxonomy): Eukaryota > Metazoa > Chordata > Actinopteri > Anguilliformes > Anguillidae > Anguilla > Anguilla pacifica. The sequence continues at coordinate 10,944,029 of CM077296.1, forward strand.
TGCGGATTATTGAGAAAAACGTACAGCTGGCAAATGCTTTCAAGTTCAATAGCTCCTAGATGATAGGGCCTAGGGCCTTCAAACCACTTCTAAAATGTTCACAAACGAAGGCCGCAAGACGCAGAGCCTATGCTTCGCGCGTCGTGACCTCTTGCGATTTTACACGAATATTTTCAAGGAGGTATTTCTGCGGATTATTGAGAAAAACGTACAGCTGGCAAATGCTTTCAAGTTCAATAGCTCCTAGATGATAGGGCCTAGGGCCTTCAAACCACTTCTAAAATGTTCACAAACCACGGCCGCAAGACGCAGAGCCTATGCTTCGCGCGTCATGACCTCGTGCGATTTTACACAAATATTTTCAATGAGGTATTTCTGCCGATTATTGAGAAAAACGTACAGCTGGCAAATGCTTTCAAGTTCAATAGCTCCTAGATGATAGGGCATAGGGCCTTGAAACCACTTCTAAATTTTTCACAAACCACGGGCGCAAGACACAGATCCTATAATTCGCGCGTCATGACCTCGTGCGATTTTTCACGAATATTTCCAATGAGGGATTTCTGCCGATTATTGAGAAAAACGTACAGCTGGCAAATGCTTTTAAGTTCAATAGCTCCTAGATGATAGGGCCGAGGGCCTTCAAAACACTTCTAAATTTTTCACAAACCACGGCCACAAGACGCAGAGCCTATGCTTCGCGCGTCATGACCTCGTGCGATTATACACGAATATATTCAATGAGGTATTTCTGCCGATTATTGAGAAAAACGAACAGCTGGCAAATGCTTTCAAGTTCAATAGCTCCTAGATGATAGGGCCGAGGGCCTTCAAAACACTTCTAAATTTTTCACAAACCACGGCCGCAAGACGCAGAGCCTATGTTTCGCGCGTCATGACCTCGTGCAATTCTACACGAATATTTTCAATGAGGTATTTCTGCGGATTATTGAGAAAAACGTACAGCCTGCAAATGCTTTCAAGTTCAATAGCTCCTAGATGATAGGGCCTTGGGGCTTCAAAACACTTCTAAATTGTTCACAAACCACGGGCGCAAGACGCAGAGCCTATGCTTCGCGCGTCATGACCCCGTGCGATTTTACACGAATATTTCCAATGAGGTACTAATGCGGATTATTGAGAAAAACGTACATCTGGCAAATGCTTTTAAGTTCAATAGCTCCTAGATGATAGGGCCTAGGGTCTTCAAACCACTTCTAAATTGTTCACAAACCACGGGCGCAAGATGCAGAGCCTATGCTTCGCGCGTCATGACCTCGTGCGATTTTACACAAATATTTTCTATGAGGTATTTCTGCAGATTATTGAGAAAAACGTACAGCTGGCAAATGCTTTCAAGTTCAATAGCTCCTAGATGATAGGGCCTAGGGCCTTCAAACCAATTCTAAAATGTTCACAAACCACGGCCGCAAGACGCAGAGCCTATGCTTCGCGCGTCATGACCTCGTGCGATTTTACACTAATATTTTCAATGAGGTATTTCTGCGGATTATTGAGAAAAACGTACAGCTGGCAAATGCTTTCAAGTTCAATAGCTCCTAGATGATAGGGCCTAGGGTCATCAAACCACTTCTAAATTGTTCACAAACCACGGGCCCAAGAGGCAGAGCCTATGCTTCGCGCGTCATGACCTCGTGCGATTTTACACAAATATTTTCAATGAGGTATTTCTGCGGATTATTGAGAAAAACGTACAGCTGGCAAATGCTTTCAAGTTCAATAGCTCCTAGATGATAGGGCCTAGGGCCTTCTAACCACTTCTAAAATGTTCACAAACCACGGACGCAAGACGCAGAGCCTATGCTTCGCGCGTCATGACCTCGTGCGATTTTACACGAATATTTCCAAAGAGGTATTTCTGCGGATTATTGAGAAAAACGTACAGCTGGCAAATGCTTTCAAGTTCAATAGCTCCAAGATGATAGGGCCTAGGGCCTTCAAACCACTTCTAAAATGTTCACAAACCACGGTCGCAAGACGCAGAGCCTATGCTTCGCGCGTCATGACCTCGTGCGATTTTACACGAATATTTCCAATGAGGTATTTCTGCGGATTATTGAGAAAAACGTACAGCTGGCAAATGCTTTCAAGTTCAATAGCTCCTAGATGATAGGGCCTAGGGCCATCAAACCACTTCTAAATTGTTCACAAACCACGGGCGCAAGACGCAGAGCCTATGCTTCGCGCGTCATGACCTCGTGCGATTTTACACGAATATTTCCAATGAGGTATTTCTGCGGATTATTGAGAAAAACGTACAGCTGGCAAATGCTTTCAAGTTCAATAGCTCCTAGATGATAGGGCCTAGGGCCTTCAAACCAATTCTAAATTGTTCACAAACCACGGGCGGAAGACGCCGAGCCTATGTTTCGCGCGTCATGACCTCGTGCGATTTTACACGAATATATCCAATGAGGGATTTCTGCGGATTATTGAGAAAAAAGTACAGCTGGCAAATGCTTTCAAGTTGAAAAGCTCCTAGATGATAGGGCCTAGGGCCTTCACACCACTTCTACAATGTTCACAAACCACGGGCGCAAGACGCAGAGCCTATGCTTCGCGCGTCATGACCTCGTACGATTTTACACGAATATTTTCAATGAGGTATTTCTGCGGATTATTGAGAAAAAAGTACAGCTGGCAAATGCTTTCAAGTTCAATAGCTCCTAGATGATAGGGCCTTTGGCCTTCAAAACACTTCTAAATTGTTCACAAACCACGGGCGCAAGACGCAGAGCCTATGCTTCGCGCGTCATGACCTCGTGCGATTTTACACGAATATTTCCAATGAGGTATTTCTGCGGATTATTGAGAAAAACGTACAGCTGGCAAATGCTTTCAAGTTCAATAGCTCCTAGATGATAGGGCCTAGGGCCTTCAAATCACTTCTAAAATGTTCACAAACCACGGGTGCAAGACACAGAGCCTATGTTTCGCGCGTCATAACCTCGTGCGATTATACACGAATATTTTCAATGAGGTATTTCTGCGGATTATTGAGAAAAACGTACAGCTGGCAAATGCTGTCAAGTTCAATAGCTCCTAGATGATAGGGCCTAGGGCCTTCAAAATACTTTTAAATTGTTCACAAACCATGGCCGCAAGACGCAGAGCCTATGATTCGCGCGTCATGACCTCGTGCGATTTTACACGAATATTTCCAATGAGGTATATCTGCGGATTATTGAGAAAAAAGTACAGCTGGCAAAAGCTTTCAAGTTCAATAGCTCCTAAATGATAGGGCCTAGGGCCTTCAAACCACTTCTAAAATGTTCACAAACCACGGTCGCAAGACGCAGAGCCTATGCTTCGCGCGTCATGACCTCGTGCGATTTTACACGAATATTTTCAATGAGGAATTCCTGCGGATTATTGAGAAAAACGTACAGCTGGCAAATGCTTTCAAGTTCAATAGCTCCTAGATGATAGGGCCTAGGGCCATCAAACCACTTCTAAATTGTTCACAAACCACGGGCGCAAGAGGCAGAGCCTATGCTTCGCTCGTCATGACCTCGTGCGATTTTACACGAATATTTTCAATGAGGTATTTCTGCGGATTATTGAGAAAAAAGTACAGCTGGCAAATGCTTTCAAGTTCAATAGCTCGTAGATGAAAGGGCCTAGGGCCTTCAAAACACTTCTAAAATGTTCACAAACCACGGCCGCAAGACGCAGAGCCTATGCTTCGCGCGTCATGACCTCGTGCGATTTTAAACGAATATTTCCAATGAGGTATTTCTGCCGATTATTGAGAAAAACGTACAGCTGGCAAATGCTATCAAGTTCAATAGCTCCTAGATGATAGGGCCTAGGGCCTTCAAACCACTTCTAAAATGTTCACAAACCACGGTCGCAAGACGCAGAGCCTATGCTTCGCGCGTCATGACCTCGTGCAATTTTACACGAATATTTCCAATGAGGTATTTCTGCGGATTATTGAGAAAAACGTACAGTTGGCAAATGCTTTCAAGTTCAATAGCTCCTAGATGACAGGGCCTAGGGCCTTCAAAACACTTCTAAATTGTTCACAAACCACGGGCGCAAGACGCAGAGCCTATGTTTCGCGCGTCATGACCTCGTGCGATTTTACACAAATATTTTCAATGAGGTATTTCTGCGGATTATTGAGAAAAAAGTACAGCTGGCAAATGCTTTCAAGTTCAATAGCTCCTAGATGATATGGCCTAGGGCCTTCAAACCACTTCTAAAATGTTCACAAACCACGGGCGCAAGACGCAGAGCCTATGCTTCGCGCGTCATGACCTTGTGTGATTTTACACGAATATTTTCAATGAGGTATATCTGCGGATTATTGAGAAAAAAGTACAGCTGGCAAAAGCTTTCAAGTTCAATAGCTCCTAAATAATAGGGCCTAGGGCCTTCAAACCACTTCTAAAATGTTCACAAACCACGGTCGCAAGACGCAGAGCCTATGCTTCGCGCGTCATGACCTCGTGCGATTTTACACGAATATTTTAAATGAGGTATTTCTGCCAATTATTGAGAAAAACGTACAGCTGGCAAATGCTTTCAAGTTCAATAGCTCCTAGATGATAGGGCCTAGGGGCTTCAAACAACTTCTAAAATGTTCACAAACCACGGGCGCAAGACGCAGAGCCTATGCTTCGCGCGTCATGACCTTGGGCGATTTAACACAAATATTTCCAATGAGGTATTTCTGCGGATTATTGAGAAAAACGTACAGCTGGCAAATGCTTTTAAGTTCAATAGCTCCTAGATGATAGGGCCTAGGGCCTTCAAATCACTTCTAAAATGTTCACAAACCACGGGTGCAAGACACAGAGCCTATGTTTCGCGCGTCATAACCTCGTGCGATTATACACGAATATTTTCAATGAGGTATTTCTGCGGATTATTGAGAAAAACGTACAGCTGGCAAATGCTATCAAGTTCAATAGCTCCTAGATGATAGGGCCTAGGGCCTTCAAACCACTTCTAAAATGTTCACAAACCACGGTCGCAAGACGCAGAGCCTATGCTTCGCGCGTCATGACCTCGTGCAATTTTACACGAATATTTCCAATGAGGTATTTCTGCGGATTATTGAGAAAAACGTACAGTTGGCAAATGCTTTCAAGTTCAATAGCTCCTAGATGACAGGGCCTAGGGCCTTCAAAACACTTCTAAATTGTTCACAAACCACGGGCGCAAGACGCAGAGCCTATGTTTCGCGCGTCATGACCTCGTGCGATTTTACACAAATATTTTCAATGAGGTATTTCTGCGGATTATTGAGAAAAAAGTACAGCTGGCAAATGCTTTCAAGTTCAATAGCTCCTAGATGATATGGCCTAGGGCCTTCAAACCACTTCTAAAATGTTCACAAACCACGGGCGCAAGACGCAGAGCCTATGCTTCGCGCGTCATGACCTTGTGTGATTTTACACGAATATTTTCAATGAGGTATATCTGCGGATTATTGAGAAAAAAGTACAGCTGGCAAAAGCTTTCAAGTTCAATAGCTCCTAAATAATAGGGCCTAGGGCCTTCAAACCACTTCTAAAATGTTCACAAACCACGGTCGCAAGACGCAGAGCCTATGCTTCGCGCGTCATGACCTCGTGCGATTTTACACGAATATTTTAAATGAGGTATTTCTGCCAATTATTGAGAAAAACGTACAGCTGGCAAATGCTTTCAAGTTCAATAGCTCCTAGATGATAGGGCCTAGGGGCTTCAAACAACTTCTAAAATGTTCACAAACCACGGGCGCAAGACGCAGAGCCTATGCTTCGCGCGTCATGACCTTGGGCGATTTAACACAAATATTTCCAATGAGGTATTTCTGCGGATTATTGAGAAAAACGTACAGCTGGCAAATGCTTTTAAGTTCAATAGCTCCTAGATGATAGGGCCTAGGGCCTTCAAATCACTTCTAAAATGTTCACAAACCACGGGTGCAAGACACAGAGCCTATGTTTCGCGCGTCATAACCTCGTGCGATTATACACGAATATTTTCAATGAGGTATTTCTGCGGATTATTGAGAAAAACGTACAGCTGGCAAATGCTGTCAAGTTCAATAGCTCCTAGATGATAGGGCCTAGGGCCTTCAAAATACTTTTAAATTGTTCACAAACCATGGCCGCAAGACGCAGAGCCTATGATTCGCGCGTCATGACCTCGTGCGATTTTACACGAATATTTCCAATGAGGAATTTCTGCGGATAATTGAGAAAAACGTAAAGCTGGCAAATTCTTTCAAGTTCAATAGCTCCTAGATGATAGGGCCTAGGGCCTTCAAACCACTTCTAAAATGTTCACAAACCACGGTCGCAAGACGCAGAGCCTATGCTTCGCGCGTCATGACCTCGTGCGATTTTAAACGAATATTTCCAATGAGGTATTTCTGCCGATTATTGAGAAAAACGTACAGCTGGCAAATGCTATCAAGTTCAATAGCTCCTAGATGATAGGGCCTAGGGCCTTCAAACCAATTCTAAAATGTTCACAAACCACGGTCGCAAGACGCAGAGCCTATGCTTCGCGCGTCATGACCTCGTGCAATTTTACACGAATATTTCCAATGAGGTATTTCTGCGGATTATTGAGAAAAACGTACAGTTGGCAAATGCTTTCAAGTTCAATAGCTCCTAGATGACAGGGCCTAGGGCCTTCAAAACACTTCTAAATTGTTCACAAACCACGGGCGCAAGACGCAGAGCCTATGTTTCGCGCGTCATGACCTCGTGCGATTTTACACAAATATTTTCAATGAGGTATTTCTGCGGATTATTGAGAAAAAAGTACAGCTGGCAAATGCTTTCAAGTTCAATAGCTCCTAGATGATATGGCCTAGGGCCTTCAAACCACTTCTAAAATGTTCACAAACCACGGGCGCAAGACGCAGAGCCTATGCTTCGCGCGTCATGACCTTGTGTGATTTTACACGAATATTTTCAATGAGGTATATCTGCGGATTATTGAGAAAAAAGTACAGCTGGCAAAAGCTTTCAAGTTCAATAGCTCCTAAATGATAGGGCCTAGGGCCTTCAAACCACTTCTAAAATGTTCACAAACCACGGTCGCAAGACGCAGAGCCTATGCTTCGCGCGTCATGACCTCGTGCGATTTTACACGAATATTTTAAATGAGGTATTTCTGCCAATTATTGAGAAAAACGTACAGCTGGCAAATGCTTTCAAGTTCAATAGCTCCTAGATGATAGGGCCTAGGGGCTTCAAACAACTTCTAAAATGTTCACAAACCACGGGCGCAAGACGCAGAGCCTATGCTTCGCGCGTCATGACCTTGGGCGATTTAACACAAATATTTCCAATGAGGTATTTCTGCGGATTATTGAGAAAAACGTACAGCTGGCAAATGCTTTTAAGTTCAATAGCTCCTAGATGATAGGGTCTAGGGCCTTCAAACCACTTCTAAATTGTTCACAAACCAGGGGCGCAAGACGCATATCCTATGCTTCGCGCGTCATGACCTCGTGCGATTTTACACAAATATTTTCAATGAGGTATTTCTGCAGATTATTGAGAAAAACGTACAGCTGGCAAATGCTTTCAAGTTCAATAGCTCCTAGATGATAGGGCCTAGGGCCTTCAAACCAATTCTAAAATGTTCACAAACCACGGCCGCAAGACGCAGAGCCTATGCTTCGCGCGTCATGACTTCGTGCGATTTTACACGAATATTTTCAATGAGGTATTTCTGCGGATTATTGAGAAAAAAGTACAGCTGGCAAATGCTTTCAAGTTCAATAGCTCGTAGATGATAGGGCCTAGGGCCTTCAAAACACTTCTAAAATGTTCACAAACCACGGCCGCAAGACGCAGAGCCTATGCTTCGCGCGTCATGACCTCGTGCGATTTTACACGAATATTTTCAATGAGGTATTTCTGCCAATCATTGAGAAAAACGTACAGATGGCAAATGCTTTCAAGTTCAATTGATCCTAGATGATAGGGTCTAGGACCTTCAAACCACTACTAAAATGTTCACAAACCACGGCCGCAAGACGCAGAGCCTATGCTTCGCGCGTCATGACCTCGTGCGATTTTACACGAATATTTTCAATGAGGAATTTCTGCGAATTATTGAGAAAAAAGTACAGCTGGCAAATGCTTTCAAGTCCAATAGCTCCTAGATGATAGGGCCTAGGTCCTTCAAACCACTTCTAAAATGTTCACAACCCACGGGCGCAAGACGCAGAGCCTATGCTTCGCGCGTCATGACCTCGTGCGATTTTACACGAATATTTTCAATGAGGAATTCCTGCGGATTATTGAGAAAAACGTACAGCTGGCAAATGCTTTCAAGTTCAATAGCTCCTAGATGATAGGGCCTAGGGCCATCAAACCACTTCTAAATTGTTCACAAACCACGGGCGCAAGAGGCAGAGCCTATGCTTCGCTCGTCATGACCTCGTGCGATTTTACACGAATATTTTCAATGAGGTATTTCTGCGGATTATTGAGAAAAAAGTACAGCTGGCAAATGCTTTCAAGTTCAATAGCTCGTAGATGAAAGGGCCTAGGGCCTTCAAAACACTTCTAAAATGTTCACAAACCACGGCCGCAAGAGGCAGAGGCCATGCTTTACGCGTCATGACCTCGTGCGATTTTACACGAATATATTCAATGAGGTATTTCTGCCGATTATTGAGAAAAAAGTACAGCTGGCAAATGCTTTCAAGTTCAATAGCTCCTAGATGATAGGGCCTAGGGCCTTCAAAACACTTCTAAATTGTTCACAAACCACGGGCGCAAGACGCAGAGCCTATGTTTCGTGCGTCATGACCTCGTGCGATTTTACACGAATATTTCCAATGAGGTATTTCTGCGGATTATTGAGAAAAACGTACAGCTGGCAAATGCTTTCAAGTTCAATAGCTCCTAGATGATAGGGCCTAGGGCCTTCAAACCACATCTAAAATGTTCACAAACCACGGCCGCAAGACGCAGAGCCTATGCTTCGCGCGTCATGACCTCGTGCGATTTTACACGAATATTTCCAATGAGGTATTTCTGCGGATTATTGAGAAAAACGTACAGCTGGCAAATGCCTTCAAGTTCAATAGCTCGTAGATGATAGGGCCTAGGGCCTTCAAAACACTTCTAAATTGTTCACATACCACGGGCGCAAAACGCAGAGCCTATGCTTCGCGCGTCATGATCTCGTGCGATTTTAAACGAATATTTCCAATGAGGTATTTCTGCCGATTATTGAGAAAAAAGTACAGCCGGCAAATGCTATCAAGTTCAATAGCTCCTAGATGATAGGGCCTAGGGCCTTCAAACCAATTCTAAAATGTTCACAAACCACGGGCGCAAGACGCAGAGCCTATGTTTCGCGCGTCATAACCTCGTGCGATTATACACGAATATTTTCAATGAGGTATTTCTGCGGATTATTGAGAAAAACGTACAGCTGGCAAATGCTGTCAAGTTCAATAGCTCCTAGATGATAGGGCCTAGGGCCTTCAAAATACTTTTAAATTGTTCACAAACCATGGCCGCAAGACGCAGAGCCTATGATTCGCGTGTCATGACCTCGTGCGATTTTACACGAATATTTTCAATGAGGTATTTCTGCGGATTATTGAGAAAAAAGTACTGCTGGCAAATGCTTGCAAGTTCAATAGCTCCTAGATGATAGGGCCTAGGGCCTTCAAACCACTTCTAAAATGTTCACAAACCACGGCCGCAAGACGCAGAGCCTATGCTTCGCGCGTCATGACCTCGTGCGATTTTACACGAATATTTCCAATGAGGTATTTCTGCGGATTATTGAGAAAAAAGTACAGCTGGCAAATGCTTTCAAGTTCAATAGCTCCTAGATGATAGGGCCTAGGGCCTTCAAACCACTTCTAAAATGTTCACAAACCACGGCCGCAAGACGCAGAGCCTATGTTTCGCGCGTCATAACCTCGTGCGATTTTACACGAATATTTTCAATGAGGTATTTCTGCCGATTATTGAGAAAAACGTACAGCTGGCAAATGCTTTCAAGTTCAATAGCTCCTAGATGATAGGGCCTAGGGCCTTCAAAACACTTTTAAATGGTTCACAAACCTTGGCCGCAAGACGCAGAGCCTATGCTTCGCGCGTCATGACCTCGTGCGATTTTACACGAATATTTTCAATGAGGTATTTCTGCGGATTATTCAAAAAAAAAGTACAGCTGGCAAATGCTTTCAAGTTCAAAAGCTCCTAGATGATAGGGCCTAGGGCCTTCAAAACACTTCTAAATTGTTCACAAACCACGGCCGCAAGACGCAGAGCCTATGCTTCGCGCGTCATGACCTCGTGCGATTTTACACTAATATTTTCAATGAGGTATTTCTGCCGATTATTGAGAAAAAAGTACAGCTAGCAAATGCTTTCAAGTTCAAAAGCTCCTAGATGATAAAGCCTAGGGCCTTCAAAACACTTCTAAATTGTTCACAAACCACGGGCGCAAGACACAGAGCCTACGTTTCGTGCGTCATGACCTCGTGCGATTTTACACGAATATTTCCAATGAGGTATTTCTGCGGATTATTGAGAAAAACGTACAGCTGGCAAATGCTTTCAAGTTAAATAGCTCCTAGATGATAGGGCCTAGGACCTTCAAACCACTTCTAAATTGTTCACAAACCACGGGCGCAAGACGCAGAGCCTATGCTTCGCGCGTCATGACCTCGTGCGATTTTACACGAAAATTTCCAATGAGGTATTTCTGCGGATTATTGAGAAAAACGTACAGCTGGCAAATGCTGTCAAGTTCAATAGCTCCTAGATGATAGGGCCTAGGGCCTTCAAACCAATTCTAAAATGTTCACAAACTACGGGCGCAAGACGCAGAGCCTATGCTTCGCGCGTCATGACCTCGTGCGATTTTATACGAATATTTCCAATGAGGTATTTCTGCGGATTATTGAGAAAAACGTACAGCTGGCAAATGCTTTCAAGTTCAATAGCTCCTAGATGATAGGGCCTAGGGCCTTCAAAACACTTCTAAATTGTTCACAAACCACGGGCGCAAGACGCAGAGCCTATGTTTCGTGCGTCATGACCTCGTGCGATTTTACACGAATATTTTCAATGAGGTATTACTGCGGATTATTGAGAAAAACGTACAGCTGGCAAATGCTTTCAAGATCAATAGCGCCCAGATGATAGGGCCTAGGGCATTCAAACCACTTCTAAAATGTTCACAAACCACGGGCGCAAGACGCAGAGCCTATGCTTCGCGCGTCATGACCTCGTGCGATTTTACACGAATATTTTCAATGAGGTATTTCTGCCGATTATTGAGAAAAACGTACAGCTGGCAAATGCTTTCAAGTTCAATAGCTCCTAGATGATAGGGCCTAGGGCCTTCAAACCTCTTCTAAAATGTTCACAAACCACGGGCGCAAGATGCAGAGCCTATGCTTTGGGCGTCATGACCTCGTGCGATTTTACACGAATATTTTCAATGAGGTATTTCTGAGGATTATTGAGAAAAAAGTACAGCTGGCAAATGCTTTCAAGTTCAATAGCTCCTAGATGATAGGGCCTAGGGCCTTCAAACCACTTCTGAAATGTTCACAAACCATGGCCGCAAGATGCAGAGCCTATGCTTCGCGCGTCAGGACCTCGTGAGATTTTACACAAATATTTTCAATGAGGTATTTCTGCCGATTATTGAGATAAACGTACAGCTGGCAAATGCAATCAAGTTCATTAGCTCCTAGGTGATAGGGCCTAGGGCCTTCAAACCACTTCTAAAATGTTCACAAACCACGGGCGCAAGATGCAGAGCCTATGCTTCGCGCGTCATGACCTCGTGCGATTTTACATGAATATTTTCAATGAGGTATTTCTGCGGATTATTGAGAAAAAAGTACAGCTGGCAAATGCTTTCAAGTTCAATAGCTCCTAGATGATAGGGCCTAGGGCCTTCAAACCACTTCTAAAATGTTCACAAACCACGGGCGCAAGACGCAGAGCCTATGCTTCGCGCGTCATGACCTCGTGCGATTTTACAAGAATATTTTCAATGAGGTATTTCTGCGGATTATTGAGAAAAACGTACAGCTGGCAAATGCTTTCAAGTTCAATAGCTCCTAGGTGATAGGGCCTAGGGCCTTCAAACCACTTCGAGAATGTTCACAAACCACGGGCGCAAGACGCAGAGCCTATACTTCACGCGTCATGACCTCGTGCGATTATACACGAATATATTCAATGAGGTATTTCTGCCGATTATTGAGAAAAACGTACAGCTGGCAAATGCTTTCAAGTTCAATAGCTCCTAGATGATAGGGCCTAGGGCCTTCAAAACACTTCTAAATTGTTCACAAACCACGGGCGCAAGACGCAGAGCCTATGTTTCGCGCGTCATGACCTCGTGCGATTTTACACGAATATTTTCAATGAGGTATTTCTGCTGATTATTGAGAAAAACGTACAGCTGGCAAATGCTTTCAAGGTCAATCGATCCTAGGTGATAGGGCCAAGTTCCTTCAAAACACTTCTAAATTGTTCACAAACCACGGGCGCAAGACGCAGAGCCTATGTTTCACGCGTCATGACCTCGTGCGATTTTACACGAATATTTCCAATGAGGAATTTCTGCGGATTATTGAGAAAAACGTACAGCTGGCAAATGCTTTCAAGTTCAATAGCTCCTAGATGATAGGGCCTAGGGCCTTCAAACCACTTCTAAAATGTTCACAAACCACGGCCGCAAGACGCAGAGCCTATGCTTCGCGCGTCATGACCTCGTGCGATTTTACACAAATATTTTCAATGAGGTATTTCTGCGGATTATTGAGAAAAACGTACAGCTGGCAAATGCTTTCAAGTTCAATAGCTCCTAGATGATAGGGCATGGGGCCTTCAAACCACTTCTAAAATGTTCACAAACCACGGGCGCAAGACGCAGAGCCTATGTTTTGCGCGTCATGACCTCGTGCGATTTTACACGAATATTTTCAATGAGGTATTTCTGCCGATTATTGAGAAGAACGTACAGCTGGCAAATGCTATCAAGTTCAATAGCTCCTAGATGATAGGGCATAGGGCCTTCAAACCACTTCTAAATTTTTCACAAACCACGGGCGCAAGACACAGATCCTATAATTTGCGCGTCATGACCTCGTGCGATTTTACACGGATATTTCCAATGAGGTATTTCTGCCGATTATTGAGAAAAACGTACAGCTGGCAAATGCTTTCAAGTTCAATAGCTCCTAGATGATAGGGCCTAGGGCCTTCAAACCACTTCTAAAATGTTCACAAACCACGAGCGCAAGACGCAGAGCTTATGCTTCGCGCGTCATGACCTTGTGCGATTTTATACGAATATTTTCAATGAGGTATTTCTGCGGATTATTGAGAAAAAAGTACAGCTGGCAAATGCTTTCAAGTTCAATAGCTCCTAGATGATAGGGCCTAGGGCCTTCAAAACACTTCTAAAATGTTCACAAACCACGGCCGCAAGACGCAGAGCCTATGATTCGCGTGTCATGACCTCGTGCGATTTTACACGAATATTTTCAATGAGGTATTTCTGCGGATTATTGAGAAAAACGTACAGCTGGCAAATGCTTTCAAGTTCAATAGCTCCTAGATGATAGGGCCTAGGGCCTTCAAACCAATTCTAAAATGTTCACAAACCACGGGCGCAAGACGCAGAGCCTATGCTTCGCGCGTCATGACCTCGTGCGATTTTACACGAATATTTCCAATGAGGTATTTCTGCGAATTATTGAGAAAAACGTACAGCTGGCAAATGCTTTCAAGTTCAATAGCACCTAGATGATAGGGCCTAGGGCCTTCAAACCACTTCTAAAATGTTCACAAACCAGGGGCGCGAGACGCAAAGCCTATGCTTCGCGCGTCATGACCTTGTGCGATTTTACATGAATATTTCCAATGAGGTATTTCTGCGGATTATTGAGAAAAACGTACAGCTGGCAAATGCTTTCATGTTCAATAGCTCCTAGATGATAAGGCCTAGGGCCTTCAAAACACTTTTAAATTGTTTACAAACCACGGCCGCAAGACGCAGAGCTTATGCTTCGCACGTCATGACCTCGTGCGATTTTACACGAATATTTTCAATGAGGTATTTTTGCGAATTATTGAGAAAAAAGTACAGCTGGCAAATGCTTTCAAGTTCAATAGCTCCTAGATGATAGGGCCTAGGGCCTTCAAACCAATTCTAAAATGTTCACAAACCACGGGCGCAAGACGCAGAGCCTATGCTTCGCGCGTCATGACCCCGTGCGATTTTACACGAATATTTCCAATGAGGTATTTCTGCGGATTATTGAGAAAAACGTACAGCTGGCAAATGCTTTCAAGTTCAATAGCACCTAGATGATAGGGCCTAGGGCCTTCAAACCTCTTCTAAAATGTTCACAAACCACGGGCGCAAGATGCAGAGCCTATGCTTCGCGCGTCATGACCTCGTGCGATTTTACACGAATATTTTCAATGAGGTATTTCTGAGGATTATTGAGAAAAAAGTACAGCTGGCAAATGCTTTCAAGTTCAATAGCTCCTAGATGATAGGGCCTAGGGCCTTCAAACCACTTCTGAAATGTTCACAAACCATGGCCGCAAGATGCAGAGCCTATGCTTCGCGCGTCAGGACCTCGTGAGATTTTACACAAATATTTTCAATGAGGTATTTCTGCCGATTATTGAGATAAACGTACAGCTGGCAAATGCAATCAAGTTCATTAGCTCCTAGGTGATAGGGCCTAGGGCCTTCAAACCACTTCTAAAATGTTCACAAACCACGGGCGCAAGATGCAGAGCCTATGCTTCGCGCGTCATGACCTCGTGCGATTTTACATGAATATTTTCAATGAGGTATTTCTGCGGATTATTGAGAAAAACGTACAGCTGGCAAATGCTTTCAAGTTCAATAGCTCCTAGATGATAGGGCCTAGGGCCTTCAAACCACTTCTAAAATGTTCACAAACCACGCCCGCAAGATGCAGAGCCTATGCTTCGCGCGTCATGACCTCGTGAGATTTTACACGAATATTTTCAAGGAGGAATTTCTGTGGATTATTGAGAAAAACGTACAGCTGGCAAATGCTTTCAAGATCAATAGCTCCCAGATGATAGGGCCTAGGGCCTTCAAACCACTTCAAAAATGTTCACAAACCACGGGCGCAAGACGCAGAGCCTATGCTTCGCGCGTCATGATCTCGTGCGATTTTACACAAATATTTTCAATGAGGTATATCTGCCGATTATTGAGAAAAAAGTACAGCTGGCAAATGCTTTCAAGTTCAATAGCTCCAAGATGATAGGGCCTAGGGCCTTCAAACCACTTGTAAAATGTTCACAAACCACGGGCGCAAGACACAGAGCCTATGCTTCGTGCGTCATGACCTCGTGCGATTTTACACAAATATTTTCAATGAGGTATTACTGCGGATTATTGAGAAAAACGTACAGCTGGCAAATGCTTTCAAGATCAATAGCTCCCAGATGATAGGGCCTAGGGCATTCAAACCACTTCTAAAATGTTCACAAACCACGGGGGCAAGACGCAGAGCCTATGCTTTGCGCGTCATGACCTCGTGCGATTTTACACCAATATTTTCAATGAGGTATTTCTGCGGATTATTGAGAAAAAAGTACAGCTGGCAAATGCTTTCAAGTTCAATAGCTCCTAGATGATAGGGCCTAGGGCCTTCAAACCACTTCTAAAATGTTCACAAACCACGGGCGCAAGACGCAGAGCCTATGCTTCGCGCGTCATGACCTCGTGCGATTTTACAAGAATATTTTCAATGAGGTATTTCTGCGGATTATTGAGAAAAACGTACAGCTGGCAAATGCTTTCAAGTTCAATAGCTCCTAGGTGATAGGGCCTAGGGCCTTCAAACCACTTCGAGAATGTTCACAAACCACGGGCGCAAGACGCAGAGCCTATACTTCACGCGTCATGACCTTGTGCGATTATACACGAATATTTTCAATTAGGTATTTCTGCCGATTATTGAGAAAAACGTACAGCTGGCAAATGCTTTCAAGTTCAATAGCTCCTAGATGATAGGGCCTAGGGCCTTCAAAACACTTCTAAATTGTTCACAAACCACGGGCGCAAGACGCAGAGCCTATGTTTCGCGCGTCATGACCTCGTGCGATTTTACACGAATATTTTCAATGAGGTATTTCTGCTGATTATTGAGAAAAACGTACAGCTGGCAAATGCTTTCAAGGTCAATCGATCCTAGATGATAGGGCCAAGTTCCTTCAAAACACTTCTAAATTGTTCACAAACCACGGGCGCAAGACGCAGAGCCTATGTTTCACGCGTCATGACCTCGTGCGATTTTACACGAATATTTCCAATGAGGAATTTCTGCGGATTATTGAGAAAAACGTACAGCTGGCAAATGCTTTCAAGTTCAATAGCTCCTAGATAATAGGGCCTAGGGCCTTCAAACCACTTCTAAAATGTTCACAAACCACGGCCGCAAGACGCAGAGCCTATGCTTCGCGCGTCATGACCTCGTGCGATTTTACACAAATATTTTCAATGAGGTATTTCTGCGGATTATTGAGAAAAACGTACAGCTGGCAAATGCTTTCAAGTTCAATAGCTCCTAGATGATAGGGCATGGGGCCTTCAAACCACTTCTAAAATGTTCACAAACCACGGGCGCAAGACGCAGAGCCTATGTTTTGCGCGTCATGACCTCGTGCGATTTTACACGAATATTTTCAATGAGGTATTTCTGCCGATTATTGAGAAGAACGTACAGCTGGCAAATGCTATCAAGTTCAATAGCTCCTAGATGATAGGGCATAGGGCCTTCAAACCACTTCTAAATTTTTCACAAACCACGGGCGCAAGACACAGATCCTATAATTTGCGCGTCATGACCTCGTGCGATTTTACACGGATATTTCCAATGAGGTATTTCTGCCGATTATTGAGAAAAACGTACAGCTGGCAAATGCTTTCAAGTTCAATAGCTCCTAGATGATAGGGCCTAGGGGCTTCAATCCACTTCTAAATTGTTCACAAACCACGGCCGCAAGACGCAGAGCCTATGCTTCGCGCGTCATGACCTCGTACGATTTTACACGAATATTTTCAATGAGGTATTTCTGCGGATTATTGAGAAATAAGTACAGCTGGCAAATGCTTTCAAGTTCAATAGCTCCTAGATGATAGGGCCTAGGGCCTTCAAACCACTTCTAAAATGTTCACAAACCACGGGCGCAAGACGCAGAGCCTATGCTTCGCGCGTCATGACCTCGTGCGATTTTACACTAATATTTTCAATGAGGAATTTCTGCGGATTATTGAGAAAAAAGTACTGCTGGCAAATGCTTTCTAGTTCAATAGCTCCTATTTGATAGGGCCTAGGGCCTTCAAACCACTTCTAAAATGTTCACAAACTACGGGCGCAAGACGCAGAGCCTATGCTTCGCGCGTCATGGCCTCGTGCGATTTTACACGAATATTTTCAATGAGGTATTTTTGCCGATTATTGAGAAAAAAGTACAGCTGGCAAATGCTTTCAAGTTCAATAGCTCCTAGATGATAGGGCCTAGGGCCTTCAAACCACTTCTAAATTGTTCACAAACCACGGGTGCAAGACGCAGAGCCTATGCTTCGCGCGTCATGACCTTGTGCGATTTTACATGAATATTTTCAATGAGGTATTTCTGCGGATTATTGAGAAAAAAGTACAGCTGGCAAATGCTTTCAAGTTCAATAGCTCCTAGATGATAGGGCCTAGGGCCTTCAAACCACTTCTAAAATGTTCACAAACCACGTGCGCAAGAGGCAGAGCCTATGCTTCGCGCGTCATGACCTTGTGCGATTTTACACGAATATTTTCAATGAGGTATTTCTGCGGATTATTGAGAAAAACGTACAGCTGGCAAATGCTTTCAAGTTCAATTGCTCCTAGATGATAGGGCCTAGGGCCTTCAAACCACTTATGAAATGTTCACAAACCACGAGCGCAAGACACAGAGCCTATGCTTCGCGCGTCATGACCATGTGCGATTTTACACGAATATTTCCAATGAGGTATTTCTGCGGATTATTGAGAAAAACGTACAGCTGGCAAATGCTTTCAAGTTCAATAGCACCTAGATGATAGGGCCTAGGGCCTTCAAAACACTTCTAAATTGTTCACAAACCACGGGCGCATGACGCAGAGCCTATGTTTCGCGCGTCATGACCTCGGGCGATTTTACACGAATATTTTCAATGAGGTATTTCTGCGGATTATTGAGAAAAAAGTACAGCTGGCAAATGCTTTCAAGTTCAATAGCTCCTAGATGATAGGGACTAGGGCCTTCAAACCACTTCTAAAATGTTCACAAACCACGGGCGCAAGACGCAGAGCCTATGCTTCACGCGTCATGACCTTGTGCGATTTTACACTAATATTTTCAATGAGGAATTTCTGCGGATTATTGAGAAAAAAGTACTGCTGGCAAATGCTTTCTAGTTCAATAGCTTCTATTTGATAGGGCCTAGGGCCTTCAAACCACTTCTAAAATGTTCACAAACCAGGGGCGCAAGACGCAGAGCCTATGCTTCGCGCGTCATAACCTCGTGCGATTTTACACAAATATTTCCAATGAGGTATTTCTGCGGATTATTGAGAAAAAAGTACAGCTGGCAAATGCTTTCGAGTTCAATAGCTCCTAGATGATAGGGCCTAGGGCCATCAAACCGCTTCTAAAATGTTCACAAACCACGGGCGCAAGACGCAGAGCCTATGCTTCGCGCATCATGACCTCGTGCGATTTTACACAAATATTTCCAATGAGGTATTTCTGCGGATTATTGAGAAAAACGTACAGCTGGCAAATGCTTTCAAGTTCAATAGCTCCTAGATGATAGGGCCTAGGGCCTTCAAAACACTTCTAAATTGTTCACAAACCACGGGCGCAAGACGCAGAGCCTATGTTTCGCGCGTCATGACCTCGTGCGATTTTACACGAATATTTCCAATGAGGTATTTCTTCGGATTATTGAGAAAAACGTACAGCTGGCAAATGCTTTCAAGTTCAATAGCTCCTAGATGATAGGGCCTAGGGCCTTCAAACCACATCTAAAATGTTCACAAACCACGGCCGCAAGACGCAGAGCCTATGCTTCGCGCGTCATGACCTCGTGCGATTTTACACGAATATTTCCAATGAGGTATTTCTGCGGATTATTGAGATAAACGTACAGCTGGCAAATGCTTTCAAGTTCAATAGCTCCTAGATGATAGGGCCTAGGGCCTTCAAACCACTTCTAAAATGTTCACAAACCACGGGCGCAAGACGCAGAGCCTATGCTTCACGCGTCATGACCTCGTGCGATTTTACACGAATATTTTCAATGAGGTATTTCTGCGGATTATTGAGAAAAACATACAGTTGGCAAATGCTTTCAAGTTCAATAGCTCCTAGATGACAGGGTCTAGGGCCTTCAAACCACTTCTAAAATGTTCACAAACCACGGGCGCAAGACGCAGAGCCTATGCTTCGCGCGTCATGACCTTGTGCGATTTTACATGAATATTTTCAATGAGGTATTTCTGCGGATTATTGAGAAAAAAGTACAGCTGGCAAATGCTTTCAAGTTCAATAGCTCCTAGATGATAGGGCCTAGGGCCTTCAAACCACTTCTAAAATGTTCACAAACCACGTGCGCAAGAGGCAGAGCCTATGCTTCGCGCGTCATGACCTTGTGCGATTTTACACGAATATTTTCAATGAGGTATTTCTGCGGATTATTGAGAAAAACGTACAGCTGGCAAATGCTTTCAAGTTCAATTGCTCCTAGATGATAGGGCCTAGGGCCTTCAAACCACTTATGAAATGTTCACAAACCACGAGCGCAAGACACAGAGCCTATGCTTCGCGCGTCATGACCATGTGCGATTTTACACGAATATTTCCAATGAGGTATTTCTGCGGATTATTGAGAAAAACGTACAGCTGGCAAATGCTTTCAAGTTCAATAGCACCTAGATGATAGGGCCTAGGGCCTTCAAATCCCTTCTAAATTGTTCACAAACCACGGGCGCATGACGCAGAGCCTATGTTTCGCGCGTCATGACCTCGGGCGATTGTACACAAATATTTTCAATGAGGAATTTCTGCGGATTATTGAGAAAAACGTACAGCTGACAAATGCTTTCAAGTTCAATAGCTCCTAGATGATAGGGCCTAGGGGCTTCAAACCACTTCTAAATTGTTCACAAACCACGGCCGCAAGACGCAAAGCCTATGCTTCGCGCGTCATGACCTCGTACGATTTTACACGAATATTTTCAATGAGGTATTTCTGCGGATTATTGAGAAAAAAGTACAGCTGGCAAATGCTTTCAAGTTCAATAGCTCCTAGATGATAGGGCCTAGGGCCTTCAAACCACTTCTAAAATGTTCACAAACCACGGGCGCAAGACGCAGAGCCTATGCTTCGCGCGTCATGACCTCGTGCGATTTTACACTAATATTTTCAATGAGGAATTTCTGCGGATTATTGAGAAAAAAGTACTGCTGGCAAATGCTTTCTAGTTCAATAGCTCCTATTTGATAGAACCTAGGGCCTTCAAACCACTTCTAAAATGTTCACAAACTACGGGCGCAAGACGCAGAGCCTATGCTTCGCGCGTCATGGCCTCGTGCGATTTTACACGAATATTTTCAATGAGGTATTTTTGCCGATTATTGAGAAAAAAGTACAGCTGGCAAATGCTTTCAAGTTCAATAGCTCCTAGATGATAGGGCCTAGGGCCTTCAAACCACTTCTAAAATGTTCACAAACCACGGCCGCAAGACGCAGAGCCTATGCTTCACGCGCCATGACCTTGTGCGATTTTACACGAATATTTTCAATGAGGTATTTTTGCCGATTATTGAGAAAAAAGTACAGCTGGCAAATGCTTTCAAGTTCAATAGCTCCTAGATGATAGGGCCTAGGGCCTTCAAACCACTTCTAAAATGTTCACAAACCACGGACGCAAGACGCAGACCCTATGATTCGCGCGTCATGGCCTCGTGTGATTTTACATGAATATTTTCAATGAGGAATTTCTGTCGATTATTGAGAAAAACGTACAGCTGGCAAATGCTTTCAAGTTCAATAGCTCCTAGATGATAGGGCCTAGGGCCTTCAAACCACTTCTAAATTGGTCACAAACCACGGGCGCAAGACACAGAGCCTATGCTTCGCGCGTCATGACCTCGTGCGATTTTACACAAATATTTCCAATGAGGTATTTCTGCGGATTAGTGAGAAAAACGTACAGCTGGCAAATGCTATCAAGTTCAATAGCTCCTAGATGATAGGGCCTAGGGCCTTCAAAACACTTCTAAATTGTTCACAAACCACGGGCGCAAGTGGCAGAGCCTATGTTTCGCGCGTCATGACCTCGTGCGATTTTACACGAATATTTTCAATGAGGTATTTCTGCGGATAATTGAGAAAAACGTACAGCTGGCAAATGATTTCAAGTTCTATAGCTCCTAGATGATAGGGCCTAGGGCTTTCAAACCACTTCTAAAATGTTCAAAAACCACGGGCGCAAGACGCAGAGCCTATGCTTCGCGCGTCATGACATTGTGCGATTTTACACGAATATTTTCAATGAGGTATTTCTGTGGATTATTGAGAAAAAAGTACAGCTGGCAAATGCTTTCAAGTTCAATAGCTCCTAGATGATAGGGCCTAGGGCCTTCAAACCACTTCTAATATGTTCACAAACCACGGGCGCAAAACGCAGAGCCTATGCTATGCGCGTCATGGCTTCGTGTGATTTTACATGAATATTTTCAATGAGGAATTTCTGTCGATTATTGAGAAAAACGTACAGCTGGCAAATGCTTTCAAGTTCAATAGCTCCTAGATGATAGGGCCTAGGGCCTTCAAACCACTTCTAAATTGGTCACACACCACGGGCGCAAGACACAGAGCCTATGCTTCGCGCGTAATGACCTCGTGCGATTTTACACTAATATTTCCAATGAGGTATTTCTGCGGATTATTGAGAAAAACGTACAGCTGGCAAATGCTTTCAAGTTCAATAGCTCCTAGATGATAGGGCCTAGGGCCTTCAAAACACTTCTAAATTGTTCACAAACCACGGGCGCAAGACGCAGAGCCTATGCTTCGCGCGTCATGACCTCGTGCGATTTTACACGAATATTTTCAATGAGGTATTTCTGCGGATTATTGAGAAAAATGTACAGCTGGCAAATGCTTTCAAGTTCAATTGCTCCTAGATGATAGGGCCTAGGGCCTTCAAACCACTACTAAAATGTTCACAAACCACGGCCGCAAGACGCAGGGCCTATGCTTCGCGCGTCATGACCTCATGCGATTTTACACGAATATTTTCAATGAGGTATTTCTGCGAATTATTGAGAAAAAAGTACAGCTGGCAAATGCTTTCAAGTTCAATAGCTCCTAGATGATAGGGCCTAGGGCCTTCAAACCACTTCAAAAATGTTCACAAACCACGGGCGCAAGACGCAGAGCCTATGCTTCACGCGCCATGACCTTGTGCGATTTTACACGAATATTTTCAATGAGGTATTTTTGCCGATTATTGAGAAAAAAGTACAGCTGGCAAATGCTTACAAGATCAATAGCTCCTAGATGATAGGGCCTAGGGCCTTCAAACCACTTCTAAAATGTTCACAAACCACGGGCGCAAGACGCAGAGCCTATGCTTCGCGCGACATGACCTCGTGTGATTTTACATGAATATTATCAATGAGGAATTTCTGTCGATTATTGAGAAAAACGTACAGCTGGCAAATGCTTTCAAGTTCAATTGCTCCTAGATGATAGGGCCTAGGGCCTTCAAAACACTTCTAAAATGTTCACAAACCACGGACGCAAGACGCAGAGCCTATGCTTCGCGCGTCATGACCTCGTGCGATTTTACACGAATATTTCCAATGAGGTATTTCTGCGGATTATTGAGAAAAACGTACAGCTGGCAAATGCTTTAAAGTTCAATAGCTCGTAGATGATAGAGCCTAGGGCCTTCAAAACACTTCTAAAATGTTCACAAACCACGGCCGCAAGACGCAGAGCTTATGCTTCGCGCGTCATGACCTCGTGCGATTTTACACGAATATTTTCAATGAGGTATTTCTGCCGATTATTGAGAAAAACGTACAGCTGGCAAATGCTTTCAAGTTCAATTGCTCCTAGATGATAGGGCCTAGGGCGTTCAAAACACTTCTGAAATGTTCACAAACCACGGCCGCAAGACGCAGAACCTATGCTTCGCGCGTCATGACCTCGTGCGATTTTACAGGAATATTTCCAATGAGGTATTTCTGCGGATTATTGAGAAAAACGTACAGCTGGCAAATGCTTTCAAGTTCAATAGCTCGTAGATGATAGGGCCTAGGGCCTTCAAAACACTTCTAAAATGTTCACAAACCACGGCCGCAAAACGCAGAGCCTATGCTTCGCGCGTCATGACCTCGTGCGATTTTACACGAATATTTTCAATGAGGTATTTCTGCCGATTATTGAGAAAAACGTACAGCTGGCAAATGCTTTCAAGTTCAATTGCTCCTAGATGATAGGGCCTAGGGCCTTCAAAACACTTCTAAAATGTTCACAAACCACGGCCGCAAGACGCAGAGCCTATGCTTCGCGCGTCATGACCTCGTGCGATTTTACACGAATATTTTCAATGAGGTATTTCTGCCGATTATTGAGAAAAACGTACAGCTGGCAAATGCTTTCAAGTTCAATTGCTCCTAGATGATAGGGCCTAGGGCCTTCAAACAACTACTAAAATGTTCACAAACCACGGCCGCAAGATGCAGAGCCTATGCTTCGCGCGTCATGACCTCGTGCGATTTTACACGAATATTTTCAATGAGGTATTTCTGCCGATTATTGAGAAAAACGTACAGCTGGCAAATGCTTTCAAGTTCAATTGCTCCTAGATGATAGGGCCTAGGGCCTTCAAACCACTACTAAAATGTTCACAAACCACGGCCGCAAGACGCAGGGCCTATGCTTCGCGCGTCATGACCTCGTGCGATTTTACACAAATATTTTCAATGAGGTATTTCTGCCGATTATTGAGAAAAACGAACAGCTGGCAAATGCTTTCAAGTTCAATTGCTCCTAGATGATAGGGCCTAGGGCCTTCAAACCACTACTAAAATGTTCACAAACCACGGCCGCAAGACGCAGGGCCTATGCTTCGCGCGTCATGACCCCGTGCGATTTTACACGAATATTTCCAATGAGGTATTTCTGCGGATTATTGAGAAAAACGTACAGCTGGCAAATGCTTTCAAGTTCAATAGCTCCTAGATGATAGGGCCTAGGGCCTTCTAACCACTTCTAAAATGTTCACAAACCACGGACGCAAGACGCAGAGCCTATGCTTCGCGCGTCATGACCTCGTGCGATTTTACACGAATATTTCCAATGAGGTATTTCTGCGGATTATTGAGAAAAAACGTACAGCTGGCAAATGCTTTCAAGTTCAATAGCTCGTAGATGATAGGGCCTAGGGCCTTCAAAACACTTCTAAAATGTTCACAAACCACGGCCGCAAGACGAAGAGCCTATGCTTCGCGCGTCATGACCTCGTGCGATTTTACACGAATATTTTCAATGAGGTATTTCTGCCGATTATTGAGAAAAACGTACAGCTGGCAAATGCTTTCAAGTTCAATTGCTCCTAGATGATAGGGCCTAGGGCCTTCAAAACACTTCTAAAATGTTCACAAACCACGGCCGCAAGACGCAGAGCCTATGCTTCGCGCGTCATGACCTCGTGCGATTTTACACGAATATTTTCAATGAGGTATTTCTGCCGATTATTGAGAAAAACGTACAGCTGGCAAATGCTTTCAAGTTCAATTGCTCCTAGATGATAGGGCCTAGGGCCTTCAAACAACTACTAAACTGTTCACAAACCACGGCCGCAAGACGCAGAGCCTATGCTTCGCGCGTCATGACCTCGTGCGATTTTACACGAATATTTTCAATGAGGTATTTCTGCCGATTATTGAGAAAAACGTACAGCTGGCAAATGCTTTCAAGTTCAATAGCTCCTAGATGATAGGGCCTAGGGCCTTCAAAACACTTCTAAATTGTTCACAAACCACGGGCGCAAGACGCAGAGCCTATGCCTCGCGCGTCATGACCTCGTGCGATTTTACACGAATATTTTCAATGAGGTATTTCTGCGGATTATTGAGAAAAATGTACAGCTGGCAAATGCTTTCAAGTTCAATTGCTCCTAGATGATAGGGCCTAGGGCCTTCAAACCACTACTAAAATGTTCACAAACCACGGCCGCAAGACGCAGGGCCTATGCTTCGCGCGTCATGACCTCATGCGATTTTACACGAATATTTTCAATGAGGTATTTCTGCGAATTATTGAGAAAAAAGTACAGCTGGCAAATGCTTTCAAGTTCAATAGCTCCTAGATGATAGGGCCTAGGGCCTTCAAACCACTTCTAAAATGTTCACAAACCACGGGCGCAAGACGCAGAGCCTATGCTCCGCGCGTCATGACCTCGTGCGATTTTACACGAAAATTTTCAATGAGGTATTTCTGCCGATTATTGAGAAAAACGTACAGCTGGCAAATGCTTTCAAGTTCAATTGCTCCTAGATGATAGGGTCTAGGGCCTTCAAACCACTACTAAAATGTTCACAAACCAAGGCCGCAAGACGCAGAGCCTATGCTTCGCGCGTCATGACCTCGTGCGATTTTACACGAATATTTTCAATGAGGTATTTCTGCGAATTATTGAGAAAAAAGTACAGCTGGCAAATGCTTTCAAGTTCAATAGCTCCTAGAATATAGGGCCTAGGGCCTTCAAACCACTTCTAAAATGTTCACAAACCACGGGCGCAAGACGCAGAGCCTATGCTCCGCGCGTCATGACCTCGTGCGATTTTACACGAAAATTTTCAATGAGGTATTTCTGCCGATTATTGAGAAAAACGTACAGCTGGCAAATGCTTTCAAGTTCAATTGCTCCTAGATGATAGGGTCTAGGGCCTTCAAACCACTTCTAAATTGTTCACAAACCACGGGCGCAAGACACAGAGCCTATGTTTCGCGCGTCATGACCTCGTGCGATTTTACACGAATATTTTCAATGAGGTATTTCTGCGAATTATTGAGAAAAAAGTACAGCTGGCAAATGCTTTCAAGTTCAATAGCTCCTAGAATATAGGGCCTAGGGCCGTCAAACCACTTCTAAAATGTTCACAAACCACGGGCGCAAGACGCAGAGCCTATGCTACGCGCGTCATGACCTCGTGCGATTTTACACGAATATTTTCAATGAGGTATTTCTGCCGATTATTGAGAAAAACATACAGCTGGCAAATGCTTTCAAGTTCAATAGCTCCTAGATGATAGGGCCTAGGGCCATCAAACCACTTCTAAATTGTTCACAAACCACGGGCGCAAGACACAGAGCCTATGTTTCGCGCGTCATGACCTCGTGCGATTTTACACAAATATTTTCAATGAGGTATTTCTGCGGATTATTGAGATAAACGTACAGCTGGCAAATGCTTTCAAGTTCAATAGCTCCTAGATGATAGGGCCTAGGGCCTTCTAACCACTTCTAAAATGTTCACAAACCACGGACGCAAGACGCAGAGCCTATGCTTCGCGCGTCATGACCTCGTGCGATTTTACACGAATATTTCCAATGAGGTATTTCTGCGGATTATTGAGAAAAACGTACAGCTGGCAAATGCTTTCAAGTTCAATAGCTCGTAGATGATAGGGCCTAGGGCCTTCAAAACACTTCTAAAATGTTCACAAACCACGGCCGCAAGACGCAGAGCCTATGCTTCGCGCGTCATGACCTCGTGCGATTTTACAGGAATATTATCAATGAGGTATTTCTGCCGATTATTGAGAAAAACGTACAGCTGGCAAATGCTTTCAAGTTCAATTGCTCCTAGATGATAGGGCCTAGGGCCTTCAAAACACTTCTAAAATGTTCACAAACCACGGCCGCAAGACGCAGAGCCTATGCTTCGCGCGTCATGACCTTGTGCGATTTTACACGAATATTTTCAATGAGGTATTTCTGCGGATTATTGAGATAAACGTACAGCTGGCAAATGCTTTCAAGTTCAATAGCTCCTAGATGATAGGGCCTAGGGCCTTCAAAACACTTCTAAAAAGTTCACAAACCACGGCCGCAAGACGCAGAGCCTATGCTTCGCGCGTCATGACCTTGTGCGATTTTACACTAATATTTTCAATGAGGTATTTCTGCCGATTATTGAGAAAAACGTACAGCTGGCAAATGCTTTCAAGTTCAATTGCTCCTAGATGATAGGGCCTAGGGCCTTCAAACAACTAGTAAAATGTTCACAAACCACGGCCGCAAGACGCAGAGCCTATGCTTCGCGCGTCATGACCTCGTGCGATTTTACACGAATATTTTCAATGAGGTATTTCTGCCGATTATTGAGAAAAACGTACAGCTGGCAAATGCTTTCAAGTTCAATAGCTCCTAGATGATAGGGCCTAGGGCCTTCAAAACACTTCAAAAAAGTTCACAAACCACGGGCGCAAGACGCAGAGCCTATGCTTTGCGCGTCATGACCTCGTGCGTTTTTACACTAATATTTTCAATGAGGTATTTCTGCGAATTATTGTGAAAAACGTACAGCTGGCAAATGCTTTCAGGTTCAATAGCTCATAGATGATAGGGCCTAGGGCCTTCAAAACACTTCTAAATTGTTCACAAACCACGGGCGCAAGACGCAGAGCCTATGCTCCGCGCGTCATGACCTCGTGCGATTTTACACGAATATATCCAATGAGGTATTTCTGCGGATTGTTGAGAAAAACGTACAGCTGGCAAATGCTTTCAAGTTCAATAGCTCCTAGATGATAGGGCCGAGGGCCTTCAAAACACTTCTAAATTTTTCATAAACCACGGCCGCAAGACGCAGAGCCTATGCTTCGCGCGTCATGACCTTGTGCGATTTTACACGAATATTTTCAATGAGGTATTTCTGCCGATTGTTGAGAAAAACGTACAGCTGGCAAATGCTTTCAAGTTGAATTGCTCCTAGATGATAGGGCCGAGGGCCTTCAAAACACTTCTAAATTTTTCACAAACAACGGCCGCAAGACGCAGAGCCTATGTTTCGCGCGTCATGACCTCGTGCGATTCTACACGAATATTTTCAATGAGGTATTTCTGCCGATTATTGAGAAAAACGTACAGCTGGCAAATGCTTTCAAGTTCAATTGCTCCTAGATGATAGGGCCTAGGGCCTTCAAACAACTACTAAAATGTTCACAAACCACGGCCGCAAGACGCAGAGCCTATGCTTCGCGCGTCATGCCCTCGTGCGTCATAACCTCATAACCTCATGAGGTATTTCTGCGGATTATTGAGAAAAACGTACAGCTGGCAAATGCTTTCAAGTTCAATAGCTCCTAGATTATAGGGCCTAGGGCCTTCAAACCACTTCTAAAATGTTCACAAACCACGGCCGCAAGACGCAGAGCCTATGCTTCGCGCGTCATGTCCTCGTGCGATTTTACACGAATATTTTCAATGAGGTATTTCTGCGGATTATTGAGAAAAAAGTACAGCTGGCAAATGCTTTCAAGTTCAATAGCTCCTAGATGATAGGGCCTAGGGCCTTCAAACCACTTCTAAAATGTTCACAAACCACGGCCGCAAGACGCAGAGCCTATGCTTTGCGCGTCATGACCTTGTGCGATTTTACGCGAATGTTTTCAATGAGGTATAACAGCAGATTATTGAGAAAAACGTACAGCTGGCAAATGCTTTCAAGTTCAATAGCTCCTAGATGATAGAGCCTAGGGCCTTCAAACCACTTCTAAAATGTTCACAAACCACGGACGCAAGACGCAGAGCCTATGCTTCGCGCGTCATGACCTTGTGCGATTTTACACAAATATTTCCAATGAGGTATTTCTGCCGATTATTGAGAAAAACGTACAGCTGGCAAATGCTTTCAAGTTCAATAGCTCCTAGATGATAGGGCCTAGGGCCTTCAAACCACTTCTAAATTGTTCACAAACCACGGGCGCAAGACGCGGAGCCTATGCTTCGCGCATCATGACCTCGTGCGATTTTACACGAATATTTCCAATGAGGTATATCTGCGGATAATTGAGAAAAACGTACAGCTGGCAAATGCTTTCAAGTTCAATAGCTCCTAGATGATAGGGCCTAGGGCCTTCAAAACACTTCTAAATTGTTCACAAACCACGGGCGCAAGACGCAGAACCTATGTTTCGCGCGTCATGACCTCGTGCGATTTTACACGAATATTTTCAATGAGGTATTTCTGCGGATTATTGAGAAAAACGTACAGCTGGCAAATGCTTTCAAGATCAATAGCTCCTAGACGATAGGGCCTAGGGCCTTCAAACTACTTCTAAAATGTTCACAAACCACGGGCGCAAGACGCAGAGCCTATGCTTCGCGCGTCATGACCTCGTGCGATTTTAAACGAATATTTTCAATGAGGTATTTCTGCGGATTATTGAGAAAAAAGAACAGCTGGCAAATGCTTTCAAGTTCAATAGCTCCTAGATGATAGGGCCTAGGGCCTTCAAACCACTTCTAAAATGTTCACAAACCACGGCCGCAAGACGCAGAGCCTATGCTTCGCGCGTCATGACCTCGTGCGATTTTACGCGAATATTTTCAATGAGGTATATCGGCGGATTATTGAGAAAAAAGTACAGCTGGCAAATGCTTTCAAGTTCAATAGCTCCTAGATGATAGGGCCTAGGGCCTTCAAACCACTACTAAAATGTTCACAAACCACGGGCGCAAGACGCAGAGCCTATTCTTCGCGCGTCATGACCTTGTGCGATTTTACACAAATATTTCCATTGAGGTATTTCTGCCGATTATTGAGAAAAACGTACAGCTGGCAAATGCTTTCAAGTTCAATAGCTCCTAGATGATAGGGCCTAGGGCCTTCAAACCACTTCTAAATTGTTCACAAACCACGGGCGCAAGACGCGGAGCCTATGCTTCGCGCATCATGACCTCGTGCGATTTTACACGAATATTTCCAATGAGGTATATCTGCGGATAATTGAGAAAAACGTACAGCTGGCAAATGCTTTCAAGTTCAATAGCTCCTAGATGATAGGGCCTAGGGCCTTCAAAACACTTCTAAATTGTTCACAAACCACGGGCGCAAGACGCAGAACCTATGTTTCGCGCGTCATGACCTCGTGCGATTTTACACGAATATTTTCAATGAGGTATTTCTGCGGATTATTGAGAAAAACGTACAGCTGGCAAATGCTTTCAAGATCAATAGCTCCTAGACGATAGGGCCTAGGGCCTTCAAACTACTTCTAAAATGTTCACAAACCACGGCCGCAAGACGCAGAGCCTATGCTTCGCACGTCATGACCTCGTGCGATTTTACACAAATATTTTCAATGAGGTATTTCTGCGGATTATTGAGAAAAACGTACAGCTGGCAAATGCTTTCAAGTTCAATAGCTCCTAAATGATAGGGCCTAGGGCCTTCAAACCACTTCTAAATTGTTCACAAACCACGGGCGCAAGACGCAGAGCCTATGCTTCGCGCGTCATGACTTCGTGCGATTTTAAACGAATATTTTCAATGAGGTATTTCTGCGGATTATTGAGAAAAAAGAACAGCTGGCAAATGCTTTCAAGTTCAATAGCTCCTAGATGATAGGGCCTAGGGCCTTCAAACCACTTCTAAAATGTTCACAAACCACGGCCGCAAGACGCAGAGCCTATGCTTCGCGCGTCATGACCTCGTGCGATTTTACGCGAATATTTTCAATGAGGTATATCGGCGGATTATTGAGAAAAAAGTACAGCTGGCAAATGCTTTCAAGTTCAATAGCTCCTAGATGATAGGGCCTAGGGCCTTCAAACCACTACTAAAATGTTCACAAACCACGGGCGCAAGACGCAGAGCCTATTCTTCGCGCGTCATGACCTTGTGCTATTTTACACGAATATTTTCAATGAGGTATTTCTGTCGATTATTGAGAAAAAAGTACAGCTGGCAAATGCTTTCAAGTTCAATAGCACCTAGATGATAGGGCCTAGGGCCTTAAAACCACTTCTAAAATGTTCACAAACCACGCGCGCAAGACGCAGAGCCTATGCTTCGCGCGTCATGACCTCGTGCGATTTTACACGAATATTTTCAATGAGGTATTTCTGCCGATTATTGAGAAAAACGTACAGCTGGCAAATGCTTTCACGTTCAATAGCTCCTAGATGATAGGGCCTAGGGCCTTCAAACCACTTCTAAAATGTTCACAAACCACGGGCGCAAGACGCAGAGCCTATGCTTCGCGCGTCATGACCTCGTGCGATTTTACACGAATATTTCCAATGAGGTATTTCTCCGGATTATTGAGAAAAACGTACAGCTGGCAAATGCTTTCAAGTTCAATAGCTCCTAGATGATAGGGCCTAGGGCCTTCAAACCACTTGTAAAATGTTCACAAACCACGGGGGCAAGACGCAGAGCCTATGTTTCGCGCGTCATGACCTCGTGCGATTATACACAAATATTTTCAATGAGGTATTTCTGCCGATTATTGAGAAAAACGTACAGCTGGCAAATGCTTTCAAGTTCAATAGCTCCTAGATGATAGGGCCTAGGGCCTTCAAACCACTTCTAAAATATTCACAAACCACGGGCGCAAGACGCAGAGCCTATGCTCCGCGCGTCATGACCTCGTGCGATTTTACACGAATATTTTCAATGAGGTATTTCCGCCGATTATTGAGAAAAACGTACAGCTGGCAAATGCTTTCAAGTTCAATAGCTCCTAGATGATAGGGCCTAGGGCCTTCAAAACACTTATAAATTGTTCACAAACCACGGGCGCAAGACGCAGAGCCTATGCTTCACGCGTCATGACCTCGTGCGATTGTACACAAATATTTTCAATGAGGTATTTCTGCGGATTATTGAGAAAAACGTACAGCTGGCAAATACTTTCAAGTTCAATAGCTCCTAGATGATAGGGCCTAGGGCCTTCAAAACATTTCGAAAATGTTCACAAACCACGGTCGCAAGACGCAGGGCCTATGCTTCGCGCGTCATGACCTCGTGCGATTTTACACAAATATTTTCAATGAGGTATTTCTGCCGATTATTGAGAAAAAAGTACAGCTGGCAAATGCTTTCAAGTTCAATTGCTCCTAGATGATAGGGCCTAGGGCTTTCAAACCACTTCTAAATTGTTCACAAACCACGGGCGCAAGACGCAGAGCCTATGCTTCGCGCGTCATGACCTCGTGCGATTTTACACGAATATTTCCAATGAGCTATTTCTGCGGATTATTGAGAAAAACGTACAGCTGGCAAATGCTTTCAAGATCAATAGCTCCTAGATGATAGGGCCTAGGGCCTTCAAACCAATTCTAAAATGTTCACAAACCACGGCCGCAAGACGCAGAGCCTATGCTTCGCGCGTCATGACCTTGTGCGATTTTACACGAATATTTTCAATGAGGTATTTCTGCGGGTTATTGAGAAAAAAGTACAGCTGGCAAATGCTTTCAAGTTCAATAGCTCCTAGATGATAGGGCCTAGGGCCTTCAAAACACTTCTAAATTGTTCACAAACCACGGACGCAAGACGCAGAGCCTATGATTCGCGCATCATGACCTCGTGCGATTTTACACGAATATTTTCAATGAGGTGTTTCTGCGGATTATTGAGAAAAACGTACAGCTGGCAAATGCTTTCAAGTTCAATAGCTCCTAGATGATAGGGCCTAGGGCCTTCAAACCACTTCTAAAATGTTCACAAACCTCGGCCGCAAGAAGCAGAGCCTATGCTTCGCGCGTCATGACCTCGTGCGATTTTACACGAATATTTTCAATGAGGGATTTCCACCGATTATTGAGAAAAACGTACAGCTGGCAAATGCTTTCAAGTTCAATTGCTCCTAGATGATAGGGCCTAGGGCCTTCAAACCACTTCTAAAATGTTCACAAACCTCGGAAGCAAGACGCAGAGCCTATGCTTCGCGCGTCATGACCTCGTGCGATTTTACACGAATATTTTCAATGAGGTATTTCTGCGGATTATTGAGAAAAACGTACAGCTGGCAAATGCTATCAAGTTCAATAGCTCCTAGATGATAGGGCCTAGGGCCTTCAAACCACTTCTATATTGTTCACAAACCACGGGCGCAAGACGCAGAGCCTATGCTTCGCGCGTCATGGCCTCGTGCGATTTTACACGAATATTTCCAATGAGGTATTTCTGCGGATTATTGAGAAAAACGTACAGCTGGCAAATACTTACAAGTTCAATAGCTCCTAGATGATAGGGCCTAGGGCCTTCAAAACACTTCTAAATTGTTCACAAACCACGGGCGCAAGACGCAGAGCCTATGTTTCGCGCGCCATGACCTCGTGCGATTTTACACGAATATTTTCAATGAGGAATTTCGGCGGATTATTGAGAAAAACGTACAGCTGGCAAATGCTTTCAAGTTCAATAGCTCCTAGATGATAGGGCTAGGGCCTTCAAACCACTTCTAAAAAGTTCACAAACCACGGGCGCAAGACGCAGAGCCTATGCTTCGCGCGTCATGACCTCGTGCGATTTTACATGAATATTTCCAATGAGGTATTTCTGCGGATTATTGAGAAAAACGTCCAGCTGGCAAATGCTTTCAAGTTCAATAGCTCCTAGATGCTAGATGATAGGGCCTAGGGCCTTCAAACCACTTCTAAATTGTTCACAATCCACGGGCGCAAGACGCAGAGCCTATGCTTCGTGCGTCATGACCTCGTGCGATTTTACGCGAATATTTTCAATGAGGTATTTCTGCGGATTATTGAGAAAAACGTACAGCTGGCAAATGCTGTCAAGTTCAATAGCTCCTAGATGATAGGGCCTAGGGCCTTCAAACCACTTCTAAAATGTTCACAAACCTCGGCCGCAAGATGCAGAATCTATGCTTCGCGCGTCATGACCTCGTGCGATTTTACACGAATATTTTCAATGAGGGATTTCCGCCGATTATTGAGAAAAACGTACAGCTGGCAAATGCTTTCAAGTTCAATAGCTCCTAGATGATAGGGCCTAGGGCCTTCAAAACACTTCTAAATTGTTCACAAACCACGGGCGCAAGACGCAGAGCCTATGTTTCGCGCGTCATGACCTCGTGAGATTTTACACGAATATTTTCAATGAGGTAATTCTTCGGATTATTGAGAAAATCGTACAGCTGGCAAATGCTTTCAAGTTCAATAGCTCCTAGATGATAGGGCCTAGGGCCTTCAAACCACTTCTAAAATGTTCACAAACCAGGGACGCAAGACGCAGAGCTTATGCTTCGCGCGTCATGACCTCGTGCGATTTTACACTAATATTTTCAATGAGGTATTTCTGCGGATTATTGAGAAAAACGTACAGCTGGCAAATGCTTTCAAGTTCAATAGCTCCTAGATGATAGGGCCTAGGGCCTTCAAACCACTTCTAAATTGTTCACAAACCACGGGCGCAAGACGCAGAGCCTATGCTTCGCGCGTCATGACCTCGTGCGATTTTACACGAATATTTTCAATGAGGTATTTCTGCCGATTATTGAGAAAAACGTACAGCTGGCAAATGCTTTCAAGTTCAATAGCTCCTAGATGATAGGGCCTAGGGCCTTCAAACCACTTCTAAATTGATCACAAACCACGGGCGCAAGACGCAGAGTCTATGCTTCGCGCGTCATGACCTCGTGCGATTTTACACGAATATTTTCAATGAGGTATTTCTGCGGATTATTGAGAAAAACGTACAGCTGGCAAATGTTGTCAAGTTCAATAGCTCCTAGATGATAGGGCCTAGGGCCTTCAAAACACTTTTAAATTGTTCACAAACCACGGGCGCAAGACGCAGAGCCTATGCTTCGCGCGTCATGACCTCGTGCGATTTTACACAAATATTTTCAATGAGGTATTTCTGCCGATTATTGAGAAAAACGTACAGCTGGCAAATGCATTCAAGTTCAATAGCTCCTAGATGATAGGGCCTAGGGCCTTCAAACCACTTCTAAATTGTTCACAAACCACGGGCGCATGACGCAGAGTCTATGCTTCGCGCGTCATGACCTCGTGCGATTTTACACGAATATTTCCAATGAGGTATTTCTGCGAATTATTGAGAAAAACGTACACCTGGCAAATGCTTTTAAGTTCAATAGCACCTAGATGATAGGGCCTAGGGCCTTCAAAACAATTCTAAATTGTTCACAAACCAAGGGCGCAAGACGCAGAGCCTATGCTTCGCGCGACATGACCTTGTGCGATTTTACACAAATATTTTCAATGAGGTATTTCTGTGGATTATTGAGAAAAAAGTACAGCTGGCAAATGCTTTCAAGTTCAATAGCTCCTAGATGATAGGGCCTAGGGCCTTCAAACCACTTCTAAAATGTTCACAAACCTCGGGCGCAAGACGCAGAGCCTATGCTTCGCGCGTCATGACCTCGTGCGATTTTACACGAATATATCCAATGAGGTATTTCTGCGAATTATTGAGAACAACGTACAGCTGGCAAATGCTTTCATGTTCAATAGCTCCTAGATGATAGGGCCTAGGGCCTTCAAACCACTTCTAAAATGTTCACAAACCACAGGCGCAAGACGCAGAGCCTATGCTTCGCGCGTCATGACCTCGTGCGATTTTACACGAATATTTTCAATGAGGTATTTCTGCGGATTATTGAGAAAAACGTACAGCTGGCAAATGCTTTCAAGTTCAATAGCTCCTAGATGATAGGGCCT
This sequence comes from Anguilla pacifica, assembly GCA_039654925.1. NCBI lineage: Eukaryota > Metazoa > Chordata > Actinopteri > Anguilliformes > Anguillidae > Anguilla > Anguilla pacifica. The sequence continues at coordinate 10,979,826 of CM077296.1, forward strand.
AGGGCCTTCAAACCACTTGTAAAATGTTCACAAACCACGGCCGCAAGACGCAGAGCCTATGCTTCGACCGTCATGACCTCGTGCGATTTTACACGAATATTTTCAATGAGGTATTTCTGCCGATCATTGAGAAAAACGTACAGCTGGCAAATGCTTTCAAGTTCAATAGCTCCTAGATGATAGGGCCTAGGGCCTTCAAACCACTTCTAAATTGTTCACAAACCACGGGCGCAAGGCGCAGAGCCTATGCTTCGCGCGTCATGACCTCTTGCGATTTTACACGAATATTTCCAATGAGGTATTTCTGCGAATTATTGAGAAAAACGTTCAGCTGGCAAATGCTTTCAAGTTCAATAGCACCTAGATGATAGGGCCTAGGGCCTTCAAAACAATTCTAAATTGTTCACAAACCACGGCCGCAAGACGCAGAGCCTATGCTTCGTGCGTCATAACTTCGTGCGATTTTACACGAATATTATCAATGAGGTATTTCTGCGGATTATTGAAAAAAAAGTACAGCTGGCAAATGCTGTCAAGTTCAATAGCTCCTAGATGATAGGGCCTAGGGCCTTCACACCACTTCTAAAATGTTCACAAAACACGGGCGCAACACGCAGAGCCTATGCTTCGCGCGTCATGACCTCGTGCGATTTTACACAAATATTTTCAATGAGGTATTTCTGCCGATTATTGAGAAAAACGTACAGCTGGCAAATGCTTTCAAGTTCAATAGCTCCTAGATGATAGGGCCTAGGGCCTTCAAAACACTTCTAAATTGTTCACAAACCACGGGCGCAAGACGCAGAGCCTATGTTTCGCGGGTCATGACCTCGTGCGATTTTACACGAATATTTTCAATGAGGTATTTCTGCGGATTATTGAGAAAAACGTACAGCTGGCAAATGCTTTCAAGTTCAATAGCTCCTAGATGATAGGGCCTAGGGCCTTCAAACCACTTGTAAAATGTTCACAAACCACGGCCGCAAGACGCAGAGCATATGCTTCGACCGTCATGACCTCGTGCGATTTTACACGAATATTTTCAATGAGGTATTTCTGCCGATTATTGAGAAAAACGTACAGCTGGCAAATGCTTTCAAGTTCAATAGCTCCTAGATGATAGGGCCTAGGGCCTTCAAACCACTTCTAAATTGTTCACAAACCACGGGCGCAAGGCGCAGAGCCTATGCTTCGCGCGTCATGACCTCTTGCGATTTTACACGAATACTTCCAATGAGGTATTTCTGCGAATTATTGAGAAAAACGTTCAGCTGGCAAATGCTTTCAAGTTCAATAGCACCTAGATGATAGGGCCTAGGGCCTTCAAAACAATTCTAAATTGTTCACAAACCACGGCCGCAAGACGCAGAGCCTATGCTTCGTGCGTCATGACTTCGTGCGATTTTACACGAATATTATCAATGAGGTATTTCTGCGGATTATTGAAAAAAAAGTACAGCTGGCAAATGCTGTCAAGTTCAATAGCTCCTAGATGATAGGGCCTAGGGCCTTCACACCACTTCTAAAATGTTCACAAAACACGGGCGCAACACGCAGAGCCTATGCTTCGCGCGTCATGACCTCGTGCGATTTTACACAAATATTTTCAATGAGGTATTTCTGCCGATTATTGAGAAAAACGTACAGCTGGCAAATGCTTTCAAGTTCAATAGCTCCTAGATGATAGGGCCTAGGGCCTTCAAAACACTTCTAAATTGTTCACAAACCACGGGCGCAAGACGCAGAGCCTATGTTTCGCGCGTCATGACCTCGTGCGATTTTACACAAATATATTCAATGAGGTATTTCTGCGGATTATTGAGAAAAACGTACAGCTGGCAAATGCTTTCAAGTTCAATAGCTCCTAGATGATAGGGCCTAGGGCCTTCAAACCACTTCTAAAATGTTCACAAACCACGGGCGCGAGACGCAAAGCCTATGCTTCGCGCGTCATGACCTCGTGCGATTTTACATGAATATATCCAATGAGGTATTTCTGCGGATTATTGAGAAAAACGGACAGCTGGCAAATGCTTTCATGTTCAATAACTCCTAGATGATAAGGCCTAGGGTCATCAAACCACTTCTAAATTGTTCACAAACCACGACCGCAAGACACAGAGCCTATGCATCGCGCGTCATGACCTCGTGCGATTTTACACGAATATTTCCAATGAGGTATTTCTGCGGATTATTGAGAAAAACGTACAGCTGGCAAATGCTATCAAGTTCAATAGCTCCTAGATGATAGGGCCTAGGGCCTTCAAACCACTTGTAAAATGTTCACAAACCACGGCCGCAAGACGCAGAGCCTATGCTTCGCGCGTCATGACCTCGTGCGATTTCACAAGAATATTTTCAATGAGGTATTTCTGCAGATTATTGACAAAAACGTACAGCTGGCAAATGCTTTAAAGTTCAATAGCTCCTAGATGATAGGGCCTAGGGCCTTCAAAACACTTCTAAATTGTTCACAAACCACGGGCGCAAGACGCAGAGCCTATGTTTCACGCGTCATGACCTCATGCGATTTTACACAAATATTTCCAATGAGGTATTTCTGCGGATTATTGAGAAAAACGTACAGCTGGCAAATGCTTTCAAGTTCAATAGCTCCTAGATGATAGGGCCTAGGGCCTTCAAACCACTTCTAAAATGTTCACAAACCACGGGCGCAAGACGCAGAGCCTATGCTTCGCGCGTCATGACCTCGTGCGATTTTACACGAATATTTTCAATGAGGTATGTCTGCGGATTATTGAGAAAAACGTACAGCTGGCAAATGCTTTCAAGATCAATAGCTCCTAGATGATACGGCCTAGGGCCTTCAAACCACATGTAAATTGTTCACAAACCACGGGCGCAAGACGCAGAGCCTATGCTTCGCGCGTCATGACCTCGTGCGATTTTACACAAATATTTCCAATGAGGTATTTCTGCGGATTATTGAGAATAACGTACAGCTGGCAAATGCTTTCAAGTTCAATAGCTCCTAGATGATAGGGCCTAGGGCCTTCAAAACACTTCTAAATTGTTCACAAACCACGGGCGCAAGACGCAGAGCCTATGTTTTGCGCGTCATGACCTCGTGCGATTTTACACGAATATTTTCAATGAGGTATTTCTGCGGATTATTGAGAAAAACGTACAGCTGGCAAATGCTTTCAAGTTCAATAGCTCCTAGATGATAGGGCCTAGGGCCTTCAAACTACTTCTAAAATGTTCACAAACCACGGCCGCAAGACGCAGAGTCGATGCTTCGCGCGTCATGACCTCGTGCGATTTTACACGAATATTTTCAATGAGGTATTTCTGCCGATTATTGAGAAAAACGTACAGCTGGCAAATGCTTTTAAGTTCAATAGCTCCTAGATGATAGGGCCTAGGGCCTTCAAACCACTTCTAAATTGTTCACAAACCACGGGCGCAAGACGCAGAGCCTATGCTTCGCGCGTCATGACCTCGAGCGATTTTACACGAATATTTCCAATGAGGTATTTCTGCGGATTATTGAGAAAAACGTACAGCTGGCAAATGCTTTCAAGTTCAATAGCTCCTAGATGATAGGGCCTAGGGCCTTCAAAACACTTCTAAATTGTTCAAGAACCACGGGCGCAAGACGCAGAGCCTATGTTTCGCGCGTCATGACCTCGTGCGATTTTACACGAATATTTTCAATGAGGTATTTCTGCCGAATATTGAGAAAAACGTACAGCTGGCAAATGCTTTCAAGTTCAATAGCTCCTAGATGATAGGGCCTAGGGCCTTCAACACACTTCTAAATTGTTCAAGAACCACGGGCGCAAGATGCAGAGCCTATGTTTCGCGCGTCATGACCTCGTGCGATTTTTCACGAATATTTTCAATGAGGTATTTCTGCCGAATATTGAGCAAAACGTACAGCTGGCAAATGCTTTCAAGTTCAATAGCTCCTAGATGATAGGGCCTAGGGCCTTCAAACCACTTGTAAAATGTTCACAAACCACGGGCGCAAGACGCAGAGCCTATGCTTCGCGCGTCATGACCTCGTGCGATTTTACACGAATATTTTCAATGAGGTATTTCTGCGGATTATTGAAAAAAAACGTACAGCTGGCATATGCTTTCAAGGTCAATAGCTCCTAGATGATAGGGCCTAGGGCCTTCAAAACACTTCTAAATTGTTCACAAACCACGGGCGCAAGACGCAGAGCCTATGCTCCGCGCGTCATGACCTCGTGCGATTTTACACTAATATTTTCAATGAGGTATTTCTGCCGATTATTGAGAAAAACGTACAGCTGGCAAATGCTTTCAAGTTCAATAGCTCCTAGATGATAGGGCCTAGGGCCTTCAAAACACTTCTAAATTGTTCACAAACCACGGGCGCAAGACGCAGAGCCTATGTTTCGCGCGTCATGACCTTCTGCGATTTTACACGAATATTTTCAATGAGGAATTTTTGCGAATTATTGAGAAAAACGTACAGCTGGCAAATGCTTTCAAGATCAATAGCTCCTAGACGATAGGGCCTAGGGCCTTAAAACTACTACTAAAAAGTTCACAAACCACGGCCGCAAGACGCAGAGCCTATGCTATGCGCGTCATGACCTCGTGCGATTTTACACGAATATTTTCAATGAGGTATTTCTGCCGATTATTGAGAAAAACGTACAGCTGGCAAATGCTTTCAAGTTCAATAGCTCCTAGATGATAGGGCCTAGGGCCTTCAAAACACTTCGAAATTGTTCAAGAACCAGGGGCGCAAGACGCAGAGCCTATGTTTCGTGCGTCATGACCTCGTGCGATTTTACACGAATATTTTCAATGAGGTATTTCTGCCGATTATTGAGAAAAACGTACAGCTGGCAAATGCTTTCAAGTTAAATAGCTCCTAGATGATAGGGCCTAGGGCCTTCAAACCACTTCTAAATTGTTCACAAACCACGGGCGCAAGACGCAAAGTCTATGCTTCGCGCGTCATGACCTCGTGCGATTTTACACGAATATTTTCAATGAGGAATTTCTGCGGATTATTGAAAAAAAATGTACAGCTGGCATATGCTTTCAAGTTCAATAGCTCCTAGATGATAGGGCCTAGGGCCTTAAAAACACTTCTAAATTGTTCACAAACCACGGCCGCAAGACGCAGAGCCTATGCTTTGCGCGTCATGACCTCGTGCGATTTTACACTAATATTGTCAATGAGGTATTTCTGCGGATTATTGAGAAAAACGTACAGCTGGCAAATGCTTTCAAGTTCAATAGCTCATAGATGATAGGGCCTAGGGCCTTCAACACACTTGTAAAATGTTCACAAACGACGGCCGCAAGAGGCGGAGCCTATGCTTCGCGCGTCATGACCTCGTGCGATTTTACACGAATATATTCAATGAGGTATTTCAGCCGATTATTGAGAAAAACGTACAGCTGGCAAATGCTTTCAAGTTCAATAGCTCCTAGATGATAGGGCCTAGGGCCTACAAAACACTTCTAAATTGTTCACAAACCACAGGCGCAAGACGCAGAGCCTATGCTCCGCGCGTCATGACCTCGTGCGATTTTACACTAATATTTTCAATGAGGTATTTCTGCCGATTATTGAGAAAAACGTACAGCTGGCAAATGCTTTCAAGTTCAATAGCTCCTAGATGATAGGGGCTAGGGCCTTCAAACCACTTCTAAATTGTTCACAAACCACGGGCGCAAGACGCAGAGCCTATGCTTCGCGCGTCATGACCTCGTGCGATTTTACACGAATATTTCCAATGAGGTATTTCTGCGGATTATTGAGAAAAACGTACAGCTGGCAAATGCTTTCAAGTTCAATAGCTCCTAGATGATAGGGCCTAGGGTCTTCAAAACACTTCTAAATTGTTCACAAACCACGGGCGCAAGACGCAGAGCCTATGTTTCGCGCGTCATGACCTTGTGCGATTTTACACGAATATTTTCAATGAGGAATTATTGCGAATTATTGAGAAAAACGTACAGCTGGCAAATGCTTTCAAGATCAATAGCTCCTAGACGATAGGGCCTAGGGCCTTAAAACTACTTCTAAAATGTTCACAAACCACGGCCGCAAGACGCAGGGCCTATGCTTCGCACGTCATGACCTCGTGCGATTTTACACGAATATTTTCAATGAGGTATTTCTGCCGATTGTTGAGAAAAACGTACAGCTGGCAAATGCTTTCAAGTTAAATAGCTCCTAGATGATAGGGCCTAGGGCCTTCAAACCACTTCTAAATTGTTCACAAACCACGGGCGCAAGACGCAGAGCCTATGCTTCGCGCGTCATGACCTCGTGCGATTTTACACGAATATTTTCAATGAGGTATTTCTGCGGATTATTGAGAAAAACGAACAGCTGGCAAATGCTTTCAAGTTCAATAACTCCTAGATGATAGGGCCTAGGGCCTTCAAACCACTTCTAAAATGTTCACAAACTACGGGCGCAAGACGTAGAGCCTATGCTTCGCGCGTCATGACCTCGTGCGATTTTACACGAATATTTTTAATGAGGTATTTCTGCCGATTATTGAGAAAAACGTACAGCGGGCAAATGCTTTCAAGTTCAATAACTCCTAGATGATAGGGCCTAGGGCCTTCAAACCACTTCTAAAATGTTCACAAACCACGGTCGCAAGACGCAGAGCCTATGCTTCGCGCGTCATGACCTCGTGCGATTTTACGCGAATATATTCAATGAGGTATATCTGCAGATCATTGAGAAAAACGTACAGCTGGCAAATGCTTTCAAGTTCAATAGCTCCTAGATGATAGAGCCTAGGGCCTTCAAACCACTTCTAAAATGTTCACAAATCACGGGTGCAAGACGCAGAGCCTATGTTTCGCGCGTCATAACCTCGTGCGATTTTACACGAATATTTTCAATGAGGTATTTCTGCGGATTATTGAGAAAAACGTACAGCTGGCAAATGTTTTCAAGTTCAATAGCTCCTAGATGATAGGGCCTAGGGCCTTCAAACCAATTCTAAATTGTTCACAAACCACGGGCGCAAGACGCAGAGCCTATGTTTCGCGCGTCATGACCTCGTGCGATTTTACACTAATATTTCCAATGAGGGATTTCTGCGGATTATTGAGAAAAACGTACAGCTGGCAAATGCTTTCAAGTTCAATAGCTCCTAGATGATAGGGCCTAGGGCCTTCAAACCAATTCTAAATTGTTCACAAACCACGGGCGCAAGACGCAGAGCCTATGTTTCGCGCGTCATGACCTCGTGCGATTTTACACTAATATTTCCAATGAGGGATTTCTGCGGATTATTGAGAAAAAAGTACAGCTGGCAAATGCTTTCAAGTTGAAAAGCTCCTAGATGATAGGGCCTAGGGCCTTCACACCACTTCTAAAATGTTCACAAACCACGGGCGCAAGACGCAGAGCCTATGCTTCGCGCGTCATGACCTCGTGCGATTTTACCCGAATATTTCCAATGAGGTATTTCTGCGGATTATTGAGAAAAACGTACAGCTGGCAAATGCTTTCAAGTTCAATAGCTCCTAGCTGATAGGGCCTAGGGCCTTCAAACCACTTCTAAAATGTTCACAAACCACGGGCGCAAGACGCAGAGCCTATGCTTCGCGCGTCATGACCTCGTGCGATTTTACACGAATATTTCCAATGAGGTATTTCTGCGGATTATTGAGAAAAACGTACAGCTGGCAAATGCTTTCAAGTTCAATAGCTCCTAGATGATAGGGCCTAGGGCCTTCACACCACTTCTAAATTGTTCACAAACCATGGCCGCAAGACGCAGAGCCTATGCTTCGCGCGTCATAACCTCGTGCGATTTTACACGAATATTTTCAATGAGGTATTTCTGCGGATTATTGAGAAAAAAGTACAGCTGGCAAATGCTTTCAAGTTCAATAGCTCCTAGATGATAGGGCCTAGGGCCTTCACACCACTTCTAAAATGTTCACAAACCACGGGCGCAAGACGCAGAGCCTATGATTCGCGCGTCATGACCTCGTGCGATTTTACACGAATATTTTCAATGAGGTATTTCTGCGGATTATTGAGAAAAACGTACAGCTGGCAAATGCTTTCAAGTTCAATAGCTCCTAGATGATAGGGCCTAGGGCCTTCAAACCACTTCTAAAATGTTCACAAACCTCGGCCGCAAGAAGCAGAGCCTATGCTTCGCGCGTGATGACTTCTTGCGATTTTACACGAATATTTTCAATGAGGTATTTCTGCGGATTATTGAGAAAAAAGGACAGCTGGCAAATGCTTTCAAGTTCAATAGCTCCTAGATGATAGGGCCTAGGGCCTTCACACCACTTCTAAAATGTTCACAAACCACGGGCGCAAGACGCAGAGCCTATGTTTCGCGCGTCATGACCTCGTGCGATTTTACACTAATATTTCCAATGAGGGATTTCTGCGGATTATTGAGAAAAACGTACAGCTGGCAAATGCTTTCAAGTTCAATAGCTCCTAGATGATAGGGCCTAGGGCCTTCAAACCAATTCTAAATTGTTCACAAACCACGGGCGCAAGACGCAGAGCCTATGTTTCGCGCGTCATGACCTCGTGCGATTTTACACTAATATTTCCAATGAGGGATTTCTGCCGATTATTGAGAAAAAAGTACAGCTGGCAAATGCTTTCAAGTTGAAAAGCTCCTAGATGATAGGGCCTAGGGCCTTCACACCACTTCTAAAATGTTCACAAACCACGGGCGCAAGACGCAGAGCCTATGCTTCGCGCGTCATGACCTCGTGCGATTTTACCCGAATATTTCCAATGAGGTATTTCTGCGGATTATTGAGAAAAACGTACAGCTGGCAAATGCTTTCAAGTTCAATAGCTCCTAGCTGATAGGGCCTAGGGCCTTCAAACCACTTCTAAAATGTTCACAAACCACGGGCGCAAGACGCAGAGCCTATGCTTCGCGCGTCATGACCTCGTGCGATTTTACACGAATATTTCCAATGAGGTATTTCTGCGGATTATTGAGAAAAACGTACAGCTGGCAAATGCTTTCAAGTTCAATAGCTCCTAGATGATAGGGCCTAGGGCCTTCACACCACTTCTAAATTGTTCACAAACCATGGCCGCAAGACGCAGAGCCTATGCTTCGCGCGTCATAACCTCGTGCGATTTTACACGAATATTTTCAATGAGGTATTTCTGCGGATTATTGAGAAAAAACTACAGCTGGCAAATGCTTTCAAGTTCAATAGCTCCTAGATGATAGGGCCTAGGGCCTTCACACCACTTCTAAAATGTTCACAAACCACGGGCGCAAGACGCAGAGCCTATGATTCGTGCGTCATGACCTCGTGCGATTTTACACGAATATTTTCAATGAGGTATTTCTGCGGATTATTGAGAAAAACGTACAGCTGGCAAATGCTTTCAAGTTCAATAGCTCCTAGATGATAGGGCCTAGGGCCTTCAAACCACTTCTAAAATGTTCACAAACCTCGGCCGCAAGAAGCAGAGCCTATGCTTCGCGGGTGATGACTTCTTGCGATTTTACACGAATATTTTCAATGAGGTATTTCTGCGGATTATTGAGAAAAAAAGACAGCTGGCAAATGCTTTCAAGTTCAATAGCTCCTAGATGATAGGGCCTAGGGCCTTCACACCACTACTAAAATGTTCACAAACCACGGGCGCAAGACGCAGAGCCTATGTTTCGCGCGTCATAACCTCGTGCGATTTTACACGAATATTTTCAATGAGGTATGTCTGCCGATTATTGAGAAAAACGTACAGCTGGCAAATGCTTTCAAGTTCAATAGCTCCTAGATAATAGGGCCTAGGGCCTTCAAACCACTTCTAAATTGTTCACAAACCACGGGCGCAAGACGCAGAGCCTATGCTTCGCGCGTCATGACCTCGTGCGATTTTACACGAATATTTCCAATGAGGTATTTCTGCGAATTATTGAGAAAAACGTACAGCTGGCAAATGCTTTCAAGTTCAATAGCACCTAGATGATAGGGCCTAAGGCCGTCAAAACAATTCTAAATTGTTCACAAACCACGGGCGCAAGACGCAGAGCCTATGGTTCGCGCGTCATGACCTTATGCGATTTTACACAAAGGTTTTCAATGAGGTATTTATGCCGATTATTGAGAAAAAAGTACAGCTGGCAAATGCTTTCAAGTTCAATAGCTCCAAGATGATAGGGCCTAGGGCCTTCAAACCACTTCTAAAATGTTCACAAACCACGGGCGCAAGACGCAGAGCCTATGCTTCGCGCGTCATGACCTCGTGCGATTTTACACGAATATTTCCAATGAGGAATTTCTGCGGATTATTGAGAAAAAAGAACAGCTGGCAAATGCTTTCAAGTTCAATAGCTCCTAGATGATAGGGCGTAGGGCCTTCAAACCACTTCTAAAATGTTCACAATCCACGGGCGCAAGACGCAGAGCCTATGCTTCGCGCGTCATGACCTCGTGCGATTTTACACTAATATTTTCAATGAGGTATTTCTGCGAATTATTGAGAAAAAAGTACAGCTGGCAAATGCTTTCAAGTTCAATAGCTCCTAGATGATAGGGCCTAGGGCCTTCAAACCACTTCTAAAATGTTCACAAACCACGTGCGCAAGACGCAGAGCCTATGCTCCGCGCGTCATGACCTCGTGCGATTTTACACGAATATTTTCAATGAGGTATTTCTGCCGATTATTGAGAAAAACGTACAGCTGGCAAATGCTTTTAAGTTCAATAGCTCCTAGATGATAGGGCCTAGGGCCTTCAAACCACTTCTAAAATGTTCACAAACCATGGCCGCAAGACGCAGAGCCTATGCTTCGCGCGTCATGACCTTGTGCGATTTTACACAAATATTTCCAATGAGGTATTTCTGCGGATTATTGAGAAAAACGTACAGCTGGCAAATGCTTTCAAGTTCAATAGCTCCTAGATGATAGGGCCTAGGGTCTTCAAAACACTTCTAAATTGTTCACAAACCACGGACGCAAGACGCAGAGCCTATGTTTCACGCGTCATGACCTCGTGCGATTTTACACGAATATTTTCAATGAGGTATTTCTGCGGATTACTGAGAAAAACGTACAGCTGGCAAATGCTTTCAAGTTCAATAGCTCCTAGATGATAGGGCCTAGGGCCTTCAAAACACTTCTAAAATGTTCACAAACCACGGCCGCAAGACGCAGAGCCTATGCTTCGCGCGGCATGACCTCGTGCGATTTTACACGAATATTTTCAATGAGGTATTTCTGCGGATAATTGAGAAAAACGTACAGCTGGCAAATGCTTTCAAGTTCAATAGCTCCTAGATGATAGGGCCTAGGGCCTTCAAAACACTTCTAAAATGTTCACAAACCACGGCCGCAAGACGCAGAGCCTATGCTTCGCGCGTCATGACCTCGTGCGATTTTACACGAATATTTTCAATGAGGTATTTCTGCGTATAATTGAGAAAAACGTACAGCTGGCAAATGCTTTCAAGTTCAATAGCTCCTAGATGATAGGGCCTAGGGCCTTCAAACCACTTCTAAAATGTTCACAAACCATGGGCGCAAGACGCAGAGCCTATGCTCCGCGCGTCATGACCTCGTGCGATTTTACACGAATATTTTCAATGAGGTATTTCTGCCGATTATTGAGAGAAAAGTACAACTGGCAAATGCTTTCAAGTTCAATAGCTCCTAGATGATAGGGCCTAGGGCCTTCAAACCACTTCTAAAATGTTCACAAACCACGAGCGCAAGACACAGAGCCTGTGCTTCGCGCGTCATGACCTTGTGCGATTTTACACAAATATTTCCAATGAGGTATTTCTGCGGATTATTGAGAAAAACGTACAGCTGGCAAATGCTTTCAAGTTCAATAGCTCCTAGATGATAGGGCCTAGGGTCTTCAAAACACTTCTAAATTGTTCACAAACCACGGACGCAAGACGCAGAGCCTATGTTTCACGCGTCATGACCTCGTGCGATTTTACACGAATATTATCAATGAGGTATTTCTGCGGATTACTGAGAAAAACGTACAGCTGGCAAATGCTTTCAAGTTCAATAGCTCCTAGATGATAGGGCCTAGGGCCTTCAAACCACTTCTAAAATGTTCACAAACCACGGCCGCGAGACGCAGAGCCTATGTTTCGCGCGTCATGACCTCGTGCAATTTTACATGAATATTTTCAATGAGGTATTTCTGCCGATTATTGAGAAAAACGTACAGCTGGCAAATGCTTTCAAGTTCAATAGCTCCTAGATGATAGGGCCAAGGGCCGTCAAACCACTTCTAAATTGTTCACAAACCACGGGCGCAAGACGTAGAGCCTATGCTTCGCGCGTCATGACCTCGTGCGATTTTACACAAATATTTCCAATGAGGTATTTCTGCGGATTATTGAGAAAAACGTACAGCTGGCAAATGCTTTCAAGTTCAATAGCTCCTAGATGATAGGGCCTAGGGCCTTCAAACCACTTCTAAAATGTTCACAAACCACGGCCGCAAGATGCAGAGCCTATGCTTCGCGCGTCATGACCTCGTGCGATTTTACACGAATATTTTTAATGAAAAATTTCTGCGGATTATTGAGAAAAAAGAACAGCTGGCAAATGCTTTCAAGTTCAATAGCTCCTAGATGATAGGGCCTAGGGCCTTCAAACCACTTCTAAAATGTTCACAAACCACGGCCGCAAGACGCAGAGCCTATGCTTCGCGCGTCATGACCTCGTGCGATTTTACGCGAATATTTTCAATGAGGTATATCTGCAGATTATTGAGAAAAACGTACAGCTGGCAAATGCATTCAAGTTCAATAGCTCCTAGATGATAGAGCCTAGGGCCTTCAAACCACTTCTAAAATGTTCACAAACCACGGGCGCAAGACGCAGAGCCTATGCTTCGCGCGTCATGACCTCGTGCGATTTTACATGAATATTTTCAATGAGGTATTTCTGCGAATTATTGAGAAAAACGTACAGCTGGCAAATGCTTTCAAGTTCAATAGCTCCTAGATGATAGGGCCTAGGGCCTTCAAACCACTTCTAAAATGTTCACAAACCACGGGCGCAAGACGCAGAGCCTATGCTCCGCGCGTCATGACCTCGTGCGATTTTACACGAATATTTTCAATGAGGTATTTCTGCCGATTACTGAGAAAAACGTACAGCTGGCAAATCCTTTTAAGTTCAATAGCTCCTAGATGATAGGGCCTAGGGCCTTCAAACCACTTCTAAAATGTTCACAAACCACGGCCGCAAGACGCAGAGCCTATGCTTCGCGCGTCATGACCTCGTGCGATTTTACACGAATATTTCCAATGAGGTATTTCTGCGGATTATTGAGAAAAACGTACAGCTGGCAAATGCTTTCAAGTTCAATAGCTCCTAGATGATAGGGCCTAGGGCCTTCAAAACACTTCTAAAATGTTCACAAACCACGGCCGCAAGACGCAGAGCCTATGCTTCGCGCGGCATGACCTCGTGCGATTTTACACGAATATTTTCAATGAGGTATTTCTGCGGATAATTGAGAAAAACGTACAGCTGGCAAATGCTTTCAAGTTCAATAGCTCCTAGATGATAGGGCCTAGGGCCTTCAAAACACTTCTAAAATGTTCACAAACCACGGCCGCAAGACGCAGAGCCTATGCTTCGCGCGTCATGACCTCGTGCGATTTTACACGAATATTTCCAATGAGGTATTTCTGCGGATAATTGAGAAAAACGTACAGCTGGCAAATGCTTTCAAGTTCAATAGCTCCTAGATGATAGGGCCTAGGGCCTTCAAACCACTTCTAAAATGTTCACAAACCACGGCCGCAAGACGCAGAGCCTATGCTTCGCGCGTCATGACCTCGTGCGATTTTACACGAATATTTCCAATGAGGTATTTCTGCGGATTATTGAGAAAAACGTACAGCTGGCAAATGCTTTCAAGTTCAATAGCTCTTAGATGATAGGGCCTAGGGCCTTCAAAACACTTCTAAAATGTTCACAAACCACGGCCGCAAGACGCAGAGCCTATGCTTCGCGCGGCATGACCTCGTGCGATTTTACACGAATATTTTCAATGAGGTATTTCTGCGGATAATTGAGAAAAACGTACAGCTGGCCAATGCTTTCAAGTTCAATAGCTCCTAGATGATAGGGCCTAGGGCCTTCAAAACACTTCTAAAATGTTCACAAACCACGGGCGCAAGACGCAGAGCCTATGCTCCGCGCGTCATGACCTCGTGCGATTTTACACGAATATTTTCAATGAGGTATTTCTGCGGATTATTGAGAAAAACGTACAGCTGGCAAATGCTTTCAAGTTCAATAGCTCCTAGATGATAGGGCCTAGGGCCTTCAAAACACTTCTAAAATGTTCACAAACCACGGCCGCAAGACGCAGAGCCTATGCTTCGCGCGGCATGACCTCGTGCGATTTTACACGAATATTTTCAATGAGGTATTTCTGCGGATAATTGAGAAAAACGTACAGCTGGCCAATGCTTTCAAGTTCAATAGCTCCTAGATGATAGGGCCTAGGGCCTTCAAAACACTTCTAAAATGTTCACAAACCACGGGCGCAAGACGCAGAGCCTATGCTCCGCGCGTCATGACCTCGTGCGATTTTACACGAATATTTTCAATGAGGTATTTCTGCGGATTATTGAGAAAAACGTACAGCTGGCAAATGCTTTCAAGTTCAATAGCTCCTAGATGATAGGGCCTAGGGCCTTCAAAACACTTCTAAAATGTTCACAAACCACGGCCGCAAGACGCAGAGCCTATGCTTCGCGCGGCATGACCTCGTGCGATTTTACACGAATATTTTCAATGAGGTATTTCTGCGGATAATTGAGAAAAACGTACAGCTGGCAAATGCTTTCAAGTTCAATAGCTCCTATATGATAGGGCCTAGGGCCTTCAAAACACTTCTAAAATGTTCACAAACCACGGCCGCAAGACGCAGAGCCTATGCTTCGCGCGTCATGACCTCGTGCGATTTTACACGAATATTTCCAATGAGGTATTTCTGCGGATAATTGAGAAAAACGTACAGCTGGCAAATGCTTTCAAGTTCAATAGCTCCTAGATGATAGGGCCTAGGGCCTTCAAACCACTTCTAAAATGTTCACAAACCACGGCCGCAAGACGCAGAGCCTATGCTTCGCGCGTCATGACCTCGTGCGATTTTACACGAATATTTCCAATGAGGTATTTCTGCGGATTATTGAGAAAAACGTACAGCTGGCAAATGCTTTCAAGTTCAATAGCTCTTAGATGATAGGGCCTAGGGCCTTCAAAACACTTCTAAAATGTTCACAAACCACGGCCGCAAGACGCAGAGCCTATGCTTCGCGCGGCATGACCTCGTGCGATTTTACACGAATATTTTCAATGAGGTATTTCTGCGGATAATTGAGAAAAACGTACAGCTGGCCAATGCTTTCAAGTTCAATAGCTCCTAGATGATAGGGCCTAGGGCCTTCAAAACACTTCTAAAATGTTCACAAACCACGGGCGCAAGACGCAGAGCCTATGCTTCGCGCGGCATGACCTCGTGCGATTTTACACGAATATTTTCAATGAGGTATTTCTGCGGATAATTGAGAAAAACGTACAGCTGGCAAATGCTTTCAAGTTCAATAGCTCCTAGATGATAGGGCCTAGGGCCTTCAAAACACTTCTAAAATGTTCACAAACCACGGCCGCAAGACGCAGAGCCTATGCTTCGCGCGTCATGACCTCGTGCGATTTTACACGAATATTTTCAATGAGGTATTTCTGCGGATAATTGAGAAAAACGTACAGCTGGCAAATGCTTTCAAGTTCAATAGCTCCTAGATGATAGGGCCTAGGGCCTTCAAACCACTTCTAAATTGTTCACAAACCACGAGCGCAAGACACAGAGCCTGTGCTTCGCGCGTCATGACCTTGTGCGATTTTACACAAATATTTCCAATGAGGTATTTCTGCGGATTATTGAGAAAAACGTACAGCTGGCAAATGCTTTCAAGTTCAATAGCTCCTAGATGATAGGGCCTAGGGCCTTCAAAACACTTCTAAAATGTTCACAAACC
Organism: Anguilla pacifica; assembly: GCA_039654925.1. NCBI lineage: Eukaryota > Metazoa > Chordata > Actinopteri > Anguilliformes > Anguillidae > Anguilla > Anguilla pacifica. Next base: position 10,995,844 of record CM077296.1, read on the forward strand.
ACGGCCGCAAGACGCAGAGCCTATGCTTCGCGCGGCATGACCTCGTGCGATTTTACACGAATATTTTCAATGAGGTATTTCTGCGGATAATTGAGAAAAACGTACAGCTGGCCAATGCTTTCAAGTTCAATAGCTCCTAGATGATAGGGCCTAGGGCCTTCAAAACACTTCTAAAATGTTCACAAACCACGGCCGCAAGACGCAGAGCCTATGCTTCGCGCGACATGACCTCGTGCGATTTTACACGAATATTTTCAATGAGGTATTTCTGCGGATAATTGAGAAAAACGTACAGCTGGCAAATGCTTTCAAGTTCAATAGCTCCTAGATGATAGGGCCTAGGGCCTTCAAACCACTTCTAAATTGTTCACAAACCACGAGCGCAAGACACAGAGCCTGTGCTTCGCGCGTCATGACCTTGTGCGATTTTACACAAATATTTCCAATGAGGTATTTCTGCGGATTATTGAGAAAAACGTACAGCTGGCAAATGCTTTCAAGTTCAATAGCTCCTAGATGATAGGGCCTAGGGTCTTCAAAACACTTCTAAATTGTTCACAAACTACGGACGCAAGACGCAGAGCCTGTGTTTCACGCGTCATGACCTCGTGCGATTTTACACGAATATTTTCAATGAGGTATTTCTGCGGATTACTGAGAAAAACGTACAGCTGGCAAATGCTTTCAAGTTCAATAGCTCCTAGATGATAGGGCCTAGGGCCTTCAAACCACTTCTAAAATGTTCACAAACCACGGCCGCGAGACGCAGAGCCTATGTTTCGCGCGTCATGACCTCGTGCAATTTTACATGAATATTTTCAATGAGGTATTTCTGCCGATTATTGAGAAAAACGTACAGCTGGCAAATGCTTTCAAGTTCAATAGCTCCTAGATGATAGGGCCAAGGGCCGTCAAACCACTTCTAAATTGTTCACAAACCACGGGCGCAAGACGTAGAGCCTATGCTTCGCGCGTCATGACCTCGTGCGATTTTACACGAATATTTTTAATGAAAAATTTCTGCGGATTATTGAGAAAAAAGAACAGCTGGCAAATGCTTTCAAGTTCAATAGCTCCTAGATGATAGGGCCTAGGGCCTTCAAAACACTTCTAAAATGTTCACAAACCACGGCCGCAAGACGCAGAGCCTATGCTTCGCGCGGCATGACCTCGTGCGATTTTACACGAATATTTTCAATGAGGTATTTCTGCGGATAATTGAGAAAAACGTACAGCTGGCCAATGCTTTCAAGTTCAATAGCTCCTAGATGATAGGGCCTAGGGCCTTCAAACCACTTCTAAAATGTTCACAAACCACGGCCGCAAGACGCAGAGCCTATGCTTCGCGCGTCATGACCTCGTGCGATTTTACACGAATATTTCCAATGAGGTATTTCTGCGGATTATTGAGAAAAACGTACAGCTGGCAAATGCTTTCAAGTTCAATAGCTCCTAGATGATAGGGCCTAGGGCCTTCAAAACACTTCTAAAATGTTCACAAACCACGGCCGCAAGACGCAGAGCCTATGCTTCGCGCGGCATGACCTCGTGCGATTTTACACGAATATTTTCAATGAGGTATTTCTGCGGATAATTGAGAAAAACGTACAGCTGGCAAATGCTTTCAAGTTCAATAGCTCCTAGATGATAGGGCCTAGGGCCTTCAAAACACTTCTAAAATGTTCACAAACCACGGCCGCAAGACGCAGAGCCTATGTTTCGCGCGTCATGACCTCGTGCGATTTTACACGAATATTTTCAATGAGGTATTTCTGCGGATAATTGAGAATAACGTACAGCTGGCAAATGCTTTCAAGTTCAATAGCTCCTAGATGATAGGGCCTAGGGCCTTCAAACCACTTCTAAATTGTTCACAAACCACGAGCGCAAGACACAGAGCCTGTGCTTCGCGCGTCATGACCTTGTGCGATTTTACACAAATATTTCCAATGAGGTATTTCTGCGGATTATTGAGAAAAACGTACAGCTGGCAAATGCTTTCAAGTTCAATAGCTCCTAGATGATAGGGCCTAGGGTCTTCAAAACACTTCTAAATTGTTCACAAACCACGGACGCAAGACGCAGAGCCTATGTTTCACGCGTCATGACCTCGTGCGATTTTACACGAATATTTTCAATGAGGTATTTCTGCGGATTACTGAGAAAAACGTACAGCTGGCAAATGCTTTCAAGTTCAATAGCTCCTAGATGATAGGGCCTAGGGCCTTCAAACCACTTCTAAAATGTTCACAAACCACGGCCGCGAGACGCAGAGCCTATGTTTCGCGCGTCATGACCTCGTGCAATTTTACATGAATATTTTCAATGAGGTATTTCTGCCGATTATTGAGAAAAACGTACAGCTGGCAAATGCTTTCAAGTTCAATAGCTCCTAGATGATAGGGCCAAGGGCCGTCAAACCACTTCTAAATTGTTCACAAACCACGGGCGCAAGACGGAGAGCCTATGCTTCGCGCGTCATGACCTCGTGCGATTTTACACGAATATTTTTAATGAAAAATTTCTGCGGATTATTGAGAAAAAAGAACAGCTGGCAAATGCTTTCAAGTTCAATAGCTCCTAGATGATAGGGCCTAGGGCCTTCAAACCACTTCTAAAATGTTCACAAACCACGGCCGCAAGACGCAGAGCCTATGCTTCGCGCGTCATGACCTTGTGCGATTTTACGCGAATATTTTCAATGAGGTATATCTGCAGATTTTTGAGAAAAACGTACAGCTGGCAAATGCATTCAAGTTCAATAGCTCCTAGATGATAGAGCCTAGGGCCTTCAAACCACTTCTAAAATGTTCACAAACCACGGACGCAAGACGCAGAGCCTATGTTTCACGCGTCATGACCTCGTGCGATTTTACACGAATATTTTCAATGAGGTATTTCTGCGGATTATTGAGAATAACGTACAGCTGGCAAATGCTTTCAAGTTCAATAGCTCCTAGATGATAGGGCCTTGGGCCTTCAAAACACTTCTAAATTGTTCAAAAACCACGGCCGCAAGACGCAGAGCCTATGTTTCGCGCGTCATGACCTCGTGCGATTTTACACGAATATTTTCAATGAGGTATTTCTGCCGATTATTGAGAAAAACGTACAGCTGGCAAATGCTTTCAAGTTCAATTGCTCCTAGATGATAGGGCCTAGGGCCTTCAAACCACTTCTAAAATGTTCACAAACCACGGCCGCAAGACGCAGAGCCTATGCTTCGCGCGTCATGACCTCGTGCGATTTTACACGAATATTTTCAATGAGGTATTTCTGCGAATTATTGAGAAAAAAGTACAGCTGGCAAATGCTTTCAAGTTCAATAGCTCCTAGATGATAGGGCCTAGGGCCTTCAAACCACTTCTAAAATGTTCACAAACCACGGGCGCAAGACGCAGAGCCTATGCTCCGCGCGTCATGACCTCGTGCGATTTTACACGAATATTTTCAATGAGGTATTTCTGCCGATTATTGAGAAAAACGTACAGCTGGCAAATGCTTTCAAGTTCAATAGCTCCTAGATGATAGGGCCTAGCGCCTTCAAACCACTGGTAAAATGTTCACAAACCACGGGCGCAAGACGCAGAGTTTATGTGTCGCGCGTCATGACCTCGTGCGATTTTACACAAATATTTCCAATGAGGTATTTCTGCGGATTATTGAGAAAAACGTACAGCTGGCAAATGCTTTCAAGTTCAATAGCTCCTAGATGATAGGGCCTAGGGCCTTCAAACCACTTCTAAAATGTTCACAAACCACGGCCGCAAGAGGCAGAGGCCATGCTTCGCGCGTCATGACCTCGTGCGATTTTACACGAATATTTTCAATGAGGTATTTCTGCGGATTATTGAGAAAAAAGTACATCTGGCAAATGCTTTCGAGTTCAATAGCTCCTAGATGATAGGGCCTAGGGCCTTCAAACCACTTCTAAAATGTTCACAAACCTCGGCCGCAAGATACAGAGCCTATGCTTCGCGCGACATGACCTCGTGCGATTTTACACGAATATTTTCAATGAGGTATTTCTGCCGATTATTGAGAAAAAAGTACAGCTGGCAAATGCTTTCAAGTTCAATAGCTCCTAGATGATAGGGCCTAGGGCCTTCAAACCACTTCTAAATTGTTCACAAACCACGGGCGCAAAACGCAGAGCCTATGCTTCGCGCGACATGACCTCGTGCGATTTTACACGAATATTTTCAATGAGGTATTTCTGCCGATTATTGAGAAAAACGTACAGCTGGCAAATGCTTTCAAGTTCAATAGCTCCTAGATGATAGATCCTAGGGCCTTCAAACCACTTCTAAAATGTTCACAAACCACGGACGCAAGAGGCAGAGCCTATGTTTCATGCGTCATGACCTCGTGCGATTTTACACGAATATTTTCAATGAGGTATTTCTGCGGATTATTGAGAAAAACGTACAGCTGGCAAATGCTTTCAAGTTCAATAGCTCCTAGATGATAGGGCCTTGGGCCTTCAAAACACTTCTAAATTGTTCAAAAACCACGGCCGCAAGACGCAGAGCCTATGTTTCGCGCGTCATGACCTCGTGCGATTTTACACGAATATTTTCAATGAGGTATTTCTGCCGATTATTGAGAAAAACGTACAGCTGGCAAATGCTTTCAAGTTCAATTGCTCCTAGATGATAGGGCCTAGGGCCTTCAAACCACTTCTAAAATGTTCACAAACCACGGCCGCAAGACGCAGAGCCTATGCTTCGCGCGTCATGACCTCGTGCGATTTTACACGAATATTTTCAATGAGGTATTTCTGCGAATTATTGAGAAAAAAGTACAGCTGGCAAATGCTTTCAAGTTCAATAGCTCCTAGATGATAGGGCCTAGGGCCTTCAAACCACTTCTAAAATGTTCACAAACCAAGGGCGCAAGACGCAGAGCCTATGCTCCACGCGTCATGACCTCGTGCGATTTTACACGAATATTTTCAATGAGGTATTTCTGCCGATTATTGAGAAAAACGTACAGCTGGCAAATGCTTTCAAGTTCAATAGCTCCTAGATGATAGGGCCTAGCGCCTTCAAACCACTGGTAAAATGTTCACAAACCACGGGCGCAAGACGCAGAGTTTATGTGTCGCGCGTCATGACCTCGTGCGATTTTACACAAATATTTCCAATGAGGTATTTCTGCGGATTATTGAGAAAAACGTACAGCTGGCAAATGCTTTCAAGTTCAATAGCTCCTAGATGATAGGGCCTAGGGCCTTCAAACCACTTCTAAAATGTTCACAAACCACGGCCGCAAGAGGCAGAGGCCATGCTTCGCGCGTCATGACCTCGTGCGATTTTACACGAATATTTTCAATGAGGTATTTCTGCGGATTATTGAGAAAAAAGTACATCTGGCAAATGCTTTCGAGTTCAATAGCTCCTAGATGATAGGGCCTAGGGCCTTCAAACCACTTCTAAAATGTTCACAAACCTCGGCCGCAAGATGCAGAGCCTATGCTTCGCGCGACATGACCTCGTGCGATTTTACACGAATATTTTCAATGAGGTATTTCTGCCGATTATTGAGAAAAAAGTACAGCTGGCAAATGCTTTCAAGTTCAATAGCTCCTAGATGATAGGGCCTAGGGCCTTCAAACCACTTCTAAATTGTTCACAAACCACGGGCGCAAAACGCAGAGCCTATGCTTCGCGCGTCATGACCTTGTGCGATATTACACGAATATTTTCAATGAGGTATTTCTGCGGATTATTGAGAAAAACGTACAGCTGGCAAATGCTTTCAAGTTCAATAGCTCCTAGATGATAGGGCCTAGGGCCTTCAAACCACTTCTAAATTGGTCACAAACCACGGGCGCAAGACACAGAGCCTATGCTTCGCGCGTCATGACCTCGTGCGATTTTACACGAATATTTCCAATGAGGTATTTCTGCGGATTATTGAGAAAAACATACAGCTGGCAAATGCTTTCAAGTTCAATAGCTCCTAGATGATAGGGCCTAGGGCCTTCAAAACACTTCGAAAATGTTCACAACCCACGGGCGCAAGACGCAGAGCCTATGCTTCGCGCGTCATGACCTCGTGCGATTTTACACGAATATTTTTAATGAGGAATTTCTGCGGATTATTGAGAAAAAAGAACAGCTGGCAAATGCTTTCAAGTTCAATAGCTCCTAGATGATAGGGCCTAGGGCCTTCAAACCAATTCTAAAATGTTCACAAACCACGGCCGCAAGACGCAGAGCCTATGTTTCACGCGTCATGACCTCGTGCGATTTTACACGAATATTTTCAATGAGGGATTTCTGCGGATTATTGAGAAAAACGTACAGCTGGAAAATGCTTTCAAGTTCAATAGCTCCTAGATGATAGGGCCTTGGGCCTTCAAAACACTTCTAAATTGTTCAAAAACCATGGCCGCAAGACGCAGAGCCTATGTTTCGCGCGTCATGACCTCGTGCGATTTTACACGAATATTTTCAATGAGGTATTTCTGCCGATTATTGAGAAAAACGTACAGCTGGCAAATGCTTTCAAGTTCAATTGCTCCTAGATGATAGGGCCTAGGGCCTTCAAACCACTTCTAAAATGTTCACAAACCACAGCCGCAAGACGCAGAGCCTATGCTTCGCGCGTCATGACCTCGTGCGATTTTACACGAATATTTTCAATGAGGTATTTCTGCGAATTATTGAGAAAAAAGTACAGCTGGCAAACGCTTTCAAGTTCAATAGCTCCTAGATGATAGGGCCTAGGGCCTTCAAACCACTTCTAAAATGTTCACAAACCACGGGCGCAAGACGCAGAGCCTATGCTCCGCGCGTCATGACCTCATGCGATTTTACACGAATATTTTCAATGAGGTATTTCTGCCGATTATTGAGAAAAACGTACAGCTGGCAAATGCTTTCAAGTTCAATAGCTCCTAGATGATAGGGCCTAGGGCCTTCAAACCACTGGTAAAATGTTCACAAACCACGGGCGCAAGACGCAGAGTTTATGTTTCGCGCGTCATGACCTCGTGCGATTTTACACAAATATTTCCAATGAGGTATTTCTGCGGATTATTGAGAAAAACGTACAGCTGGCAAATGCTTTCAAGTTCAATAACTCCTAGATGATAGGGCCTAGGGCCTTCAAACCACTTCTAAAATGTTCACAAACCACGGCCGCAAGAGGCAGAGGCCATGCTTCGCGCGTCATGACCTCGTGCGATTTTACACGAATATTTTCAATGAGGAATTTCTGCGGATTATTGAGAAAAAAGTACATCTGGCAAATGCTTTCGAGTTCAATAGCTCCTAGATGATAGGGCCTAGGGCCTTCAAACCACTTCTAAAATGTTCACAAACCTCGGCCGCAAGATGCAGAGCCTATGCTTCGCGCGACATGACCTCGTGCGATTTTACACGAATATTTTCAATGAGGTATTTCTGCGAATTATTGAGAAAAAAGTACAGCTGGCAAATGCTTTCAAGTTCCATAGCTCCTAGATGATAGGGCCTAGGGCCTTCAAACCACTTCTAAAATGTTCACAAACCACGGACGCAAGACGCAGAGCCTATGTTTCACGCGTCATGACCTCGTGCGATTTTACACGAATATTTTCAATGAGGTATTTCTGCGGATTATTGAGAATAACGTACAGCTGGCAAATGCTTTCAAGTTCAATAGCTCCTAGATGATAGGGCCTTGGGCCTTCAAAACACTTCTAAATTGTTCAAAAACCACGGCCGCAAGACGCAGAGCCTATGTTTCGCGCGTCATGACCTCGTGCGATTTTACACGAATATTTTCAATGAGGTATTTCTGCCGATTATTGAGAAAAACGTACAGCTGGCAAATGCTTTCAAGTTCAATTGCTCCTAGATGATAGGGCCTAGGGCCTTCAAACCACTTCTAAAATGTTCACAAACCACGGCCGCAAGACGCAGAGCCTATGCTTCGCGCGTCATGACCTCGTGCGATTTTACACGAATATTTTCAATGAGGTATTTCTGCGAATTATTGAGAAAAAAGTACAGCTGGCAAATGCTTTCAAGTTCAATAGCTCCTAGATGATAGGGCCTAGGGCCTTCAAACCACTTCTAAAATGTTCACAAACCACGGGCGCAAGACGCAGAGCCTATGCTCCGCGCGTCATGACCTCGTGCGATTTTACACGAATATTTTCAATGAGGTATTTCTGCCGATTATTGAGAAAAACGTACAGCTGGCAAATGCTTTCAAGTTCAATAGCTCCTAGATGATAGGGCCTAGCGCCTTCAAACCACTGGTAAAATGTTCACAAACCACGGGCGCAAGACGCAGAGTTTATGTGTCGCGCGTCATGACCTCGTGCGATTTTACACAAATATTTCCAATGAGGTATTTCTGCGGATTATTGAGAAAAACGTACAGCTGGCAAATGCTTTCAAGTACAATAGCTCCTAGATGATAGGGCCTAGGGCCTTCAAACCACTTCTAAAATGTTCACAAACCACGGCCGCAAGAGGCAGAGGCCATGCTTCGCGCGTCATGACCTCGTGCGATTTTACACGAATATTTTCAATGAGGTATTTCTGCGGATTATTGAGAAAAAAGTACATCTGGCAAATGCTTTCGAGTTCAATAGCTCCTAGATGATAGGGCCTAGGGCCTTCAAACCACTTCTAAAATGTTCACAAACCTCGGCCGCAAGATGCAGAGCCTATGCTTCGCGCGACATGACCTCGTGCGATTTTACACGAATATTTTCAATGAGGTATTTCTGCCGATTATTGAGAAAAAAGTACAGCTGGCAAATGCTTTCAAGTTCAATAGCTCCTAGATGATAGGGCCTAGGGCCTTCAAACCACTTCTAAATTGTTCACAAACCACGGGCGCAAAACGCAGAGCCTATGCTTCGCGCGTCATGACCTCGTGCGATTTTACACGAATATTTTCAATGAGGTATTTCTGCCGATTATTGAGAAAAACGTACAGCTGGCAAATGCTTTCAAGTTCAATAGCTCCTAGATGATAGATCCTAGGGCCTTCAAACCACTTCTAAAATGTTCACAAACCACGGACGCAAGACGCAGAGCCTATGTTTCACGCGTCATGACCTCGTGCGATTTTACACGAATATTTTCAATGAGGTATTTCTGCGGATTATTGAGAAAAACGTACAGCTGGCAAATGCTTTCAAGTTCAATAGCTCCTAGATGATAGGGCCTTGGGCCTTCAAAACACTTCTAAATTGTTCAAAAACCACGGCTGCAAGACGCAGAGCCTATGTTTCGCGCGTCATGACCTCGTGCGATTTTACACGAATATTTTCAATGAGGTATTTCTGCGGATTATTGAGAAAAAAGTACAGCTGGCAAATGCTTTCAAGTTCAATAGCTCCTAGATGATAGGGCCTAGGGCCTTCAAACCACTTCTAAATTGTTCACAAACCACGGGCGCAAGATGCAGAGCCTATGCTTCGCGCGACATGACCTCGTGCGATTTTACACGAATATTTTCAATGAGGTATTTCTGCCGATTATTGAGAAAAAAGTACAGCTGGCAAATGCTTTCAAGTTCAATAGCTCCTAGATGATAGGGCCTAGCGCCTTCAAACCACTGGTAAAATGTTCACAAACCACGGGCGCAAGACGCAGAGTTTATGTGTCGCGCGTCATGACCTCGTGCGATTTTACACAAATATTTCCAATGAGGTATTTCTGCGGATTATTGAGAAAAACGTACAGCTGGCAAATGCTTTCAAGTTCAATAGCTCCTAGATGATAGGGCCTAGGGCCTTCAAACCACTTCTAAAATGTTCACAAACCACGGGCGCAAAACGCAGAGCCTATGCTTCGCGCGTCATGACCTCGTGCGATTTTACACGAATATTTTCAATGAGGTATTTCTGCCGATTATTGAGAAAAACGTACAGCTGGCAAATGCTTTCAAGTTCAATAGCTCCTAGATGATAGATCCTAGGGCCTTCAAACCACTTCTAAAATGTTCACAAACCACGGACGCAAGAGGCAGAGCCTATGTTTCACGCGTCATGACCTCGTGCGATTTTACACGAATATTTTCAATGAGGTATTTCTGCGGATTATTGAGAAAAACGTACAGCTGGCAAATGCTTTCAAGTTCAATAGCTCCTAGATGATAGGGCCTTGGGCCTTCAAAACACTTCTAAATTGTTCAAAAACCACGGCCGCAAGACGCAGAGCCTATGTTTCGCGCGTCATGACCTCGTGCGATTTTACACGAATATTTTCAATGAGGTATTTCTGCCGATTATTGAGAAAAACGTACAGCTGGCAAATGCTTTCAAGTTCAATTGCTCCTAGATGATAGGGCCTAGGGCCTTCAAACCACTTCTAAAATGTTCACAAACCACGGCCGCAAGACGCAGAGCCTATGCTTCGCGCGTCATGACCTCGTGCGATTTTACACGAATATTTTCAATGAGGTATTTCTGCGAATTATTGAGAAAAAAGTACAGCTGGCAAATGCTTTCAAGTTCAATAGCTCCTAGATGATAGGGCCTAGGGCCTTCAAACCACTTCTAAAATGTTCACAAACCAAGGGCGCAAGACGCAGAGCCTATGCTCCACGCGTCATGACCTCGTGCGATTTTACACGAATATTTTCAATGAGGTATTTCTGCCGATTATTGAGAAAAACGTACAGCTGGCAAATGCTTTCAAGTTCAATAGCTCCTAGATGATAGGGCCTAGCGCCTTCAAACCACTGGTAAAATGTTCACAAACCACGGGCGCAAGACGCAGAGTTTATGTGTCGCGCGTCATGACCTCGTGCGATTTTACACAAATATTTCCAATGAGGTATTTCTGCGGATTATTGAGAAAAACGTACAGCTGGCAAATGCTTTCAAGTTCAATAGCTCCTAGATGATAGGGCCTAGGGCCTTCAAACCACTTCTAAAATGTTCACAAACCACGGCCGCAAGAGGCAGAGGCCATGCTTCGCGCGTCATGACCTCGTGCGATTTTACACGAATATTTTCAATGAGGTATTTCTGCGGATTATTGAGAAAAAAGTACATCTGGCAAATGCTTTCGAGTTCAATAGCTCCTAGATGATAGGGCCTAGGGCCTTCAAACCACTTCTAAAATGTTCACAAACCTCGGCCGCAAGATGCAGAGCCTATGCTTCGCGCGACATGACCTCGTGCGATTTTACACGAATATTTTCAATGAGGTATTTCTGCCGATTATTGAGAAAAAAGTACAGCTGGCAAATGCTTTCAAGTTCAATAGCTCCTAGATGATAGGGCCTAGGGCCTTCAAACCACTTCTAAATTGTTCACAAACCACGGGCGCAAAACGCAGAGCCTATGCTTCGCGCGTCATGACCTTGTGCGATATTACACGAATATTTTCAATGAGGTATTTCTGCGGATTATTGAGAAAAACGTACAGCTGGCAAATGCTTTCAAGTTCAATAGCTCCTAGATGATAGGGCCTAGGGCCTTCAAACCACTTCTAAATTGGTCACAAACCACGGGCGCAAGACACAGAGCCTATGCTTCGCGCGTCATGACCTCGTGCGATTTTACACGAATATTTCCAATGAGGTATTTCTGCGGATTATTGAGAAAAACATACAGCTGGCAAATGCTTTCAAGTTCAATAGCTCCTAGATGATAGGGCCTAGGGCCTTCAAAACACTTCGAAAATGTTCACAACCCACGGGCGCAAGACGCAGAGCCTATGCTTCGCGCGTCATGACCTCGTGCGATTTTACACGAATATTTTTAATGAGGAATTTCTGCGGATTATTGAGAAAAAAGAACAGCTGGCAAATGCTTTCAAGTTCAATAGCTCCTAGATGATAGGGCCTAGGGCCTTCAAACCAATTCTAAAATGTTCACAAACCACGGCCGCAAGACGCAGAGCCTATGTTTCACGCGTCATGACCTCGTGCGATTTTACACGAATATTTTCAATGAGGGATTTCTGCGGATTATTGAGAAAAACGTACAGCTGGAAAATGCTTTCAAGTTCAATAGCTCCTAGATGATAGGGCCTTGGGCCTTCAAAACACTTCTAAATTGTTCAAAAACCATGGCCGCAAGACGCAGAGCCTATGTTTCGCGCGTCATGACCTCGTGCGATTTTACACGAATATTTTCAATGAGGTATTTCTGCCGATTATTGAGAAAAACGTACAGCTGGCAAATGCTTTCAAGTTCAATTGCTCCTAGATGATAGGGCCTAGGGCCTTCAAACCACTTCTAAAATGTTCACAAACCACAGCCGCAAGACGCAGAGCCTATGCTTCGCGCGTCATGACCTCGTGCGATTTTACACGAATATTTTCAATGAGGTATTTCTGCGAATTATTGAGAAAAAAGTACAGCTGGCAAACGCTTTCAAGTTCAATAGCTCCTAGATGATAGGGCCTAGGGCCTTCAAACCACTTCTAAAATGTTCACAAACCACGGGCGCAAGACGCAGAGCCTATGCTCCGCGCGTCATGACCTCATGCGATTTTACACGAATATTTTCAATGAGGTATTTCTGCCGATTATTGAGAAAAACGTACAGCTGGCAAATGCTTTCAAGTTCAATAGCTCCTAGATGATAGGGCCTAGGGCCTTCAAACCACTGGTAAAATGTTCACAAACCACGGGCGCAAGACGCAGAGTTTATGTTTCGCGCGTCATGACCTCGTGCGATTTTACACAAATATTTCCAATGAGGTATTTCTGCGGATTATTGAGAAAAACGTACAGCTGGCAAATGCTTTCAAGTTCAATAACTCCTAGATGATAGGGCCTAGGGCCTTCAAACCACTTCTAAAATGTTCACAAACCACGGCCGCAAGAGGCAGAGGCCATGCTTCGCGCGTCATGACCTCGTGCGATTTTACACGAATATTTTCAATGAGGAATTTCTGCGGATTATTGAGAAAAAAGTACATCTGGCAAATGCTTTCGAGTTCAATAGCTCCTAGATGATAGGGCCTAGGGCCTTCAAACCACTTCTAAAATGTTCACAAACCTCGGCCGCAAGATGCAGAGCCTATGCTTCGCGCGACATGACCTCGTGCGATTTTACACGAATATTTTCAATGAGGTATTTCTGCGAATTATTGAGAAAAAAGTACAGCTGGCAAATGCTTTCAAGTTCCATAGCTCCTAGATGATAGGGCCTAGGGCCTTCAAACCACTTCTAAAATGTTCACAAACCACGGACGCAAGACGCAGAGCCTATGTTTCACGCGTCATGACCTCGTGCGATTTTACACGAATATTTTCAATGAGGTATTTCTGCGGATTATTGAGAATAACGTACAGCTGGCAAATGCTTTCAAGTTCAATAGCTCCTAGATGATAGGGCCTTGGGCCTTCAAAACACTTCTAAATTGTTCAAAAACCACGGCCGCAAGACGCAGAGCCTATGTTTCGCGCGTCATGACCTCGTGCGATTTTACACGAATATTTTCAATGAGGTATTTCTGCCGATTATTGAGAAAAACGTACAGCTGGCAAATGCTTTCAAGTTCAATTGCTCCTAGATGATAGGGCCTAGGGCCTTCAAACCACTTCTAAAATGTTCACAAACCACGGCCGCAAGACGCAGAGCCTATGCTTCGCGCGTCATGACCTCGTGCGATTTTACACGAATATTTTCAATGAGGTATTTCTGCGAATTATTGAGAAAAAAGTACAGCTGGCAAATGCTTTCAAGTTCAATAGCTCCTAGATGATAGGGCCTAGGGCCTTCAAACCACTTCTAAAATGTTCACAAACCACGGGCGCAAGACGCAGAGCCTATGCTCCGCGCGTCATGACCTCGTGCGATTTTACACGAATATTTTCAATGAGGTATTTCTGCCGATTATTGAGAAAAACGTACAGCTGGCAAATGCTTTCAAGTTCAATAGCTCCTAGATGATAGGGCCTAGCGCCTTCAAACCACTGGTAAAATGTTCACAAACCACGGGCGCAAGACGCAGAGTTTATGTGTCGCGCGTCATGACCTCGTGCGATTTTACACAAATATTTCCAATGAGGTATTTCTGCGGATTATTGAGAAAAACGTACAGCTGGCAAATGCTTTCAAGTTCAATAGCTCCTAGATGATAGGGCCTAGGGCCTTCAAACCACTTCTAAAATGTTCACAAACCACGGCCGCAAGAGGCAGAGGCCATGCTTCGCGCGTCATGACCTCGTGCGATTTTACACGAATATTTTCAATGAGGTATTTCTGCGGATTATTGAGAAAAAAGTACATCTGGCAAATGCTTTCGAGTTCAATAGCTCCTAGATGATAGGGCCTAGGGCCTTCAAACCACTTCTAAAATGTTCACAAACCTCGGCCGCAAGATGCAGAGCCTATGCTTCGCGCGACATGACCTCGTGCGATTTTACACGAATATTTTCAATGAGGTATTTCTGCCGATTATTGAGAAAAAAGTACAGCTGGCAAATGCTTTCAAGTTCAATAGCTCCTAGATGATAGGGCCTAGGGCCTTCAAACCACTTCTAAATTGTTCACAAACCACGGGCGCAAAACGCAGAGCCTATGCTTCGCGCGTCATGACCTCGTGCGATTTTACACGAATATTTTCAATGAGGTATTTCTGCCGATTATTGAGAAAAACGTACAGCTGGCAAATGCTTTCAAGTTCAATAGCTCCTAGATGATAGATCCTAGGGCCTTCAAACCACTTCTAAAATGTTCACAAACCACGGACGCAAGACGCAGAGCCTATGTTTCACGCGTCATGACCTCGTGCGATTTTACACGAATATTTTCAATGAGGTATTTCTGCGGATTATTGAGAAAAACGTACAGCTGGCAAATGCTTTCAAGTTCAATAGCTCCTAGATGATAGGGCCTTGGGCCTTCAAAACACTTCTAAATTGTTCAAAAACCACGGCTGCAAGACGCAGAGCCTATGTTTCGCGCGTCATGACCTCGTGCGATTTTACACGAATATTTTCAATGAGGTATTTCTGCGGATTATTGAGAAAAAAGTACAGCTGGCAAATGCTTTCAAGTTCAATAGCTCCTAGATGATAGGGCCTAGGGCCTTCAAACCACTTCTAAATTGTTCACAAACCACGGGCGCAAGATGCAGAGCCTATGCTTCGCGCGACATGACCTCGTGCGATTTTACACGAATATTTTCAATGAGGTATTTCTGCCGATTATTGAGAAAAAAGTACAGCTGGCAAATGCTTTCAAGTTCAATAGCTCCTAGATGATAGGGCCTAGCGCCTTCAAACCACTGGTAAAATGTTCACAAACCACGGGCGCAAGACGCAGAGTTTATGTGTCGCGCGTCATGACCTCGTGCGATTTTACACAAATATTTCCAATGAGGTATTTCTGCGGATTATTGAGAAAAACGTACAGCTGGCAAATGCTTTCAAGTTCAATAGCTCCTAGATGATAGGGCCTAGGGCCTTCAAACCACTTCTAAAATGTTCACAAACCACGGCCGCAAGAGGCAGAGGCCATGCTTCGCGCGTCATGACCTCGTGCGATTTTACACAAATATTTCCAATGAGGTATTTCTGCGGATTATTGAGAAAAAAGTACATCTGGCAAATGCTTTCGAGTTCAATAGCTCCTAGATGATAGGGCCTAGGGCCTTCAAACCACTTCTAAAATGTTCACAAACCTCGGCCGCAAGATGCAGAGCCTATGCTTCGCGCGACATGACCTCGTGCGATTTTACACGAATATTTTCAATGAGGTATTTCTGCCGATTATTGAGAAAAAAGTACAGCTGGCAAATGCTTTCAAGTTCAATAGCTCCTAGATGATAGGGCCTAGGGCCTTCAAACCACTTCTAAATTGTTCACAAACCACGGGCGCAAAACGCAGAGCCTATGCTTCGCGCGTCATGACCTTGTGCGATATTACACGAATATTTTCAATGAGGTATTTCTGCGGATTATTGAGAAAAACGTACAGCTGGCAAATGCTTTCAAGTTCAATAGCTCCTAGATGATAGGGCCTAGGGCCTTCAAACCACTTCTAAATTGGTCACAAACCACGGGCGCAAGACACAGAGCCTATGCTTCGCGCGTCATGACCTCGTGCGATTTTAC
Source organism: Anguilla pacifica (assembly GCA_039654925.1). Lineage (NCBI taxonomy): Eukaryota > Metazoa > Chordata > Actinopteri > Anguilliformes > Anguillidae > Anguilla > Anguilla pacifica. The sequence goes on from CM077296.1 coordinate 11,011,880, forward strand.
ACGAATATTTCCAATGAGGTATTTCTGCGGATTATTGAGAAAAACATACAGCTGGCAAATGCTTTCAAGTTCAATAGCTCCTAGATGATAGGGCCTAGGGCCTTCAAAACACTTCGAAAATGTTCACAACCCACGGGCGCAAGACGCAGAGCCTATGCTTCGCGCGTCATGACCTCGTGCGATTTTACACGAATATTTTTAATGAGGAATTTCTGCGGATTATTGAGAAAAAAGAACAGCTGGCAAATGCTTTCAAGTTCAATAGCTCCTAGATGATAGGGCCTAGGGCCTTCAAACCAATTCTAAAATGTTCACAAACCACGGCCGCAAGACGCAGAGCCTATGCTTCGCGCGTCATGACCTCGTGCGATTTTACGCGAATATTTTCAATGAGGTATATCTGCAGAAAATTGAGAAAAACATACAGCTGGCAAATGCATTCAAGTTCAATAGCTCCTAGATGATAGAGCCTAGGGCCTTCAAACCACTTCTAAAATGTTCACAAACCACGGACGCAAGACGCAGAGCCTATGTTTCACGCGTCATGACCTCGTGCGATTTTACACGAATATTTTCAATGAGGGATTTCTGCGGATTATTGAGAAAAACGTACAGCTGGAAAATGCTTTCAAGTTCAATAGCTCCTAGATGATAGGGCCTTGGGCCTTCAAAACACTTCTAAATTGTTCAAAAACCATGGCCGCAAGACGCAGAGCCTATGTTTCGCGCGTCATGACCTCGTGCGATTTTACACGAATATTTTCAATGAGGTATTTCTGCCGATTATTGAGAAAAACGTACAGCTGGCAAATGCTTTCAAGTTCAATTGCTCCTAGATGATAGGGCCTAGGGCCTTCAAACCACTTCTAAAATGTTCACAAACCACAGCCGCAAGACGCAGAGCCTATGCTTCGCGCGTCATGACCTCGTGCGATTTTACACGAATATTTTCAATGAGGTATTTCTGCGAATTATTGAGAAAAAAGTACAGCTGGCAAATGCTTTCAAGTTCAATAGCTCCTAGATGATAGGGCCTAGGGCCTTCAAACCACTTCTAAAATGTTCACAAACCACGGGCGCAAGACGCAGAGCCTATGCTCCGCGCGTCATGACCTCATGCGATTTTACACGAATATTTTCAATGAGGTATTTCTGCCGATTATTGAGAAAAACGTACAGCTGGCAAATGCTTTCAAGTTCAATAGCTCCTAGATGATAGGGCCTAGGGCCTTCAAACCACTGGTAAAATGTTCACAAACCACGGGCGCAAGACGCAGAGTTTATGTTTCGCGCGTCATGACCTCGTGCGATTTTACACAAATATTTCCAATGAGGTATTTCTGCGGATTATTGAGAAAAACGTACAGCTGGCAAATGCTTTCAAGTTCAATAACTCCTAGATGATAGGGCCTAGGGCCTTCAAACCACTTCTAAAATGTTCACAAACCACGGCCGCAAGAGGCAGAGGCCATGCTTCGCGCGTCATGACCTCGTGCGATTTTACACGAATATTTTCAATGAGGAATTTCTGCGGATTATTGAGAAAAAAGTACATCTGGCAAATGCTTTCGAGTTCAATAGCTCCTAGATGATAGGGCCTAGGGCCTTCAAACCACTTCTAAAATGTTCACAAACCTCGGCCGCAAGATGCAGAGCCTATGCTTCGCGCGACATGACCTCGTGCGATTTTACACGAATATTTTCAATGAGGTATTTCTGCGAATTATTGAGAAAAAAGTACAGCTGGCAAATGCTTTCAAGTTCCATAGCTCCTAGATGATAGGGCCTAGGGCCTTCAAACCACTTCTAAAATGTTCACAAACCACGGCCGCAAGACGCAGAGCCTATGCTTCGCGCGTCATGACCTCGTGCGATTTTACACGAATATTTTCAATGAGGTATTTCTGCCGATTATTGAAAAAAAAGTACAGCTGGCAAATGCTTTCAAGTTCAATAGCTCCTAGATGATAGGGCCTAGGGCCTTCAAACCACTTCTAAATTGTTCACAAACCACGGGCGCAAAACGCAGAGCCTATGCTTTGCGCGTCATGACCTTGTGCGATATTACACGAATATTTTCAATGAGGTATTTCTGCGGATTATTGAGAAAAACGTACAGCTGGCAAATGCTTTCAAGTTCAATAGCTCCTAGATGATAGGGCCTAGGGCCTTCAAACCACTTCTAAATTGGTCACAAACCACGGGCGCAAGACACAGAGCCTATGCTTCGCGCGTCATGACCTCGTGCGATTTTACACAAATATTTCCAATGAGGTATTTCTGCGGATTATTGAGAAAAACGTACAGCTGGCAAATGCTTTCAAGTTCAATAGCTCCTAGATGATAGGGCCTAGGGCCTTCAAACCACTTCTAAAATGTTCACAAACCACGGCCGCAAGAGGCAGAGGCCATGCTTCGCGCGTCATGACCTCGTGCGATTTTACACGAATATTTTCAATGAGGTATTTCTGCGGATTATTGAGAAAAAAGTACATCTGGCAAATGCTTTCGAGTTCAATAGCTCCTAGATGATAGGGCCTAGGGCCTTCAAACCACTTCTAAAATGTTCACAAACCTCGGCCGCAAGATGCAGAGCCTATGCTTCGCGCGACATGACCTCGTGCGATTTTACACGAATATTTTCAATGAGGTATTTCTGCGAATTATTGAGAAAAAAGTACAGCTGGCAAATGCTTTCAAGTTCCATAGCTCCTAGATGATAGGGCCTAGAGCCTTCAAAACACTTCTAAAATGTTCACAAACCACGGGCGCAAGACGCAGAGCCTATGCTTCGCGCGTCATGACCTCGTGCGATTTTACACGAATATTTTTAATGAGGAATTTCTGCGGATAATTGAGAAAAAAGAACAGCTGGCAAATGCTTTCAAGTTCAATAGCTCCTAGATGATAGGGCCTAGGGCCTTCAAACCACTTCTAAAATGTTCACAAACCACGGCCGCAAGACGCAGAGCCTATGCTTCGCGCGTCATGACCTCGTGCGATTTTACGCGAATATTTTCAATGAGGTATATCTGCAGATTATTGAGAAAAACGTACAGCTGGCAAATGCATTCAAGTTCAATAGCTCCTAGATGATAGAGCCTAGGGCCTTCAAACCACTTCTAAAATGTTCACAAACCACGGACGCATGACGCAGAGCCTATGTTTCACGCGTCATGACCTCGTGCGATTTTACACGAATATTTTCAATGAGGTATTTCTGCGGATTATTGAGAAAAACGTACAGCTGGCAAATGCTTTCAAGTTCAATAGCTCCTAGATGATAGGGCCTAGGGCCTTCAAACCACTGGTAAAATGTTCACAAACCACGGGCGCAAGACGCAGAGTTTATGTTTCGCGCGTCATGACCTCGTGCGATTTTACACAAATATTTCCAATGAGGTATTTCTGCGGATTATTGAGAAAAACGTACAGCTGGCAAATGCTTTCAAGTTCAATAGCTCCTAGATGATAGGGCCTAGGGCCTTCAAACCACTTCTAGAATGTTCACAAACCACGGCCGCAAGAGGCAGAGGCCATGCTTCGCGCGTCATGACCTCGTGCGATTTTACACGAATATTTTCAATGAGGTATTTCTGCGGATTATTGAGAAAAAAGTACATCTGGCAAATGCTTTCGAGTTCAATAGCTCCTAGATGATAGGGCCTAGGGCCTTCAAACCACTTCTAAAATGTTCACAAACCTCGGCCGCAAGATGCAGAGCCTATGCTTCGCGCGACATGACCTCGTGCGATTTTACACGAATATTTTCAATGAGGTATTTCTGCCGATTATTGAGAAAAAAGTACAGCTGGCAAATGCTTTCAAGTTCAATAGCTCCTAGATGATAGGGCCTAGGGCCTTCAAACCACTTCTAAATTGTTCACAAACCACGGGCGCAAAACGCAGAGCCTATGCTTCGCGCGTCATGACCTTGTGCGACATTACACGAATATTTTCAATGAGGTATTTCTGCGGATTATTGAGAAAAACGTACAGCTGGCAAATGCTTTCAAGTTCAATAGCTCCTAGATGATAGGGCCTAGGGCCTTCAAACCACTTCTAAATTGGTCACAAACCACGGGCGCAAGACACAGAGCCTATGCTTCGCGCGTCATGACCTCGTGCGATTTTACACGAATATTTCTAATGAGGTATTTCTGCGGATTATTGAGAAAAACATACAGCTGGCAAATGCTTTCAAGTTCAATAGCTCCTAGATGATAGGGCCTAGGGCCTTCAAAACACTTCTAAAATGTTCACAACCCACGGGCGGAAGACGCAGAGCCTATGCTTCGCGCGTACTGGCCTCGTGTGATTTTACATGAATATTTTCAATGAGGAATATCTGTCGATTATTGAGAAAAACGTACAGCTGGCAAATGCTTTCAAGTTCAATAGCTCCTAGATGATAGGGCCTAGGGCCTTCAAACCACTTCTAAATTGGTCACAAACCACGGGCGCAAGACACAGAGCCTATGCTTGGCGCGTCATGACCTCGTGCGATTTTACACGAATATTATCAATGAGGTATTTCTGCAGATTATTGAGAAAAAAGTACAGCTGGCAAATGCTTTCAAGTTCAATAGCTCCTAGATGATAGGGCCTAGGGCCTTCAAACCACTTCTAAAATGTTCACAAACCACGGGCGCAAGACGCAGAGCCTATGCTTCGCGCGTCATGACCTCGTGCGATTTTACACGAATATTTTCAATGAGGTATTTCTGCCGATTATTGAGAAAAACGTACAGCTGGAAAATGCTTTCAAGTTCAATAGCTCCTAGATGATAGGGCCTAGGGCCTTCAAACCACTTCTAAAATGTTCACAAACCACGGGCGCAAGACGCAGAGCCTATGCTTCGTGCGACATGATCTCGTGCGATTTTACACGAATATTTTCAATGAGGTATTTCTGCCGATTATTGAGAAAAACGTACAGCTGGCAAATGCTTTCAAGTTCAATAGCTCCTAGATGATAGCGCCTAGGGCCTTCAAACCACTATTAAAATGTCCACAAACCACGGGCGCAAAACGCAGAGCCTATGCTTTACGCGTCATGATCTCGTGCGATTTTACACGAATATTTTCAATGAGGTATTTCTGCGGATTATTTATAAAAACGTACAGCTGGCAAATACTTTCAAGTTCAATGGCTCCTAGATGATAGGGCCTAGGGCCTTCAAACCACTTCTAAAATGTTCACAAACCACGGGCGCAAGACGCAGAGCCTATGCTTCGTGCGTCATGACCTCGTGCGATTTTACACGAATACTTTCAATGAGGTATTTCTGCCGATTATTGAGAAAAACGTACAGCTGGCAAATGCTTTCAAGTTCAATAGCTCCTAGATGATAGGGCCTAGGGCCTTCAAACCACTTATAAAATGTTCACAAACCACGTGCGCAAGACGCAGAGCCTATGCTTCGTGCGTAATGACCTCGTGCGATTTTACACGAATATTTTCAATGAGGTATTTCTGTGGATTATTGAGGAAAAAAGTACAGCTGGCAAATGCTTTCAAGTTCAATAGCTCCTAGATGATAGGGCCTAGGGCCTTCAAACCACTTATAAAATATTCACAAACCACGTGCGCAAGACGCAGAGCCTATGCTTCGCGCGTCATGACCTCGTGCGATTTTACACGAATATTTTCAATGAGGTATTTCTGCGGATTATTGAGAAAAACGTACAGCTGGCAAATGCTTTCAAGTTCAATAGCTCCTAGATGATAGGGCCTAGGGCCTTCAAACCACTTCTAAATTGTTCACAAACCACGGGCGCAAGACGCAGAGCCTATGCTTCGCGCCTCATGACCTCGTGCGATTTTACACAAATATTTCCAATGAGGTATTTCTGCGGATTATTGAGAAAAACGTACAGCTGGCAAATGCTTTCAAGTTCAATAGCTCCTAGATGATAGGGCCTAGGGCCTTCAAACCACTTCTAAATTGTTCACAAACCACGGGCGCAAGACGCAGAGCCTATGCTTCGCGCGTCATGACCTCGTGCGATTTTACACGAATATTTCCAATGAGGTATTTCTGCCGATTATAGAGACAAACGTACCGCTGGCAAATGCTTTCAAGCTCAATAACTCCTAGATGATAGGGCCTAGGGCCTTCAAACCACTTCTAAAATGTTCACAAACCACGGCCGCAAGACGTAGAGCCTATGCTTCGCGCGCCATGACCTCGTGCGATTTTACACGAATATTTCCAATGAGGTATTTCTGCGGATTATAGAGAAAAACGTACAGCTGGCAAATGCTTTCAAGTTCAATAGCTCCTAGATGATAGGGCCTAGGGCCTTCAAAACACTTCTAAAATGTTCACAAACCACGGGCGCAAGACGCAGAGCCTATGCTTCGCGCGTCATGACCTCGTGCGATTTTACACGAATATTTTCAATGAGGTATTTCTGCGGATTATTGAGAAAAACGTACAGCTGGAAAATGCTTTCAAGTTCAATAGCTCCTAGATGATAGGGCCTAGGGCCTTCAAACCACTTCTAAAATGTTCACAAACCACGGGCGCAAGACGCAGAGCCTATGCTTCGTGCGACATGATCTCGTGCGATTTTACACGAATATTTTCAATGAGGTATTTCTGCCGATTATTGAGAAAAACGTACAGCTGGCAAATGCTTTCAAGTTCAATAGCTCCTAGATGATAGGGCCTAGGGCCTTCAAACCACTTCTAAAATGTTCACAAACCACGGGCGCAAGACGCAGAGCCTATGCTTCGTGCGTCATGACCTCGTGCGATTTTACACGAATACTTTCAATGAGGTATTTCTGCCGATTATTGAGAAAAACGTACAGCTGGCAAATGCTTTCAAGTTCAATAGCTCCTAGATGATAGGGCCTAGGGCCTTCAAACCACTTATAAAATGTTCACAAACCACGTGCGCAAGACGCAGAGCCTATGCTTCGTGCGTAATGACCTCGTGCGATTTTACACGAATATTTTCAATGAGGTATTTCTGTGGATTATTGAGGAAAAAAGTACAGCTGGCAAATGCTTTCAAGTTCAATAGCTCCTAGATGATAGGGCCTAGGGCCTTCAAACCACTTATAAAATATTCACAAACCACGTGCGTAAGACGCAGAGCCTATGCTTCGTGCGTCAAGACCTCGTGCGATTTTACACGAATACTTTCAATGAGGTATTTCTGCCGATTATTGAGAAAAACGAACAGCTGGCAAATGCTTTCAAGTTCAATAGCTCCTAGATGATAGGGCCTAGGGCCTTCAAACCACTTATAAAATGTTCACAAACCACGGGCGCACGACGCAGAGCCTATGCTTCGTGCGTCATGACCTCGTGCGATTTTACACGAATACTTTCAATGAGGTATTTCTGCCGATTATTGAGAAAAACGTACAGCTGGCAAATACTTTCAAGTTCAATAGCTCCTAGATGATAGGGCCTAGGGCCTTCAAACCACTTCAAAATTGTAAACAAACCACGGGCGCAAGACGCAGAGCCTATGCTTCGCGCGTCATGACCTCGTGCGATTTTACACGAATATTTTCAATGAGGTATTTCTGCGGATTATTGAGAAAAACGTACAGCTGGCAAATGCTTTCAAGTTCAATAGCTCCTAGATGATAGGGCCTAGGGCTTTCAAACCACTTCTAAATTGTTCACAAACCACGGGCGCAAGACGCAGAGCCTATGCTTCGCGCCTCATGACCTCGTGCGATTTTACACAAATATTTCCAATGAGGTATTTCTGCGGATTATTGAGAAAAACGTACAGCTGGCAAATGCTTTCAAGTTCAATAGCTCCTAGATGATAGGGCCTAGGGCCTTCAAACCACTTCTAAATTGTTCACAAACCACGGGCGCAAGACGCAGAGCCTATGCTTCGCGCGTCATGACCTCGTGCGATTTTACACGAATATTTCCAATGAGGTATTTCTGCCGATTATAGAGAAAAACGTACAGCTGGCAAATGCTTTCAAGTTCAATAACTCCTAGATGATAGGGCCTAGGGCCTTCAAACCACTTCTAAAATGTTCACAAACCATGGCCGCAAGACGTAGAGCCTATGCTTCGCGCGCCATGACCTCGTGCGATTTTACACGAATATTTCCAATGAGGTATTTCTGCGGATTATAGAGAAAAACGTACAGCTGGCAAATGCTTTCAAGTTCAATAGCTCCTAGATGATAGGGCCTAGGGCCTTCAAAACACTTCTAAAATGTTCACAAACCACGGCCGCAAGACGCAGAGCCCATGCTTCGCGCGTCATGACCTCGTGCGATTTTACACGAATATTTTCAATGAGGTATTTCTGCGGATTATTGAGAAAAACATACAGCTGGCAAATGCTTTCAAGTTCAATAGCTCCTAGATGATAGGGCCTAGGGCCTTCAAAACACTTCTAAATTGTTCACAAACCACGGGCGCAAGACGCAGAGCCTATCTTTCGCGCGTCATGACCTCGTGCGATTTTACACGTATATTTTCAATGAGGTATTTCTGCGGATTATTGAGAAAAACGTACAGCTGGCAAATGCTTTCATGTTCAATAGCTCCTAGATGATAGGGCCTAGGGCCTTCAAACCACTTCTAAAATGTTCACAAACCACGGGCGCAAGAAGCAGAGCCTATGCGTCGCGTGTCATGACCTCGTGCGATTTTACACAAATATTATCAATGAGGTATTTCTGAGGATAATTGAGAAAAACGTTCAGCTGGCAAATGCTTTCAAGTTCAATAGCTCCTAGATGATAGGGCTTAGGGCCTTCAAACCACTTCTAAATTGTTCACAAACCACGGGCGCAAGAAGTAGAGCCTATGCTTCATGCATCATTACCTCGTGCGATTTTACATGAATATTTCCAATGAGGTAAACAAATATTATGAAATACAATGAAGTATGAGCAGAAATAATTCCTAAAAACATTAATGAATTAATTTACTCACAAACAATGCTTCTCCAAGGATCACACAGGCCGATGGAACAAGATTAAAGGAGGTCTTGAATCATGCTGTTCTTTAGCTTGTTTTACAGTGAAAATTCGTCTTCTTCGTTGGTGTTTTACATCAGTTGGCATTCATTGTAGTTGCATTACCGCCACCTTCTGGATCAAACAGGGAAAGAGGGAAAATGGCTGCTCTTATAATGTGACTAGCAATCAATGTGACTTCAAACAACCAATGAGAATGCAAACATCTGAAATAACAGGAATAAGTGACATTCACATAATGGCCTATAGAAGGTGCTACAAACACTTAAACAGAGTGAATGCAAGTAACATTACACAAACAATGGCCACAGGATGCACAGCCTATGTTTTGTGCATTATTACCTTGTGCGATTGTACACAAATATTTGCAATTATGAATTTAAACTGATATTTGAAAAATACAGATAACAAATGCTTTCAAGTTCAATAGCTCCTAGATGATAGGGCCTAGGGCCTTCAAACCAGTTCTAAATATTTCACAAACCACGGGCGCAAGACGCAGAGCCTATGCTTCGCGCGTCATGACCTCGTGCGATTATACACGAATATTTTCAATGAGGTATTTCTGCCGATTATTGAGAAAAACGTACAGCTGGCAAATGCTTTCAAGTTCAATAGCTCCTATATCATAGGGCCTAGGGCCTTCAAAACACTTCTAAAATGTTCACAAACCACTGCCGCAAGACGCAGAGCATATGCTTCGCGCGTCATGACCTTGTGCGATTTTACACGAATATTTTCAATGAGGTATTTCTGCCGATTATTGAGAAAAACGTACAGCTGGCAAATGCTTTCAAGTTCAATAGCTCCAAGATGTTAGGGCCTAGGGCCTTTAAACCACTTCTAAATTGTTCACAAACCATGGGCGCAAGACACAGAGCCTATGCTTCGCGCGTCATGACCTCGTGCGAATTCACACGAATATTTCCAATGAGGTATTTCTGCGGATTATTGAGAAAAACGTACAGCTGGGAAATGCTTTCAAGTTCAAGAGCTCCTGGATGATAGGGCCTAGGGCCTTCAAACCACTTGTAAAATGTTCACAAACCACGGGGGCAAGACGCAGAGCCTATGTTTCGCGCGTCATGACCTCGTGCGATTTTACACAAATATTTTCAATGAGGTATTTCTGCCGATTATTGAGAAAAACGTACAGCTGGCAAATGCTTTCAAGTTCAATAGGTCCTAGATGATAGGGCCTAGGGCCTTCAAACCACTTCTAAAATGTTCACAAACCACGGGCGAAAGACGTAGAGCCTATGCTTCGCGCGTCATTACCTCGTGCGATTTTACACGAATATTTCCAATGAGGTATTTCTGCGGATTATTGAGAATAACGTACAGCTGGCAAATGCATTCAAGTTCAATAATTCCTAGATGATAGGGCCTAGGGTCTTCAAACCACTTCTAAAATGTTCACAAACCACGGCCGCAAGACGCAGAGCTTATGCTTCGCGCGTCATGACCTCGTGCGATTTTACACGAATATTTTCAATGAGGTATTTCTGCGGATTATTGAGAAAAACGTACAGCTGGCAAATGCTTTCAAGTTCAATAGGTCCTAGATGATAGGGCCTAGGGCCTTCAAACCACATCTAAAATGTTCACAAACCACGGGCGCAAGACGCAGAGCCTATGCTTCGCGCGTCATGACCTCGTGCGATTTTACACGAATATTTCCAATGAGGTTATTCTGCGGATTATTGAGAAAAACGTACAGTTGGAAAATGCTTTCAAGTTCAATAGCTCCTAGATGATAGGGCCTAGGGCCATCAAACCACTTCTAAATTGTTCACAAACAACGGGCGCAAGACGCAGAGCCTATGCTTCGCGCGTCATGACCTCGTGCGATTTCACACGAATATTTCCAATGAGGTATTTCTGCGGATCATTGAGAAAAAAGTACAGCTGGCAAATGCTTTCAAGTTCAATAGCTCCTAGATGATAGGGCCTAGGGCCTTCAAACCACTTCTAAAATGTTCACAAACCACGGGCGCAAGACGCAGAGCCTATGCTTCGCGCGTCATGACCTCGTGCGATTTTACACGAATATTTTCAATGAGGTATTTCTGCAGATTATTGAGAAAAACGTACAACTGGAAAATGCTTTCAAGTTCAATAGCTTCTAGATGATATGGCCTAGGTCCTTCAAACCACTTCTAAAATGTTCACAAACCACGGGCGCAAAACGCAGAGCCTATGCTTCGCGCGTCATGACCTCGTGCGATTTTACACGAATATTTTCAATGAGGTATTTCTGCAGATTATTGAGAAAAACGTACAACTGGAAAATGCTTTCAAGTTCAATAGCTTCTAGATGATATGGCCTAGGTCCTTCAAACCACTTCTAAAATGTTCACAAACCACGGCCGCAAGACGCAGAGCCTATGCTTCGCGCGTCATGACCTCGTGCGATTTTACACGAATATTTTCAATGAGGTATTTCTGCCGATTATTGAGAAAAACGCACAGCTGGCAAATGCAATCAAGTTCAATAGCTCCTAGATGATAGGGCCTAGGGCCTTCAAACCACTTCTAAAATGTTCACAAACCACGGCCGCAAGACGCAGAGCCTATGCTTCGCGCGTCATGACCTCGTGCGATTTTACACGAATATTTTCAATGAGGTATTTCTGCCGATTATTAAGAAAAACGTACAGCTGACAAATGCTTTCAAGTTCAATAGCTCCTAGGTGATAGGGCCTAGGGCCTTCAAACCACTTCTAAAATGTTCACAAACCACGGCCGCAAGACGCAGAGCCTATGCTTCGCGCGTCATAACCTCGTGCGATTTTACACGAATATTTTCAATGAGGTATTTCTGCCGATTATTGAGAAAAAAGTACAGCTGGCAAATGCTTTCAAGTTCAATAGCTCCTAGATGATAGGGCCTAGGGCCTTCACACCACTTCTAAAATGTTCACAAACCACGGGCGCAAGACGCAGATACTATGTTTCGCGCGTCATGACCTCGTGCGATTTTACACGAATATTTTCAATGAGGTATTTCTGCGGATTATTCAGAAAAAAGTACAGCTGGCAAATGCTTTCAAGTTCAAAAGCTCCTAGATGATAGGGCCTTGGGCCTTCAAAACACTTCTAAATTGTTCACAAACTACGGCCGCAAGACGCAGAGCCTACGTTTCGTGCGTCATGACCTCGTGCGATTTTACACTAATATTTTCAATGAGGTATTTCTGCCGATTATTGAGAAAAAAGTACAGCTAGCAAATGCTTTCAAGTTCAAAAGCTCCTAGATGATAGGGCCTAGGGCCTTCAAAACACTTCTAAATTGTTCACAAACCACGGGCGCAAGACGCAGAGCCTACGTTTCGTGCGTCATGACCTCGTGCGATTTTACACGAATATTTCCAATGAGGTATTTCTGCGGATTATTGAGAAAAACGTACAGCTGGAAAATGCTTTCAAGTTCAATAGCTCCTAGATGATAGGGCCTAGGGCCTTCAAACCACTTCTAAATTGTTCACAAACCACGGGCGCAAGACGCAGAGCCTATGTTTCGCGCGTCATAATGTCGTGCGATTTTACACGAATATTTTCAATGAGGTATTTCTGCGGATTATTGAGAAAAACGTACAGCTGGCAAATGCTTTCAAGTTCAATAGCTCCTAGATGATAGGGCCTAGGGCCTTCAAAACACTTATAAATTGTTCACAAACCACGGGCGCAAGACGCAGAGCCTATGCTTCGCGCGTCATGACCTCGTGCGATTTTACACGAATATTTTCAATGAGGTATTTCTGCGGATTATTGAGAAAAAAGTACTGCTGGCAATTGCTTGCAAGTTCAATAGCTCCTAGATGATAGGGCCTAGGGCCTTCAAACCACTTCTAAAATGTTCACAAACCACGGGCGCAAGACGCAGAGCCTATGTTTCGCGCGTCATGACCTTGTGCGATTTTACACTAATATTTTCAATGAGGTATTTCTGCGGATTATTGAGAAAAACGTACAGCTGGCAAATGCTTTCAAGTTCAATAGCTCCTAGATGATAGGGCCTAGGGCCTTCAAACCACTTCTAAAATGTTCACAAACCACGGCCGCAAGACGCAGAGCCTATGCTTCGCGCGTCATAACCTTGTGCGATTTTACACAAATATTTTCAATGAGGTATTTCTGCCGATTATTGAGAAAAAAGTACAGCTGGCAAATGCTTCTAAGTTCAATAGCTCCTAGATGATAGGGCCTAGGGCCTTCAAACCACTTCTAAAATGTTCACAAACCACGGCCGCAAGACGCAGAGCCTATGCTTCGCGCGTCATAACCTCGTGCGATTTTACACATATATTTTCAATGAGGTATTTCTGCCGATTATTGAGAAAAACGTACAGCTGGCAAATGCTTTCAATTTCAGTAGCTCCTAGATGATAGGGCCTAGGGCCTTCCAACCACTTCTAAAATGTTCACAAACCTCGGCCGCAAGACGCAGAGCCTATGCTTCGCGCGTCATGACCTCGTGCGATTTTACACGAATATTTTCAATGAGGTATTTCTGCGGATTATTGAGAAAAACGTACAGCTGGCAAATGCTTTCAAGTTCATTAGCTCCTAGATGATAGGGCCTACGGCCTTCAAACCACTTCTAAAATGTTCACAAACCACGGCCGCAAGACGCAGAGCCTATGTTTCACGCGTCATGACCTCGTGTGATTTTACACGAATATTTTCAATGAGGTATTTCTGCGGATTATTGAGAAAAACGTACAGCTGGCAAATGCTTTCAAGTTCATTAGCTCCTAGGTGATAGGGCCTAGGGCCTTCAAGCCACTTCTAAAATGTTCACAAACCACGGCCGCAAGACGCAGAGCCTATGCTTCGCGCGTCATGACCTCGTGCGATTTTACACAAATATTTTCAATGAGGTATTTCTGCCGATTATTGAGAAAAAAGTACAGCTGGCAAATGCTTTCAAGTTCAATAGCTCCTAGATGATAGGGCCTAGGGCCTTCAAACCACTTCTAAAATGTTCACAAACCACGGGCGCAAGACGCAGAGCCTATGCTTCGCGCGTCATGACCTCGTGCGATTTTACACGAATATTTTCAATGAGGTATTTCTACGGATTATTGAGAAAAACGTACAGCTGGCAAATGCTTTCAAGTTCAATAGCTCCTAGATGAAATGGCCTAGGGCCTTCAAACCACTTCTAAAATGTTCACAAACTACGGGCGCAAGACGCAGAGCCTATACTTCGCGCGTCATGACCTCGTGCGATTATACACGAATATTTTCAATGAGGTATTTCTGCCGATTTTTGAGAAAAACGTACAGCTGCCAAATGCTTTCAAGTTCAATAGCTCCTAGATGATAGGGCCTAGGGCCTGCAAAATAATTCTAAATTGTTCACAAACCACGGGCGCAAGACGCAGAGCCTATGTTTCGCGCGTCATGACCTTGTGCGATTTTACACGAATATTTTCAATGAGGTATTTCTGCGGATTATTGAGAAAAACGTACAGCTGGCAAATGCTTTCAAGATCAATAGCTCCCAGATGATAGGGCCTAGGGCATTCAAACGACTTCTAAAATGTTCACAAACCACGGGCGCAAGACGCAGAGCCTATGCTTCGCGCGTCATGACCTCGTGCGATTTTACACGAATATTTTCAATGAGGTATTTCTGCCGATTATTGAGAAAAAAGTACAGCTGGCAAATGCTTTCAAGTTCAATAGCTCCTAGTTGATAGGGCCTAGGGCCTTCAAACAACTTCTAAAATGTTCACAAACCACGGGCGCAAGACGCAGAGCCTATGCTTCGCGCGTCATGACCTCGTGCGATTTTACACGAATATTTTCATTGAGGTATTTCTGCCGATTATTGAGAAAAATGTACAGCTGGCAAATGCTTTCAAGTTCAATAGCTCCTAGATGATAGGGCCTAGGGCCTTAAAACCACTTCTAAATTGTTCACAAACCACGGGCGCAAGACGCAGAGCCTATGCTTCGCGCGTCATGACCTCGTGCGATTATACACGAATATTTTCAATGAGGTATTTCTGCCGATTATTGAGAAAAACGTACAGCTGGCAAATGCTTTCATGTTCAATAGCTCCTAGATGATAGAGCCTAGGGCCTTCAAAGCACTTCTAAATTGTTCACAAACCACGGGCGCAAGACGCAGAGCCTATGTTTCGCGCGTCATGACCTCGTGCGATTATACACGAATATTTTCAATGAGGTATTTCTGTGGATTATTGAGAAAAACGTACAGCTGGCAAATGCTTTCAAGTTCAATAGCTCCTAGATGATAGGGCCTAGGGCCTTAAAACCACTTCTAAATTGTTCACAAACCACGGGCGCAAGACGCAGAGCCTATGCTTCGCGCGTCATGACCTTGTGCGATTATACACGAATATTTTCAATGAGGTATTTCTGTGGATTATTGAGAAAAACGTACAGCTGGCAAATGCTTTCAAGTTCAATAGCTCCTAGATGATAGGGCCTAGGGCCTTCAAAACACTTCTAAATTGTTCACAAACCACGGGCGCAAGACGCAGAGCCTATGTTTCGCGCGTCATGACCTCGTGCGATTATACACAAATATTTTCAATGAGGTATTTCTGTGGATTATTGAGAAAAACGTACAGCTGGCAAATGCTTTCAAGTTCAATAGCTCCTAGATGATAGGGCCGAGGTCCTTCAAAACACTTCTAAAATGTTCACAAACCACTGCCGCAAGACGCAGAGCCTATGTTTCGCGCGTCATGACCTCGTGCGATTTTACACAAATATTTTCAATGAGGTATTTCTGCCGATTATTGAGAAAAACGTACAGCTGGCAAATGCTTTCAAGTTCAATAGCTCCTAGATGATAGGGCCTAGGGCCTTCAAACCATTTCCAAATTGTTCACAAACCACGGGCGCAAGACGCAGAGCCTATGCTTCGCGCGTCATGACCTCGTGCGAATTCACACGAATATTTCCAATGAGGTATTTCTGCGGATTATTGAGAAAAAAGAACAGCTGGCAAATGCTTTCAAGTTCAATAGCTCCTAGATGATAGGGCCTAGGGCCTTCAAACCCCTTCTAAAATGTTCACAAACCACAGCCGCAAGACGCAGAGCCTATGCTTCGCGCGTCATGACCTTGTGCGATTTTACACAAATATTTCCAATGAGGTATATCTGCGGATTATTGAGAAAAACGTACAGCTGGCAAATGCTTTCAAGTTCAATAGCTCCTAGATGATAGGGCCTAGGAGCTTCAAAACACTTCTAAATTGTTCACAAACCACGGACGCAAGACGCAGAGCCTATGTTTCACGCGTCATGACCTCGTGCGATTTTACACGAATATTTTCAATGAGGTATTTCTGCGAATTAGTGAGAAAAACGTACAGCTGGCAAATGCTTTCAAGTTCAATAGCTCCTAGATGATAGGGCCTAGGGCCTTCAAACCCCTTCTAAAATGTTCACAAACCACGGCCGCAAGACGCAGAGCCTATGCATCGCGCGTCATGACCTCGTGCGATTTTACGCGAATATTTTCAATGAGGTAAATCTGCAGATTTTTGAAAAAAACGTACAGCTGGCAAATGCTTTCAAGTTCAATAGCTCCTAGATGATAGAGCCTAGGGCCGTCAAACCCCTTCTAAAATGTTCACAAACCACGGGCGCAAGACGCAGAGCCTATGCTCCACGCGTCATGACCTCGTGCGATTTTACACGAATATTTTCAATGAGGTATTTCTGCCGATTATTGAGAAAAACGTACAGCTGGCAAATGCTTTCAAGTTCAATAGCTCCTAGATGATAGGGCCTAGGGCCATCAAACCACTTCTAAATTGTTCACAAACCACGGGCGCAAGACGCAGAGCCTATGCTTCTAAAATGTTCACAAACCACGGCCACAAGACGCAGAGCCTATGCTTCGCGCGTCATGACCTCGTGTGATTTTACACGAATATTTTCACTGAGGTATTTCTGCCGATTATTGAGAAAAACGTACAGCTGGCAAATGCTTTCAAGTTCAATAGCTCCTAGATGATAGGGCCTAGGGTCTTCTAACCACTTCTGAAATGTTCACAAACCACGGCCGCAAGACGATTATTGAGAAAAACGTACAGCTGGCAAATGCTTTCAAGTTCAATTGCTCCTAGATGATAGGGCCTAGGGCCTTCAAACAACTACTAAAATGTTCACAAACCACGGCCGCAAGACGCAGAGCCTATGCTTCGCGCGTCATGACCTCGTGCGATTTTACACGAATATTTTCAATGAGGTATTTCTGCCGATTATTGAGAAAAACGTACAGCTGGCAAATGCTTTCAAGTTCAATAGCTCCTAGATGATAGGGCCTAGGGCCTTCAAAACACTTCTAAATTGTTCACAAACCACGGGCGCAAGACGCAGAGCCTATGCTCCGCGCGTCATGACCTCGTGCGATTTTACACGAATATATTTAATGAGGTATTTCTGCCGATTATTGAGAAAAATGTACAGCTGGCAAATGCTTTCAAGTTCAATAGCTCCTAGATGATAGGGCCTAGGGCCTTAAAACCACTTCTAAATTGTTCACAAACCACGGGCGCAAGACGCAGAGCCTATGCTTCGCGCGTCATGACCTCGTGCGATTATACACGAATATTTTCAATGAGGTATTTCTGCCGATTATTGAGAAAAACGTACAGCTGGCAAATGCTTTCAAGTTCAATAGCTCCTAGATGATAGGGCCTAGGGCCTTAAAACCACTTCTAAATTGTTCACAAACCACGGGCGCAAGACGCAGAGCCTATGCTTCGCGCGTCATGACCTTGTGCGATTATACACGAATATTTTCAATGAGGTATTTCTGTGGATTATTGAGAAAAACGTACAGCTGGCAAATGCTTTCAAGTTCAATAGCTCCTAGATGATAGGGCCTAGGGCCTTCAAAACACTTCTAAATTGTTCACAAACCACGGGCGCAAGACGCAGAGCCTATGTTTCGCGCGTCATGACCTCGTGCGATTATACACAAATATTTTCAATGAGGTATTTCTGTGGATTATTGAGAAAAACGTACAGCTGGCAAATGCTTTCAAGTTCAATAGCTCCTAGATGATAGGGCCGAGGTCCTTCAAAACACTTCTAAAATGTTCACAAACCACTGCCGCAAGACGCAGAGCCTATGTTTCGCGCGTCATGACCTCGTGCGATTTTACACAAATATTTTCAATGAGGTATTTCTGCCGATTATTGAGAAAAACGTACAGCTGGCAAATGCTTTCAAGTTCAATAGCTCCTAGATGATAGGGCCTAGGGCCTTCAAACCATTTCCAAATTGTTCACAAACCACGGGCGCAAGACGCAGAGCCTATGCTTCGCGCGTCATGACCTCGTGCGAATTCACACGAATATTTCCAATGAGGTATTTCTGCGGATTATTGAGAAAAAAGAACAGCTGGCAAATGCTTTCAAGTTCAATAGCTCCTAGATGATAGGGCCTAGGGCCTTCAAACCCCTTCTAAAATGTTCACAAACCACAGCCGCAAGACGCAGAGCCTATGCTTCGCGCGTCATGACCTTGTGCGATTTTACACAAATATTTCCAATGAGGTATATCTGCGGATTATTGAGAAAAACGTACAGCTGGCAAATGCTTTCAAGTTCAATAGCTCCTAGATGATAGGGCCTAGGAGCTTCAAAACACTTCTAAATTGTTCACAAACCACGGACGCAAGACGCAGAGCCTATGTTTCACGCGTCATGACCTCGTGCGATTTTACACGAATATTTTCAATGAGGTATTTCTGCGAATTAGTGAGAAAAACGTACAGCTGGCAAATGCTTTCAAGTTCAATAGCTCCTAGATGATAGGGCCTAGGGCCTTCAAACCCCTTCTAAAATGTTCACAAACCACGGCCGCAAGACGCAGAGCCTATGCATCGCGCGTCATGACCTCGTGCGATTTTACGCGAATATTTTCAATGAGGTAAATCTGCAGATTTTTGAAAAAAACGTACAGCTGGCAAATGCTTTCAAGTTCAATAGCTCCTAGATGATAGAGCCTAGGGCCGTCAAACCACTTCTAAAATGTTCACAAACCACGGGCGCAAGACACAGAGCCTGTGCTTCGCGCGTCATGACCTTGTGCGATTTTACACAAATATTTCCAATGAGGTATATCTGCGGATTATTGAGAAAAACGTACAGCTGGCAAATGCTTTCAAGTTCAATAGCTCCTAGATGATAGGGCCTAGGAGCTTCAAAACACTTCTAAATTGTTCACAAACCACGGACGCAAGACGCAGAGCCTATGTTTCACGCGTCATGACCTCGTGCGATTTTACACGAATATTTTCAATGAGGTATTTCTGCCGATTATTGAGAAAAACGTACAGCTGGCAAATGCTTTCAAGTTCAATAGCTCCTAGATGATAGGGCCTAGGGCCTTCAAACCATTTCCAAATTGTTCACAAACCACGGGCGCAAGACGCAGAGCCTATGCTTCGTGCGTCATGACCTCGTGCGATTTTACACGAATATTTTTAATGAGGATTTTCTGCGGATTATTGAGAAAAAAGAACAGCTGGCAAATGCTTTCAAGTTCAATAGCTCCTAGATGATAGGGCCTAGGGCCTTCAAACCCCTTCTAAAATGTTCACAAACCACGGGCGCAAGACGCAGAGCCTATGCTCCACGCGTCATGACCTCGTGCGATTTTACACGAATATTTTCAATGAGGTATTTCTGCCGATTATTGAGAAAAACGTACAGCTGGCAAATGCTTTCAAGTTCAATAGCTCCTAGATGATAGGGCCTAGGGCCATCAAACCACTTCTAAATTGTTCACAAACCACGGGCGCAAGACGCAGAGCCTATGCTTCTAAAATGTTCACAAACCACGGCCACAAGACGCAGAGCCTATGCTTCGCGCGTCATGACCTCGTGTGATTTTACACGAATATTTTCACTGAGGTATTTCTGCCGATTATTGAGAAAAACGTACAGCTGGCAAATGCTTTCAAGTTCAATAGCTCCTAGATGATAGGGCCTAGGGTCTTCTAACCACTTCTGAAATGTTCACAAACCACGGCCGCAAGACGATTATTGAGAAAAACGTACAGCTGGCAAATGCTTTCAAGTTCAATTGCTCCTAGATGATAGGGCCTAGGGCCTTCAAACAACTACTAAAATGTTCACAAACCACGGCCGCAAGACGCAGAGCCTATGCTTCGCGCGTCATGACCTCTTGCGATTTTACACGAATATTTTCAATGAGGTATTTCTGCCGATTATTGAGAAAAACGTACAGCTGGCAAATGCTTTCAAGTTCAATAGCTCCTAGATGATAGGGCCTAGGGCCTTCAAAACACTTCTAAATTGTTCACAAACCACGGGCGCAAGACGCAGAGCCTATGCTCCGCGCGTCATGACCTCGTGCGATTTTACACGAATATATTTAATGAGGTATTTCTGCCGATTATTGAGAAAAACGTACAGCTGGCAAATGCTTTCAAGTTCAATAGCTCCTAGATGATAGGGCCTAGGGCCTTCAAAACACTTCTAAATTGTTCACAAACCACGGGCGCAAGACGCAGAGCCTATGCTCCGCGCGTCATGACCTCGTGCGATTTTACACTAATATTTTCAATGAGGTATTTCTGCCGATTATTGAGAAAAGCGTACAGCTGGCAAATGCTTTCAAGTTCAATTGCTCCTAGATGATAGGGCCTAGGGCCATCAAACCACTACTGAAATGTTCACAAACCAAGGCCGCAAGACGCAGAGCCTATGCTTCGCGCGTCATGACCTCGTGCGATTTTACACGAATATTTTCAATGAGGTATTTCTGCGAATTATTGAGAAAAAAGTACAGCTGGCAAATGCTTTCAAGTTCAATATCTACTAGATGATAGGGCCTAGGGCCTTCTAACCACTTCTAAAATGTTCACAAACCACGGCCGCAAGACGCAGAGCCTATGCTTCGCGAGTCATGACCTCGTGCGATTTTACACGAATATTGTCAATGAGGTATTTCTGCCGATTATTGAGAAAAACGTACAGCTGGCAAATCCTTTCAAGTTCAATTGCTCCTAGATGATAGGGCCTAGGGCCTTCAAACAACTACTAAAATGTTCACAAACCACGGGCGCAAGACGCAGAGCCTATGCTTCGCGCGTCATGACCTCGTGCGATTTTACACAAATATTTTCAATGAGGTATTTCTGCGGATTATTGAGAAAAACGTACAGCTGGCAAATGCTTTCAAGTTCAATAGCTCGTAGATGATAGGGCCTAGGGCCTTCAAAACACTTCTAAAATGTTCACAAACCACGGCCGCAAGAGTCAGAGCCTATGCTTCGCGCATCATGACCTCGTGCGATTTTACACGAATATTTCCAATGAGGTATTTCTGCCGATTATTGAGAAAAACGTACAGCTTGCAAATGCTTTCAAGTTCAATAGCTCCTAGATGATAGGGCCTAGGGCCATCAAACCACTTCTAAATTGTTCACAAACCACGGGCGCAAGACGCAGAGCCTATGCTTCGCGCGGCATGACCTCGTGCGATTTTACACAAATATTTTCAATGAGGTATTTCTGCGGATTATTGAGAAAAACGTACAGCTGGCAAATGCTTTCAAGTTCAATTGCTCGTAGATGATAGGGCCTAGGGCCTTCAAACAACTACTAAAATGTTCACAAACTACGGCCGCAAGACGCAGAGCCTATGCTTCGCGCGTCATGACCTCGTGCGATTTTACACGAATATTTTCAATGAGGTATTTCTGCCGATTATTGAAAAAAA
The DNA here is from genome assembly GCA_039654925.1 of Anguilla pacifica. Lineage (NCBI taxonomy): Eukaryota > Metazoa > Chordata > Actinopteri > Anguilliformes > Anguillidae > Anguilla > Anguilla pacifica. The sequence goes on from CM077296.1 coordinate 11,033,610, forward strand.
CGTAGAGCTGGCAAATGCTTTCAAGTTCAATAGCTCCTATATGATAGGGCCTAGGGCCGTCAAACCACTTCTAAATTGTTCACAAACCAGGGGCGCAAGACGCAAAGCCTATGTTTCGCGCGTCATGACCTCGTGCGATTTTACACGAATATTTTCAATGAGGAATTTCTGCGGATTATTGAGAAAAACGTACAGCTGGCAAATGCTTTCAAGTTCAATAGCTCGTAGATGAAAGGGCCTAGGGCCTTCAAACCACTTCTAAAATGTTCACAAACCACGGCCGCAAGACGCAGAGCCTATGCTTCGCGCATCATGACCTCGTGCGATTTTAAACGAATATATTCAATGAGGTATTTCTGCCGATTATTGAGAAAAACGTACAGCTGGCAAATGCTTTCAAGTTCAATTGCTCCTAGATGATAGGGCCTAGGGCCTTCAAACCACTACAAAAATGTTCACAAACCACGGCCGCAAGACGCAGAGCCTATGCTTTGCGCGTCATGACCTCGTGCGATTTTACACGAATATTTTCAATGAGGTATTTCTGCGAATTATTGAGAAAAAAGTACAGCTGGCAAATGCTTTCAGGTTCAATAGCTCCTAGATGATAGGGCCTAGGGCCTTCAAACCACTTCTAAAATGTTCACAAACCACGGGCGCAAGACGCAGAGCCTATGCTCCGCGCGTCATGACCTCGTGCGATTTTACACAAATATTTTCAATGAGGTATTTCTGCCGATTATTGAGAAAAACGTACACCTGGCAAATGCTTTCAAGTTCAATAGCTCCTAGATGATAGGGCCTAGGGCCATCAAACCACTTCTAAATTGTTCACAAACCATGGGCGCAAGACGCAGAGCCTATGCTTCGCGCGTCATGACCTCGTGCGATTTTACACACATATTTTCAATGAGGTATTTCTGCCGATTATGGAGATAAACGTACAGCTGGCAAATGTTTTCAAGTTCAATAGCTCCTAGATGATAGGGCCTAGGGCCTTCTAACCAGTTCTAAAATGTTCACGAACCACGGACGCAAGACGCAGAGCCTATGCTTCGCGCGTCATGACCTCGTGCGATTTTACACGAATATTTTCAATGAGGTATTTCTGCCGATTATTGAGAAAAAAGTACAGCTGGCAAATGCTTTCAAGTTCAATAGCTCCTAGATGATAGGGCCTAGGGCCTTCAAACCACTTCAAAAATGTTCACAAACCACGGGCGCAAGACGCAGAGCCTATGCTTCGCGCGTCATGACCTCGTGCGATTTTACACGAATATTTCCAATGAGGTATTTCTGCGGATTATTGAGAAAAACGTACAGCTGGCAAATGCTTTCAAGTTCAATAGCTCGTAGATGATAGGGCCTAGGGCCATCAAAACACTTCTAAATTGTTCACAAACCACGGGCGCAAAACGCAAAGCCTATGTTTCACGCGTCATGACCTCGTGCGATTTTACACGAATATTTTCAATGAAGAATTTCTGCGGATTATTGAGAAAAACAGACAGCTGGCAAATGCTTTAAAGTTCAATAGCTCCTAGATGATAGGGCCTAGGGCCTTCAAACCAATTCTAAAATGTTCACAAACCACGGCCGCAAGACGCAGAGCCTATGCTTCGCGCGTCATGACCTCATGCGATTTTACACGAATATTTTCAATGAGGTATTTCTGCGGATTATTGAGAAAAAAGTACAGCTGGCAAATGCATTCAAGTTCAATAGCTCGTAGATGATAGGGCCTAGGGCCTTCAAAACACTTCTAAAATGTTCACAAACCACGGCCGCAAGACGCAGAGCCTATGCTTCGCGCGTCATGACCTCGTGCGATTTTACACGAATATTTTCAATGAGGTATTTCTGCCGATTATTGAGAAAAACGTACAGTTGGAAAATGCTTTCAAGTTCAATTGCTCCTAGATGATAGGGCCTAGGGCCTTCAAACAACTACTAAAATGTTCACAAACCACGGCCGCAAGACGCAGAGCCTATGCTTCGCGCGTCATGAACTCGTGCGATTTTACACGAATATTTTCAATGAGGTATTTCTGCCGATTATTGAGAAAAACGTACAGCTGGCAAATGCTTTCAAGTTCAATAGCTCCTAGATGATAGGGCCTAGCGCCGTCAAACCACTTCTAAATTGTTCACAAACCAGGGGCGCAAGACGCAGAGCCTATGCCTCGCGCGTCATGACCTCATGCGATTTTACACGAATATTTCCAATGAGGTATTTCTGCGAATTATTGAGAAAAACTTACAGCTGGCAAATGCTTTAAAGTTCAATAGCTCCTAGATGATAGGGCCTAGGGCTTTCAATACACTTCTAAATTGTTCACAAACCACGGGCGCAAAACGCAAAGCCTATGTTTCACGCGTCATGACCTCGTGCGATTTTACACGAATATTTTCAATGAAGAATTTCTGCGGATTATTGAGAAAAACATACAGCTGGCAAATACTTTAAAGTTCAACAGCTCCTAGATGATAGGGCCTAGGGCCTTCAAACCAATTCTAAAATGTTCACAAACCACGGCCGCAAGACGCAGAGCCTATGCTTCGCGCGTCATGACCTCATGCGATTTTACACGAATATTTTCAATGAGGTATTTCTGCGGATTATTGAGAAAAAAGTACAGCTGGCAAATGCATTCAAGTTCAATAGCTCGTAGATGATAGGGCCTAGGGCCTTCAAAACACTTCTAAAATGTTCACAAACCACGGCCGCAAGACGCAGAGCCTATGCTTCGCGCGTCATGACCTCGTGCGATTTTACACAAATATTTTCAATGAGGTATTTCTGCCGATTATTGAGAAAAACGTACAGTTGGAAAATGCTTTCAAGTTCAATTGCTCCTAGATGATAGGGCCTAGGGCCTTCAAACAACTACTAAAATGTTCACAAACCACGGCCACAAGACGCAGAGCCTATGCTTCGCGCGTCATGAACTCGTGCGATTTTACACGAATATTTTCAATGAGGTATTTCTGCCGATTATTGAGAAAAACGTACAGCTGGCAAATGCTTTCAAGTTCAATAGCTCCTAGATGATAGGGCCTAGCGCCGTCAAACCACTTCTAAATTGTTCACAAACCAGGGGCGCAAGACGCAGAGCCTATGCCTCGCGCGTCATGACCTCATGCGATTTTACACGAATATTTCCAATGAGGTATTTCTGCGGATTATTGAGAAAAACTTACAGCTGGCAAATGCTTTCAAGTTCAATAGCTCCTAGATGATAGGGCCTAGGGCCTTCAAAACACTTCTAAATTGTTCACAAACCACGGGCGCAAGACGCAGAGCCTATGTTTCGCGCGTCATGACCTCGTGCGATTTTACACGAATATTTCCAATGAGGTATTTCTGCGGATGATTGAGAAAAACGTACAGCTGGCAAATGCTTTCAATTTCAATAGCTCCTAGATGATAGGGCCTAGGGCCTTCAAACCACTTCTAAAATGTTCACAAACCACAGGCGCAAGACGCAGAGCCTATGCTTCGCGCGTCATGACCTCGTGCGATTTTACACGAATATTTTCAATGAGGTATTTCTGCGGATAATTGAGAAAAAAGTACAGCTGGCAAATGCTTTCAAGTTCAATAGCTCCTAGATGAAATGGCCTAGGGCCTTCAAACCACTTCTAAAATGTTCACAAACCACGGGCGCAAGACGCAGAGCCTATACTTCGCGCGTCATGACCTCGTGCGATTATACACGAATATTTTCAATGAGGTATTTCTGCGGATTATTGAGAAAAACGTACAGCTGGCAAATGCTTTCAAGTTCAATAGCTCCTAGATGATAGGGCCTAGGGCCTTCAAACCACTTCTAAAATGTTCACAAACCACGGGCGCAAGACGTAGAGCCTATGCTTCGCGCGTCATGACCTCGTGCGATTTAACACGAATATTTCCAATGAGGTATTTCTGCGGATTATTGAGAAAAACGTACAGCTGGCAAATGCTTTCAAGTTCAATGGCTCCTAGATGATAGGGCCTAGGGCCTTCAAACCACTTGTAAAAGTTTCACAAACCACGGCCGCAAGACGCAGAGCCGATGCTTCGCGCGTCATGACTTTGTGCGATTTTACAAAAATATTTCCAATGAGGTATTTCTGCGGATTATTGAGAAAAACGTACAGCTGGCAAATGCTTTCAAGTTCAATAGCTCCTAGATGATAGGGCCTAGGGCCTTCAAAACACTTCTAAATTGTTCACAAACCACGGGCGCAAGACGCAGAGCCTATGTTTCACGCGTCATGACCTCGTGCGATTTTACACGAATATTTTCAATGAGGTATATCTGCGGATTACTGAGAAAAACGTACAGCTGGCAAATGCTTTCAAGTTCAATAGCTCCTAGATGATAGGGCCTAGGGCCTTCAAACCACTTCTAAAATGTTCACAAACCACGGCCGCAAGACGCAGAGCCTATGCTTCGCGCGTCATGCCCTCGTGCGATTTTACACGAATATTGTCAATGAGGTATTTCTGCCGATTATTGAGAAAAAAGTACAGCTGGAAAATGCTTTCAAGTTCAATAGCTCCTAGATGATAGGGCCTAGGGCCTTCAAACCACTTCTAAAATGTTCACAAACCACGGGCGCAAGACGCAGAGCCTATTCTTCGCGCGTCATGACCTCGTGCGATTTTACACGAATATTTTCAATGAGGTATTTCTGCGGATTATTGAGAAAAACGTACAGCTGGCAAATGCAGTCAAGTTCATTAGCTCCTAGGTGATAGGGCCTAGGGCCTTCAAACAACTTCTAAAATGTTCACAAACCACGGGCGCAAACCGCAGAGCCTATACTCCGCGCGTCATGACCTCGTGCGATTATACACGAATATTTTCAATGAGGTATTTCTGCCGATTATTGAGAAAAACGTACAGCTGGCAAATGCTTTCATGTTCAATAGCTCCTAGATGATAGGGCCTAGGGCCTTCAAAACACTTCTAAAATGTTCACAAACCACGGGCGCAAGACGGAGAGCCTATATTTCGCGCGTCATGACCTCGTGCGATTTTACACGAATATTTTCAATGAGGTATTTCTGTGGATTATTGAGAAAAACGTACAGCTGGCAAATGCTTTCAAGTTCAATAGCTCCTAGATGTTAGGGCCTAGGGCCTTCAAAACACTTCTAAAATGTTCACAAACCACTGCCGCAAGACGCAGAGCCTATGTTTCGCGCGTCATGACCTCGTGCGATTTTACACGAATATTTTCAATGAGGTATTTCTGCCGATTATTGAGAAAAAAGTACAGCTGGCAAATGCTTTCAAGTTCAATAGCTCGTAGATGAAAGGGCCTAGGGCCTTCAAAACACTTCTAAATTGTTCACAAACCACGGGCGCAAGACAGAGAGCCTATGCTTCGCGCGTCATGACTTCGTGTGATTTTACACGAATATTTCCAATGAGGTATTTCTGCGGATTATTGAGAAAAACGTACAGCTGGCAAATGCTTTCAAGTTCAATAACTCCTAGATGATAGGGCCTAGGGCCTTCAAACCACTTCTAAAATGTTCACAAACCACGGGCGCAAGACGCAGAGCCTATGTTTTGCGCGACATGACCTCGTGCGATTTTACACGAATATTTCCAATGAGGTATTTCTGCGGATTATTGAGAAAAACGTACAGCTGGCAAATGCTTTCAAGTTCAATAGCTCCTAGATGATAGGGCCGAGGTCCTTCAAAACACTTCTAAAATGTTCACAAACCACTGCCGTAAGACGCAGAGCCTATGTTTCGCGCGTCATGACCTCGTGCGATTTTACACAAATATTTTCAATGAGGTATTTTTGCGGATTATTGAGAAAAACGTACAGCTGGCAAATGCTTTCAAGTTCAATAGCTCCTAGATGATAGGGCATAGGGCCTTCAAACCACTTCTAAAATGTTCACAAACCACAGGCGCAAGACGCAGAGCCTATGCTTCGCGCGTCATGACCTCGTGCGATTTTACACAAATATTTCCAATGAGGTATTTTTGCCGATTATTGAGAAAAACGTACAGTTGGCAAATGCTTTTAAGTTCAATAGCTCCTGGATGATAGGGCCTAGGGCCTTCAAACCACTTCTAAAATGTTCACAAACCACGGCCGCAAGACGCAGAGCCTTTGCTTCGCGCGTCATGACCTTGTGCGATTTTACACGAATATTTTCAATGAGGTATTTATGCAGATTATTGAGAAAAACGTACAGCTGGAAAATGCTTTCAAGTTCAATAGCTCCTAGATGATAGGGCCTAGGGCCTTCAAACCACTTCTAAAATGTTCACAAACCACGGACGCAAGACGCAAGACGCAAGACGTCATGACCTTGTGCTATTTTACACTAATATTTTCAATGAGGTATTTCTGCGGATTATTGAGAAAAACGTACAGCTGGCAAATGCTTTCAAGTTCAATAGCTCCTGGATGATATGGCCTAGGGCCTTCAAACCACTTCTAAAATGTTCACAAACCACGGCTGCAAGACGCAGAGCCTATGCTTCGCGCGTCATGACCTTGTGCGATTTTACACGAATATTTTCAATGAGGTATTTATGCAGATTATTGAGAAAAACGTACAGCTGGAAAATGCTTTCAAGTTCAATAGCTCCTAGATGATAGGGCCTAGGGCCTTCAAACCACTTCTAAAATGTTCACAAACCACGGACGCAAGACGCAAGACGTCATGACCTTGTGCTATTTTACACTAATATTTCCAATGAGGTATTTCTGCGGATTATTGAGAAAAACGTACAGCTGGCAAATGCTTTCATGTTCAATAGCTCCTAGATGATAGGGCCTAGGGCCTTCAAACCACTTCTAAAATGTTCACAAACCACTGCCGCAAGACGCAGAGCCTATGCTTCGCGCGTCATGACCTCGTGCGATTTTACACGAATAATTCCAATGAGGTATTTCTGCCGATTATTGAGAAAAACGTACAGCTGGCAAATGCTTTCAAGTTCAATAGCTCCTAGATGATAGGGCCTAGGGCCTTCAAACCACTTCTAAAATGTTCACAAACCACGGGCGCAAGACGTAGAGCCTATGCTTCGCGCGTCATGACCTCGTGCGATTTTACACGAATATTTCCAATGAGGTATTTCTGCGGATTATTGAGAAAAACGTACAGCTGGCAAATGCTTTCAAGTTCAATGGCTCCAAGATGATAGGGCCTAGGGCCTTCAAACCACTTGTAAAATGTTCACAAACCACGGCCGCAAGACGCAGAGCCGATGCTTCGCGCGTCATGACTTTGTGCGATTTTACACAAATATTTCCAATGAGGTATTTCTGCGGATTATTGAGAAAAACGTACAGCTGGCAAATGCTTTCAAGTTCAATAGCTCCTAGATGATAGGGCCTAGGGCCTTCAAAACACTTCTAAATTGTTCACAAACCACGGGCGCAAGACGCAGAGCCTATGTTTCACGCGTCATGACCTCGTGCGATTTTACACGAATATTTTCAATGAGGTATATCTGAGGATTACTGAGAAAAACGTACAGCTGGCAAATGCTTTCAAGTTCAATAGCTCCTAGATGATAGGGCCTAGGGCCTTCAAACCACTTCTAAAATGTTCACAAACCACGGCCGCAAGACGCAGAGCCTATGCTTCGCGCGTCATGCCCTCGTGCGATTTTACACGAATATTGTCAATGAGGTATTTCTGCCGATTATTGAGAAAAAAGTACAGCTGGCAAATGCTTTCAAGTTCAATAGCTCCTAGATGATAGGGCCTAGGGCCTTCAAACCACTTCTGAAATGTTCACAAACCACGGGCGCAAGACGCAGAGCCTATTCTTCGCGCGTCATGACCTCGTGCGATTTTACACGAATATTTTCAATGAGGTATTTCTGCGGATTATTGAGAAAAACGTACAGCTGGCAAATGCAGTCAAGTTCAATAACTCCTAGGTGATAGGGCCTAGGGCCTTCAAACAACTTCTAAAATGTTCACAAACCACGGGCGCAAACCGCAGAGCCTATACTTCGCGCGTCATGACCTCGTGCGATTATACACGAATATTTTCAATGAGGTATTTCTGCCGATTATTGAGAAAAACGTACAGCTGGCAAATGCTTTCATGTTCAATAGCTCCTAGATGATAGGGCCTAGGGCCTTCAAAACACTTCTAAAATGTTCACAAACCACGGGCGCAAGACGGAGAGCCTATATTTCGCGCGTCATGACCTCGTGCGATTTTACACGAATATTTTCAATGAGGTATTTCTGTGGATTATTGAGAAAAACGTACAGCTGGCAAATGCTTTCAAGTTCAATAGCTCCTAGATGTTAGGGCCTAGGGCCTTCAAAACACTTCTAAAATGTTCACAAACCACTGCCGCAAGACGCAGAGCCTATATTTCGCGCGTCATGACCTCGTGCGATTTTACACGAATATTTTCAATGAGGTATTTCTGCCGATTATTGAGAAAAAAGTACAGCTGGCAAATGCTTTCAAGTTCAATAGCTCGTAGATGAAAGGGCCTAGGGCCTTCAAAACACTTCTAAATTGTTCACAAACCACGGGCGCAAGACAGAGAGCCTATGCTTCGCGCGTCATGACTTCGTGTGATTTTACACGAATATTTCCAATGAGGTATTTCTGCGGATTATTGAGAAAAACGTACAGCTGGCAAATGCTTTCAAGTTCAATAACTCCTAGATGATAGGGCCTAGGGCCTTCAAACCACTTCTAAAATGTTCACAAACCACGGGCGCAAGACGCAGAGCCTATGTTTTGCGCGACATGACCTCGTGCGATTTTACACGAATATTTCCAATGAGGTATTTCTGCGGATTATTGAGAAAAACGTACAGCTGGCAAATGCTTTCAAGTTCAATAGCTCCTAGATGATAGGGCCGAGGTCCTTCAAAACACTTCTAAAATGTTCACAAACCACTGCCGTAAGACGCAGAGCCTATGTTTCGCGCGTCATGACCTCGTGCGATTTTACACAAATATTTTCAATGAGGTATTTCTGCGGATTATTGAGAAAAACGTACAGCTGGCAAATGCTTTCAAGTTCAATAGCTCCTAGATGATAGGGCATAGGGCCTTCAAACCACTTCTAAAATGTTCACAAACCACGGGCGCAAGACGCAGAGCCTATGCTTCGCGCGTCATGACCTCGTGCGATTTTACACAAATATTTCCAATGAGGTATTTTTGCCGATTATTGAGAAAAACGTACAGTTGGCAAATGCTTTTAAATTCAATAGCTCCTGGATGATAGGGCCTAGGGCCTTCAAACCACTTCTAAAATGTTCACAAACCACGGCCGCAAGACGCAGAGCCTATGCTTCGCGCGTCATGACCTTGTGCGATTTTACACGAATATTTTCAATGAGGTATTTATGCAGATTATTGAGAAAAACGTACAGCTGGAAAATGCTTTCAAGTTCAATAGCTCCTAGATGATAGGGCCTAGGGCCTTCAAACCACTTCTAAAATGTTCACAAACCACGGACGCAAGACGCAAGACGTCATGACCTTGTGCTATTTTACACTAATATTTTCAATGAGGTATTTCTGCGGATTATTGAGAAAAACGTACAGCTGGCAAATGCTTTCAAGTTCAATAGCTCCTGGATGATAGGGCCTAGGGCCTTCAAACCACTTCTAAAATGTTCACAAATTACGGCCGCAAGACGCAGAGCCTATGCTTCGCGCGTCATGACCTTGTGCGATTTTACACGAATATTTTCAATGAGGTATTTATGCAGATCATTGAGAAAAACGTACAGCTGGAAAATGCTTTCAAGTTCTATAGCTCCTAGATGATAGGGCATAGGGCCTTCAAACCACTTCTAAAATGTTCACAAACCACGGGCGCAAGACGCAGAGCCTATGCTTCGCGCGTCATGACCTCGTGCGATTTTACACAAATATTTTCAATGAGGTATTTCTGCGGATTATTGAGAAAAACGTACAGCTGGCAAATGCTTTCAAGTTCAATAGCTCCTAGATGATAGGGCATAGGGCCTTCAAACCACTTCTAAAATGTTCACAAACCACGGGCGCAAGACGCAGAGCCTATGCTTCGCGCGTCATGACCTCGTGCGATTTTACACAAATATTTCCAATGAGGTATTTTTGTCGATTATTGAGAAAAACGTACAGTTGGCAAATGCTTTTAAATTCAATAGCTCCTGGATGATAGGGCCTAGGGCCTTCAAACCACTTCTAAAATGTTCACAAACCACGGCCGCAAGACGCAGAGCCTATGCTTCGCGCGTCATGACCTTGTGCGATTTTACACGAATATTTTCAATGAGGTATTTATGCAGATTATTGAGAAAAACGTACAGCTGGAAAATGCTTTCAAGTTCAATAGCTCCTAGATGATAGGGCCTAGGGCCTTCAAACCACTTCTAAAATGTTCACAAACCACGGACGCAAGACGCAAGACGTCATGACCTTGTGCTATTTTACACTAATATTTTCAATGAGGTATTTCTGCGGATTATTGAGAAAAACGTACAGCTGGCAAATGCTTTCAAGTTCAATAGCTCCTGGATGATAGGGCCTAGGGCCTTCAAACCACTTCTAAAATGTTCACAAATTACGGCCGCAAGACGCAGAGCCTATGCTTCGCGCGTCATGACCTTGTGCGATTTTACACGAATATTTTCAATGAGGTATTTATGCAGATCATTGAGAAAAACGTACAGCTGGAAAATGCTTTCAAGTTCAATAGCTCCTAGATGATAGGGCCTAGGGCCTTCAAACCACTTCTAAAATGTTCACAAACCACGGACGCAAGACGCAGAGCCTATGCTTCGCGCGTCATGACCTCGTGCGATTTTACACAAATATTTCCAATGAGGTATTTCTGCGGATTATTGAGAAAAACGTACAGCTGGCAAATGCTTTCAAGATCAATAGCTCCTAGATGATAGGGCCTAGGGCCTTCAAAACACTTCTAAAAAGTTCACAAACCATGGACGCAAGAAGCAGAGCCTATGCTTCGCGCGTCATGACCTCGTGCGATTTTACACTAATATTTTCAATGAGGTATTTCTGCCGATTATTGAGAAAAACGTACAGCTGGCAAATGCTTTCAAGTTCAATAGCTCCTGGATGATAGGGCCTAGGGCCTTCAAACCACTTCTAAAATGTTCACAAACCACGGCCGCAAGACGCAGAGCCTATGCTTCGCGCGTCATGACCTTGTGCGATTTTACACGAATATTTTCAATGAGGTATTTATGCAGATTATTGAGAAAAACGTACAGCTGGAAAATGCTTTCAAGTTCAATAGCTCCTAGATGATAGGGCCTAGGGCCTTCAAACCACTTCTAAAATGTTCACAAACCACGGACGCAAGACGCAAGACGTCATGTCCTTGTGCTATTTTACACTAATATTTCCAATGAGGTATTTCTGCGGATTATTGAGAAAAACGTACAGCTGGCAAATGCTTTCATGTTCAATAGCTCCTAGATGATAGGGCCTAGGGCCTTCAAACCACTTCTAAAATGTTCACAAACCACTGCCGCAAGACGCAGAGCCTATGTTTCGCGCGTCATGACCTCGTGCGATTTTACACGAATATTTTTAATGAGGTATTTCTGCGGATTATTGAGAAAAACGTACAGCTGGAAAATGCTTTCAAGTTCAATAGCTTCTAGATGATAGGGCCTAGGCCCTTCAAACCACTTCTAAAATGTTCACAAACCACGGCCGCAAGACGCAGAGCCTATGCTTCGCGCGTCATGACCTCGTGCGATTTTACACGAATAATTCCAATGAGGTATTTCTGCCGATTATTGAGAAAAACGTACAGCTGGCAAATGCTTTCAAGTTCAATAGCTCCTAGATGATAGGGCCTAGGGCCTTCAAACCACTTCTAAAATGTTCACAAACCACGGGCGCAAGACGTAGAGCCTATGCTTCGCGCGTCATGACCTCGTGCGATTTTACACGAATATTTCCAATGAGGTATTTCTGCGGATTATTGAGAAAAACGTACAGCTGGCAAATGCTTTCAAGTTCAATGGCTCCAAGATGATAGGGCCTAGGGCCTTCAAACCACTTGTAAAATGTTCACAAACCACGGCCGCAAGACGCAGAGCCGATGCTTCGCGCGTCATGACTTTGTGCGATTTTACACAAATATTTCCAATGAGGTATTTCTGCGGAATATTGAGAAAAACGTACAGCTGGCAAATGCTTTCAAGTTCAATAGCTCCTAGATGATAGGGCCTAGGGCCTTCAAAACACTTCTAAATTGTTCACAAACCACGGGCGCAAGACGCAGAGCCTATGTTTCACGCGTCATGACCTCGTGCGATTTTACACGAATATTTTCAATGAGGTATATCTGCGGATTACTGAGAAAAACGTACAGCTGGCAAATGCTTTCAAGTTCAATAGCTCCTAGATGATAGGGCCTAGGGCCTTCAAACCACTTCTAAAATGTTCACAAACCACGGGCGCAAGATGCAGAGCCTATGCTTCGCGCATCATGACCTCATGCAATTTTACACAAATATTTCCAATGAGGTATTTATGCGGATTATTGAGAAAAACGTACAGCTAGCAAATGCTTTCAAGTTCAATAGCTCCTAGATGATAGGGCCTAGGGCCTTCAAAACACTTCTAAATTGTTCACAAACCACGGACGCAAGACGCAGAGCCTATGCTTCACGCGTCATGACCTCATGCAATTTTACACAAATATTTCCAATGAGGGATTTCCGCCAATTATTGAGAAAAACGTACAGCTGGCAAATGCTTTCAAGTACAATAGCTCCTAGATGATAGGGCCTAGGGCCTTCAAACCACTTCTAAAATGTTCACAAACCTCGGCCGCAAGATGCAGAATCTATGCTTCGCGCGTCATGACCTCGTGCGATTTTACACGAATAATTTCAATGAGGGATTTCAGCCGATTATTGAGAAAAACGTACAGCTGGCAAATGCTTTCAAGTTCAATAGCTCCTAGATGATAGGGCCTAGGGCCTTCAAACCACTTCTAAATTGTTCACAAACCATGGGCGCAAGACGCAGAGCCTATGATTCGCGCGTCATGACCTCGTGCGATTTTACACGAATATTTTCATTGAGGTAAATCTGCGGATTATTGAGAAAATCGTACAGCTGGCAAATGCTTTCAAGTTTAATAGCTCCTAGATGATAGGGCCTAGGGCCTTCAAACCACTTCCAAAATGTTCACAATCCACGGACGCAAGACGCAGAGCCTATGCTTCGCGCGTCATGACCTCGTGCGATTTTACACAAATATTTCCAATGAGGTATTTCTGCGGAATATTGAGAAAAACGTACAGCTGGCAAATGATTTCAAGTTCAATAGCTCCTAGATGATAGGGCCTAGGGCCTTCAAACCACTTCTAAATTGTTCACAAACCACGGGCGCAAGACGCAGAGCCTATGTTTCACGCGTCATGACCTCGTGCGATTTTACACGAATATTTCCAATGAGGTATTTCTGCCAATTATTGAGAAAATCGTACAGCTGGCAAATGCTTTCAAGTTCAATAGCTCCTAGATGATAGGGCCTAGGGCCTTCAAACCACTTCTAACATGTTCACAAACCACGGACGCAAGACGCAGAGCCTATGCTTCGTGCGTCATGACCTCGTGCGATTTTACACGAATATTTCCAATGAGGTATTTCTGCGGAATAGTGAGAAAAACGTACAGCTGGCAAATGCTTTCAAGTTCAATAGCTCCTAGATGATAGGGCCTAGGGCCTTCAAACCACTTCTAAATTGTTCACAAACCACGGGCGCAAGACGCAGAGCCTATGCTTCGCGCGTCATGACCTCGTGCGATTTTACACGAATATTTCCAATGAGGTATTTCTGCCGATTATTGAGAAAAACGTACAGATGGCAAATGCTTTCATGTTCAATAGCTCCTAGATGATAGGGCCTAGGGCCTTCAAAACACTTCTAAATTGTTCACAAACCTCGGCCGCAAGATGCAGAATCTATGCTTCGCGCGTCATGACCTCGTGCGATTTTACACGAATATTTTCAATGAGGGATTTCCGCAGATTATTGAGAAAAACGTACAGCTGGCAAATGCTTTCAAGTTCAATAGCTCCTAGATGAAAGGGCCTAGGGCCTTCAAAACACTTCTAAATTGTTCACAAACCACGGGCGCAAGACGCAGAGCCTATGCTTCGCGCGTCATGACCTCGTGCGATTTTACACGAATATTTCCAATGAGGTATTTCTGCCGATTATTGAGAAAAACGTACAGATGGCAAATGCTTTCATGTTCAATAGCTCCTAGATGATAGGGCCTAGGGCCTTCAAAACACTTCTAAATTGTTCACAAACCTCGGCCGCAAGATGCAGAATCTATGCTTCGCGCGTCATGACCTCGTGCGATTTTACACGAATATTTTCAATGAGGGATTTCCGCAGATTATTGAGAAAAACGTACAGCTGGCAAATGCTTTCAAGTTCAATAGCTCCTAGATGAAAGGGCCTAGGGCCTTCAAAACACTTCTAAATTGTTCACAAACCACGGGCGCAAGACGCAGAGCCTATGTTTCGCGCGTCATGACCTCGTGCGATTTTACACTAATATTTTCAATAAGGAATTTCTGCGGATTATTGAGAAAAACGTACAGCTGGCAAATGCTTTCAAGTTCAATAGCTCCTAGATGATAGGGCCTAGGGCCTTCAAACCACTTCTAAAATGTTCACAAACCACGGGCGCAAGACGCAGAGCCTATGCTTCGTGCGTCATGACCTCGTGCGATTTTACACGAATATTTCCAATGAGGTATTTCTGCGGAATATTGAGAAAAACGTACAGCTGGCAAATGCTTTCAAGTTCAATAGCTCCTAGATGATAGGGCCTAGGGCCTTCAAACCACTTCTAAATTGTTCACAAACCACGGGCGCAAGACGCAGAGCCTATGCTTCGCGCGTCATGACCTCGTGCGATTTTACACGAATATTTTCAATGAGGTATTTCTGCGGATTATTGAGAAAAAAGTACAGCTGGCAAATGCTTTCAAGTTCAATAGCTCCTAGATGATAGGGCCTAGGGCCTTCAAACCACTTCTAAAATGTTCACAAACCACGGGCGCAAGATGCAGAGCCTATGCTTCGCGCATCATGACCTCATGCAATTTTACACAAATATTTCCAATGAGGTATTTATGCGGATTATTGAGAAAAACGTACAGCTAGCAAATGCTTTCAAGTTCAATAGCTCCTAGATGATAGGGCCTAGGGCCTTCAAAACACTTCTAAATTGTTCACAAACCACGGACGCAAGACGCAGAGCCTATGCTTCACGCGTCATGACCTCATGCAATTTTACACAAATATTTTCAATGAGGGATTTCCGCCAATTATTGAGAAAAACGTACAGCTGGCAAATGCTTTCAAGTACAATAGCTCCTAGATGATAGGGCCTAGGGCCTTCAAACCACTTCTAAAATGTTCACAAACCTCGGCCGCAAGATGCAGAATCTATGCTTCGCGCGTCATGACCTCGTGCGATTTTACACGAATATTTTCAATGAGGGATTTCAGCCGATTATTGAGAAAAACGTACAGCTGGCAAATGCTTTCAAGTTCAATAGCTCCTAGATGATAGGGCCTAGGGCCTTCAAACCACTTCTAAATTGTTCACAAACCATGGGCGCAAGACGCAGAGCCTATGATTCGCGCGTCATGACCTCGTGCGATTTTACACGAATATTTTCATTGAGGTAAATCTGCGGATTATTGAGAAAATCGTACAGCTGGCAAATGCTTTCAAGTTTAATAGCTCCTAGATGATAGGGCCTAGGGCCTTCAAACCACTTCCAAAATGTTCACAATCCACGGACGCAAGACGCAGAGCCTATGCTTCGCGCGTCATGACCTCGTGCGATTTTACACAAATATTTCCAATGAGGTATTTCTGCGGAATATTGAGAAAAACGTACAGCTGGCAAATGATTTCAAGTTCAATAGCTCCTAGATGATAGGGCCTAGGGCCTTCAAACCACTTCTAAATTGTTCACAAACCACGGGCGCAAGACGCAGAGCCTATGTTTCACGCGTCATGACCTCGTGCGATTTTACACGAATATTTCCAATGAGGTATTTCTGCCAATTATTGAGAAAATCGTACAGCTGGCAAATGCTTTCAAGTTCAATAGCTCCTAGATGATAGGGCCTAGGGCCTTCAAACCACTTCTAACATGTTCACAAACCACGGACGCAAGACGCAGAGCCTATGCTTCGTGCGTCATGACCTCGTGCGATTTTACACGAATATTTCCAATGAGGTATTTCTGCGGAATAGTGAGAAAAACGTACAGCTGGCAAATGCTTTCAAGTTCAATAGCTCCTAGATGATAGGGCCTAGGGCCTTCAAACCACTTCTAAATTGTTCACAAACCACGGGCGCAAGACGCAGAGCCTATGCTTCGCGCGTCATGACCTCGTGCGATTTTACACGAATATTTCCAATGAGGTATTTCTGCCGATTATTGAGAAAAACGTACAGATGGCAAATGCTTTCATGTTCAATAGCTCCTAGATGATAGGGCCTAGGGCCTTCAAAACACTTCTAAATTGTTCACAAACCTCGGCCGCAAGATGCAGAATCTATGCTTCGCGCGTCATGACCTCGTGCGATTTTACACGAATATTTTCAATGAGGGATTTCCGCAGATTATTGAGAAAAACGTACAGCTGGCAAATGCTTTCAAGTTCAATAGCTCCTAGATGATAGGGCCTAGGGCCTTCAAACCACTTCTAAAATGTTCACAAACCACGGGCGCAAGACGCAGAGCCTATGCTTCGTGCGTCATGACCTCGTGCGATTTTACACGAATATTTCCAATGAGGTATTTCTGCGGAATATTGAGAAAAAAGTACAGCTGGCAAATGCTTTCAAGTTCAATAGCTCCTAGATGATAGGGCCTAGGGCCTTCAAACCACTTCTAAATTGTTCACAAACCACGGGCGCAAGACGCAGAGCCTATGCTTCGCGCGTCATGACCTCGTGCGATTTTACACGAATATTTCCAATGAGGTATTTCTGCCGATTATTGAGAAAAACGTACAGATGGCAAATGCTTTCATGTTCAATAGCTCCTAGATGATAGGGCCTAGGGCCTTCAAAACACTTCTAAATTGTTCACAAACCTCGGCCGCAAGATGCAGAATCTATGCTTCGCGCGTCATGACCTCGTGCGATTTTACACGAATATTTTCAATGAGGGATTTCCGCAGATTATTGAGAAAAACGTACAGCTGGCAAATGCTTTCACGTTCCATAGCTCCTAGATGAAAGGGCCTAGGGCCTTCAAAACACTTCTAAATTGTTCACAAACCACGGGCGCAAGACGCAGAGCCTATGCTTCGCGCGTCATGACCTCGTGCGATTTTACACAAATATTTTCAATGAGGTATTTCTGCCGATTATTGAGAAAAACGTACAGCTGGCAAATGCTTTCAAGTTCAATAGCTCCTAAATGATAGGGCCTAGGGCTTTCAAACCACTTTTAAAATGTTCACAAACCACGGGCGCAAGACGCAGAGCCTATGCTTCGCGCGTCATGACCTCATGCAATTTTAGACAAATATTTCCAATGAGGTATTTCTGCGGATTATTGAGAAAAACGTACAGCTGGCAAATGCTTTCAAGTTCAATAGCTCCTAGATGATAGGGCCTAGGGCCATCAAACCACTTCTAAAATGTTCACAAACCACGGGCGCAAGACGCAGAGCCTATGCTTCGCGCGTCATGACCTCATGCAATTATACACAAATATTTCCAATGAGGTATTTCTGCGGATTATTGAGAAAAACGTAAAGGTGGCAAATGCTTTGAAGTTCAATAGCTTCTAGATGATAGGGCCTAGGGCCTTCAAAACACTTCTAAATTGCTCACAAACCACGGCCGCAAGACGCAGAGCCTATGCTTCGCGCGTCATGACCTCGTGCGATTTTACACGAATATTTCCAATGAGGTATTTCTGCGGATTATTGAGAAAAACGTACAGCTGGCAAATGCTTTCAAGTTCAATAGCTCCTAGATGATAGGGCCTAGGGCCTTCAAAACACTTCTAAATTGGTCACAAACCACGGGCGCAAGACGCAGAGCCTATGCTTCACGCGTCATGACCTCGTGCGATTTTACACGAATATTTCCAATGAGGTATTTCTGCGGATAATTGAGAACAAAGTACAGCTGGCAAATGCTTTCAAGATCAATAGTTCCTAGATGATAGGGCCTAGGGCCTTCAAACCACTTCTAAAATGTTCACAAACCACGGGTGAGAGAGGCAGAGCCTATGCTTCGCGCGTCATGACCTCGTGCGATTTTACACGAATATTTTCAATGAGGTATTTCTGCGGATTATTGAGAAAAACGTACAGCTGACAAATGCTTTCAAGTTCAATAGCTCCTAGATGATACGGCCTAGGGCCTTCAAACCACTTCTAAAATGTTCACAAACCACGGGCGCAAGACGCAGAGCCTATGCTTCGCGCATCATGACCTCGTGCGATTTTACACGAATATTTCCAATGAGGTATTTCTGCCGATTATTGAGAAAAAAGTACAGCTGGCAAATGCTTTCAAGTTCAATAGCTCCTAGATGATAGGGCCTAGGGCCTTCAAACCACTTCTAAAATGTTCACAAACCACGGGCGCAAGACGCAGAGCCTATGCTTCGCGCGTCATGACCTCACGCAATTTTACACAAATATTTCCAATGAGGTATTTCTGCGGATTATTGAGAAAAACGTACAGCTGGCAAATGCTTTGAAGTTCAATAGCTCCTAGATGATAGGGCCTAGGGCCTTCAAAACACTTCTAAATTGTTCACAAACCACAGGCGCAAGACGCAGAGCCTATGTTTCGCGCGTCATGACCTCGTGCGATTTTAGACAAATATTTCCAATGAGGTATTTCTGCGGATTATTGAGGAAAACGTACAGCTGGCAAATGCTTTCAAGTTCAATAGCTCCTAGATGATAGGGCCTAGGGCCTTCAAACCACTTCTAAATTGCTCAGAAACCACGGGCGCAAGACGCAGAGCCTATGCTTCGCGCGTCATGACCTCGTGCGATTTTACACGAATATTTTCAATGAGGTATTTCTGCCGATTATTGAGAAAAAAGTACAGCTGGCAAATGCTTTCAAGTTCAATAGCTCCTAGATGATAGGGCCTAGGGCCTTCAAACCACTTCTAAAATGTTCACAAACCACGGGCGCAAGACGCAGAGCCTATGCTTCGCGCGTCATGACCTCATGCAATTATACACAAATATTTCCAATGAGGTATTTCTGCGGATAATTGAGAAAAACGTACAGGTGGCAAATGCTTTGAAGTTCAATAGCTTCTAGATGGTAGGGCCTAGGGCCTTCAAAACACTTCTAAATTGTTCACAAACCACAGGCGCAAGACGCATAGCCAATGTTTCGCGCGTCATGACCTTGTGCGATTTTAGACAAATATTTCCAATGAGGTATTTCTGCGGATTATTGAGAAAAACGTACAGCTGGCAAATGCTTTCAAGTTCAATAGCTCCTAGATGATAGGGCCTAGGGCCTTCAAACCACTTCTAAAATGTTCACAAACCACGGCCGCAAGACGCAGAG
This sequence comes from Anguilla pacifica, assembly GCA_039654925.1. NCBI lineage: Eukaryota > Metazoa > Chordata > Actinopteri > Anguilliformes > Anguillidae > Anguilla > Anguilla pacifica. The sequence goes on from CM077296.1 coordinate 11,053,211, forward strand.
CCTATGCTTCGCGCGTCATGACCTCGTGCGATTTTACACGAATATTTCCAATGAGGAATTTCTGCGGATTATTGAGAAAAACGTACAGCTGGCAAATGCTTTCAAGTTCAATAGCTCCTAGATGATAGGGCCAAGGGCCTTCAAAACACTTCTAAATTGTTCACAAACCATGGGCGCAAGACACAGAGCCTATGTTTCGCGCGTCATGACCTAGTGCGATTTTACACGAATATTTTCAATGAGGTATTTCTGCGGATAATTGAGAACAAAGTACAGCTGGCAAATGCTTTCAAGATCAATAGTTCCTAGATGATAGGGCCTAGGGCCTTCAAACCACTTCTAAAATGTTCACAAACCACGGGTGAGAGAGGCAGAGCCTATGCTTCGCGCGTCATGACCTCGTGCGATTTTACACGAATATTTTCAATGAGGTATTTCTGCGGATTATTGAGAAAAACGTACAGCTGACAAATGCTTTCAAGTTCAATAGCTCCTAGATGATACGGCCTAGGGCCTTCAAACCACTTCTAAAATGTTCACAAACCACGGGCGCAAGACGCAGAGCCTATGCTTCGCGCATCATGACCTCGTGCGATTTTACACGAATATTTCCAATGAGGTATTTCTGCCGATTATTGAGAAAAAAGTACAGCTGGCAAATGCTTTCAAGTTCAATAGCTCCTAGATGATAGGGCCTAGGGCCTTCAAACCACTTCTAAAATGTTCACAAACCACGGGCGCAAGACGCAGAGCCTATGCTTCGCGCGTCATGACCTCACGCAATTTTACACAAATATTTCCAATGAGGTATTTCTGCGGATTATTGAGAAAAACGTACAGCTGGCAAATGCTTTGAAGTTCAATAGCTCCTAGATGATAGGGCCTAGGGCCTTCAAAACACTTCTAAATTGTTCACAAACCACAGGCGCAAGACGCAGAGCCTATGTTTCGCGCGTCATGACCTCGTGCGATTTTAGACAAATATTTCCAATGAGGTATTTCTGCGGATTATTGAGGAAAACGTACAGCTGGCAAATGCTTTCAAGTTCAATAGCTCCTAGATGATAGGGCCTAGGGCCTTCAAACCACTTCTAAATTGCTCAGAAACCACGGGCGCAAGACGCAGAGCCTATGCTTCGCGCGTCATGACCTCGTGCGATTTTACACGAATATTTTCAATGAGGTATTTCTGCCGATTATTGAGAAAAAAGTACAGCTGGCAAATGCTTTCAAGTTCAATAGCTCCTAGATGATAGGGCCTAGGGCCTTCAAACCACTTCTAAAATGTTCACAAACCACGGGCGCAAGACGCAGAGCCTATGCTTCGCGCGTCATGACCTCATGCAATTATACACAAATATTTCCAATGAGGTATTTCTGCGGATAATTGAGAAAAACGTACAGGTGGCAAATGCTTTGAAGTTCAATAGCTTCTAGATGATAGGGCCTAGGGCCTTCAAAACACTTCTAAATTGTTCACAAACCACAGGCGCAAGACGCATAGCCAATGTTTCGCGCGTCATGACCTTGTGCGATTTTAGACAAATATTTCCAATGAGGTATTTCTGCGGATTATTGAGAAAAACGTACAGCTGGCAAATGCTTTCAAGTTCAATAGCTCCTAGATGATAGGGCCTAGGGCCTTCAAACCACTTCTAAAATGTTCACAAACCACGGCCGCAAGACGCAGAGCCTATGCTTCGCGCGTCATGACCTCGTGCGATTTTACACGAATATTTCCAATGAGGAATTTCTGCGGATTATTGAGAAAAACGTACAGCTGGCAAATGCTTTCAAGTTCAATAGCTCCTAGATGATAGGGCCAAGGGCCTTCAAAACACTTCTAAATTGTTCACAAACCATGGGCGCAAGACACAGAGCCTATGTTTCGCGCGTCATGACCTAGTGCGATTTTACACGAATATTTTCAATGAGGTATTTCTGCGGATAATTGAGAACAAAGTACAGCTGGCAAATGCTTTCAAGTTCAATAGTTCCTAAATTATAGGGCCTAGGGCCTTCAAACCACTTCTAAAATGTTCACAAACCACGGGCGCAAGACGCAGAGCCTATGCTTCGCGCATCATGACCTCGTGCGATTTTACACGAATATTTCCAATGAGGTATTTCTGCGGATTATTGAGAAAAACGTACAGCTGGCAAATGCTTTCAAGTTCAATAGCTCCTAGATGATAGGGCCTAGGGCCTTAAAACCACTTCAAAATTGTTCACAAACCATGGGCGCAAGACGCAGAGCCTATGTTTCGCGCGTCATGACCTCGTGCGATTTTACACGAATATTTTCAATGAGGTATTTCTGCGGATGATTGAGAAAAACGTACAGCTGGCAAATGCTTTCAAGTTCAATAGCTCCTAGATGATAGGGCCTAGGGCCTTCAAAACACTTCTAAATTGTTCACAAACCACAGGCGCAAGACGCAGAGGCCATGCTTCGCGCGTCATGACCTCGTGCGATTTTACACGAATATTTTCAATGAGTTATTTCTGCCGATTATTGAGAAAAAAGTACAGCTGGCAAATGCTTTCGAGTTCAACTTCTAAATTGTTTACAAACCACGGGCGCAAGACGCAGAGCCTATGTTTCGCGCGTCATGCCCTCGTGCGATTTTACACAAATATTGTCAATGAGGTATTTCTGCGGATTATTAAGAAAAACGTACAGCTGGCAAATGCTTTCATGTTCAATAGCTCCTAGATGATAGGGCCTAGGGCCTTCAAACCACTTCTAAAATGTTCACAAACCACGACGGCAAGAGGCAGAGGCCATGCTTCGCGCGTCATGACCTCGTGCGATTTTACACAAATATTTTCAATGAGGTATTTCTGAGGATTATTGAGAAAAACGTACAGCTGGCAAATGCTTTCAAGTTCAATAGCTCCTAGATGATAGGGCCTAGGGCCTTCAAAACACTTCTAAATTGTTTACAAACCACGGGCGCAAGACGCAGAGCCTATGTTTCGCGCGTCATGCCCTCGTGCGATTTTACACAAATATTTTCAATGAGGTATTTCTGCGGATTATTAAGAAAAACGTACAGCTGGCAAATGCTTTCAAGTTCAATAGCTCCTAGATGATAGGGCCTAGGGCCTTCAAAACACTTCTAAATTGTTTACAAACCACGGGCGCAAGACGCAGAGCCTATGTTTCGCGCGTCATGCCCTCGTGCGATTTTACACAAATATTTTCAATGAGGTATTTCTGCGGATTATTAAGAAAAACGTACAGCTGGCAAATGCTTTCAAGTTCAATAGTTCCTAGATGATAGCGCCTAGGGCCTTCAAACCACTTCTAAAATGTTCACAAACCACGGGCGCAAGACGCAGAGCCTATGCTTCGCGCATCATGACCTCGTGCGATTTTACACAAATATTTCCAATGAGGTATTTCTGCGGATTATTGAGAAAAACGTACAGCTGGCAAATGCTTTCAAGTTCAATAGCTCCTAGATGATAGGGCCTAGGGCCTTCAAAACACTTCTAAATTGTTCACAAACCACGGGCGCAAGACGCAGAGCCTATGTTTCGCGCGTCATGACCTCGTGCGATTTTACACGAATATTTCCAATGAGGTATTTCTTGGGATTATTGAGAAAAACGTACAGCTGGCAAATGCTTTCAAGTTCAATAGCTCCTAGATGATAGGGCCTAGGGCCTTCAAACCACATCTAAAATGTTCACAAACCACGGCCGCAAGACGCAGAGCCTATGCTTCGCGCGTCATGACCTCGTGCGATTTTACACGAATATTTCCAATGAGGTATTTCTGCGGATTATTGAGATAAACGTACAGCGGGCAAATGCTTTCAAGTTCAATAGCTCCTAGATGATATGGCCTAGGGCCTTCAAACCACTTCTAAAATGTTCACAAACCACGGGCGCAAGACGCAGAGCCTATGCTTCACGCGTCATGACCTCGTGCGATTTTACACAAATATTTTCAATGAGGTATTTCTGCGGATTATTGAGAAAAACGTACAGTTGGCAAATGCTTTCAAGTTCAATAGCTCCTAGATGACAGGGCCTAGGGCCTTCAAACCACTTCTAAAATGTTCACAAACCACGGGCGCAAGACGCAGAGCCTATGCTTCGCGCGTCATGACCTTGTGCGATTTTACATGAATATTTTCAATAAGGTATTTCTGCGGATTATTGAGAAAAAAGTACAGCTGGCAAATGCTTTCAAGTTCAATAGCTCCTAGATGATAGGGCCTAGGGCCTTCAAACCACTTCTAAAATGTTCACAAACCACGTGCGCAAGAGGCAGAGCCTATGCTTCGCACGTCATGACCTTGTGCGATTTTACACGAATATTTTCAATGAGGTATTTCTGCGGATTATTGAGAAAAACGTACAGCTGGCAAATGCTTTCAAGTTCAATAGCACCTAGATGATAGGGCCTAGGGCCTTCAAAACACTTCTAAATTGTTCACAAACCACGGGCGCATGACGCAGAGCCTATGTTTCGCGCGTCATGACCTCGGGCGATTTTACACGAATATTTTTAATGAGGAATTTCTGCGGATTATTGAGAAAAACGTACAGCTGGCAAATGCTTTCAAGTTCAATAGCTCCTAGATGATAGGGCCTAGGGGCTTCAAACCACTTCTAAAATGTTCACAAACCACGGCCGCAAGACGCAGAGCCTATGCTTCGCGCGTCATGACCTCGTACGATTTTACACGAATATTTTCAATGAGGTATTTCTGCGGATTATTGAGAAAAAAGTACAGCTGGCAAATGCTTTCAAGTTCAATAGCTCCTAGATGATAGGGCCTAGGGCCTTCAAACCACTTCTAAAATGTTCACAAACCACGGGCGCAAGACGCAGAGCCTATGCTTCGCGCGTCATGACCTCGTGCGATTTTACACTAATATTTTCAATGAGGAATTTCTGCGGATTATTGAGAAAAAAGTACGGCTGGCAAATGCTATCTAGTTCAATAGCTCCTATTTGATAGGGCCTAGGGCCTTCAAACCACTTCTAAAATGTTCACAAACTACGGGCGCAAGACGCAGAGCCTATGCTTCGCGCGTCATGGCCTCGTGCGATTTTACACGAATATTTTCAATGAGGTATTTTTGCCGATTATTGAGAAAAAAGTACAGCTGGCAAATGCTTTCAAGTTCAATAGCTCCTAGATGATAGGGCCTAGGGCCTTCAAACCACTTCTAAAATGTTCACAAACCACGGCCGCAAGACGCAGAGCCTATGCTTCACGCGCCATGACCTTGTGCGATTTTACACGAATATTTTCAATGAGGTATTTTTGCCGATTATTGAGAAAAAAGTACAGCTGGCAAATGCTTTCAAGTTCAATAGCTCCTAGATGATAGGGCCTAGGGCCTTCAAACCACTTCTAAAATGTTCACAAACCACGGGCGCAAGACGCAGACCCTATGATTCACGCGTCATGGCCTCGTGTGATTTTACATGAATATTTTCAATGAGGAATTTCTGTCGATTATTGAGAAAAACGTACAGCTGGCAAATGCTTTCAAGTTCAATAGCTCCTAGATGATAGGGCCTAGGGCCTTCAAACCACTTCTAAATTGGTCACAAACCACGGGCACAAGACACAGAGCCTATGCTTCGCGCGTCATGACCTCGTGCGATTTTACACGAATATTTCCAATGAGGTATTTCTGCGGATTATTGAGAAAAACGTACAGCTGGCAAATGCTTTCAAGTTCAATAGCTCCTAGATGATAGGGCCTAGGGCCTTCAAAACACTTCTAAATTGTTCACAAACCACGGGCGCAAGAAGCAGAGCCAATGTTTCGCGCGTCATGACCTCATGCGATTTTACCCGAATATTTTCAATGAGGTATTTCTGCGGATAATTGAGAAAAACGTACAGCTGGCAAATGATTTCAAGTTCAATAGCTCCTAGATGATAGGGCCTAGGGCCTTCAAACCACTTCTAAAATGTTCACAAACCACGGGCGCAAGACGCAGAGCCTATGCTTCGCGCGTCATGACATTGTGCGATTTTACACGAATATTTTCAATGAGGTATTTCTGTGGATTATTGAGAAAAAAGTACAGCTGGCAAAAGCTTTCAAGTTCAATAGCTCCTAGATGACAGGGCCTAGGGCCTTCAAACCACTTCTAAAATGTTCACAAACCACGGGCGCAAGACGCAGAGCCTATGCTTCGCGCGTCATGGCCTTGTGTGATTTTACATGAATATTTTCAATGAGGAATTTCTGTCGATTATTGAGAAAAACGTACAGCTGGCAAATGCTTTCAAGTTCAATAGCTCCTAGATGATAGGGCCAAGGGCCTTCAAACCACTTCTAAATTGGTCACACACCACGGGCGCAAGACACAGAGCCTATGCTTCGCGCGTAATGACCTCGTGCGATTTTACACGAATATTTCCAATGAGGTATTTCTGCGGATTATTGAGAAAAACGTACACCTGGCAAATGCTTTCAAGTTCAATAGCTCCTAGATGATAGGGCCTAGGGCCTTCAAAACACTTCTAAATTGTTCACAAACCACGGGCGCAAGACACAGAGCCTATGTTTCGCGCGTCATGACCTCGTGCGATTTTACACAAATATTTTCAATGAGGTATTTCTGCGGATAATTGAGAAAAACGTACAGCTGGCAAATGATTTCAAGTTCAATAGCTCCTAGATGATAGGGCCTAGGGCCTTCAAACCACTTCTAAATTGCTCAGAAACCACGGGCGCAAGACGCAGAGCCTATGCTTCGCGCGTCATGACCTCGTGCGATTTTACACTAATATTTTCAATGAGGTATTTCTGCCGATTATTGAGAAAAAAGTACAGCTGGCAAATGCTTTCAAGTTCAATAGCTCCTAGATGATAGGGCCTAGGGCCTTCAAACCACTTCTAAAATGTTCACAAACCACGGGCGCAAGACGCAGAGCCTATGCTTCGCGCGTCATGACCTCATGCAATTATACACAAATATTTCCAATGAGGTATTTCTGCGGATAATTGAGAAAAACGTACAGGTGGCAAATGCTTTGAAGTTCAATAGCTTCTAGATGATAGGGCCTAGGGCCTTCAAAACACTTCTAAATTGTTCACAAACCACAGGCGCAAGACGCATAGCCAATGTTTCGCGCGTCATGACCTTGTGCGATTTTAGACAAATATTTCCAATGAGGTATTTCTGCGGATTATTGAGAAAAACGTACAGCTGGCAAATGCTTTCAAGTTCAATAGCTCCTAGATGATAGGGCCTAGGGCCTTCAAACCACTTCTAAAATGTTCACAAACCACGGCCGCAAGACGCAGAGCCTATGCTTCGCGCGTCATGACCTCGTGCGATTTTACACGAATATTTCCAATGAGGAATTTCTGCGGATTATTGAGAAAAACGTACAGCTGGCAAATGCTTTCAAGTTCAATAGCTCCTAGATGATAGGGCCAAGGGCCTTCAAAACACTTCTAAATTGTTCACAAACCATGGGCGCAAGACACAGAGCCTATGTTTCGCGCGTCATGACCTAGTGCGATTTTACACGAATATTTTCAATGAGGTATTTCTGCGGATAATTGAGAACAAAGTACAGTTGGCAAATGCTTTCAAGTTCAATAGTTCCTAGATTATAGGGCCTAGGGCCTTCAAACCACTTCTAAAATGTTCACAAACCACGGGCGCAAGACGCAGAGCCTATGCTTCGCGCATCATGACCTCGTGCGATTTTACACGAATATTTCCAATGAGGTATTTCTGCGGATTATTGAGAAAAACGTACAGCTGGCAAATGCTTTCAAGTTCAATAGCTCCTAGATGATAGGGCCTAGGGCCTTAAAACCAATTCAAAATTGTTCACAAACCATGGGCGCAAGACGCAGAGCCTATGTTTCGCGCGTCATGACCTCGTGCGATTTTACACGAATATTTTCAATGAGGTATTTCTGCGGATGATTGAGAAAAACGTACAGCTGGCAAATGCTTTCAAGTTCAATAGCTCCTAGATGCTAGGGCCTAGGGCCTTCAAAACACTTCTAAATTGTTCACAAACCACAGGCGCAAGACGCAGAGCCTATGTTTCGCGCGTCATGACCTCGAGCGATTTTACACGAATATTTCCAATGAGGTATTTCTGCGGATTATTGAGAAAAACGTACAGCTGGCAAATGCTTTCAAGTTCAATAGCTCCTAGATGATAGGGCCAAGGGCCTTCAAAACACTTCTAAATTGTTCACAAACCATGGGCGCAAGACGCAGAGCCTATGTTTCGCGCGTCATGACCTCATGCGATTTTACACGAATATTTTCAATGAGGTATTTCTGCGGATGATTGAGAAAAACGTACAGCTGGCAAATGCTTTCAAATTCAATAGCTCCTAGATGATGGGGCCTAGGGCCTTCAAACCACTTCTAAAATGTTCACAAACCACGGGCGCAAGACGCAGAGCCTATGCTTCGCGCGTCATGACCTCGTGCGATTTTACACGAATATTTCCAATGAGGAATATCTGCGGATTATTGAGAAAAACGTACAGCTGGCAAATGCTTTCAAGTTCAATAGTTCCTAGATGATAGGGCCTAGGGCCTTCAAACCACTTCTAAAATGTTCACAAACCACGGGCGCAAGAGGCAGAGGCCATGCTTCGCGCGTCATGACCTCGTGCGATTTTACACGAATATTTTCAATGAGTTATTTCTGCCGATTATTGAGAAAAAAGTACAGCTGGCAAATGCTTTCGAGTTCAACTTCTAAATTGTTTACAAACCACGGGCGCAAGACGCAGAGCCTATGTTTCGCGCGTCATGACCTCGTGCGATTTTACACGAATATTTTCAATGAGGTATTTCTGCGGATAATTGAGAAAAACGTACAGCTGGCAAATGATTTCAAGTTCAATAGCTCCTAGATGATAGGGCCTAGGGCCTTCAAACCACTTCTAAAATGTTCACAAACCACGGGCGCAAGACGCAGAGCCTATGCTTCGCGCGTCATGACATTGTGCGATTTTACACGAATATTTTCAATGAGGTATTTCTGTGGATTATTGAGAAAAAAGTACAGCTGGCAAAAGCTTTCAAGTTCAATAGCTCCTAGATGACAGGGCCTAGGGCCTTCAAACCACTTCTAAAATGTTCACAAACCACGGGCGCAAGACGCAGAGCCTATGCTTCGCGCGTCATGGCCTCGTGTGATTTTACATGAATATTTTCAATGAGGAATTTCTGTCGATTATTGAGAAAAACGTACAGCTGGCAAATGCTTTCAAGTTCAATAGCTCCTAGATGATAGGGCCAAGGGTTTTCAAACCACTTCTAAATTGGTCACACACCACGGGCGCAAGACACAGAGCCTATGCTTCGCGCGTAATGACCTCGTGCGATTTTACACGAATATTTCCAATGAGGTATTTCTGCGGATTATTGAGAAAAACGTACAGCTGGCAAATGCTTTCAAGTTCAATAGCTCCTAGATGATAGGGCCTAGGGCCTTCAAAACACTTCTAAATTGTTCACAAACCACGGGCGCAAGACACAGAGCCTATGTTTCGCGCGTCATGACCTCGTGCGATTTTACACAAATATTTTCAATGAGGTATTTCTGCGGATAATTGAGAAAAACGTACAGCTGGCAAATGATTTCAAGTTCAATAGCTCCTAGATGATAGGGCCTAGGGCCTTCAAAACACTTCTAAATTGTTCACAAACCACGGGCGCATGACGCAGAGCCTATGTTTCGCGCGTCATGACCTCGGGCGTTTTTACACGAATATTTTCAATGAGGAATTTCTGCGGATTATTGAGAAAAACGTACAGCTGGCAAATGCTTTCAAGTTCAATAGCTCCTAGATGATAGGGCCTAGGGGCTTCAAACCACTTCTAAAATGTTCACAAACCACGGCCGCAAGACGCAGAGCCTATGCTTCGCGCGTCATGACCTCGTACGATTTTACACTAATATTTTCAATGAGGTATTTCTGCGGATTATTGAGAAAAAAGTACAGCTGGCAAATGCTTTCAAGTTCAATAGCTCCTAGATGATAGGGCCTAGGGCCTTCAAACCACTTCTAAAATGTTCACAAACCAGGGGCGCAAGACGCAGAGCCTATGCTTCGCGCGTCATGACCTCGTGCGATTTTACACTAATATTTTCAATGAGGAATTTCTGCGGATTATTGAGAAAAAAGTACTGCTGGCAAATGCTTTCTAGTTCAATAGCTCCTATTTGATAGGGCCTAGGGCCTTCAAACCACTTCTAAAATGTTCACAAACTACGGGCGCAAGACGCAGAGCCTATGCTTCGCGCGTCATGGCCTCGTGCGATTTTACACGAATATTTTCAATGAGGTATTTTTGCCGATTATTGAGAAAAAAGTACAGCTGGCAAATGCTTTCAAGTTCAATAGCTCCTAGATGATAGGGCCTAGGGCCTTCAAACCACTTCTAAAATGTTCACAAACCACGGCCGCAAGACGCAGAGCCTATGCTTCACGCGCCATGACCTTGTGCGATTTTACACGAATATTTTCAATGAGGTATTTTTGCCGATTATTGAGAAAAAAGTACAGCTGGCAAATGCTTTCAAGTTCAATAGCTCCTAGATGATAGGGCCTAGGGCCTTCAAACCACTTCTAAAATGTTCACAAACCACGGGCGCAAGACGCAGACCCTATGATTCGCGCGTCATGGCCTCGTGTGATTTTACATGAATATTTTCAATGAGGAATTTCTGTCGATTATTGAGAAAAACGTACAGCTGGCAAATGCTTTCAAGTTCAATAGCTCCTAGATGATAGGGCCTAGGGCCTTCAAACCACTTCTAAATTGGTCACAAACCACGGGCGCAAGACACAGAGCCTATGTTTCGCGCGTCATGACCTCGTGCGATTTTACACGAATATTTCCAATGAGGTATTTCTGCGGATTATTGAGAAAAACGTACAGCTGGCAAATGCTTTCAAGTTCAATAGCTCCTAGATGATAGGGCCTAGGGCCTTCAAAACACTTCTAAAATGTTCACAAACCACGGGCGCAAGACGCAGAGCCTATGCTTCGCGCGTCATGGCCTCGTGTGATTTAACATGAATATTTTCAATGAGGAATTTCTGTCGATTATTGAGAAAAACGTACAGCTGGCAAATGCTTTCAAGTTCAATTGCTCCTAGATGATAGGGCCTAGGGCCTTCAAAACACTTCTAAAATGTTCACAAACCACGGACGCAAGACGCAGAGCCTATGCTTCGCGCGTCATGACCTCGTGCGATTTTACACGAATATTTCCAATGAGGTATTTCTGCAGATTATTGAGAAAAACGTACAGCTGGCAAATGCTTTAAAGTTCAATAGCTCGTAGTTGATAGAGCCTAGGGCCTTCAAAACACTTCTAAAATGTTCACAAACCACGGCCGCAAGACGCAGAGCTTATGCTTCGCGGGTCATGACCTCGTGCGATTTTACACGAATATTTTCAATGAGGTATTTCTGCGGATTATTGAGAAAAACGTACAGCTGGCAAATGCTTTCAAGTTCAATTGCTCCTAGATGATAGGGCCTAGGGCCTTCAAACCACTACTAAAATGTTCACAAACCACGGCCGCAAGACGCAGGGCCTATGCTTCGCGCGTCATGACCTCGTGCGATTTTACACGAATATTTTCAATGAGGTATTTCTGCGAATTATTGAGAAAAAAGTACAGCTGGCAAATGCTTTCAAGTTCAATAGCTCCTAGATGATAGGGCCTAGGGCCTTCAAACCACCTCTAAAATGTTCACAAACCACGGGCGCAAGACGCAGAGCCTATGCTCCGCGCGTCATGACCTCGTGCGATTTTACACGAATATTTCCAATGAGGTATTTCTGCGGATTATTGAGAAAAACGTACAGCTGGCAAATGCTTTCAAGTTCAATAGCTCGTAGATGATAGGGCCTAGGGCCTTCAAAACACTTCTAAAATGTTCACAAACCACGGCCGCAAGACGCAGAGCCTATGCTTCGCGCGTCATGACCTCGTGCGATTTTACACGAATATTTTCAATGAGGTATTTCTGCCGATTATTCAGAAAAACGTACAGCTGGCAAATGCTTTCAAGTTCAATTGCTCCTAGATGATAGGGCCTAGGGCCTTCAAAACACTTCTAAAATGTTCACAAACCACGGCCGCAAGACGCAGAGCCTATGCTTCGCGCGTCATGACCTCGTGCGATTTTACACGAATATTTTCAATGAGGTATTTCTGCCGATTATTGAGAAAAACGTACAGCTGGCAAATGCTTTCAAGTTCAATTGCTCCTAGATGATAGGGCCTAGGGCCTTCAAACAACTACTAAAATGTTCACAAACCACGGCCGCAAGACGCAGAGCCTATGCTTCACGCGTCATGACCTCGTGCGATTTTACACGAATTTTTTCAATGAGGTATTTCTGCCGATTATTGAGAAAAACGTACAGCTGGCAAATGCTTTCAAGTTCAATAGCTCCTAGATGATAGGGCCTAGGGCCTTCAAAACACTTCTAAATTGTTCACAAACCACGGGCGCAAGACGCAGAGCCTATGCTTCGCGCGTCATGACCTCGTGCGATTTTACACGAATATTTTCAATGAGGTATTTCTGCGGATTATTGAGAAAAATGTACAGCTGGCAAATGCTTTCAAGTTCAATTGCTCCTAGATGATAGGGCCTAGGGCCTTCAAACCACTACTAAAATGTTCACAAACCACGGCCGCAAGACGCAGGGCCTATGCTTCGCGCGTCATGACCTCGTGCGATTTTACACGAATATTTTCAATGAGGTATTTCTGCGAATTATTGAGAAAAAAGTACAGCTGGCAAATGCTTTCAAGTTCAATAGCTCCTAGATGATAGGGCCTAGGGCCTTCAAACCACTTCTAAAATGTTCACAAACCACGGGCGCAAGACGCAGAGCCTATGCTCCGCGCGTCATGACCTCGTGCGATTTCACACGAATATTTTCAATGAGGTATTTCTGCCGATTATTGAGAAAAACGTACAGCTGGCAAATGCTTTCAAGTTCAATTGCTCCTAGATGATAGGGCCTAGGGCCATCAAACCACTACTAAAATGTTCACAAACCAAGGCCGCAAGACGCAGAGCCTATGCTTCGCGCGTCATGACCTCGTGCGATTTTACACGAATATTTTCAATGAGGTATTTCTGCGAATTATTGAGAAAATAGTACAGCTGGCAAATGCTTTCAAGTTCAATAGCTCCTAGATGATAGGGCCTAGGGCCTTCAAACCACTTCTAAAATGTTCACAAACCACGGGCACAAGACGCAGAGCTTATGCTCCGCGCGTCATGACCTCGTGCGATTTTACACGAATATTTTCAATGAGGTATTTCTGCCGATTATTGAGAAAAACATACAGCTGGCAAATGCTTTCAAGTTCAATAGCTCCTAGATGATAGGGCCTAGGGCCATCAAACCACTTCTAAATTGTTCACAAACCACGGGCGCAAGACGCAGAGCCTATGCTTCGCGCGTCATGACCTCGTGCGATTTTACACGAATATTTTCAATAAGGTATTTCTGCGGATTATTGAGAAAATAGTACAGCTGGCAAATGCTTTCAAGTTCAATAGCTCCTAGATGATAGGGCCTAGGGCCTTCAAACCACTTCTAAAATGTTCACAAACCACGGGCACAAGACGCAGAGCTTATGCTCCGCGCGTCATGACCTCGTGCGATTTTACACGAATATTTTCAATGAGGTATTTCTGCCGATTATTGAGAAAAACATACAGCTGGCAAATGCTTTCAAGTTCAATAGCTCCTAGATGATAGGGCCTAGGGCCATCAAACCACTTCTAAATTGTTCACAAACCACGGGCGCAAGACGCAGAGCCTATGCTTCGCGCGTCATGACCTCGTGCGATTTTACACAAATATTTTCAATGAGGTATTTCTGCGGATTATTGAGATAAACGTACAGCTGGCAAATGCTTTCAAGTTCAATAGCTCCTAGATGATAGGGCCTAGGGCCTTCTAACCACTTCTAAAATGTTGACAAACCACGGACGCAAGACGCAGAGCCTATGCTTCGCGCGTCATGACCTCGTGCGATTTTACACGAATATTTCCAATGAGGTATTTCTGCGGATTATTGAGAAAAACGTACAGCTGGCAAATGCTTTAAAGTTCAATAGCTCGTAGATGATAGGGCCTAGGGCCTTCAAAACACTTCTAAAAAGTTCACAAACCACGGCCGCAAGACGCAGAGCCTATGCTTCGCGCGTCATGACCTCGTGCGATTTTACACGAATATTTTCAATGAGGTATTTCTGCCGATTATTGAGAAAAACGTACAGCTGGCAAATGCTTTCAAGTTCAATTGCTCCTAGATGATAGGGCCTAGGGCCTTCAAACAACTACTAAAATGTTCACAAACCACGGCCGCAAGACGCAGAGCCTATGCTTCGCGCGTCATGACCTCGTGCGATTTTACACGAATATTTTCAATGAGGTATTTCTGCGGATTGTTGAGAAAAACGTACAGCTGGCAAATGCTTTCAAGTTCAATAGCTCCTAGATGATAGGGCCGAGGGCCTTCAAAACACTTCTAAATTTTTCATAAACCACGGCCGCAAGACGCAGAGCCTATGCTTCGCGCGTCATGACCTTGTGCGATTTTACACGAATATTTTCAATGAGGTATTTCTGCCGATTGTTGAGAAAAACGTACAGCTGGCAAATGCTTTCAAGTTCAATAGCTCCTAGATGATAGGGCCGAGGGCCTTCAAAACACTTCTAAATTTTTCACAAACCACGGCCGCAAGACGCAGAGCCTATGTTTCGCGCGTCATGACCTCGTGCGATTCTACACGAATATTTTCAATGAGGTATTTCTGCCGATTATTGAGAAAAACGTACAGCTGGCAAATGCTTTCAAGTTCAATTGCTCCTAGATGATAGGGCCTAGGGCCTTCAAAACACTTCAAAAATGTTCACAAACCACGGCCGCAAGACGGAGAGCCTATGCTTCGCGCGTCATGACCTCGTGCGATTTTACACGAATATTTTCAATGAGGTATTTCTGCCGATTATTGAGAAAAACGTACAGCTGGCAAATGCTTTCAAGTTCAATTGCTCCTAGATGATAGGGCCTAGGGCCTTCAAACAACTACTAAAATGTTCACAAACCACGGCCGCAAGACGCAGAGCCTATGCTTCGCGCGTCATGACCTCGTGCGATTTTACACGAATATTTTCAATGAGGTATTTCTGCCGATTATTGAGAAAAACGTACAGCTGGCAAATGCTTTCAAGTTCAATAGCTCCTAGATGATAGGGCCTAGGGCCTTCAAAACACTTCTAAATTGTTCACAAACCACGGGCGCAAGACGCAGAGCCTATGCTTTGCGCGTCATGACCTCATGCGATTTTACACTAATATTTTCAATGAGGTATTTCTGCGGATTATTGTGAAAAACGTACAGCTGGCAAATGCTTTCAAGTTCAATAGCTCATAGATGATAGGGCCTAGGGCCTTCAAAACACTTCTAAATTGTTCACAAACCACGGCCGCAAGACGCAGAGCCTATGCTTCGCGCGTCATGACCTCGTGTGATTTTACACGAATATTTTCAATGAGGTATTTCTGCCGATTATTGAGAAAAAAGTACAGCTGGCAAATGCTTTCAAGTTCAATAGCTCGTAGATGATAGGGCCTAGGGCCTTCAAAACACTTCTAAAATGTTCACAAACCACGGCCGCAAGACGCAGAGCCTGTGCTTCGCGCGTCATGACCTCGTGCGATTTTACACGAATATTTCCAATGAGGTATTTCTGCGGATTATTGAGAAAAACGTACAGCTGGCAAATGCTTTAAAGTTCAATAGCTCGTAGATGATAGGGCCTAGGGCCTTCAAAACACTTCTAAAATGTTCACAAACCACGGCCGCAAGACGCAGAGCCTATGCTTCGCGCGTCATGACCTCGTGCGATTTTACACGAATATTTTCAATGAGGTATTTCTGCCGATTATTGAGAAAAACGTACAGCTGGCAAATGCTTTCAAGTTCAATAGCTCCAAGATGATAGGGCCTAGGGCCTTCAAAACACTTCTAAATTGTTCACAAACCACGGCCGCAAGACGCAGAGCCTATGCTTCGCGCGTCATGACCTCGTGCGATTTTACACCAATATTTTCAATGAGGTATTTCTGCCGATTATTGAGAAAAACGTACAGCTGGCAAATGCTTTCAAGTTCAATAGCTCCAAGATGATAGGGCCTAGGGCCTTCAAAACACTTCTAAATTGTTCACAAACCACGGGCGCAAGACGCAGAGCCTATGCTCCGCGCGTCATGACCTCGTGCGATTTTACACGAATATTTTCAATGAGGTATTTCTGCCGATTATTGAGAAAAACGTACAGCTGGCAAATGCTTTCAAGTTCAATTGCTCCTAGATGATAGGGCCTAGGGCCTTCAAAACACTTCTAAATTGTTCACAAACCACGGCCGCAAGACGCAGAGCCTATGCTTCGCGCGTCATGACCTCGTGCGATTTTACACGAATATTTTCAATGAGGTATTTCTGCCGATTATTGAGAAAAAAGTACAGCTGGCAAATGCTTTCAAGTTCAATAGCTCGTAGATGATAGGGCCTAGGGCCTTAAAAACACTTCTAAAATGTTCACAAACCACGGCCGCAAGACGCAGAGCCTATGCTCCGCGCGTCATGACCTCGTGCGATTTTACAGGAATATTTTCAATGAGGTATTTCTGCCGATTATTGAGAAAAACGTACAGCTGGCAAATGCTTTCAAGTTCAATTGCTCCTAGATGATAGGGCCTAGGGCCTTCAAAACACTTCTAAAATGTTCACAAACCACGGCCGCAAGAGGCAGAGCCTATGCTTCGCGCGTCATGACCTCGTGCGATTTTACACGAATATTTTCAATGAGGTATTTCTGCGAATTATTGAGAAAAAAGTACAGCTGGCAAATGCTTTCAAGTTCAATAGCTCATAGATGATAGGGCCTAGGGCCTTCAAAACACTTCTAAATTGTTCACAAACCACGGCCACAAGACGCAGAGCCTATGCTTCGCGCGTCATGACCTCGTGCGATTTTACACGAATATTTTCAATGAGGTATTTCTGCCGATTATTGAGAAAAAAGTACAGCTGGCAAATGCTTTCAAGTTCAATAGCTCATAGATGATAGGGCCTAGGGCCTTCAAAACACTTCTAAAATGTTCACAAACCACGGCCGCAAGACGCAGAGCCTATGCTTCGCGCGTCATGACCTCGTGCGATTTTACACGAATATTTCCAATGAGGTATTTCTGCGGATTATTGAGAAAAACGTACAGCTGGCAAATGCTTTCAAGTTCAATTGCTCCTAGATGATAGGGCCTAGGGCCTTCAAAACACTTCTAAAATGTTCAGAAACCACGGGCGCAAGACGCAGAGCCTATGCTCCGCGCGTCATGACCTCGTGCGATTTTACAGGAATATTTTCAATGAGGTATTTCTGCCGATTATTGAGAAAAACGTACAGCTGGCAAATGCTTGCAAGTTCAATAGCTCCTAGATGATAGGGCCTAGGGCCTTCAAAACACTTCTAAAATGTTCACAAACCACGGGCGCAAGACGCAGAGCCTATGCTTCGCACGTCATGACCTTGTGCGATTTTACACGAATATTTTCAATGAGGTATTTCTGCGGATTTTTGAGAAAAATGTACAGCTGGCAAATGCTTTCAAGTTCAATAGCTCCTAGATGATAGGGCCTAGGGCCTTTAAACCACTTCTCAAATGTTCACAAACCACGGCCGCAAGACGCAGAGCCTATGCTTCGCGCGTCATAACCTCGTGCGATTTTACACGAATATTTTCAATGAGGTATTTCTGCCGATTATTGAGAAAAAAGTACAGCTGGCAAATGCTTTCAAGTTCAATAGCTCCTAGATGATAGGGCCTTCACACCACTTCTAAAATGTTCACAAACCACGGGCGCAAGACGCAGATACTATGATTCGCGCGTCATGACCTCGTGCGATTTTACACGAATATTTTCAATGAGGTATTTCTGCCGATTATTGAGAAAAACGTACAGCTGGCAAATGCTATCAAGCTCAATTGCTCCTAGATGATAGGGCCTAGGGCCATCAAACCACTACTAAAATGTTCACAAACCAAGGCCGCAAGACGCAGAGCCTATGCTTCGCGCGTCATGACCTCGTGCGATTTTACACAAATATTTTCAATGAGGTATTTCTGCGAATTATTGAGAAAAAGTACAGCTGGCAAATGCAATCAATTTCAATAGCTCCTAGATGATAGGGCCTAGGGCCTTCACACCACTTCTAAAATGTTCACAAACCACGGCCGCAAGACGCAGAGCCTATGCTTCGCGCGTCATGACCTCATGCGATTTTACACAAATATTTTCAATGAGGTATTTCTGCGGATTATTGAAAAAAAAGTACAGCTGGCAAATGCTTTCAAGTTCAATAGCTCCAAGATGATAGGGCCTAGGGGCTTCAAACCACTTCTAAAATGTTCACAAACCACGGGCGCAAGACGCAGAGCCTATGCTTCGCGCGTCATGACCTCGTGCGATCTTACACGAATATTTTCAATGAGGTATTTCTACCGATTATTGAGAAAAACGTACAGCTGGAAAATGCTTTCAAGTTCAATAGCTCCTAGATGATAGGGCCTAGGGCGTTCAAACCACTTCTAAAATGTTCACAAACCACGGTCGCAAGACGCAGAGCCTATGCTTCGCGCGTCATGACCTTGTGCGATTTTACAGGAATATTTTCAATAAGGTATTTCTGCCGATTATTGAGAAAAAAGTACAGCTGGCAAATGCTTTCAAGTTCAATTGCTCCTAGATTATAGGGCCTAGGGCCTTAAAAACACTTCTAAATTGTTCACAAACCACGGGCGCAAGACGCAGAGCCTATGTTTCGCGCGTCATGACCTCGTGCGATTTTACACGAATATTTCCAATGAGGTATTTCAGCGGATTATTGAGAAAAACGTACAGCTGGCAAATGCTTTCAAGTTCAATAGCTCCTAGATGATAGGGCCTAGAGCCTTCAAACCACTTCTAAAATGTTCACAAACCACGGCCGCAAAACACAGAGCCTATGCTTCGCGCGTCATGACCTCGTGCAATTTTATACGAATATTGTCAATGAGGTATTTCTGCGGATTATTGAGAAAAAAGTATAGCTGGCAAATGCTTTCAAGTTCAAAAGCTCCGAGATGATAGGGCCTAGGGCCTTCAAACCACTTCTAAAATGTTCACAAACCACGGGCGCAAGACGCAGAGCCTATGTTTCGCGCGTCATGACCTCGTGCGATTTTACACGAATATTTTCAATGAGGTATTTCTGCGGATTATTGAGAAAAAAGTACTGCTGGCAAATGCTTGCAAGTTCAATAGCTCCTAGATGATAGGGCCTAGGGCCTTCAAACCACTTCTAAAATGTTCACAAACCACGGGCGCAAGACGCAGAGCCTATGCTTCGCACGTCATGACCTTGTGCGATTTTACACGAATATTTTCAAGGAGGTATTTCTGCGGATTTTTGATAAAAACGTACAGCTGGCAAATGCTTTCAAGTTCAATAGCTCCTAGATGATAGGGCCTAGGGCCTTCAAACCACTTCTAAAATGTTCACAAACCACGGGCGCAAGACGCAGAGCCTATGCTTCGCGCGTCATGACCTCGTGCGATCTTACACGAATATTTTCAATGAGGTATTTCTACCGATTATTGAGAAAAACGTACAGCTGGCAAATGCTTTCAAGTTCAATAGCTCCTAGATGATAGGGCCTAGGGCGTTCAAACCACTTCTAAAATGTTCACAAACCACGGTCGCAAGACGCAGAGCCTATGCTTCGCGCGTCATGACCTTGTGCGATTTTACAGGAATATTTTCAATAAGGTATTTCTGCCGATTATTGAGAAAAAAGTACAGCTGGCAAATGCTTTCAAGTTCAATTGCTCCAAGATTATAGGGCCTAGGGCCTTAAAAACACTTCTAAATTGTTCACAAACCACGGGCGCAAGACGCAGAGCCTATGCTTCGCGCGTCATACCCTCGTGCGATTTTACACAAATATTTTCAATGAGGTATTTCTGCCGATTATTGAGAAAAAAGTACAGCTGGCAAATGCTTTCAAGTTCAATAGCTCCTAGATGATAGGGCCTAGGGCCTTCACACCACTTCTAAAATGTTCACAAACCACGGGCGCAAGACGCAGATACTATGATTCGCGCGTCATGACCTCGTGCGATTTTACAGGAATATTTTCAATAAGGTATTTCTGCGGATTATTGAGAAAAACGTACAGCTGGCAAATGCTTTCAAGTTCAATAGCTCCTAGATGATAGGGCCTAGGGCCTTCAAACCACTTCAAAAATGTTCACAAACCTCGGCCGCAAGAAGCAGAGCCTATGCTTCGCGCGTCATGACCTCTTGCGATTTTACACGAATATTTTCAATGAGGTATTTCTGCAGATTATTGAGAAAAAAGTACAGCTGGCAAATGCTTTCAAGTTCAATAGCTCCTAGATGATAGGGCCTAGGGCCTTCACACCACTTCTAAAATGTTCACAAACCACGTGCGCAAGACGCAGAGCCTATGCTTCGCGCGTCATGACCTCGTGCGATTTTACACGAATATTTTCAATGAGGTATTTCTGCCGATTATTGAGAAAAACGTACAGATGGCAAATGCTTTCAAGTTCAATAGCTCCTAGATGATAGGGCCTAGGGCCTTCAAACCACTTCTAAATTGTTCACAAACCACGGCCGCAAGACGCAGAGCCTATGCTTCGCGCGTCATGACCTCATGCGATTTTACACAAATATTTTCAATGAGGTATATCTGCGGATTATTGAAAAAAAAGTACAGCTGGCAAATGCTTTCAAGTTCAATAGCTCCTAGATGATAGGGCCAAGGGGCTTCAAACCACTTCTAAAATGTTCACAAACCACGGGCGCAAGACGCAGAGCCTATGCTTCGCGCGTCATGACCTCGTGCGATCTTACACGAATATTTTCAATGAGGTATTTCTACCGATTATTGAGAAAAACGTACAGCTGGCAAATGCTTTCAAGTTCAATAGCTCCTAGATGATAGGGCCTAGGGCGTTCAAACCACTTCTAAAATGTTCACAAACCACGGTCGCAAGGCGCAGAGCCTATGCTTCGCGCGTCATGACCTCGTGCGACTTTACACGAATATTTTCAATGAGGTATTTCTGCGGATTATTGAGAAAAAAGTACAGCTGGCAAATGCTTTCAAGTTCAAAAGCTCCTAGATGATAGGGCCTAGGGCCTTCAAACCACTTCTAAAATGTTCACAAACCACGGGCGCAAGACGCAGAGCCTATGTTTCGCGCGTCATAACCTCGTGCGATTTTACACGAATATTTTCAATAAGGTATTTCTGCGGATTATTGAGAAAAACGTACAGCTGGCAAATGCTTTCAAGTTCAATAGCTCCTAGATGATAGGGCCTAGGGCCTTCACACCCCTTCTAAAATGTTCACAAACCACGGCCGCAAGACGCAGAGCCTATGCTTCGCGCGTCATGACCTCGTGCAATTTTACACGAATATTTTCAATGAGGTATTTCTGCGGATTATTGAGAAAAACGTACAGCTGGCAAATGCTTTCAAGTTCAATAGCTCCTAGATGATGGGGCCTAGGGCCTTCAAACCACTTCTAAAATGTTCAAAAACCACGGGTGCAAGACGCAGAGCCTATGTTTCGCGCGTCATAACCTCGTGCGATTTTACACGAATATTTTCAATGAGGTATTTCTGCGGATTATTGAGAAAAACGTACAGCTGGCAAATGCTTTCAAGTTCAATAGCTCCTAGATGATATGGCCTAGGGCCTTCAAACCAATTCTAAATTGTTCACAAACCACGGCCGCAAGACGCAGAGCCTATGCTTCGCACGTCATGACCTCGTGCGATTTTACACGAATATTTTCAATGAGGTATTTCTGCCGATTATTGAGAAAAAAGTACAGCTGGCAAATGCTTTCAAGTTCAATAGCACCTAGATGATAGGGCCTAGGGCCTTAAAACCACTTCTAAAATGTTCACAAACCACAGGCGCAAGACGCAGAGCCTATGCTTCGCGCGTCATGACCTCGTGCGATTTTACACGAATATTTTCAATGAGGTATTTCTGCGGATTATTGAGAAAAACGTACAGCTGGCAAATGCTTTCAAGTTCAATAGCTCCTAGATGATAGGGCCTAGGGCCTTCAAAACACTTCTAAATTGTTCACAAACCAGGGGAGCAAGACGCAGAGCCTATGCTTCGCACGTCATAACCTCGTGCGATTTTCTACGAATATTTCCAATGAGGTATTTCTGCGGATTATTGAGAAAAACGTACAGCTGGCAAATGCTTTCAAGTTCAATAGCTTCTAGATGATAGGGCCTAGGGCCTTCAAACCACTTCTAAAATGTTCACAAACCACGGCCGCAAGAAGCAGAGCCTATGCTTCGCGCGTCATGACCTCGTGCGATTTTAAACGAATATTTTCAATGAGGTATTTCTGCGGATTATTGAGAAAAAAGAACAGCTGGCAAATGCTTTCAAGTTCAATAGCTCCTAGATGATAGGGCCTAGGGCCTTCAAACCACTTCTAAAATGTTCACAAACCACGGCCGCAAGACGCAGAGCCTATGCTTCGCGCGTCATGACCTCGTGCGATTTTACGCGAATATTTTCAATGAGGTATATCTGCGGATTATTGAGAAAAAAGTACAGCTGGCAAATGCTTTCAAGTTCAATAGCTCCTAGATGATAGGGCCTAGGGCCTTCAAACCACTTCTAAAATGTTCACAAACCACGGGCGCAAGACGCAGAGCCTGTGCTTCGCGCGTCATGACCTTGTGCGATTTTACACAAATATTTCCAATGAGGTATTTCTGCGGATTATTGAGAAAAACGTACAGCTGGCAAATGCTTTCAAGTTCAATAGCTCCTAGATGATAGGGCCTAGGGCCTTCAAACCACTTCTAAAATGTTCACAAACCACGGCCGCAAGACGCAGAGCCTATGCTTCGCACGTCATGACCTCGTGCGATTTTACACGAATATTTTCAATGAGGTATTTCTGCCGATTATTGAGAAAAAAGTACAGCTGGCAAATGCTTTCAAGTTCAATAGCACCTAGATGATAGGGCCTAGGGCCTTAAAACCACTTCTAAAATGTTCACAAACCACAGGCGCAAGACGCAGAGCCTATGCTTCGCGCGTCATGACCTCGTGCGATTTTACACGAATATTTTCAATGAGGTATTTCTGCGGATTATTGAGAAAAACGTACAGCTGGCAAATGCTTTCAAGTTCAATAGCTCCTAGATGATAGGGCCTAGGGCCTTCAAAACACTTCTAAATTGTTCACAAACCAGGGGAGCAAGACGCAGAGCCTATGCTTCGCACGTCATAACCTCGTGCGATTTTCTACGAATATTTCCAATGAGGTATTTCTGCGGATTATTGAGAAAAACGTACAGCTGGCAAATGCTTTCAAGTTCAATAGCTTCTAGATGATAGGGCCTAGGGCCTTCAAACCACTTCTAAAATGTTCACAAACCACGGCCGCAAGAAGCAGAGCCTATGCTTCGCGCGTCATGACCTCGTGCGATTTTAAACGAATATTTTCAATGAGGTATTTCTGCGGATTATTGAGAAAAAAGAACAGCTGGCAAATGCTTTCAAGTTCAATAGCTCCTAGATGATAGGGCCTAGGGCCTTCAAACCACTTCTAAAATGTTCACAAACCACGGCCGCAAGACGCAGAGCCTATGCTTCGCGCGTCATGACCTCGTGCGATTTTACGCGAATATTTTCAATGAGGTATATCTGCGGATTATTGAGAAAAAAGTACAGCTGGCAAATGCTTTCAAGTTCAATAGCTCCTAGATGATAGGGCCTAGGGCCTTCAAACCACTTCTAAAATGTTCACAAACCACGGGCGCAAGACGCAGAGCCTGTGCTTCGCGCGTCATGACCTTGTGCGATTTTACACAAATATTTCCAATGAGGTATTTCTGCGGATTATTGAGAAAAACGTACAGCTGGCAAATGCTTTCAAGTTCAATAGCTCCTAGATGATAGGGCCTAGGGCCTTCAAACCACTTCTAAAATGTTCACAAACCACGGCCGCAAGACGCAGAGCCTATGCTTCGCACGTCATGACCTCGTGCGATTTTACACGAATATTTTCAATGAGGTATTTCTGCCGATTATTGAGAAAAAAGTACAGCTGGCAAATGCTTTCAAGTTCAATAGCACCTAGATGATAGGGCCTAGGGCCTTAAAACCACTTCTAAAATGTTCACAAACCACAGGCGCAAGACGCAGAGCCTATGCTTCGCGCGTCATGACCTCGTGCGATTTTACACGAATATTTTCAATGAGGTATTTCTGCGGATTATTGAGAAAAACGTACAGCTGGCAAATGCTTTCAAGTTCAATAGCTCCTAGATGATAGGGCCTAGGGCCTTCAAAACACTTCTAAATTGTTCACAAACCAGGGGAGCAAGACGCAGAGCCTATGCTTCGCACGTCATAACCTCGTGCGATTTTCTACGAATATTTCCAATGAGGTATTTCTGCGGATTATTGAGAAAAACGTACAGCTGGCAAATGCTTTCAAGTTCAATAGCTTCTAGATGATAGGGCCTAGGGCCTTCAAACCACTTCTAAAATGTTCACAAACCACGGCCGCAAGAAGCAGAGCCTATGCTTCGCGCGTCATGACCTCGTGCGATTTTAAACGAATATTTTCAATGAGGTATTTCTGCGGATTATTGAGAAAAAAGAACAGCTGGCAAATGCTTTCAAGTTCAATAGCTCCTAGATGATAGGGCCTAGGGCCTTCAAACCACTTCTAAAATGTTCACAAACCACGGCCGCAAGACGCAGAGCCTATGCTTCGCGCGTCATGACCTCGTGCGATTTTACGCGAATATTTTCAATGAGGTATATCTGCGGATTATTGAGAAAAAAGTACAGCTGGCAAATGCTTTCAAGTTCAATAGCTCCTAGATGATAGGGCCTAGGGCCTTCAAACCACTTCTAAAATGTTCACAAACCACGGGCGCAAGACGCAGAGCCTGTGCTTCGCGCGTCATGACCTTGTGCGATTTTACACAAATATTTCCAATGAGGTATTTCTGCGGATTATTGAGAAAAACGTACAGCTGCCAAATGCTTTCAAGTTCAATAGCTCCTAGATGATAGGGCCTAGGGCCTTCAAAACACTTCTAAATTGTTCACAAACCACGGGCGCAAGACGCAGAGCCTATGTTTCACGCGTCATGACCTCGTGCGATTTCACACAAATATTTTCAATGAGGTATTTCTGCCGATTATTGAGAAAAACGTACAGCTGGCAAATGCTTTCAAGTTCAATAGCTCCTAGATGATAGGGCCTAGGGCCTTCAAACCACTTCTAAAATGTTCACAAACCACGGCCGCAAGACGCAGAGCCTATGCTTCGCACGTCATGACCTCGTGCGATTTTACACGAATATTTTCAATGAGGTATTTCTGCGGATTATTGAGAAAAAAGAACAGCTGGCAAATGCTTTCAAGTTCAATAGCTCCTAGATGATAGGGCCTAGGGCCTTCAAACCACTTCTAAAATGTTCACAAACCACGGCCGCAAGACGCAGAGCCTATGCTTCGCGCGTCATGACCTCGTGCGATTTTACGCGAATATTTTCAATGAGGTATATCTGCGGATTATTGAGAAAAAAGTACAGCTGGCAAATGCTTTCAAGTTCAATAGCTCCTAGATGATAGGGCCTAGGGCCTTCAAACCACTTCTAAAATGTTCACAAACCACGGGCGCAAGACGCAGAGCCTGTGCTTCGCGCGTCATGACCTTGTGCGATTTTACACAAATATTTCCAATGAGGTATTTCTGCGGATTATTGAGAAAAACGTACAGCTGGCAAATGCTTTCAAGTTCAATAGCTCCTAGATGATAGGGCCTAGGGCCTTCAAACCACTACTAAAATGTTCACAAACCACGGCCGCAAGACGCAGAGCCTATGCTTCGCACGTCATGACCTCGTGCGATTTTACACGAATATTTTCAATGAGGTATTTCTGCCGATTATTGAGAAAAAAGTACAGCTGGCAAATGCTTTCAAGTTCAATAGCACCTAGATGATAGGGCCTAGGGCCTTAAAACCACTTCTAAAATGTTCACAAACCACAGGCGCAAGACGCAGAGCCTATGCTTCGCGCGTCATGACCTCGTGCGATTTTACACGAATATTTTCAATGAGGTATTTCTGCGGATTATTGAGAAAAACGTACAGCTGGCAAATGCTTTCAAGTTCAATAGCTCCTAGATGATAGGGCCTAGGGCCTTCAAAACACTTCTAAATTGTTCACAAACCAGGGGAGCAAGACGCAGAGCCTATGCTTCGCACGTCATAACCTCGTGCGATTTTCTACGAATATTTCCAATGAGGTATTTCTGCGGATTATTGAGAAAAACGTACAGCTGGCAAATGCTTTCAAGTTCAATAGCTTCTAGATGATAGGGCCTAGGGCCTTCAAACCACTTCTAAAATGTTCACAAACCACGGCCGCAAGAAGCAGAGCCTATGCTTCGCGCGTCATGACCTCGTGCGATTTTAAACGAATATTTTCAATGAGGTATTTCTGCGGATTATTGAGAAAAAAGAACAGCTGGCAAATGCTTTCAAGTTCAATAGCTCCTAGATGATAGGGCCTAGGGCCTTCAAACCACTTCTAAAATGTTCACAAACCACGGCCGCAAGACGCAGAGCCTATGCTTCGCGCGTCATGACCTCGTGCGATTTTACGCGAATATTTTCAATGAGGTATATCTGCGGATTATTGAGAAAAAAGTACAGCTGGCAAATGCTTTCAAGTTCAATAGCTCCTAGATGATAGGGCCTAGGGCCTTCAAACCACTTCTAAAATGTTCACAAACCACGGGCGCAAGACGCAGAGCCTGTGCTTCGCGCGTCATGACCTTGTGCGATTTTACACAAATATTTCCAATGAGGTATTTCTGCGGATTATTGAGAAAAACGTACAGCTGGCAAATGCTTTCAAGTTCAATAGCTCCTAGATGATAGGGCCTAGGGCCTTCAAAACACTTCTAAATTGTTCACAAACCACGGGCGCAAGACGCAGAGCCTATGTTTCACGCGTCATGACCTCGTGCGATTTCACACAAATATTTTCAATGAGGTATTTCTGCCGATTATTGAGAAAAACGTACAGCTGGCAAATGCTTTCAAGTTCAATAGCTCCTAGATGATAGGGCCTAGGGCCTTCAAACCACTTCTAAAATGTTCACAAACCACGGCCGCAAGACGCAGAGCCTATGCTTCGCACGTCATGACCTCGTGCGATTTTACACGAATATTTTCAATGAGGTATTTCTGCCGATTATTGAGAAAAAAGTACAGCTGGCAAATGCTTTCAAGTTCAATAGCACCTAGATGATAGGGCCTAGGGCCTTAAAACCACTTCTAAAATGTTCACAAACCACGGCCGCAAGACGCAGAGCCTATGCTTCGCGCGTCATGACCTCGTGCGATTTTACACGAATATTTTCAATGAGGTATTTCTGCGGATTATTGAGAAAAACGTACAGCTGGCAAATGCTTTCAAGTTCAATAGCTCCTAGATGATAGGGCCTAGGGCATTCAAACCACTTCTAAAATGTTCACAAACCACGGGCGCAAGACGCAGAGCCTATGCTTCGCGCGTCATGACCTCGTGCGATTTTACACGAATATTTCCAACGAGGTATTTCTGCGGATTATTGAGAAAAACGTACAGCTGGCAAATGCTTTCAAGTTCAATAGCTCCTAGATGATAAGGCCTAGGGCCTTCAAACCACTAGTAAAATGTTCACAAACCACGGGGGCAAGACGCAGAGCCTATGTTTCACGCGTCATGACCTCGTGCGATTTTACACGAATATTTTCAATGAGGTATTTCTGCCGATTATTCACAAAAACGTACAGCTGGCAAATGCTTTCAAGTTCAATAGCTCCTAGATGATAGGGCATAGGGCCTTCAAACCACTTCTAAATTGTTCACAAACCACGGGCGCAAGACGCAGAGCCTATGCTTCGCACGTCATAACCTCGTGCGATTTTCTACGAATATTTCCAATGAGGTATTTCTGCGGATTATTGAGAAAAACGTACAGCTGGCAAATGCTTTCAAGTTCAATAGCTTCTAGATGATAGGGCCTAGGGCCTTCAAACCACTTCTAAAATGTTCACAAACCACGGCCGCAAGAAGCAGAGCCTATGCTTCGCGCGTCATGACCTCGTGCGATTTTAAACGAATATTTTCAATGAGGTATTTCTGCGGATTATTGAGAAAAAAGAACAGCTGGCAAATGCTTTCAAGTTCAATAGCTCCTAGATGATAGGGCCTAGGGCCTTCAAACCACTTCTAAAATGTTCACAAACCACGGCCGCAAGACGCAGAGCCTATGCTTCGCGCGTCATGACCTCGTGCGATTTTACGCGAATATTTTCAATGAGGTATATCTGCGGATTATTGAGAAAAAAGTACAGCTGGCAAATGCTTTCAAGTTCAATAGCTCCTAGATGATAGGGCCTAGGGCCTTCAAACCACTTCTAAAATGTTCACAAACCACGGGCGCAAGACGCAGAGCCTGTGCTTCGCGCGTCATGACCTTGTGCGATTTTACACAAATATTTCCAATGAGGTATTTCTGCGGATTATTGAGAAAAAAATACAGCTGGCAAATGCTTTCAAGTTAAATAGCTCCTAGGTGATAGGGCCTAGGGCATTCAAACCACTTCTAAAATGTTCACAAACCACGGCCGCAAGACGCAGAGCCTATGCTTCGCGCGTCATGACCTCGTGCGATTTTACACGAATATTTTCAATGAGGTATTTCTGCGGATTATTGAGAAAAAAGTACAGCTGGCAAATGCTTTCAAGTTCATTAGCTCCTAGGTGATAGGGCCTAGGGCCTTCAAACCACTTCTAAAATGTTCACAAACCACGGCCGCAAGACGCAGAGCCTATGCTTTGCGCGTCATGACCTCGTGCGATTTTACACAAATATTTTCAATGAGGTATTTCTGCCGATTATTGAGAAAAAAATACAGCTGGCAAATGCTTTCAAGTTCAATAGCTCCTAGATGATAGGGCCTAGGGCCTTCAAACCACTTCTAAAATGTTCAGAAACCACGGGCGCAAGACGCAGAGCCTATGCTTCGCGCGTCATGACCTCGTGCGATTTTACACGAATATTTTCAATGAGGTATTTCTGCGGATTATTGAGAAAAAAGTACAGCTGGCAAATGCTTTCAAGTTCAATAGCTCCTAGATGAAATGGCCTAGGGCCTTCAAAACACTTCTAAAATGTTCACAAACCACGGGCGCAAGACGCAGAGCCTATACTTCGCGCGTCATGACCTCGTGCGATTTTACACGAATATTTTCAATGAGGTATTTCTGCGGAATATTGAGAAAAACGTACAGCTGGCAAATGCTTTCAAGTTCAATAGCTCCTAGATGATAGGGCCTAGGGCCTTCAAACCACGTCTAAAATGTTCACAAACCACGACCGCAAGACGCAGAGCCTATGTTTCACGCGTCATGACCTCGTGTGATTTTACACGAATATTTTCAATGAGGTATTTCTGCGGATTATTGAGAAAAACGTACAGCTGGCAAATGCTTTCAAGTTCAATAGCTCCTAGATTATAGGGCCTAGGGCCTTTAAACCACTTCTAAAATGTTCACAAACCACGGCCGCAAGACGCAGAGCCTATGCTTCGCGCGTCATGCCCTCGTGCGATTTTACACGAATATTTTCAATGAGGTATTTCTGCCGATTATTGAGAAAAAAGTACAGCTGGCAAATGCTTTCAAGTTCAATAGCTCCTAGATGATAGGGCCTACGGCCTTCAAACCACTTCTAAAATGTTCACAAACCACGGGCGCAAGACGAAGAGCCTATGCTTCGCGCGTCATGACCTTGTGCGATTTTACACGAATATTTTCAATGAGGTATTTCTACGGATTATTGAGAAAAACGTATAGCTGGCAAATGCAATCAAGTTCATTAGCTCCTAGGTGATAGGGCCTAGGGCATTCAAACCACTTCTAAAATGTTCACAAACCACGGCCGCAAGACGCAGAGCCTATGCTTCGCGCGTCATGACCTCGTGCGATTTTACACGAATATTTTCAATGAGGTATTTCTGCGGATTATTGAGAAAAAAGTACAGCTGGCAAATGCTTTCAAGTTCAATAGCTCCTAGATGATAGGGCCTAGGGCCATCAAACCACTTCTAAAATGTTCAGAAACCACGGGCGCAAGACGCAGAGCCTATGCTTCGCGCGTCATGACCTTGTGCGATTTTACACGAATATTTTCAATGAGGTATTTCTGCGGATTATTGAGAAAAAAGTACAGCTGGCAAATGCTTTCAAGTTCAATAGCTCCTAGATGAAATGGCCTAGGGCCTTCAAACCACTTCTAAAATGTTCACAAACCACGGGCGCAAGACGCAGAGCCTATACTTCGCGCGTCATGACCTCGTGCGATTATACACGAATATTTTCAATGAGGTATTTCTGCGGATTATTGAGAAAAACGTACAGCTGGCAAATGCTTTCAAGTTCAATAGCTCCTAGATGATAGGGCCTAGGGCCTTCAAACCACTTCTAAAATGTTCACAAACCACGGGCGCAAGACGCAGAGCCTATGCTTCGCGCGTCATGACCTCGTGCGATTTTACACAAATATTTTCAATGAGGTATTTCTGCGGATTATTGAGAAAAACGTACAGCTGGCAAATGCTTTCAAGTTCAATAGCTCCTAGATGATAGGGCCTAGGGCCTTCAAACCACTTCTAAAATGTTCACAAACCACGGGCGCAAGACGCAGAGCCTATGCTTCGCGCGTCATAACCTTGTGCGATTTTACACGAATATTTCCAATGAGGTATTTCTGCGGATTATTGAGAAAAACGTACAGCTGGCAAATGCTTTCAAGTTCAATAGCTCCTAGATGATAAGGCCTAGGGCCTTCAAACCACTTGTAAAATGTTCACAAACCACGGGGGCAAGACGCAGAGCCTATGTTTCGCGCGTCATGACCTCGTGCGATTTTACACGAATATTTTCAATGAGGTATTTCTGCCGATTATTGACAAAAACGTACAGCTGGCAAATGCTTTCAAGTTCAATAGCTCCTAGATGATAGGGCATAGGGCCTTCAAACCACTTCTAAATTGTTCACAAACCACGGGCGCAAGACGTAGAGCCTATGCTTCGCGCGTCATGACCTCGTGCGATTTTACACAAATATTTTCAATGAGGTATTTCTGCGGATTATTGAGAAAAAAGTACAGCTGGCAAATGCTTTCAAGTTCAATAGCTCCTAGATGATAGGGCCTAGGGCCTTCAAACCACTTCTAAAATGTTCACATACCACGGGCGCAAGACGCAGAGCCTATGCTTCGCGCGTCATGACCTCGTGCGATTTTACACGAATATTTTCAATGAGGTATTTCTGCCGATTATTGAGAAAAACGTACAGCTGGCAAATGCTTTCAAGTTCAATAGCTCGTAGATGATAGGGCCTAGGGCCTTCAAAACACTCCTAAAATGTTCACAAACCACGGCCGCAAGACGCAGAGCTTATGCTCCGCGCGTCATGACCTCGTGCGATTTTACACAAATATTTTCAATGAGGTATTTCTGCCGATTATTGAGAAAAACGTAAAGCTGGCAAATGCTTTCAAGTTCAATTGCTCCTAGATGATAGGGCCTAGGGCCTTCAAAGAACTACTAAAATGTTCACAAGCCACGGCGGCAAGACACAGAGCCTATGCTTCGCGCGTCATGACCTCGTGCGATTTTACACGAATATTTTCAATGAGGTATTTCTGCCGATTATTGAGAAAAACGTACAGCTGGCAAATGCTTTCAAGTTCAATAGCTCCTAGATGATAGGGCCTAGGGCATTCAAACCACTTCTAAAATGTTCACAAACCACGGGCGCAAGACGCAGAGCCTATGCTTCGCGCGTCATGACCTTGTGCGATTTTACACGAATATTTCCAATGAGGTATTTCTGCGGATTATTGAGAAAAACGTACAGCTGGCAAATGCTTTCAAGTTCAATAGCTCCTAGATGATAAGGCCTAGGGCCTTCAAACCACTAGTAAAATGTTCACAAACCACGGGGGCAAGACGCAGAGCCTATGTTTCACGCGTCATGACCTCGTGCGATTTTACACGAATATTTTCAATGAGGTATTTCTGCCGATTATTGACAAAAACGTACAGCTGGCAAATGCTTTCAAGTTCAATAGCTCCTAGATGATAGGGCATAGGGCCTTCAAACCACTTCTAAATTGTTCACAAACCACGGGCGCAAGACGTAGAGCCTATGCTTCGCGCGTCATGTCCTCGTGCGATTTTACACAAATATTTTCAATGAGGTATTTCTGCGGATTATTGAGAAAAAAGTACAGCTGGCAAATGCTTTCAAGTTAAATAGCTCCTAGATGATAGGGCCTAGGGCCTTCAAACCACTTCTAAAATGTTCACAAACCACGGGCGCAAGACACAGAGCCTATTCTTCGCCCGTCATGACCTCGTGCGATTTTACAGGAATATTTTCAATGAGGTATTTCTGCCGATTCTTGAGAAAAACGTACAGCTGGCAAATGCAATCAAGTTCATTAGCTCCTAGGTGATAGGGCCTAGGGCATTCAAACCACTTCTAAAATGTTCACAAACCACGGCCGCAAGACGCAGAGCCTATGCTTCGCGCGTCATGACCTCGTGCGATTTTACACGAATATTTTCAATGAGGTATTTCTGCGGATTATTGAGAAAAAAGTACAGCTGGCAAATGCTTTCAAGTTCATTAGCTCCTAGGTGATAGGGCCTAGGGCCTTCAAACCACTTCTAAAATGTTCACAAACCACGGCCGCAAGACGCAGAGCCTATGCTTTGCGCGTCATGACCTCGTGCGATTTTACACGAATATTTTCAATGAGGTATTTCTGCCGATTATTGAGAAAAAAGTACAGCTGGCAAATGCTTTCAAGTTCAATAGCTCCTAGATGATAGGGCCTAGGGCCTTCAAACCACTTCTAAAATGTTCAGAAACCACGGGCGCAAGACGCAGAGCCTATGCTTCGCGCGTCATGACCTCGTGCGATTTTACACGAATATTTTCAATGAGGTATTTCTGCGGATTATTGAGAAAAAAGTACAGCTGGCAAATGCTTTCAAGTTCAATAGCTCCTAGATGAAATGGCCTAGGGCCTTCAAACCACTTCTAAAATGTTCACAAACCACGGGCGCAAGACGCAGAGCCTATACTTCGCGCGTCATGACCTTGTGCGATTTTACACGAATATTTTCAATGAGGTATTTCTGCGGAATATTGAGAAAAACGTACAGCTGGCAAATGCTTTCAAGTTCAATAGCTCCTAGATGATAGGGCCTAGGGCCTTCAAACCACGTCTAAAATGTTCACAAACCACGACCGCAAGACGCAGAGCCTATGTTTCACGCGTCATGACCTCGTGTGATTTTACACGAATATTTTCAATGAGGTATTTCTGCGGATTATTGAGAAAAACGTACAGCTGGCAAATGCTTTCAAGTTCAATAGCTCCTAGATTATAGGGCCTAGGGCCTTTAAACCACTTCTAAAATGTTCACAAACCACGGCCGCAAGACGCAGAGCCTATGCTTCGCGCGTCATGCCCTCGTGCGATTTTACACGAATATTTTCAATGAGGTATTTCTGCCGATTATTGAGAAAAAAGTACAGCTGGCAAATGCTTTCAAGTTCAATAGCTCCTAGATGATAGGGCCTACGGCCTTCAAACCACTTCTAAAATGTTCACAAACCACGGGCGCAAGACGAAGAGCCTATGCTTCGCGCGTCATGACCTTGTGCGATTTTACACGAATATTTTCAATGAGGTATTTCTACGGATTATTGAGAAAAACGTATAGCTGGCAAATGCAATCAAGTTCATTAGCTCCTAGGTGATAGGGCCTAGGGCATTCAAACCACTTCTAAAATGTTCACAAACCACGGCCGCAAGACGCAGAGCCTATGCTTCGCGCGTCATGACCTCGTGCGATTTTACACGAATATTTTCAATGAGGTATTTCTGCGGATTATTGAGAAAAAAGTACAGCTGGCAAATGCTTTCAAGTTCAATAGCTCCTAGATGATAGGGCCTAGGGCCATCAAACCACTTCTAAAATGTTCAGAAACCACGGGCGCAAGACGCAGAGCCTATGCTTCGCGCGTCATGACCTCGTGCGATTTTACACGAATATTTTCAATGAGGTATTTCTGCGGATTATTGAGAAAAAAGTACAGCTGGCAAATGCTTTCAAGTTCAATAGCTCCTAGATGAAATGGCCTAGGGCCTTCAAACCACTTCTAAAATGTTCACAAACCACGGGCGCAAGACGCAGAGCCTATACTTCGCGCGTCATGACCTCGTGCGATTATACACGAATATTTTCAATGAGGTATTTCTGCGGATTATTGAGAAAAACGTACAGCTGGCAAATGCTTTCAAGTTCAATAGCTCCTAGATGATAGGGCCTAGGGCCTTCAAACCACTTCTAAAATGTTCACAAACCACGGGCGCAAGACGCAGAGCCTATGCTTCGCGCGTCATGACCTCGTGCGATTTTACACAAATATTTTCAATGAGGTATTTCTGCGGATTATTGAGAAAAACGTACAGCTGGCAAATGCTTTCAAGTTCAATAGCTCCTAGATGATAGGGCCTAGGGCCTTCAAACCACTTCTAAAATGTTCACAAACCACGGGCGCAAGACGCAGAGCCTATGCGTCGCGCGTCATAACCTTGTGCGATTTTACACGAATATTTCCAATGAGGTATTTCTGCGGATTATTGAGAAAAACGTACAGCTGGCAAATGCTTTCAAGTTCAATAGCTCCTAGATGATAAGGCCTAGGGCCTTCAAACCACTTGTAAAATGTTCACAAACCACGGGGGCAAGACGCAGAGCCTATGTTTCGCGCGTCATGACCTCGTGCGATTTTACACGAATATTTTCAATGAGGTATTTCTGCCGATTATTGACAAAAACGTACAGCTGGCAAATGCTTTCAAGTTCAATAGCTCCTAGATGATAGGGCATAGGGCCTTCAAACCACTTCTAAATTGTTCACAAACCACGGGCGCAAGACGTAGAGCCTATGCTTCGCGCGTCATGACCTCGTGCGATTTTACACAAATATTTTCAATGAGGTATTTCTGCGGATTATTGAGAAAAAAGTACAGCTGGCAAATGCTTTCAAGTTCAATAGCTCCTAGATGATAGGGCCTAGGGCCTTCAAACCACTTCTAAAATGTTCACAAACCACGGGCGCAAGACACAGAGCCTATTCTTCGCGCGTCATGACCTCGTGCGATTTTACACGAATATTTTCAATGAGGTATTTCTGCCGATTATTGAGAAAAACGTACAGCTGGCAAATGCTTTCAAGTTCAGTAGCTTGTAGATGATAGGGCCTAGGGCCTTCAAACCACTTCTAAAATGTTCACAAACCACGGGCGCAAGACTCAGAGCCTATGCTTCGCGCGTCATGACCTTGTGCGATTTTACACGAATATTATCAATGAGCTATTTCTGTCGATTATTGAGAAAAAAGTACAGCTGGCAAATGCTTTCAAGTTCAATAGCTCCTAGATGATAGGGCCTAGGGCCTTCAAACCACTTCTAAAATGTTCACAAACCACGGGCGCAAGACGCAGAGCCTATGCTTCGCGCGTCATGACCTCGTGCGATTTTACACGAATATTTTCAATGAGGTATTTCTGCCGATTATTGAGAAAAACGTACAGCTGGCAAATGCTTTCAAGTTCAATAGCTCGTAGATGATAGGGCCTAGGGCCTTCAAAACACTCCTAAAATGTTCACAAACCACGGCCGCAAGACGCAGAGCCTATGCTCCGCGCGTCATGACCTCGTGCGATTTTACACGAATATTTTCAATGAGGTATTTCTGCCGATTATTGAGAAAAACGTAAAGCTGGCAAATGCTTTCAAGTTCAATTGCTCCTAGATGATAGGGCCTAGGGCCTTCAAAGAACTACTAAAATGTTCACAAACCACGGCGGCAAGACACAGAGCCTATGCTTCGCGCGTCATGACCTCGTGCGATTTTACACGAATATTTTCAATGAGGTATTTCTGCCGATTATTGAGAAAAACGTACAGCTGGCAAATGCTATCAAGTTCAATAGCTCCTAGATGATAGGGCCTAGGGCCGTCAAACCACTTCTAAATTGTTCACAAACCAGGGGCGCAAGACGCAGAGCCTATGCCTCGCGCGTCATGACCTCGTGCGATTTTACACGAATATGTCCAATGAGGTATTTCTGCGGATTATTGAGAAAAACTTACAGCTGGCAAATGCTTTTAAGTTCAATAGCTCCTAGATGATAGGGCCTAGGGCCTTCAATACACTTCTAAATTGTTCACAAACCACTGGGGCAAAACGCAAAGCCTATGTTTCACGCGTCATGACCTCGTGCGATTTTACACGAATATTTTCAATGAAGAATTTCTGCGGATTATTGAGAAAAACATACAGCTGGCAAATGCTTTCAAGTTCAATAGCTCCTAGATGATAGGGCCTAGGGCCTTCAAAACACTTCTAAAATGTTCTCAAACCACGGCCGCAAGACGCAGAGCCTATGCTTCGCGCGTCATGACCTCGTGCGATTTTACACGAATATTTTCAATGAGGTATTTCTGCCGATTATTGAGAAAAACGTACAGCTGGCAAATGCTTTCAAGTTCAATTGCTCCTAGATGATAGGGCCTAGGGCCTTCAAACCACTTCTAAATTGTTCACAAACCACGGGCGCAAGACGTAGAGCCTATGCTTCGCGCATGATGACCTCGTGCGATTTTACACGAATATTTCCAATGAGGTATGTCTGCGGATTATTGAGAAAAACGTACAGCTGGCAAATGCTTTCAAGTTCAATAGCTCCTAGATGATAGGGCCTAGGGCCTTAAAACCACTTCAAAATTGTTCACAAACCACGGGCGCAAGACGCAGAGTTTATGTTTCGCGCGTCATGACCTCGTGCGATTTTACACAAATATTTTCAATGAGGTATTTCTGAGGATTATTGAGAAAAACGTACAGCTGGCAAATGCTTTCAAGTTCAATAGCTCCTAGATGATAGGGCCTAGGGCCTTAAAACCACTTCAAAATTGTTCACAAACCACGGGCGCAAGACGCAGAGTTTATGTTTCGCGCGTCATGACCTCGTGCGATTTTACACAAATATTTTCAATGAGGAATTTCTGAGGATTATTGAGAAAAACGTACAGCTGGCAAATGCTTTCAAGTTCAATAGCTCGTAGATGATAGGGCCTAGGGCCTTCAAACCACTTCTAAAATATTCACAAACCACGGGCGCAAGACGCAGAGCCTATGTTTCGCGCGTCATGACCTTGTGCGATTTTACACGAATATATTCAATGAGGTATTTCTGCGGATTATTGAGAAAAACGTACAGCTGGCAAATGCTTTCAAGTTCAATAGCTCCTAGATGATAGGGCCTAGGGCCTTCAAACCACTTCTAAATTGGTCACAAACCACGGGCGCAAGACACAGAGCCTATGCTTCGCGCGTCATGACCTCGTGCGATATTACACGAATATTTCCAATGAGGTATTTCTGCGGATTATTGAGAAAAACGTACAGCTGGCAAATGCTTTCAAGTTCAATAGCTCCTAAATGATAGGGCCTAGGGCCTTCAAACCACTCCTGAATTATTCACAAACCACGGGCGCAAGACGCAGAGCCTATGCTTCGCGCGTCATGACCTCATGCGATTTTACACAAATATTTTCAATGAGGTATTTCTGCCGATTATTGAGAAAAACGTACAGCTGGCAAATGCTTTCAAGTTCAATAGCTCCTAGATGATAGGGCCTAGGGCCTTCAAACCACTTCTAAATTGTTCACAAACCACGGGCGCAAGACGCAGAGCCTATGCTTCGCGCGTCATGACCTCGTGCGATTTTACACGAATATTTCCAATGAGGTATTTCTGCGGATTATTGAGAAAAACGTACAGCTGGCAAATGCTTTCAAGTTCAATAGCTCCTAGATGATAGGGCCTAGGGCCTTCAAACCACTGGTAAAATGTTCACAAACCACGGCCGCAAGACGCAGAGCCTATGCATCGCGCGTGATGACCTCGTGCGATTTTAAACAAATATTTTCAATGAGGTATTTCTGCGGATTATTGAGAAAAAAGTACAGCTGGCAAATGCTTTCAAGTTCAATAGCTCCTAGATGATAGGGCCTAGGGCCTTCAAACCACTTCTAAAATGTTCACAAACGACGGGCGCAAGACGCAGAGCCTATGCTTCGCGCGTCATGGCCTCGTGTGATTTTACATGAATATTTTCAATGAGGAATTTCTGTCGATTATTGAGAAAAACGTACAGCTGGCAAATGCATTCAAGTTCAAGAGCTCCTAGATGATAGGGCCTTCAAACCACTTCTAAAATGTTCACAAACCACGGGCGCAAGACGCAGAGCCTATGCTTCGCGCGTCATGACATTGTGCAATTTTACACGAATATTTTCAATGAGGTATTTCTGCGGATTATTGAGAAAAAAGTACAGCTGGCAAATGCTTTCAAGTTCAATAGCTCCTAGATGATAGGGCCTAGGGCCTTCAAACCACTTCTAAAATGTTCACAAACCACGGGCGCAAGATGCAGAGCCTATGCTTCGCGCGTCATGACCTCGTGCGATCTTACACGAATATTTTCAATGAGGTATTTCTGCGGATTATTGAGAAAAACGTACAGCTGGCAAATGCTTTCAAGTTCAATAGCTCCTAGATGATAGGGCCTAGGGCCTTCAAACCACTTCTAAAATGTTCACAAACCACGGGTGCAAGACGCAGAGCCTATGCTTCGCGCGTCATGACCTTGTGCGATTTTACACGAATATTTTCAATGAGGTATGTCTGCGGATTATTGAGAAAAACGTACAGCTGGCAAATGCTTTCAAGATCAATAGCTCCTAGATGATACGGCCTAGGGCCTTCAAACCACTTGTAAATTGTTCACAAACCACGGGCGCAAGACGCAGAGCCTATGCTTCGCGCGTCATGACCTCGTGCGATTTTACACAAATATTTCCAATGAGGTATTTCTGCGGATTATTGAGAAAAACGTACAGCTGGCAAATGCTTTCAAGTTCAATAGCTCCTAGATGATAGGGCCTAGGGCCTTCAAAACACTTCTAAATTGTTCACAAACCACGGGCGCAAGACGCAGAGCCTATGTTTTGCGCGTCATGACCTCGTGCGATTTTACACGAATATTTTCAATGAGGTATTTCTGCGGATTATTGAGAAAAACGTACAGCTGGCAAATTCTTTCAAGTTCAATAGCTCCTAGATGATAGGGCCTAGGGCCTTCAAACTACTTCTAAAATGTTCACAAACCACGGCCGCAAGACGCAGAGTCTATGCTTCGCGCGTCATGACCTCGTGCGATTTTACACGAATATTTTCAATGAGGTATTTCTGCCGATTATTGAGAAAAACGTACAGCTGGCAAATGCTTTCAAGTTCAATTGCTCCTAGATGATAGGGCCTAGGGCCTTCAAACAACTACTAAAATGTTCACAAACTACGGCCGCAAGACGCAGAGCCTATGCTTCGCGCGTCATGACCTTGTGCGATTTTACACAAATATTTCCAATGAGGTATTTCTGCGGATTATTGAGAAAAACGTACAGCTGGCAAATGCTTTCAAGTTCAATTGCTCCTAGATGATAGGGCCTAGGGCCTTCAAACCACTTCTAAAATGTTCACAAACCACGGCCGCAAGACGCAGAGCCTATGCTTCGCGCGTCATGACCTCGTGCGATTTTACACGAATATTTTCAATGAGGTATTTCTGCGGATTATTGAGAAAAACGTACAGCTGGCAAATGCTTTCAAGTTCAATAGCTCCTAGATGATAGGGCCTAGGGCCTTCAAACCACTTCTAAAATGTTCACAAACCACGGCCGCAAGACGCAGAGCCTATGCTCCGCGCGTCATGACCTCGTGCGATTTTACACGAATATTTTCAATGAGGTATTTCTGCCGATTATTGAGAAAAACGTACAGCTGGCAAATGCTTTTAAGTTCAATAGCTCCTAGATGATAGGGCCTAGGGCCTTCAAACCA
This sequence comes from Anguilla pacifica, assembly GCA_039654925.1. Lineage (NCBI taxonomy): Eukaryota > Metazoa > Chordata > Actinopteri > Anguilliformes > Anguillidae > Anguilla > Anguilla pacifica. The sequence continues at coordinate 11,093,502 of CM077296.1, forward strand.
CTTCTAAAATGTTCACAAACCACGGCCGCAAGACGCAGAGCCTATGCTTCGCGCGTCATGACCTCGTGCGATTTTACACGAATATTTCCAATGAGGTATTTCTGCGGATTATTGAGAAAAACGTACAGCTGGCAAATGCTTTCAAGTTCAATAGCTCCTAGATGATAGGGCCTAGGGCATTCAAAACACTTCTAAAATGTTCACAAACCACGGCCGCAAGACGCAGAGCCTATGCTTCGCGCGGCATGAACTCGTGCGATTTTACACGAATATTTTCAATGAGGTATTTCTGTGGATAATTGAGAAAAACGTACATCTGGCAAATGCTTTCTAGTTCAATAGCTCCTAGATGATAGGGCCTAGGGCCTTCAAAACACTTCTAAAATGTTCACAAACCACGGCCGCAAGACGCAGAGCCTATGCTTCGCGCGTCATGACCTCGTGCGATTTTACACAAATATTTTCAATGAGGTATTTCTGCGGATAATTGAGAAAAACGTACAGCTGGCAAATGCTTTCAAGTTCAATAGCTCCTAGATGATAGGGCCTAGGGCCTTCAAACCACTTCTAAAATGTTCACAAACCACGAGCGCAAGACACAGAGCCTGTGCTTCGCGCGTCATGACCTTGTGCGATTTTACACAAATATTTCCAATGAGGTATTTCTGCGGATTATTGAGAAAAACGTACAGCTGGCAAATGCTTTCAAGTTAATAGCTCCTAGATGATAGGGCCTAGGGTGTTCTAACCACTTCTAAAATGTTCACAAACCACGGCCGCAAGACGCAGAGCCTATGCTTCGCGCTTCATAACCTCGTGCGATTTTACACGAATATTTTCAATGAGGTATTTCTGCCGATTATTGAGAAAAACGTACAGCTGGCAAATGCTATCAAGTTCAATAGCTCCTAGATGATAGGGCCTAGGGCCATGAAACCACTTCTAAATTGTTCACAAACCACGGGCGCAAGACGCAGAGCCAATGCTTCGCGCGTCATGACCTCGTGCGATTTTACACAAATATTTTCAATTGGGTATTTCTGCGGATTATTGAGAAAAACGTACAGCTGGCAAATGCTTTCAAGTTCAATAGCTCGTAGATGATAGGGCCTAGGGCCTTCAAAACACTTCTAAAATGTTCACAAACCACGGCCGCAAGAGTCAGAGCCTATGCTTCGCGCGTCATGACCTCGTGCGATTTTACACGAATATTTCCAATGAGGTATTTCTGCCGATTATTGAGAAAAACGTACAGCTGGCAAATGCTTTCAAGTTCAATTGCTCCTAGATGATAGGGCCTAGGGCCGTCAAACCACTTCTAAATTGTTCACAAACCACGGCCGCAAGACGCAGAGCCTGTGCTTCGCGCGTCATGACCTTGTGCGATTTTACACAAATATTTCCAATGAGGTATTTCTGCGGATTATTGAGAAAAACGTACAGCTGGCAAATGCTTTCAAGTTCAATTGCTCCTAGATGATAGGGCCTAGGGCCTTCAAACCACTTCTAAAATGTTCACAAACCACGGCCGCAAGACGCAGAGCCTATGCTTCGCGCGTCATGACCTCGTGCGATTTTACACGAATATTTTCAATGAGGTATTTCTGCCGATTATTGAGAAAAACGTACAGCTGGCAAATGCTTTCAAGTTCAATAGCTCCTAGATGATAGGGCCTAGGGCCATGAAACCACATCTAAATTGTTCACAAACCACGGGCGCAAGACGCAGAGCCCATGCTTCGCGCGTCATGACCTCGTGCGATTTTACACAAATATTTTCAATGAGGTATTTCTGCGGATTATTGAGAAAAACGTACAGCTGGCAAATGCTTTCAAGTTCAATAGCTCGTAGATGATAGGGCCTAGGGCCTTCAAAACACTTCTAAAATGTTCACAAACCACGGCCGCAAGAGTCAGAGCCTATGCTTCGCGCGTCATGACCTCGTGCGATTTTACACGAATATTTCCAATGAGGTATTTCTGCCGATTATTGAGAAAAACGTACAGCTGGCAAATGCTTTCAAGTTCAATTGCTCCTAGATGATAGGGCCTAGGGCCGTCAAACAACTACTAAAATGTTCACAAACTACGGCCGCAAGACGCAGAGCCTATGCTTCGCGCGTCATGACCTCGTGCGATTTTACACGAATATTTTCAATGAGGAATTTCTGCGGATTATTGAGAAAAACGTACAGCTGGCAAATGCTTTCAAGTTCAATTGCTCCTAGATGATAGGGCCTAGGGCCGTCAAACCACTTCTAAATTGTTCACAAACCACGGGCGCAAGACGCAGAGCCTATGCTTCGCGCGTCATGACCTCGTGCGATTTTACACGAATATTTTCAATGAGGTATTTCTGCCGATTATTGAGAAAAACGTACAGCTGGCAAATGCTTTCAAGTTCAATTGCTCCTAGATGATAGGGCCTAGGGCCTTCAAGCCACTTCTAAAATGTTCACAAACCACGGCCGCAAGACGCAGAGCCTATGCTTCGCGCGTCATGACCTCGTGCGATTTTACACGAATATTTTCAATGAGGTATTTCTGCGAATTATTGAGAAAAAAGTACAGCTGGCAAATGCTTTCAAGTTCAATAGCTCCTAGATGATAGGGCCTAGGGCCTTCAAACCACTTCTAAAATGTTCACAAACCACGGGCGCAAGACGCAGAGCCTATGCTCCGCGCGTCATGACCTCGTGCGATTTTACACGAATATTTTCAATGAGATATTTCTGCGGATTATTGAGAAAAAAGTACATCTGGCAAATGCTTTCGAGTTCAATAGCTCCTAGATGATAGGGCCTAGGGCCTTCAAACCACTTCTAAAATGTTCACAAACCTCGGCCGCAAGATGCAGAGCCTATGCTTCGCGCGACATGACCTCGTGCGATTTTACACGAATATTTTCAATTAGGTATTTCTGCCGATTATTGAGAAAAAAGTACAGCTGGCAAATGCTTTCAAGTTCAATAGCTCCTAGATGATAGGGCCTAGGGCCTTCAAACCACTTCTAAATTGTTCACAAACCACGGGCGCAAAACGCAGAGCCTATGCTTCGCGCGTCATGACCTTGTGCGATATTACACGAATATTTTCAATGAGGTATTTCTGCGGATTATTGAGAAAAACGTACAGCTGGCAAATGCTTTCAAGTTCAATAGCTCCTAGATGATAGGGCCTAGGGCCTTCAAACAACTTCTAAATTGGTCACAAACCGCGGGCGCAAGACACAGAGCCTATGCTTCGCGCGTCATGACCTCGTGCGATTTTACACGAATATTTCCAATGAGGTATTTCTGCGGATTATTGAGAAAAACATACAGCTGGCAAATGCTTTCAAGTTCAATAGCTCCTAGATGATAGGGCCTAGGGCCTTCAAACCACTTCTAAATTGTTCACAAACCACGGGCGCAAGACGCAGAGCCTATGCTTCGCGCGTCATGACCTCGTGCGATTTTACACGAATATTTCCAATGAGGTATTTCTGCGGATTATTGAGAAAAACGTACAGCTGGCAAATGCTTTCAAGTTCAATAGCTCCTAGATGATAGGGCCTAGGGCCTTCAAACCACTTCTAAAATGTTCACAAACCACGGCCACAAGACGCAGAGCCTATGCTTCGCGCGTCATGACCTCGTGCGATTTTACACGAATATTTCCAATGAGGTATTTCTGCGGATTATTGAGAAAAACGTACAGCTGGCAAATGCTTTCAAGTTCAATAGCTCCTAGAGGATATGGCCTAGGGCCTTCAAAACACTTCTAAATTGTTCACAAACCACGGGCGCAAGACGCAGAGCCTATCTTTCGCGCGTCATGACCTCGTGCGATTTAACACGTATATTTTCAATGAGGTATTTCTGCGGATTATTGAGAAAAACGTACAGCTGGCAAATGCTTTCATGTTCAATAGCTCCTAGATGATAGGGCCTAGGGCCTTCAAACCACTTCTAAAATGTTCAAAAACCACGGCCACAAGACGCAGAGCCTATGCTTCGCGCGTCATGACCTCGTGCGATTTTACACGAATATTTCCAATGAGGTATTTCTGCGGATTATAGAGAAAAACGTACAGCTGGCAAATGCTTTCAAGTTCAATAACTCCTAGATGATAGGGCCTAGGGCCTTCAAACCACTTCTAAAATGTTCACAAACCACGGCCGCAAGACGTAGAGCCTATGCTTCGCGCGCCATGACCTCGTGCGATTTTACACGAATATTTCCAATGAGGTATTTCTGCGGATTATAGAGAAAAACGTACAGCTGGCAAATGCTTTCAAGTTCAATAGCTCCTAGATGATAGGGCCTAGGGCCTTCAAAACACTTCTAAAATGTTCACAAACCACGGCCGCAAGACGCAGAGCCCATGCTTCGCGCGTCATGACCTCGTGCGATTTTACACGAATATTTTCAATGAGGTATTTCTGCGGATTATTGAGAAAAACATACAGCTGGCAAATGCTTTCAAGTTCAATAGCTCCTAGATGATAGGGCCTAGGGCCTTCAAAACACTTCTAAATTGTTCACAAACCACGGGCGCAAGACGCAGAGCCTATCTTTCGCGCGTCATGACCTCGTGCGATTTTACACGTATATTTTCAATGAGGTATTTCTGCGGATTATTGAGAAAAACGTACAGCTGGCAAATGCTTTCATGTTCAATAGCTCCTAGATGATAGGGCCTAGGGCCTTCAAACCACTTCTAAAATGTTCACAAACCACGAGCGCAAGAAGCAGAGCCTATGCGTCGCGTGTCATGACCTCGTGCGATTTTACACGAATATTATCAATGAGGTATTTCTGAGGATAATTGAGAAAAACGTTCAGCTGGCAAATGCTTTCAAGTTCAATAGCTCCTAGATGATAGGGCTTAGGGCCTTCAAACCACTTCTAAATTGTTCACAAACCACGGGCGCAAGAAGCAGAGCCTATGCTTCGCGCATCATGATCTCGTGCGATTTTACACGAATATTTTCAATGAGGTATTTCTGCCGATTATTGAGAAAAACGTACAGCTGACAAATGCTTTCAAGTTCAATAGCTCCTAGATGATAGGGCCCAGGGCCTTCAAACTTCTTCTAAATTGTTCACAAACCACGGGCGCAAGAAGCAGAGCCTATCTTTCGCGCGTCATGACCTCGTGCGATTTTACACGTATATTTTCAATGAGGTATTTCTGCGGATTATTGAGAAAAACGTACAGCTGGCAAATGCTTTCATGTTCAATAGCTCCTAGATGATAGGGCCTAGGGCCTTCAAACCACTTCTAAAATGTTCACAAACCACGGGCGCAAGACGCAGAGCCTATGCGTCGCGTGTCATGACCTCGTGCGATTTTACACAAATATTATCATTGAGGTATTTCTGCGGATTATTGAGAAAAACGTACAGCTGGCAAATGCTTTCAAGTTCAATAGCTCCTAGATGATAGGGCCTAGGGCCTTCAAAACACTTCTAAAATGTTCACAAACCACGGCCGCAAGACACAGAGCCTATGCTTCGCGCGCCATGACCTCGTGCGATTTTACACGAATATTTTCAATGAGGTATTTCTGCCGATTATTGAGAAAAAAGTACAGCTGGCAAATGCTTTCAAGTTCAATAGCTCCTAGATGATAGGGCCTAGGGCCTTCAAACCACTTCTAAAATGTTCACAAACCACGGGCGCAAGACGCAGAGCCTATGCTTCGCGCGTCATGATCTCGTGCGATTTTACACGAATATTTTCAATGAGGTATTTCTGCGGATTATTGAGAAAAACGTACAGCTGGCAAATGCTTTCAAGTTCAATAGCTCCTAGATGATAGGGCCTAGGGCCTTCAAACCAGTTCTAAATATTTCACAAACCACGGGCGCAAGACGCAGAGCCTATGCTTCGCGCGTCATGACCTCGTGCGATTTTACACGAATATTTTCAATGAGGTATTTCTGCCGATTATTGAGAAAAACGTACAGCTGGCAAATGCTTTCAAGTTCAATAGCTCCTAGATGATAGGGCCTAGGGCCTTCAAACCACTTCTAAAATGTTCACAAACCACGGCCGCAAGACGCAGAGCCTATGATTCGCGCGTCATGACCTCGTGCGATTTTACATGAATATTTCCAATGAGGTATTTCTGCGGATTATTGAGAAAAACGTACAGCTGGCAAATGCTTTCATGTTCAATAGCTCCTAGATGATAAGGCCTAGGGCCTTCAAAACACTTTTAAATTGTTCACAAACCACGGCCGCAAGACGCAGAGCGTATGCTTCGCACGTCATGACCTCGTGCGATTTTACACAAATATTTTCAATGAGGTATTTTTGCGAATTATTGAGAAAAAAGTACAGCTGGCAAATGCTTTCAAGTTCAATAGCTCCTAGATGATAGGGCCTAGGGCCTTCAAACCACTTCTAAAATGTTCACAAACCACGGCGGCAAGACGAAGAGCCTATGCTTCGCGCGTCATGACCTCGTGCAATTTTACACGAATACTTTCAATGAGGTATTTCTGCGGATTATTGAGAAAAACGTACAGCTGCCAAATGCTTTCAAGTTCAATAGCTCCTAGATGATACGGCCTAGGGCCTTCAAAACACTTCTAAATTGTTCACAAACCACGGGCGCATGACGCAGAGCCTATGTTTCGCGCGTCATGACCTCGTGCGATTTTACACGAATATTTTCAATGAGGTATTTCGGCCGATTATTGAGAAAAACATAGAGCTGGCAAATGCTTTCAAGATCAATAGCTCCTAGATGATAGGGCCTAGGGCCTTCAAATCACTTCTAAAATGTTCACAAACCACGGGCGCAAGACGCAGAGCCTATGCTTCGCGCGTCATGACCTCGTGCGATTATACACGAATATTTTCAAAGAGGTATTTCTGCCGATTATTGAGAAAAACGTACAGCTGCCAAATGCTTTCAAGCTCAATAGCTCCTAGATGATACGGCCTAGGGCCTTCAAAACACTTCTAAATTGTTCACAAACCACGGGCGCAAAACGCAGAGCCTATGTTTCGCGCGACAAGACCTCGTGCGATTTTACACGAATATTTTCAATGAGGTATATCCGCGGATTTTTGAGAAAAACGTACAGCTGGCAAATGCTTTCAAGATCAATAGCTCCTAGATGATAGGGCCTAGGGCCTTCAAACGACTTCTAAAATGTTCACAAACCACGGCCGCAAGACGCAGAGCCTATGTTTCGCGCGTCATGACCTCGTGCGATTTTACACGAATATTTTCAATGAGGTATATCTGCCGAATATTGAGAAAAACGTACAGCTGGCAAATGCTTTCAAGATCAATAGCTCCTAGATGATAGGGCCTAGGGCCTTCAAACCACTTCTAAAATGTTCACAAACCACGGCCGCAAGACGAAGAGCCTATGCTTTGCGCGTCATGACCTCGTACGATTTTACACGAATATTTTCAATGAGGTATTTCTGCCGATTATTGAGAAAAACGTACAGCTGGCAAATGCTTTCAAGTTTAATAGCTCCTAGATGATACGGCCTAGGGCCTTCAAAACACTTCTAAAGTGTTCACAAACCACGGGCGTAAGACGCAGAGCCTATGTTTCGCGCGTCATGACCTCGTGCGATTTTATACGAATATTTTCCAAGAGGAATTTCTGCGGATTATTGAGAAAAACGTACAGCTGGCAAATGCTTTCAAGATCAATAGCTCCTAGATGATAGGGCCTAGGGCCTTCAAACCACTTCTAAAATGTTCACAAACCACGGCCGCAAGATGCAGAGCCAATGTTTCGCGCGTCATGACCTCGTGCGATTTTACACAAATATTATCAATGAGGAATTTCTGCCGATTATTGAGAAAAAAATACAGCTGGCAAATGCTTTCAAGATCAATAGCTCCTAGATGATAGGGCCTAGGGCCTTCAAATCACTTCTAAATTGTTCACAAACCACGGGCACAAGACGCAGAGCCAATGTTTTGCGCGTCATGACCTCGTGCAATTTTACACGAATATTTTCAATGAGGTATATCGGCGGATATTTGAGAAAAACATACAGCTGGCAAATGCTTTCAAGATCAATTGCTCCTAGATGATAGGGCCTAGGGCCTTCAAACCACTTCTAAAATGTTCACAAACCACGGGCGCAAGACGCAGAGCCTATGCTTTGCGCGTCATAACCTCGTTGGATTTTACACAAATATTTTCAATGAGGTATTTCTGCCGAATATTGAGAAAAACGTACTGCTGGCAAATGCTTTCATGATCAATAGCTCCTAGATGATAGGGCCTAGGGCCTTCAAACCACTTCTAAAATGTTCACAAACCACGGGCGCAAGACGCAGAGCCTATGCTTCGCGCGTCATGACCTCGTGCGATTTTACACGAATATTTTCAATGAGGTATTTCTGCCGATTATTGAGAAAAACATACAGCTGGCAAATGCTTTCAAGATCAATAGCTCCTAGATGATAAGGCCTAGGGCCTTCAGAACACTTCTAAAATGTTCACAAACCACGGGCGCAAGACGCAGAGCCTATCTTTCGCGCGTCATGACCTCGTGCGATTTTACACGAATATTTTCAATGAGATATTTCTGCCGATTATTGAGAAAAACATTCAGCTGGCAAATGTTTTCAAGATCAATAGCTCCTAGATGATAGGGCCTAGGGCCTTCAAATCACGTCTAAATTATTCAAAAACCACGGGCACAAGACGCAGAGCCAATGTTTCGCGCGTCATGACCTCGTGCGATTTTACACGAATATTTTTAATGAGGTATATCCGCGGATTTTTGAGAAAAACATACAGCTGGCAAATGCTTTCAAGATTAATTGCTCCTAGATGATAGGGCCTAGGGCCTTCAAACCACTTCTAAAATGTTCACAAACCACGGCCGCAAGACGAAGAGCCTATGCTTCGCGCGTCATGACCTCGTGCGATTTTACACTAATATTTTCAATGAGGTATTTCTGCCGATTATTAAGAAAAACGTACAGCTGGCAAATGCTTTCAAGATTAATTGCTCCTAGATGATTGGGCCTAGGGCCTTCAAACCACTTCTAAAATGTTCACAAACCACGGGCGCAAGACGAAGAGCCTATGCTTCGCGCGTCATGACCTCGTGCGATTTTACACGAATATTTTCAAAGAGGTATTTCTGCCGATTATTGAGAAAAACGTACAGCTGGCAAATGCTTTCAAGATCAATAGCTCCTAGATGATAGGGCCTAGGGCCTTCAAACCACTTCTAAAATGTTCACAAAAAACGGCCGCAAGAGGAAGAACCTATGCTTCGCGCGTCATGACCTCGTGCGATTTTACACGAATATTTTCAAAGAGGTATTTCTGCCGATTATTGAAAAAAACGTACAGCTGCCAAATGCTTTCAAGTTAAATAGCTCCTAGATGATACGGCCTAGGGCCTTCAAAACACTTCTAAATGGTTCACAAACCACGGGCGCAAGACGCAGAGCCTATGTTTCGCGCGTCATGACCTCGTGCGATTTTACACAAATATTTTCAATGAGGTATATCTGCGGATTTTAGAGAAAAACATACAGCTGGCAAATGCTTTCAAGATCAATAGCTCCTAGATGATAGGGCCTAGGGCCTTCAAACCACTTCTAAAATGTTCACAAACCACGGCGGCAAGACGCAGAGCCTATGTTTCGCGCGTCATGACCTTGTGCGATTTTACACGAATATTTTCAATGAGGAATTTCTGCCGATTATTGAGAAAAACATACAGCTGGCAAATGCTTTCAAGATCAATAGCTCCAAGATGATAGGGCCTAGGGCCTTGAAATCACTTCTAAATTGTTCACAAACCACGGGCACAAGACGCAGAGCCAATGTTTCGCGTGTCATGACCTCGTGCGATTTTACACGAATATTTTCAATGAGGTATATCCGCAGATTTTTGAGAAAAACATACAGCTGGCAAATGCTTTCAAGATCAATAGCTCCTAGATGATAGGGCCTAGGGCCTTCAAATCACTTCTAAAATATTCACAAACCACGGCCGCAAAACGAAGACCTATGCTTCGCGCGTCATGACCTCGTGCGATTTTACACGAATATTTGCAAAGATGTATTTCTGCCGATTATTGAGAAAAACGTACAGCTGGCAAATTCTTTCAAGTTCAATTGCTCCTAGATGTTAGGGCCTAGGGCCTTCAAATCACTTCTAAATATTTCACAAACCACGGGCGCAAGACGCAGAGCCTATGCTTTGCGCGTCATGACCTCGTGCGATTTTACACGAATATTGTCAATGTGGTATTTCTGCGGATTATTATAAAAACATACAGCTGGCAAATGCTTTGAAGATCAATAGCTCCTAGATGATAGGGCCTAGGGCCTTCAAATCACTTCTAAAATGTTCAGAAACCACGGGCGCAAGACGCAGAGCCAATGTTTTCGCGCGTCATGACCTCGTGCGATTTTACACAAATATTTTTAATGAGGTATATCCGCGGATTTTTGAGAAAAACATACAGCTGGCAAATGCTTTCAAGATTAATTGCTCCTAGATGATAGGGCCTAGGGCCTTCAAACCACTTCTAAAATGTTCACAAACCACGGCCGCAAGACGAAGAGCCTATGCTTCGCGCGTCATGACCTCGTGCGATTTTACACTAATATTTTCAATGAGGTATTTCTGCCGATTATTAAGAAAAACGTACAGCTGGCAAATGCTTTCAAGTTCAATAGCTCCTAGATGATAGGGCCTAGGGCCTTCAAACCACGTCTAAATTGTTCACAAACCACGGGCGCAAGACGAAGAGCCTATGCTTCGCGCGTCATGACCTCGTGCGATTTTACACGAATATTTTCAAAGAGGTATTTCTGCCGATTATTGAGAAAAACGTACAGCTGGCAAATGCTTTCAAGATCAATAGCTCCTAGATGATAGGGCCTAGGGCCTTCAAACCACTTCTAAAATGTTCACAAAAAACGGCCGCAAGAGGAAGAACCTATGCTTCGCGCGTCATGACCTCGTGCGATTTTACACGAATATTTTCAAAGAGGTATTTCTGCCGATTATTGAAAAAAACGTACAGCTGCCAAATGCTTTCAAGTTAAATAGCTCCTAGATGATACGGCCTAGGGCCTTCAAAACACTTCTAAATGGTTCACAAACCACGGGCGCAAGACGCAGAGCCTATATTTCGCGCGTCATGACCTCGTGCGATTTTACACAAATATTTTCAATGAGGTATATCTGCGGATTTTAGAGAAAAACATACAGCTGGAAAATGCTTTCAAGATCAATAGCTCCAAGATGATAGGGCCTAGGGCCTTGAAATCACTTCTAAATTGTTCACAAACCACGGGCACAAGACGCAGAGCCAATGTTTCGCGTGTCATGACCTCGTGCGATTTTACACGAATATTTTCAATGAGGTATATCCGCAGATTTTTGAGAAAAACATACAGCTGGCAAATGCTTTCAAGATCAATAGCTCCTAGATGATAGGGCCTAGGGCCTTCAAATCACTTCTAAAATATTCACAAACCACGGGCCGCAAGACGAAGACCTATGCTTCGCGCGTCATGACCTCGTGCGATTTTACACGAATATTTGCAAAGATGTATTTCTGCCGATTATTGAGAAAAACGTACAGCTGGCAAATTCTTTCAAGTTCAATTGCTCCTAGATGTTAGGGCCTAGGGCCTTCAAATCACTTCTAAATATTTCACAAACCACGGGCGCAAGACGCAGAGCCTATGCTTTGCGCGTCATGACCTCGTGCGATTTTACACGAATATTGTCAATGTGGTATTTCTGCGGATTATTATAAAAACATACAGCTGGCAAATGCTTTGAAGATCAATAGCTCCTAGATGATAGGGCCTAGGGCCTTCAAACCACTTCTAAAATGTTCAGAAACCACGGGCGCAAGACGCAGAGCCAATGTTTTCGCGCGTCATGACCTTGTGCGATTTTACACGAATATTATCAATGAGGTATATCTGCGGATTATTGAGAAAAACATACAGCTGGCAAATGCTTTCAAGATCAATAGCTCCTAGATGATAGGGCCTAGGGCCTTCAAACCACTTCTAAAATGTTCATAAAACACGGCCGCAAGACGAAGAGCCTATGATTCGCGCGTCATGACCTCGTGCGATTTTACACAAATATGTTCAAAGAGGTATTTTTGCCGATTATTGAGAAAAACATAAAGCTTGCAAATGCTTTCAAGTTCAATAGCTCTTAGATGATAGGGCCTAGGGCCTTCAAACCACTTCAAAAATGTTCACAAACCACGGGCGCAAGACACAGAGCCTATGCTTCGCGCGTCATGACCTCGTGCGATTTTACACGAATATTTTCAATGAGGTATTTCTGCCGATTATTGAGAAAAACGTACAGGTGGCAAATGCTTTCAAGTTCAATTTCTCCTAGATGTTAGGGCCTAGGGCCTTCAAACCACTTCTAAATATTTCACAAACCACGGGCGCAAGACGCAGAGCCTATGCTTCGCGCGTCATGACCTCGTGCGATTTTACACAAATATTTTCAATGAGGTATTTCTGCGGATAATTGAGAAAAACATACAGCTGGCAAATGCTTTCAAGATCAATAGCTCCTAGATGATAGGGCCTAGGGCCTTCAAACCACTTCTAAAATGTTCATAAAACACGGCCGCAAGACGAAGAGCCTATGATTCGCGCGTCATGACCTCGTGCGATTTTACACAAATATGTTCAAAGAGGTATTTCTGCCGATTATTGAGAAAAACATAAAGCTTGCAAATGCTTTCAAGTTCAATAGCTCTTAGATGATAGGGCCTAGGGCCTTCAAACCACTTCAAAAATGTTCACAAACCACGGGCGCAAGACACAGAGCCTATGCTTCGCGCGTCATGACCTCGTGCGATTTTACACGAATATTTTCAATGAGGTATTTCTGCCGATTATTGAGAAAAACGTACATGTGGCAAATGCTTTCAAGTTCAATAGCTCCTAGATGATAGGGCCTAGGGCCTTCAAAACACTTCTAAAATGTTCACAAACCACGGCCGCAAGACGCAGAGCCCATGCTTCGCGCGTCATGACCTCGTGCGATTTTACACGAATATTTTCAATGAGGTATTTCTGCGGATTATTGAGAAAAACATACAGCTGGCAAATGCTTTCAAGTTCAATAGCTCCTAGATGATAGGGCCTAGGGCCTTCAAAACACTTCTAAATTGTTCACAAACCACGGGCGCAAGACGCAGAGCCTATCTTTCGCGCGTCATGACCTCGTGCGATTTTACACGTATATTTTCAATGAGGTATTTCTGCGGATTATTGAGAAAAACGTACAGCTGGCAAATGCTTTCATGTTCAATAGCTCCTAGATGATAGGGCCTAGGGCCTTCAAACCACTTCTAAAATGTTCACAAACCACGGGCGCAAGAAGCAGAGCCTATGCGTCGCGTGTCATGACCTCGTGCGATTTTACACGAATATTATCAATGAGGTATTTCTGAGGATAATTGAGAAAAACGTTCAGCTGGCAAATGCTTTCAAGTTCAATAGCTCCTAGATGATAGGGCTTAGGGCCTTCAAACCACTTCTAAATTGTTCACAAACCACGGGCGCAAGAAGCAGAGCCTATGCTTCGCGCGTCATGATCTCGTGCGATTTTACACGAATATTTTCAATGAGGTATTTCTGCCGATTATTGAGAAAAACGTACAGCTGGCAAATGCTTTCAAGTTCAATAGCTCCTAGATGATAGGGCCCAGGGCCTTCAAACTTCTTCTAAATTGTTCACAAACCACGGGCGCAAGACGCAGAGCCTATGCGTCGCGTGTCATGACCTCGTGCGATTTTACAGAAATATTATCATTGAGGTATTTCTGCGGATTATTGAGAAAAACGTACAGCTGGCAAATGCTTTCAAGTTCAATAGCTCCTAGATGATAGGGCCTAGGGCCTTCAAAACACTTCTAAAATGTTCACAAACCACGGCCGCAAGACACAGAGCCTATGCTTTGCGCGCCATGACCTCGTGCGATTTTACACGAATATTTTCAATGAGGTATTTCTGCCGATTATTGAGAAAAAAGTACAGCTGGCAAATGCTTTCAAGTTCAATAGCTCCTAGATGATAGGGCCTAGGGCCTTCAAACCACTTCTAAAATGTTCACAAACCACGGGCGCAAGACGCAGAGCCTATGCTTTGCGCGTCATGATCTCGTGCGATTTTACACGAATATTTTCAATGAGGTATTTCTGCGGATTATTGAGAAAAACGTACAGCTGGCAAATGCTTTCAAGTTCAATAGCTCCTAGATGATAGGGCCTAGGGCCTTCAAACCACTTCTAAATATTTCACAAACCACGGGCGCAAGACGCAGAGCCTATGCTTCGCGCGTCATGACCTCGTGCGATTTTACACGAATATTTTCAATGAGGTATTTCTGCCGATTATTGAGAAAAACGTACAGCTGGCAAATGCTTTCAAGTTCAATAGCTCCTAGATGATAGGGCCTAGGGCCTTCAAACCACTTCTAAAATGTTCACAAACCACGGCCGCAAGACGCAGAGCCTATGATTCGCGCGTCATGACCTCGTGCGATTTTACATGAATATTTCCAATGAGGTATTTCTGCGGATTATTGAGAAAAACGTACAGCTGGCAAATGCTTTCATGTTCAATAGCTCCTAGATGATAAGGCCTAGGGCCATCAAAACACTTTTAAATTGTTCACAAACCACGGCCGCAAGACGCAGAGCCTATGCTTCGCACGTCATGACCTCGTGCGATTTTACACAAAAATTTTCAATGAGGTATTTTTGCGAATTATTGAGAAAAAAGTACAGCTGGCAAATGCTTTCAAGTTCAATAGCTCCTAGATGATAGGGCCTAGGGCCTTCAAACCACTTCTAAAATGTTCACAAACCACGGCGGCAAGACGAAGAGCCTATGCTTCGCGCGTCATGACCTCGTGCAATTTTACACGAATACTTTCAATGAGGTATTTCTGCCGATTATTGAGAAAAACGTACAGCTGCCAAATGCTTTCAAGTTCAAAAGCTCCTAGATGATACGGCCTAGGGCCTTCAAAACACTTCTAAATTGTTCACAAACCACGGGCGCATGACGCAGAGCCTATGTTTCGCGCGTCATGGCCTCGTGCGATTTTACACGAATATTTTCAATGAGGTATTTCGGCCGATTATTGAGAAAAACATAGAGCTGGCAAATGCTTTCAAGATCAATAGCTCCTAGATGATAGGGCCTAGGGCCTTCAAATCACTTCTAAAATGTTCACAAACCACGGGCGCAAGACGCAGAGCCTATGCTTCGCGCGTCATGACCTCGTGCAATTTTACACGAATATTTTCAAAGAGGTATTTCTGCCGATTATTGAGAAAAACGTACAGCTGCCAAATGCTTTCAAGCTCAATAGCTCCTAGATGATACGGCCTAGGGCCTTCAAAACACTTCTAAATTGTTCACAAACCACGGGCGCAAGACGCAGAGCCTATGTTTCGCGCGACAAGACCTCGTGCGATTTTACACGAATATTTTCAATGAGGTATATCCGCGGATTTTTGAGAAAAACGTACAGCTGGCAAATGCTTTCAAGATCAATAGCTCCTAGATGATAGGGCCTAGGGCCTTCAAACGACTTCTAAAATGTTCACAAACCACGGGCGCAAGACGCAGAGCCTATGTTTCGCGCGTCATGACCTCGTGCGATTTTATACGAATATTTTCAAAGAGGAATTTCTGCGGATTATTGAGAAAAACGTACAGCTGGCAAATGCTTTCAAGATCAATAGCTCCTAGATGATAGGGCCTAGGGCCTTCAAATCACTTCTAAATTGTTCACAAACCACGGGCGCAAGATGCAGAGCCAATGTTTCGCGCGTCATGACCTCGTGCGATTTTACACAAATATTATCAATGAGGTATTTCTGCCGATTATTGAGAAAAAAATACAGCTGGCAAATGCTTTCAAGATCAATAGCTCCTAGATGATAGGGCCTAGGGCCTTCAAATCACTTCTAAATTGTTCACAAACCACGGGCACAAGACGCAGAGCCA
Source organism: Anguilla pacifica (assembly GCA_039654925.1). Lineage (NCBI taxonomy): Eukaryota > Metazoa > Chordata > Actinopteri > Anguilliformes > Anguillidae > Anguilla > Anguilla pacifica. The sequence goes on from CM077296.1 coordinate 11,109,523, forward strand.
ATGTTTCGCGCGTCATGACCTCGTGCAATTTTACACGAATATTTTCAATGAGGTATATCCGCGGATATTTGAGAAAAACATACAGCTGGCAAATGCTTTCAAGATCAATTGCTCCTAGATGATAGGGCCTAGGGCCTTCAAACCACTTCTAAAATGTTCACAAACCACGGCCGCAAGACGCAGAGCCTATGTTTCGCACGTCATGACCTCGTGCAATTTTACACGAAAATTTTCAATCAGGTATTTCTGCAGATTATTGAGAAAAACATAAAGCTGGCAAATGCTTTCAAGATCAATTGCTCCTAGATGATAGGGCCTAGGGCCTTCAAACCACTTCTAAAATGTTCACAAACCACGGGCGCAAGACGCAGAGCCTATGCTTCGCGCGTCATAACCTCGTTGGATTTTACACAAATATTTTCAATGAGGTATTTCTGCCGAATATTGAGAAAAACGTACTGCTGGCAAATGCTTTCAATATCAATAGCTCCTAGATGATAGGGCCTACGGCCTTCAAACCACTTCTAAAATGTTCATAAACCACGGCCGCAAGACGCAGAGCCAATGATTCGCGCATCATGACCTCGTGCGATTTTACACGAATACTTTCAAAGAGGTATTTCTGCCGATTATTGAGAAAAACATACAGCTGGCAAATGCTTTCAAGTTCAATAGCTCCTAGATGATAGGGCCTAGGGCCTTCAAACCACCTCTAAAATGTTCACAAACCACGGGCGCAAGACGCAGAGCCTATGCTTCGCGCGTCATGACCTCGTGCGATTTTACACGAATATTTTCAATGAGGTATTTCTGCCGATTATTGAGAAAAACATACAGCTGGCAAATGCTTTCAAGATCAATAGCTCCTAGATGATAAGGCCTAGGGCCTTCAGAACACTTCTAAATTGTTCACAAACCACGGGCGCAAGACGCAGAGCCTATGTTTCGCGCGTCATGACCTCGTGCGATTTTACACGAATATTTTCAATGAGATATTTCTGCCGATTATTGAGAAAAACATTCAGCTGGCAAATGTTTTCAAGATCAATAGCTCCTAGATGATAGGGCCTAGGGCCTTCAAATCACGTCTAAATTATTCAAAAACCACGGGCACAAGACGCAGAGCCAATGTTTCACGCGTCATGACCTCGTGCGATTTTACACAAATATTTTTAATGAGGTATATCCGCGGATTTTTGAGAAAAACATACAGCTGGCAAATGCTTTCAAGATTAATTGCTCCTAGATGATAGGGCCTAGGGCCTTCAAACCACTTCTAAAATGTTCACAAACCACGGCCGCAAGACGAAGAGCCTATGCTTCGCGCGTCATGACCTCGTGCGATTTTACACTAATATTTTCAATGAGGTATTTCTGCCGATTATTAAGAAAAACGTACAGCTGGCAAATGCTTTCAAGATTAATTGCTCCTAGATGATTGGGCCTAGGGCCTTCAAACCACTTCTAAAATGTTCACAAACCACGGGCGCAAGACGAAGAGCCTATGCTTCGCGCGTCATGACCTCGTGCGATTTTACACGAATATTTTCAAAGAGGTATTTCTGCCGATTATTGAGAAAAACGTACAGCTGGCAAATGCTTTCAAGATCAATAGCTCCTAGATGATAGGGCCTAGGGCCTTCAAACCACTTCTAAAATGTTCACAAAAAACGGCCGCAAGAGGAAGAACCTATGCTTCGCGCGTCATGACCTCGTGCGATTTTACACGAATATTTTCAAAGAGGTATTTCTGCCGATTATTGAAAAAAACGTACAGCTGCCAAATGCTTTCAAGTTAAATAGCTCCTAGATGATACGGCCTAGGGCCTTCAAAACACTTCTAAATGGTTCACAAACCACGGGCGCAAGACGCAGAGCCTATATTTCGCGCGTCATGACCTCGTGCGATTTTACACAAATATTTTCAATGAGGTATATCTGCGGATGTTAGAGAAAAACATACAGCTGGAAAATGCTTTCAAGATCAATAGCTCCTAGATGATAGGGCCTAGGGCCTTCAAACCACTTCTAAAATGTTCACAAACCACGGCGGCAAGACGCAGAGCCTATGTTTCGCGCGTCATGACCTTGTGCGATTTTACACGAATATTTTCAATGAGGAATTTCTGCCGATTATTGAGAAAAACATACAGCTGGCAAATGCTTTCAAGATCAATAGCTCCAAGATGATAGGGCCTAGGGCCTTGAAATCACTTCTAAATTGTTCACAAACCACGGGCACAAGACGCAGAGCCAATGTTTCGCGTGTCATGACCTCGTGCGATTTTACACGAATATTTTCAATGAGGTATATCCGCAGATTTTTGAGAAAAACATACAGCTGGCAAATGCTTTCAAGATCAATAGCTCCTAGATGATAGGGCCTAGGGCCTTCAAATCACTTCTAAAATATTCACAAACCACGGCCGCAAGACGAAGACCTATGCTTCGCGCGTCATGACCTCGTGCGATTTTACACGAATATTTGCAAAGATGTATTTCTGCCGATTATTGAGAAAAACGTACAGCTGGCAAATTCTTTCAAGTTCACTTGCTCCTAGATGTTAGGGCCTAGGGCCTTCAAATCACTTCTAAAATGTTCACAAACCACGGGCGCAAGACGCAGAGCCTATGCTTTGCGCGTCATGACCTCGTGCGATTTTACACGAATATTGTCAATGTGGTATTTCTGCGGATTATTATAAAAACATACAGCTGGCAAATGCTTTGAAGATCAATAGCTCCTAGATGATAGGGCCTAGGGCCTTCAAACCACTTCTAAAATGTTCAGAAACCACGGGCGCAAGACGCAGAGCCAATGTTTTCGCGCGTCATGACCTCGTGCGATTTTACACGAATATTATCAATGAGGTATATCTGCGGATTATTGAGAAAAACATACAGCTGGCAAATGCTTTCAAGATCAATAGCTCCTAGATGATAGGGCCTAGGGCCTTCAAACCACTTCTAAAATGTTCATAAAACACGGCCGCAAGACGAAGAGCCTATGATTCGCGCGTCATGACCTCGTGCGATTTTACACAAATATGTTCAAAGAGGTATTTTTGCCGATTATTGAGAAAAACATAAAGCTTGCAAATGCTTTCAAGTTCAATAGCTCTTAGATGATAGGGCCTAGGGCCTTCAAACCACTTCAAAAATGTTCACAAACCACGGGCGCAAGACACAGAGCCTATGCTTCGCGCGTCATGACCTCGTGCGATTTTACACGAATATTTTCAATGAGGTATTTCTGCCGATTATTGAGAAAAACGTACAGGTGGCAAATGCTTTCAAGTTCAATTTCTCCTAGATGTTAGGGCCTAGGGCCTTCAAACCACTTCTAAATATTTCACAAACCACGGGCGCAAGACGCAGAGCCTATGCTTCGCGCGTCATGACCTCGTGCGATTTTACACGAATATTTTCAATGAGGTATTTCTGCGGATAATTGAGAAAAACATACAGCTGGCAAATGCTTTCAAGATCAATAGCTCCTAGATGATAGGGCCTAGGGCCTTCAAACCACTTCTAAAATGTTCATAAAACACGGCCGCAAGACGAAGAGCCTATGATTCGCGCGTCATGACCTCGTGCGATTTTACACAAATATGTTCAAAGAGGTATTTCTGCCGATTATTGAGAAAAACATAAAGCTTGCAAATGCTTTCAAGTTCAATAGCTCTTAGATGATAGGGCCTAGGGCCTTCAAACCACTTCAAAAATGTTCACAAACCACGGGCGCAAGACACAGAGCCTATGCTTCGCGCGTCATGACCTCGTGCGATTTTACACGAATATTTTCAATGAGGTATTTCTGCCGATTATTGAGAAAAACGTACATGTGGCAAATGCTTTCAAGTTCAATTTCTCCTAGATGTTAGGGCCTAGGGCCTTCAAACCACTTCTAAATATTTCACAAACCACGGCCGCAAGACGAAGAGCCCATGATTCGCGCGTCATGACCTCATGCGATTTTACACGAATATTTTCAATGAGGTATTTCTGCCGATTATTGAGAAAAACGTACAGCTGCCAAATGCTTTCAAGTTCAATAGCTCCTAGATGATAGGGCCTAGGGCCTTCAAATCACTTCTTAATTGTTCACAAACCACGGGCACAAGACGCAGAGCCAATGTGTCGCGCGTCATGACCTCGTGCGATTTTACACGAATATTTTCAATGAGGTATATCTGCGGATTTTAGAGAAAAACATACAGCTGGCAAATGCTTTCAAGATCAATAGCTCCTAGATGATAGGGCCTAGGGCCTTCAAACCACTTCTAAAATGTTCACAAACCACGGGCACAAGACGAAGAGCCTATGCTTCGCGCGTCATGACCTCGTGCGATTTTACACGAATATTTTCAAAGAGGTATTTCTGTTGATTATAGAGAAAAACGTACAGAGGGCAAATGCTTTCAAGTTCAATAGCTCCTAGATGATAGGGCCTAGGGCCGTCAAACCACATCTAAAATGTTCACAAACCACGGGCGTAAGACGCAGAGCCTATGCTTCGCGCGTCATGACCTCGTTCGATTTTACACAAATATTTTCAATGAGGTATTTCAGCCGATTATTGAGAAAAACGTACAGCTGCAAAATGCTTTCAAGTTCATTAGCTCCTAGACGATAGGGCCTAGGGCCTTCAAACCACTTCTAAATTCTACACAAACCACGGGCGCAAGATGCAGAGCCTATGTTTCGCGCGTCATGACCTCGTGCGATTTTACACAAATATTTTCAATGAGGTATTTCTGCCGATTATTGAGAAAAACGTACAGCTGGCAAATGCTTTCAAGTTCAATAGCTCCTAGATGATAGGGCCTAGGGCCTTCAAACCACTTCTAAATTATTCACAAACCACGGGCGCAAGACGCAGAGCCTATGCTTCGCGCATCATGACCTCGTGCGATTATTCACGAATATTATCAATGAGGTATTTCTTACGATTATTGAGAAAAACGTACAGCTGGCAAATGCTTTCAAGTTCAATAGCTCCTAGATGTTAGGGCCTACGGCCTTAAAACCACATCTAAAATGTTCACAAACCACGGCCGCAAAACGAAGAGCCTATGCTTCGCGCGTCATGACCTCGTGCGATTTTACACAAATATTTTCAATGAGGTATTTCTGCCGATTATTGAGAAAAACGTACAGCTGCCAAATGCTTTCAAGTTCAATAGCTCCTAGATGATACGGCCTAGGGCCTTCAAAACACTTCTAAATTGTTCACAAACCACGGGCGCAAGACGCAGCGCCTATGTTTCGCGCGTCATGACCTCGTGCGATTTTACATGAATATTTTCAATGAGGTATTTCTGCGGATTATTGAGAAAAACATACAGCTGGCAAATGCTTTCAAGATCAATAGCTCCAAGATGATAGGGCCTAGGGCCTTCAAACCACTTCTAAAATGTTCACAAACCACGGCCGCAAGACGAAGAGCCTATGCTTCGCGCGTCATGACCTCGTGCGATTTTACACGAATATTAACAAAGAGGTATTTCTGCCGATTATTGAGAAAAACGTACAGCTGGCAAATGCTTTCAAGATCAATAGCTCCTAGATGATAGGGCCGAGGGCCTTCAAACCACTCCTAAAATGTTCACAATCCACGGCTGCAAGACGAAGAGCCTATGCTTCGCGCGTCATGACCTCGTGCGATTTTACACGAATATTGTCAATGAGGTATTTCTGCCGATTATTGAGAAAAACGTACAGCTGCCAAATGCTTTCAAGTTCAATAGCTCCTAGATGATATGGCCTAGGGCCTTCAAACCACTTCTAAATTGTTGACAAACCACGGGCGCAAGACGCAGAGCCTATGTTTCGCGCGTCATGACCTTGTGCGATTTTACACGAATATTTTCAATGAGGTATTTCTGCCGATTATTGAGAAAAACATACAGCTGGCAAATGCTTTCAAGATCAATAGCTCCTAGATGATAGGGCCTAGGGCCTTCAAACCACTTCTAAAATGTTCACAAACCACGGGCGCAAGACGCAGAGCCTATGCTTCGCGCGTCATGACCTCGTTCGATTTTACACGAATATTTTCAATGAGGTATTTCTGCCGATTATTGAGAAAAACTTACAGCTAGCAAATGCTTTCAAGATCAATAGCTCCAAGATGATAGGGCCTAGGGCCTTCAAATCACTTCTAAATTGTTCACAAACCACGGGAGCAAGATGCAGAGCAAATGTTTCGCGCGTCATGACCTCATGCGATTTTACACGAATATATTCAATGAGGTATATCTGCGGATTATTGAGAAAAAAATACAGCTGGCAAATGCTTTCAAGATCAATAGCTCATAGATGATAGGGCCTAGGGCCTTCAAATCACTTCTAAAATGTTCACAAACCACGGGCGCAAGACGCAGAGCCTATGCTTCGCGCGTCATGACCTCGTTCGATTTTACACAAATATTATCAATGAGGTATTTCTGCCGATTATTGAGAAAAAAATACAGCTGGCAAATGCTTTCAAGATCAATAGCTCCTAGATGATAGGGCCTAGGGCCTTCAAATCACTTCTAAATTGTTCACAAACCACGGGCACAAGACGCAGAGCCTATGATTCGCGCGTCATGACCTCGTTCGATTTTACACAAATATTATCAATGAGGTATTTCAGCCGATTATTGAGAAAAACGTATAGCTGGCAAATGCTTTCAAGTTCAATAGCTCCTAGATGATCGGGCCTAGGGCCTTCAAACCACTTCTAAAATGTTCACAAACCACGGGCACAAGACGCAAAGCCAATGTGTCGCGCGTCATGACCTCGTGCGATTTTACACGAATATTTCCAATGAGGTATATCTGCGGATTTTTGAGAAAAACATACAGCTGGCAAATGCTTTCAAGATCAATAGCTCCTAGATGATAGGGCCTACGGCCTTCAAACCACTTCTAAAATGTTCACAAACCACGGCCGCAAGATGAAGAGCCAATGCTTCGAGCGTCATGACCTCGTGCGATTTTACACAAATATTTTCAAAGAGGTATTTCTGCCGATTATTGAGAAAAACGTACAGCTGGCAAATGCTTTCAAGATCAATAGCTCCTAGATGATAGGGCCTAGGGCCTTCAAACCAATTCTAAAAAGTTCACAAACCACGGGCGCAAGACGCAGAGCCTATACTTTGCGCGTCATGACCTCGTTCAATTTTACACAAATATTTTCAATGAGGTATTTCTGCAGATTATTGAGAAAAACGTACAGCTGGCAAATGCTTTCAAGTTCAATAGCTCCTAGATGATAGGGCCTAGGGCCATCAAACCACATCTAAATTGTTCACAAACCACGGGCGCAAGACGCAGATCCTATGTTTTGCGCGTCATGACCTCGTGCGATTTTACACAAATATTATCATTGAGGTATATCTGCCGATTATTGAGAAAAACGTACAGCTGCCAAATGCTTTCAATTTCAATAGCTCCTTGATGATACGGCCTAGGGCCTTCAAAACACTTCTAAATTGTTCACAAACCACGGGCGCAAGACGTAGAGCCTATGTTTCGCGCGTCATGACCGCGTGCGATTTTACATGAATATTTTCAATGAGGTCTATCTGCCGATTATTGAGAAAAACATACAGCTGGCAAATGCTTTCAAGATCAATAGCTCCTAGATGATAGGGCCTAGGGCCTTCAAATCACTTCTAAATTGTTGACAAACCACAGGCACAAGACGCAGAGCCAATGTTTCGCGCGTCATGACCTCGTGCGATTTTACACAAATATTTTCAATGAGGTATTTCTGCCGATTATTGAGAAAAACGTACAGCTGGCAAATGCTTTTAAGTTCAATTGCTCCTAGATGTTAGGGCCTAGGGCCTTCAAACCACTTCTAAATATTTCACAAACCATGGGTGCAAGACGAAGAGCCTAAGCTTCGCGAGTCATGACCTCGTGCGATTTTACACGAATATTTTCAATGAGGTATATCTGCCGATTAGTGAGAAAAACGTACAGCTGGCAAATGCTTTCAAGCTCAATAGCTCCTAGATGATACGGCCTAGGGCCTTCAAAACACTTCTAAAATGTTCACAAACCACGGCTGCAAGACGAAGAGCCTATGCTTCGCGCGTCATGACCTTGTGCGATTTTACACAAATATTTTCAATGAGGTATTTCTGCCGAATATTGAGAAAAACATACAGCTGCCAAATGCTTTCAAGTTCAATAGCTCCTAGATGATACGGCCTAGGGACTTCAAAACACTTCTAAATTGTTCACAAACCACGGGCGCAAGACGCAGAGCCTATGTTTCGCGCGTCATGACCTTGTGCGATTTTACACGAATATTTTCAATGAGGTATTTCTGCCGATTATTGAGAAAAACATACAGCTGGCAAATGCTTTCAAGATCAATAGCTCCTAGATGATAGGGCCGAGGGCCTTCAAACCACTCCTAAAATGTTCACAATCCACGGCTGCAAGACGAAGAGCCTATGCTTCGCGCGTCATGACCTCGTGCGATTTTACACGAATATTGTCAATGAGGTATTTCTGCCGATTATTGAGAAAAACGTACAGCTGCCAAATGCTTTCAAGTTCAATAGCTCCTAGATGATATGGCCTAGGGCCTTCAAAACACTTCTAAATTGTTGACAAACCACGGGCGCAAGACGCAGAGCCTATGTTTCGCGCGTCATGACCTCGTGCGATTTTACACGAATATTTTCAATGAGGTATTTCTGCCGATTATTGAGAAAAACATACAGCTGGCAAATGCTTTCAAGATCAATAGCTCCTAGATGATAGGGCCTAGGGCCTTCAAACCACTTCTAAAATGTTCACAAACCACGGGCGCAAGACGCAGAGCCTATGCTTCGCGCGTCATGACCTCGTTCGATTTTACACGAATATTTTCAATGAGGTATTTCTGCCGATTATTGAGAAAAACTTACAGCTAGCAAATGCTTTCAAGATCAATAGCTCCAAGATGATAGGGCCTAGGGCCTTCAAATCACTTCTAAATTGTTCACAAACCACGGGAGCAAGATGCAGAGCAAATGTTTCGCGCGTCATGACCTCATGCGATTTTACACGAATATATTCAATGAGGTATATCTGCGGATTATTGAGAAAAAAATACAGCTGGCAAATGCTTTCAAGATCAATAGCTCCTAGATGATAGGGCCTAGGGCCTTCAAATCACTTCTAAAATGTTCACAAACCACGGGCGCAAGACGCAGAGCCTATGCTTCGCGCGTCATGACCTCGTTCGATTTTACACAAATATTATCAATGAGGTATTTCTGCCGATTATTGAGAAAAAAATACAGCTGGCAAATGCTTTCAAGATCAATAGCTCCTAGATGATAGGGCCTAGGGCCTTCAAATCACTTCTAAATTGTTCACAAACCACGGGCACAAGACGCAGAGCCTATGATTCGCGCGTCATGACCTCGTTCGATTTTACACAAATATTATCAATGAGGTATTTCAGCCGATTATTGAGAAAAACGTACAGCTGGCAAATGCTTTCAAGTTCAATAGCTCCTAGATGATCGGGCCTAGGGCCTTCAAACCACTTCTAAAATGTTCACAAACCACGGGCACAAGACGCAAAGCCAATGTGTCGCGCGTCATGACCTCGTGCGATTTTACACGAATATTTCCAATGAGGTATATCTGCGGATTTTTGAGAAAAACATACAGCTGGCAAATGCTTTCAAGATCAATAGCTCCTAGATGATAGGGCCTACGGCCTTCAAACCACTTCTAAAATGTTCACAAACCACGGCCGCAAGATGAAGAGCCAATGCTTCGAGCGTCATGACCTCGTGCGATTTTACACAAATATTTTCAAAGAGGTATTTCTGCCGATTATTGAGAAAAACGTACAGCTGGCAAATGCTTTCAAGATCAATAGCTCCTAGATGATAGGGCCTAGGGCCTTCAAACCAATTCTAAAAAGTTCACAAACCACGGGCGCAAGACGCAGAGCCTATACTTTGCGCGTCATGACCTCGTTCAATTTTACACAAATATTTTCAATGAGGTATTTCTGCAGATTATTGAGAAAAACGTACTGCTGGCAAATGCTTTCAAGTTCAATAGCTCCTAGATGATAGGGCCTAGGGCCATCAAACCACATCTAAATTGTTCACAAACCACGGGCGCAAGACGCAGATCCTATGTTTTGCGCGTCATGACCTCGTGCGATTTTACACAAATATTATCATTGAGGTATATCTGCCGATTATTGAGAAAAACGTACAGCTGCCAAATGCTTTCAATTTCAATAGCTCCTTGATGATACGGCCTAGGGCCTTCAAAACACTTCTAAATTGTTCACAAACCACGGGCGCAAGACGTAGAGCCTATGTTTCGCGCGTCATGACCGCGTGCGATTTTACATGAATATTTTCAATGAGGTCTATCTGCCGATTATTGAGAAAAACATACAGCTGGCAAATGCTTTCAAGATCAATAGCTCCTAGATGATAGGGCCTAGGGCCTTCAAATCACTTCTAAATTGTTGACAAACCACAGGCACAAGACGCAGAGCCAATGTTTCGCGCGTCATGACCTCGTGCGATTTTACACAAATATTTTCAATGAGGTATTTCTGCCGATTATTGAGAAAAACGTACAGCTGGCAAATGCTTTTAAGTTCAATTGCTCCTAGATGTTAGGGCCTAGGGCCTTCAAACCACTTCTAAATATTTCACAAACCACGGGTGCAAGACGAAGAGCCTAAGCTTCGCGAGTCATGACCTCGTGCGATTTTACACGAATATTTTCAATGAGGTATATCTGCCGATTAGTGAGAAAAACGTACAGCTGGCAAATGCTTTCAAGCTCAATAGCTCCTAGATGATACGGCCTAAGGCCTTCAAAACACTTCTAAAATGTTCACAAACCACGGCTGCAAGACGAAGAGCCTATGCTTCGCGCGTCATGACCTTGTGCGATTTTACACAAATATTTTCAATGAGGTATTTCTGCCGAATATTGAGAAAAACATACAGCTGCCAAATGCTTTCAAGTTCAATAGCTCCTAGATGATACGGCCTAGGGACTTCAAAACACTTCTAAATTGTTCACAAACCACGGGCGCAAGACGCAGAGCCTATGTTTCGCGCGTCATGACCTTGTGCGATTTTACACGAATATTTTCAATGAGGTATTTCTGCCGATTATTGAGAAAAACATACAGCTGGCAAATGCTTTCAAGATCAATAGCTCCTAGATGATAGGGCCTAGGGCCTTCAAACCACTTCTAAAATGTTCACAAACCACGGCCGCAAGACGAAGAGCCTATGTTTCGCGCGTCATGACCTCGTGCGATTTTACACGAATATTAACAAAGAGGTATTTCTGCCGATTATTGAGGAAAAACGTACAGCTGGCAAATTCTTTCAAGATCAATAGCTCCTAGATGATAGGGCCTAGGGCCTTCAAACCACTTCTAAAATGTTCACAAACCACGGTGGCAAGACGCAGAGCCTATGTTTCGCGCGTCATGACCTCGTGCGATTTTACACAAATATTTTCAATGAGGAATTTCTGCCGATTATTGAGAAAAACATACAGCTGGCAAATGCTTTCAAGATCAATAGCTCCTAGATGATAGGGCCTAGGGCCTTCAAACCACTTCTAAAATGTTCACAAACCACGGCCGCAAGACGAAGAGCCTATGCTTCGCGCGTCATGACCTCGTGCGATTTTACACGAATATTTTCAAAGAGGTATTTCTGCGGATTATTGAGAAAAACGTACAGCTGGCAAATGCTTTCAAGATCAATAGCTCCTAGACGATAGGGCCTAGGGCCTTCAAACCACTTCTAAAATGTTCACAAACCACGGCGGCAAGACGCAGAGCCTATGCTTCGCGCGTCATGACCTCGTGCGATTTTACACGAATATTTTCAATGAGGTATTTCTGCCGATTATTGAGAAAAACATACAGCTGGCAAATGCTTTCAAGATCAATAGCTCCTAGATGATAGGGCCTAGGGCCTTCAAACCACTTCTAAAATTTTCACAAACCACGGCCGCAAGACGAAGAGCCTATGCTTCGCGCGTCATGACCTCGTGCGATATTACACAAATATTTTCAAAGAGGTATTTCTGCCGATTATTGAGAAAAACATACAGCTGGCAAATGCTTTCAAGATCAATAGATCTTAGATGATAGGGCCTAGGGCCTTCAAACCACTTCTAAAATGTTCACAAACCACGGCCGCAAGACGAAGAGCCTATGCTTTGCGCGTCATGACCTCGTGCGATTTGACACGAATATTTTCAATGAGGTATTTCTGCCGATTATTGAGAAAAACGTACAGCTGCCAAATGCTTTCAAGTTCAATAGCTCCTAGATGATACGGCCTAGGGCCTTCAAAACACTTCTAAATTGTTCACAAACCACGGGCGCAAGACGCAGACCCTATGTTTCGCGCGTCATGACCTCGTGCGATTTTACACGAATAATTTCAAAGAGGTATTTCTGCCGATTATTGAGAAAAACGTACAGCTGGCAAATGCTTTCAAGATCAATAGCTCCTAGATGATAGGGCCTAGGGCCTTCAAACCACTTCTAAAATGTTCACAAACCACGGCCGCAAGACGAAGAGCTTATGCTTCGCGCGTCATGACCTCGTGTGATTTTATACGAATATTTTCAAAGAGGTATTTCTGCGGATTATTGAGAAAAACGTACAGCTGGCAAATGCTTTCAAGTTCAATTGCTCCAAGATGTTAGGGCCTAGGACCTTCAAACCACCTCTAAATATTTCACAAACCACGGGCGCAAGACGCAGAGCCTATGCTTCGCGCGTCATGACCTCGTGCGATTTTACACGAATATTGTCAATGAGGTATTTCTGCGGATTATTGAGAAAAACATACAGCTGGCAAATGCTTTCAAGATCAATAGCTCCTAGATGATAGGGCCTAGGGCCTTCAAACCACTTCTAAAATGTTCACAAACCACGGCCGCAAGACGAAGAGCCTATGGTTCGCGTGTCATGACCTCGTGCGATTTTACACGAATATTTTCAAAGATGTATTTCTGCCGATTATTGAGAAAAACGTACAGCTGGCAAACGCTTTCAAGATCAATAGCTCCTAGATGATAGGGCCTAGGGCTTTCAAACCACTTCTAAAATGTTCACAAACCACGGCCGCAAGACGAAGAGCCTATGCTTCGCGCGTCATGACCTCGTGCGATTTTACACAAATATATTCAATGAGGTATTTCTGCCGATTATTGAGAAAAACATACAGCTGGCAAATGCATTCAAGTTCAATAGCTCCTAGATGATAGGGCCTAGGGTCTACAAACCACTTCTAAATTGTTCACAAACCACGGGCGTAAGACACAGAGCCTATGCTTCGCGCGTCATGACCTCGTTCGATTTTACACAAATATTTTCATTGAGGTATTTCAGCCGATTATTGAGAAAAACATACAGCTGGCAAATGCTTTCAAGATCAATAGCGCCTAGATGATAGGGCCTAGGGCCTTCAAACCACTTCTAAAATGTTCACAAACCACGGCTGCAAGACGAATAGTCCATGCTTTGCGCGTCATGACCTCGTGCAATTTTACACGAATATATTCAAAGAGGTACATCTGCCGATTATTGAGAAAAACGTACAGCTGGCAAATGTTTTCAAGATCAATACCTCCTAGATGATAGGGCCTATGGCCATCAAACCACTTCTAAAATGTTCACAAACCACGGCCGCAAGACGAAGAGCCTATGCTTCGCGCGTCATGACCTCGTGCGATTTTACACAAATATTTTCAATGCTGAATTTCTGCCGATTATTGAGAAAAACGTACAGCTGGCAAATGCATTCAAGTTCAATAGGTCCTAGATGATACGGCCCAGGGCCTTCAAAACACTTCTAAATTGTTTACAAACCACGGCCGCAAGACGAAGAGCCTATGCTTCGCGCGTCATGACCTCGTGCGATTATACACGAATATATTCAAAGAGGTATTTCTGCCGATTATTGAGAAAAACGTACAGCTGGCAAATGCTTTCAAGATCAATAGCTCCTAGATGATAGGGCCTAGGGCCTTCAAACCACTTCTAAAATGTTCATAAACCACGGCCGCAAGACGCAGAGCCTATGCTTCGCGCGTCATGACCTCGTGCGATTTTACACTAATATTTTCAATGAGGTATATCCGCGGATTTTTGAGAAAAACATACAGCTGGTAAATGCTTTCAAGATCAATTGCTCCTAGATAATAGGGCATAGGGCCTTCAAACCACTTCTGAAATGTTCACAAACCACGGCTGCAAGACGAAGAGCCTATGCTTCGCGCGTCATGACCTCGTGCGATTTTACACGAATATTTTTAATGAGGTATATCCGTGGATTTTTGAGAAAAACATACAGCTGGCAAATGCTATCAAGATTAATTGCTCCTAGATGATAGGGCCTAGGGCCTACAAACCACTTCTAAAATGTTCACAAACCACGGGCGCAAGACGAAGAGCCTATGCTTCGCGCGTCATTACCTCGTGCGATTTTACACAAATATTTTCAAAGGGGATTTTCTGCCGATTATTGAGAAAAACATACAGCTGGCAAATGCTTTCAAGATCAATTGCTCCTAGATGATAGGGCCTAGGGCCTTCAAACCACTTCTAAAATGTTCACAAACCACGGCCGCAAGACGAAGAGCCTATGCTTCGCGCGTCATGACCTCGTGCGATTTTACACAAATATTTTCAATGCTGAATTTCTGCCGATTATTGAGAAAAACGTACAGCTGGCAAATGCATTCAAGTTCAAAAGGTCCTAGATGATACGGCCCAGGGCCTTCAAAACACTTCTAAATTGTTTACAAACCACGGCCGCAAGACGAAGAGCCTATGCTTCGCGCGTCATGACCTCGTGCGATTTTACACGAATATATTCAAAGAGGTATTTCTGCCGATTATTGAGAAAAACGTACAGCTGGCAAATGCTTACAAGATCAATAGCTCCTAGATGATAGGGCCTAGGGCCTTCAAACCACTTCTAAAATGTTCATAAACCACGGCCGCAAGACGCAGAGCCTATGCTTCGCGCGTCATGACCTCGTGCGATTTTACACGAATATTTTCAATGAGGTATATCCGCGGATATTTGAGAAAAACATACAGCTGGTAAATGCTTTCAAGATCAATTGCTCCTAGATAATAGGGCATAGGGCCTTCAAACCACTTCTGAAATGTTCACAAACCACGGCTGCAAGACGAAGAGCCTATGCTTCGCGCGTCATGACCTCGTGCGATTTTACACGAATATTTTTAATGAGGTATATCCGTGGATTTTTGAGAAAAACATACAGCTGGCAAATGCTATCAAGATTAATTGCTCCTAGATGATAGGGCCTAGGGCCTACAAACCACTTCTAAAATGTTCACAAACCACGGGCGCAAGACGAAGAGCCTATGCTTCGCGCGTCATTACCTCGTGCGATTTTACACAAATATTTTCAAAGGGGAATTTCTGCCGATTATTGAGAAAAACATACAGCTGGCAAATGCTTTCAAGATCAATTGCTCCTAGATGATAGGGCCTAGGGCCTTCAAACCACTTCTAAAATGTTCACAAACCACGGCCGCAAGACGAAGAGCCTATGCTTCGCGCGTCATGACCTCGTGCGATTTTACACAAATATTTTCAATGAGGTATTTTTGCGGATAATTGAGAAAAACGTACAGCTGCCAAATGCTTTCAAGTTCAAAAACTCCTAGATGATACGGCCTAGGGCCTTCAAAACACTTCTAAATTGTTCACAAACCACGGGCGCAAGACGCAGAGCCTATGTTTCGCGCGTCATGACCTCGTGCGATTTTACACGAATATTTTCAATGAGGTATTTCTGCCGAATATTGAGAAAAACATACAGCTGGCAAATGCTTTCAAGATCAATAGCTCCTAGATGATAGGGCCTAGGGCCTTCAAATCCCTTCTAAATTGTTCTCAAACCACGGGCACAAGACGCAGAGCCAATGAATCGCGCGTCATAACCTCGTGCGATTTTAAACAAATATTTTCAATGGGGTATATCCGCGGATTTTTGAGAAAAACATACAGCTGGCAAATGCTTTCAAGATCAATTGCTCCTAGATGATAGGGCCTAGGGCCTTCAAACCACTTCTAAAATGTTCACAAACTACCGCTGCAAGACGAAGAGCCTATGCTCCGCGCGTCATGACCTCGTGCGATTTAACACAAATATTTTCAAAGAGGTATTTCTGCCGATTATTGAGAAAAACGTACAGCTGGCAAATGCTTTCAAAATCAATAGCTCCTAGATGATACGGCCTAGGGCCTTCAAACCACTTCTAAAATGTTCACAAACCACGGCGGCAAGACGAAGAGCCTATGCTTCGCGCGTCATGACCTCGTGCGATTTTACACTAATATTTTCAATGAGGTATTTCTGCCGATTATTGAAAAAAACGTACAGCTGACAAATGCTTTCAAGTTCAATAGCTCCTAGATGATACGGCCTAGGGCCTTCAAAACACTTCTAAAATGTTCACAAACCATGGGCACAAGACGCAGAGCCAATGTTTCGCGCGTCATGACCTCGTGCGATTATACACGAATATTTTTAATGAGGTATATCTGGGGATTATTGAGAAAAACATACAGCTGGCAAATGCTTTCAAGATCAATTGCTCCTAGATGATAGGGCCTAGGGCCTTCAAACCACTTCTAAAATGTTCACAAACCACGGCCGCAAGACGAAGAGCCTATGCTTCACGCGTCATGACCTCGTGCGATTTTACTCAAATATTTTCAATGAGGTATTTCTGCCGATTATAGAGAAAAACGTACAGCTGCCAAATGTTTTCAAGCTCAATAGCTCGTAGATGATAGGACCTAGGGGCTTCAAACCACTTCTAAAATGTTCAGAAACCACGGGCGCAAGACGCAGAGCCTATGTTTCGCGCGTCATGACCTCGTGCGATTTTACACGAATATTATCAAAGAGGTATTTCTGCCGATTATTGAGAAAAACGTACAGCTGCCAAATGCTTTCAAGATCAATAGCTCCTAGATGATACGGCCTAGGGCCTTCAAAATATTCTAAATTGTTCACAAACCACGGGCGCAAGACGCAGAGTCTATGTTTCGCGCGTCATGACCTCGTGCGATTTTACACTAATATTTTCAATGAGGTATTTCTGCCGATTATTGAGAAAAACATACAGCTGGCAAATGCTTTCAAGATCAATAGCTCCTAGATGATACGGCCTAGGGCCTTCAAATCGCGTCTAAATTGTTCACAAACCACGGGCACAAGACGCAGAGCCAATGTTTCGCGCGTCATGACCTCGTGCGATTTTACACGAATATTTTTAATGAGGTATATCAGCGGATTTTTGAGTAAAACATACAGCTGGCAAATGCTTTCAAGATTAATTGCTCCTAGATGATAGGGCCTAGGGCCTTCAAACCACTTCTAAAATGTTCACAAACCACGGCCGCAAAACGAAGAGCCCATGCTTCGCGCGTCATGACCTCGTGAGATTTTACACGAATATTTTCAATGAGGTATTTCTGCCGATTATTGAGAAAAATGTACAGCTGGCAAATGCTTTCAAGTTCAATTGCTCCTAGATGTTAGGGCCTAGGGCCTTCAAACCACTTCTAAATATGTCACAAACCACGGGCGCAAGACGCAGAGCCTATGCTTCGCGCGTCATGACCTCGTGCGATTTTACACGAATATTGTCAATGAGGTATTTCTGCGGATTATTGAGAAAAACATACAGCTGGCAAATGCTTTCAAGATCAATAGCTCTTAGATGATAGGGCCTAGGGCCTTCAAACCACTTCTAAAATGTTCACAAACCACGGCCGCAAGACGAAGAGCCCATGCTTCGCGCGTCATCACCTTGTGCGATTTTACACGAATATTTTCAAAGAGGTATTTCTGCCGATTATTGAGAAAAACGTACAGCTGCCAAATGCTTTCAAGTTAAATAGCTCCTAGATGATACGGCCTAGGGCCTTCAAAACACTTCTTAATTGTTCACAAACCAAGGGCGCAAGACGCAGAGCCTATGTTTCGCGCGTCATGACCTCGTGCGATTTTACATGAATATTTTCAATGAGGTATGTCTGCCGATTATTGAGAAAAACATACAGCTGGCAAATTCTTTCAAGTTCAATAGCTCCTAGATGATACGGCCTAGGGCCTTCAAATCCCTTCTAAGTTGTTCTCAAACCACGGGCACAAGACGCAGAGCCAATGAGTCGCGCGTCATGACCTCGTGCGATTTTATACGAATATTTTCAATGAGGTATATCCGCGGATTTTTGAGAAAAACATACAGGTGGCAAATGCTTTCAAGATCAATTGCTCCTAGATGATAGGGCCTAGGGCCTTCAAACCACTTCTAAAATGTTCGCAAACCACGGGCGCAAGACGAAGAGCCTATGTTTCGCGCGTCATGACCTCGTGCGATTTTACACGAATATTTTCAATGAGGTATTTCTGCCAATTATTGAGAAAAACATACAGCTGGCAAATGCTTTCAAGATCAATAGCTCCTAGATGATAGGGCCTAGGGCCTTCAAATCCCTTCTAAATTGTTCTCAAACCACGGGCACAAGACGCAGAGCCAATGAATCGCGCGTCATGACATCGTGCGATTTTACTCGAATATATTCAAAGAGGTATTTCTGCAGATTATTGAGAAAAACGTACAGCTGGCAAATGCTTTCAAGTTCAATAGCTCCTAGATGATAGTGCCTAGGGCTTTCAAACCACATCTAAATGCTACACAAACCACGGGCGCAAGACGCAGAGCCTATGTTTCGCGCGTCATGACCTTGTGCGATTTTACACGAATATTGTCAATGAGGTATTTCTGCGGATTATTGAGAAAAACATACAGCTGGCAAATGCTTTCAAGATCAATAGCTCCTAGATGATAGGGCCTAGGGCCTTCAAACCACTTCTAAAATGTTCACAAACCACGGCCGCAAGACGAAGAGCCTATGGTTCGCGCGTCATGACATCGTGCGATTTTACACAAATATTTTCAATGAGGTATTTCTGCCGATTATTGAGAAAAACATACAGCTGGCAAATGCATTCAAGTTCAATAGCTCCTAGATGATAGGGCCTAGGGTCTACAAACCACTTCTATATTGTTCACAAACCACGGGCGAAAGACGCAGAGGCTATGCTTCGCGTAACATGACCTCGTGCGATTTTACACGAATATTTTCAATGAGGTATTTCTGCCGATTATTGAGAAAAACGTACAGGTGGCAAATGCTTTCAAGTTCAATAGCTCCTAGATGTTAGGACCTACGGCCTTAAAACCACTTCTAAAATGTTCACAAACTACGGCCGCAAGACGAAGAGCCTATGCTTCGCGCGTCATGACCTCGTGCGATTTTACACGAATATTGTCAATGAGGTATTTCTGCGGATTATTGAGAAAAACGTACAGCTGGCAAATGCTTTCAAGATCAATAGCTCCTAGATGATAGGGCCTAGGGTCTTCAAACCACTTCTAAAATGTTCACAAACCACGGCGGCAAGATGAAGAGCCTATGCTTCGCGCGTCATGACCTCGTGCGATTTTACACGAATATTTTCAAAGAGGTATTTCTGCCGATTATTGAGAAAAACGTACAGCTGCCAAATGCTATCAAGTTCAATAGCTCCTAGATGATACGGCCTAGGGCCTTCAAAACACATCTAAATTGTTCACAAACCACGGGCGCAAGACACAGAGCCTATGTTTCGCGCGTCATGACCTCGTGCGATTTTACACGAATATTGTCAATGAGGTATTTCTGCGGATTATTGAGAAAAACATACAGCTGGCAAATGCTTTCAAGATCAATAGCTCCTAGATGATAGGGCCTAGGGCCTTCAAAACACTTCTAAATTGTTCACAAACCACGGGCGCAAGACACAGAGCCTATGTTTCGCGCGTCATGACCTCGTGCGATTTTACACGAATATTGTCAATGAGGTATTTCTGCGGATTATTGAGAAAAACATACAGCTGGCAAATGCTTTCAAGATCAATAGCTCCTAGATGATAGGGCCTAGGGCCTTCAAACCACTTCTAAAATGTTCACAAACCACGGCCGCAAGACGAAGAGCCTATGGTTCGCGCGTCATGACATCGTGCGATTTTACACAAATATTTTCAATGAGGTATTTCTGCCGATTATTGAGAAAAACGTACAGCTGGCAAATGCTTTCAAGTTCAATAGCTCCTAGATGATAGGGCCTAGGGCCTTCAAACCACTTCTAAAATGTTCACAAACCACGGGCGCAAGACGCAGAGCCTATGCTTCGCCCGTCATGACCTCGTGCGATTTTACACGAATATTTTCAATGAGGTATTTCTGATGATTATTGAGAAAAACGTACAGCTGGCAAATGCTTTCAAGTTCATTAGCTCCTAGATGATAGGGCCTAGGGCCTTCAAACCACTTCTAAAATGTTCACAAACCACGGCCACAAGACGCAGAGCCTATGCTTCGCGCGTCATGACCTTGTGCGATTTTACACAAATATTTTCAATGAGGTATTTCTGCCGATTATTGAGAAAAACGTACAGCTGGCAAATGCTTTAGAGTTCAATAGCTCCTAGATGATAGGGCATAGGGCCTTCAAACCACTTCTAAATGTTTCACAAACCACGCCCGCAAGACGCAGAGCCTATGCTTCGCGCGTCATGACCTCGTGCGATTTTACACTAATATTTTCAATGAGGTATTTCTGCCGATTATTGAGAGAAAAGTACAGCTGGCAAATGCTTTCAAGTTCAAAAGCTCCTAGATGATAGGGCCTAGGGCCTTCACACCACTTTTAAATTGTTCACAAACCAAGGCCGCAAGACGCAGAGCCTATGCTTCGCGCGTCATGACCTCATGCGATTTTACACGAATATTTTCAATGAGGTATTTCTGCGGATTATTGAGAAAAAAGTACAGCTGGCAAATGCTTTCAAGTTCAATAGCTCCTAGATGATAGGGCCTAGGGCCTTCAAACCACTTCTAAATTGTTCACAAACCATGGGCGCAAGACGCAGAGCTTATGCTTCGCGCGTCATGAACTCGTGCGATTTTACACAAATATTTTCAATGAGCTATTTCTTCGGATAATGGAGAAAAAAGTACAGCTGGCAAATGCTTTCAAGTTCAATAGCTCCTAGATGATAGGGCCTAGGGCCTTCATACCAATTCTAAAATGTTCACAAACCACGGGCGCAAGACGCAGAGCCTATGCTTTGCACGTCATGACCTCGTGCGATTTTACACGAATATTTTCAATGAGGTATGTCTGCTGATTATTGAGAAAAACGTACAGCTGGCAAATGCTTTCAAGTTCAATAGCTCCTAGATGATAGGGCCTAGGACCTTCAAACCACTTCTAAATTGTTCACAAACCACGGGTGCAAGACGCAGAGCCTATGTTTCGCGCGTCATGACCTCGTGCGATTTTACACAAATATTTTCAATGAGGTATTTCTGCGGATTATTGAGAAAAACGTACAGCTGGCAAATGCTTTCAAGTTCAATAGCTCCTAGGTGATAGGGCCTAGGGCCTTCAAACCAGTTCAAAAATGTTCACAAACCACGGCCGCAAGACGCAGAGCCTATGCTTCGCGCGTCATGACCTCGTGCGATTTTACACGAAAATTGTCAATGAGGTATTTCTGCCGATTATTGAGAAAAACGTACAGCTGGCAAATGCTTTCAAGTTCAATAGCTCCTAGATGATAGGGCCTAGGGCCTTCAAACCACTTCTAAAATGTTCACAAACCACGGCCGCAAGACGCAGAGCCTATGATTCGCGCGTCATGACCTCGTGCGATTTTACACGAATATTTTCAATGAGGTATTTCTGCGGATTATTGAGAAAAACGTACAGCTGGCAAATGCTTTCAAGTTCAATAGCTCCTAGATGATAGGGCCTAGGGCCTTCAAACCACTTCTAAAATGTTCACAAACCACGGCCGCAAGACGCAGAGCCTATGATTCGCGCGTCATGACCTCGTGCGATTTTACACGAATATTTTCAATGAGGTATTTCTGCGGATTATTGAGAAAAATGTACTGCTGGCAAATGCTTGCAAGTTCAATAGCTCCTAGATGATAGGGCCTAGGGCCTTCAAACCACTTCTAAAATGTTCACAAACCACGGGCGCAAGACGCAGAGCCTATGCTTCGCGCGTCATGACCTCGTGCGATTTTACACGAATATTTCCAATGAGGTATTTCTGCGGATTATTGAGAAAAAAGTACACCTGGCAAATGCTTTCAAGTTCAATAGCTCCTAGATGATAGGGCCTAGGGCCTTCAAACCACTTCTAAAATGTTCACAAACCACGGCCGCAAGACGCAGCGCCTATGCTTCGCGCGTCATAACCTCGTGCGATTTTACACAAATATTTTCAATGAGGTATTTCTGCCGATTATTGAGAAAAAAGTACAGCTGGCAAATGCTTTCAAGTTCAATAGCTCCTAGATGATAGGGCCTAGGGCCTTCACACCACTTCTAAAATGTTCACAAACCACGGGCGCAAGACGCAGAGCCTATGATTCGCGCGTCATGACCTCGTGCGATTTTACACGAATATTTCCAATGAGGTTTTTCTGCGGATTATTGAGAAAAACGTACAGCTGGCAAATACTTTCAAGTTCAATAGCTCCTAGATGATAGGGCCTAGGGCCTTCAAA
Organism: Anguilla pacifica; assembly: GCA_039654925.1. Lineage (NCBI taxonomy): Eukaryota > Metazoa > Chordata > Actinopteri > Anguilliformes > Anguillidae > Anguilla > Anguilla pacifica. The sequence goes on from CM077296.1 coordinate 11,132,224, forward strand.
CAACTTCTAAAATGTTCACTAACCACGGGCGCAAGACGCAGAGCCTATGCTTCGCGCATCATGACCTCGTGCGATTTTACACGAATATTTTCAATGAGGTTTTTCTGCAGATGATTGAGAAAAACGTACAGATGGCAAATGCTTTCAAGTTCAATAGCTCCTAGATGATAGGGCCTAGGGCCTTCAAACCACTTCTAAATTGTTCACAAACCAAGGGCACAAGACGCAGAGCCTATGCTTCGCGCGTCATGACCTCGTGCGATTTTACACGAATATTTCCAATGAGGTATTTCTGCGGATTATTGAGAAAAAAGTACAGCTGGCAAATGCTTTCAAGTTCAATAGCTCCTAGATGATAGGGCCTAGGGCCTTCAAACCACTTCTAAAATGTTCACAAACCACGGCCGCAAGACGCAGAGCCTATGCTTCGCGCGTCATGACCTCGTGCGATTTTACACGAATATTTTCAATGAGGTATTTCTGCCGATTATTGAGAGAAAAGTACAGCTGGCAAATGCTTTCAAGTTCAAAAGCTCCTAGATGATAGGGCCTAGGGCCTTCACACCACTTCTAAATTGTTCACAAACCACGGACGCAAGACCCAGAGCCTGTTTCACGCGTCATGACCTCGTGCGATTTTACACGAATATTTTCAATGAGGTATTTCTGCCGATTATTGAGAAAAACGTACAGCTGGCAAATGCTTTCAGGTTCAATAGCTCCTAGATGATAGGGCCTAGGGCCTTCAAACCACTTCTAAAATGTTCACAAACCACGGCCGCAAGACGCAGAGCCTATGCTTCGCGCGTCATGCCCTCGTGCGATTATACACGAATATTTTCAATGAGGTATTTCTGCCGATTATTGATAAAAATGTACAGCTGGCAAATGCTTTCAAGTTCAATAGCTCCTAGATGATAGGGCCTAGGGCCTTCAAACCACTTCTATAATGTTCACAAACCACGGCCGCAAGACGCAGAGCCTATGCTTCGCGCGTCATGACCTCGTGTGATTTTACACAAATATTTTCAATGAGGTATTTCTGCGGATTATTGAGAAAAATGTACAGCTGGCAAATGCTTTCAAGTTCAATAGCTCCTAGATGATAGGGCCTAGGGCCTTCAAACCACTTCTAAAATGTTCACAAACCACGGGCGCAAGACGCAGAGCCTATGCTTCGCGCGTCATGACCTCGTGCGATTTTACACGAATATTTTCAATGAGGTATTTCTGCGGATTATGGAGAAAAACGTACAGCTGGCAAATGCTTTCAAGTTCAATAGCTCCTAGATGATAGGGCCTAGGGCCTTCAAACCACTTCTAAAATGTTCACAAACCACGGCCGCAAGACGCAGAGCCTATGCTTCGCGCGTCATGACCTCGTGCGATTTTACACAAATATTTTCAATGAGGTATTTCTGCGGATTATTGATTAAAAAGTACAGCTGGCAAATGCTTTCGAGTTCAATAGCTCCTAGATGATAGGGCCTAGGGCCTTCAAACCACTTCTAAAATGTTCACATACCACGGGCGCAAGAAGCAGAGCCTATGCATCGCGCGTCAGGACCTTGTGCGATTTTACACGAATATTTTCAATGAGGTATTTCTGCGGATTATTGAGAAAAACGTACAGCTGGCAAATGCTTTCAAGTTCAATAGCTCCTAGATGATAGGGCCTAGGGCCTTCAAACCACTTCTAAAATGTTCACAAACCACGGGCGCAAGACGCAGAGCCTATGCTTCGCGCGTCTTGACCTCGTGCGATTTTACACGAATATTTCCAATGAGGGATTTCTGCGGATTATTGAGAAAAACGTACAGCTGGCAAATGCTTTCAAGGTCAATAGCTCCTAGATGATAGGGCCTAGGGCCTTGAAAACACTTCTAAATTGTTCACAAACCACGGGCGCAAGACGCAGAGCCTATGCGTCGCGCGTCATGACCTCGTGCGATTTTACACGAATATTTTCAATGAGGTATTTCTGCGGATTATTGAGAAATACATACAGCTGGCAAATGCTTTCAAGTTCAATAGCTCCAAGATGATAGGGCCTATGGCCTTGAAAACACTTCTAAATTGTTCACAAACCACGGGCGCAAGACGCAGTGCCTATGTTTCGCGCGTCATGACCTCGTGCGATTTTACACAAATATTATCAATGAGGTATTTCTGCGGATTATTGAGAAAACCGTACAGCTGGCAAATGCTTTGAAGTTCAATAGCTCCTAGATGATAGGGCCTAGGGCCTTCAAACCACTTCTAAAATGTTCACAAACCACGGCCGCAAGACGCAGAGCCTATGCTTCGCGCGTCATGACCTCGTGCGATTTTACACGAATATTTTCAATGAGGTATTTCTGCCGATTATTGAGAAAAAAGTACAGCTGGCAAATGCTTTCAAGTTCAATAGCTCCTAGATGATAGGGCCTAGGGCCTTCAAACCACTTCTAAAATGTTCACAAACCACGGCCGCAAGACGCAGAGCCTATGCTTCGCGCGTCATGACCTCATGCGATTTTACACGAATATTTTCAATGAGGTATTTCAGCGGATTATTGAGAAAAACGTACACCAGGCAAATGCTTTCAAGTTCAATAGCTCCTAGATGATAGGGCCTAGGGCCTTCAAAACACTTCTAAATTGTTCACAAACCAGGGGCGCAAGACGCAGAGCCTATGCTTCGCACGTCATGACCTCGTGCGATTTTCCACGAATATTTCCAATGACGTATTTCTGCGGATTATTGAGAAAAACGTACAGCTGGCAAATGCTTTCAAGTTCAATAGCTCCTAGATGATAGGGCCTAGGGCCTTCAAACCACTTCTAAAATGTTCACAAACCACGGGCGCAAGAAGCAGAGCCTATGCTTCGCGCGTCATGACCTCGTGCGATTTTAAACGAATATTTTCAATGAGGTATTTCTGCGGATTATTGAGAAAAAAGAACAGCTGGCAAATGCTTTCAAGTTAAATAGCTCCTAGATGATAGGGCCTAGGGTCTTCAAACCACTTCTAAAATGTTCACAAACCACGGGCGCAAGACGCAGAGCCTATGCTTCGCGCGTCTTGACCTCGTGCGATTTTACACGAATATTTTCAATGAGGTATTTCTGCGGATTATTGAGAAAAACGTACACCTGGCAAATGCTTTCAAGTTCAATAGCTCCTAGATGATAGGGCCTAGGGTCTTCAAACCACTTCTAAATTGTTGACAAACCACGGGCGCAAGACGCAGAGCCTATGATTCGCGCGTCATGACCTCGTGCGATTTTACACGAATATTTTCAATGAGGTATTTCTGCCGATTATTGAGGAAAACGTACAGCTGGCAAATGCTTTCAAGTTCAATAGCTCCTAGATGATAGGGCCTAGGGCCTTCAAACCACTTCTAAAATGTTCACAAACCACGGCCGCAAGACGCAGAGCCTATGCTTCGCGCGTCATAACCTCGTGCAATATTACACGAATATTTTCAATGAGGTATTTCTGCGGATTATTGAGCAAAACGTACAGCTGGCAAATGCTTTCAAGTTCAATAGCTCCTAGATGATAGGGCCTAGGGCCTTAAAAACACTTCTAAATTGTTCACAAACCACGGGCGCAAGAAGCAGAGCCTATGCTTCGCGCGTCATGACCTCGTGTGATTTTACACGAATATTTTCAATGAGGTATTTCTGCGGATTATTGAGAAAAAAGAACAGCTGGCAAATGCTTTCAAGTTCAATAGCTCCTAGATGATAGGGCCTAGGGCCTTCAAACCACTTCTAAAATGTTCACAAACCACGGCCGCAAGACGCAGAGCCTATGCTTCGCGCGTCATGACCTCGTGCGATTTTACAGAAATATTTTCAATGAGGTATTTCTGCGGATTATTGATTAAAAAGTACAGCTGGCAAATGCTTTCGAGTTCAATAGCTCCTAGATGATAGGGCCTAGGGCCTTCAAACCACTTCTAAAATGTTCACATACCACGGGCGCAAGAAGCAGAGCCTATGCTTCGCGCATCAGGACCTTGTGCGATTTTACACGAATATTTTCAATGAGGTATTTCTGCGGATTATTGAGAAAAACGTACAGCTGGCAAATGCTTTCAAGGTCAATAGCTCCTAGATGATAGGGCCTAGGTCCTTGAAAACACTTCTAAATTGTTCACAAACCACGGGCGCAAGACGCAGAGCCTATGCGTCGCGCGTCATGACCTCGTGCGATTTTACACGAATATTTTCAATGAGGTATTTCTGCGGATTATTGAGAAAAACGTACAGCTGGCAAATGCTTTCAAGTTCAATAGCTCCGAGATGATAGGGCCTATGGCCTTGAAAACACTTCTAAATTGTTCACAAACCACGGGCGCAAGATGCAGTGCCTATGTTTCGCGCGTCATGACCTTGTGCGATTTTACACGAATATTATCAATGAGGTATTTCTGCGAATTATTGAGAAAAACGTACAGCTGGCAAATGCTTTGAAGGTCAATAGCTCCTAGATGATAGGGCCTAGGGCCTTCAAACCACTTCTAAAATGTTCACAAACCACGGCCGCAAGACGCAGAGCCTATGCTTCACGCGGCATGACCTCGTGCGATTTTACACGAATATTTTCAATGAGGTATTTCTGCCGATTATTGAGAAAAACGTACAGCTGGCAAATGCTTTCAAGTTCAATAGCTCCTAGATGATAGGGCCTAGGGCCTTCAAACAACTTCTAAAATGTTCACTAACCACGGGCGCAAGACGCAGAGCCTATGCTTCGCACATCATGACCTCGTGCGATTTTACACGAATATTTTCAATGAGGTTTTTCTGCAGATGATTGAGAAAAACGTACAGATGGCAAATGCTTTCAAGTTCAATAGCTCCTAGATGATAGGGCCTAGGGCCTTCAAACCACTTCTAAATTGTTCACAAACCAAGGGCACAAGACGCAGAGCCTATGCTTCGCGCGTCATGACCTCGTGCGATTTTACACGAATATTTCCAATGAGGTATTTCTGCGGATTATTGAGAAAAAAGTACAGCTGGCAAATGCTTTCAAGTTCAATAGCTCCTAGATGATAGGGCCTAGGGCCTTCAAACCACTTCTAAAATGTTCACAAACCACGGCCGCAAGACGCAGAGCCTATGCTTCGCGCGTCATGACCTCGTGCGATTTTACACGAATATTTTCAATGAGGTATTTCTGCCGATTATTGAGAGAAAAGTACAGCTGGCAAATGCTTTCAAGTTCAAAAGCTCCTAGATGATAGGGCCTAGGGCCTTCACACCACTTCTAAATTGTTCACAAACCACGGACGCAAGACCCAGAGCCTATGTTTCACGCGTCATGACCTCGTGCGATTTTACACGAATATTTTCAATGAGGTATTTCTGCCGATTATTGAGAAAAACGTACAGCTGGCAAATGCTTTCAGGTTCAATAGCTCCTAGATGATAGGGCCTAGGGCCTTCAAACCACTTCTAAAATGTTCACAAACCACGGCCGCAAGACGCAGAGCCTATGCTTCGCGCGTCATGCCCTCGTGCGATTATACACGAATATTTTCAATGAGGTATTTCTGCCGATTATTGATAAAAATGTACAGCTGGCAAATGCTTTCAAGTTCAATAGCTCCTAGATGATATTGCCTAGGGCCTTCAAACCACTTCTATAATGTTCACAAACCACGGCCGCAAGACGCAGAGCCTATGCTTCGCGCGTCATGACCTCGTGTGATTTTACACAAATATTTTCAATGAGGTATTTCTGCGGATTATTGAGAAAAATGTACAGCTGGCAAATGCTTTCAAGTTCAATAGCTCCTAGATGATAGGGCCTAGGGCCTTCAACCCACTTCTAAAATGTTCACAAACCACGGGCGCAAGACGCAGAGCCTATGCTTCGCGCGTCATGACCTCGTGCGATTTTACACGAATATTTTCAATGAGGTATTTCTGCGGATTATGGAGAAAAACGTACAGCTGGCAAATGCTTTCAAGTTCAATAGCTCCTAGATGATAGGGCCTAGGGCCTTCAAACCACTTCTAAAATGTTCACAAACCACGGCCGCAAGACGCAGAGCCTATGCTTCGCGCGTCATGACCTCGTGCGATTTTACACAAATATTTTCAATGAGGTATTTCTGCGGATTATTGATTAAAAAGTACAGCTGGCAAATGCTTTCGAGTTCAATAGCTCCTAGATGATAGGGCCTAGGGCCTTCAAACCACTTCTAAAATGTTCACATACCACGGGCGCAAGAAGCAGAGCCTATGCATCGCGCGTCAGGACCTTGTGCGATTTTACACGAATATTTTCAATGAGGTATTTCTGCGGATTATTGAGAAAAACGTACAGCTGGCAAATGCTTTCAAGTTCAATAGCTCCTAGATGATAGGGCCTAGGGCCTTCAAAACACTTCTGAATTGTTCACAAACCAGGGGCGCAAGACGCAGAGCCTATGCTTCGCACGTCATGACCTCGTGCGATTTTCCACGAATATTTCCAATGAGGTATTTCTGCGGATTATTGAGAAAAACGTACAGCTGGCAAATGCTTTCAAGTTAAATAGCACCTAGATGATAGGGCCTAGGGCCTTCAAACCACTTCTAATATGTTCACAAAACACGGGCGCAAGAAGCAGAGCCTATGCTTCGCGCGTCATGACCTCGTGCGATTTTAAACGAATATTTTCAATGAGGTATTTCTGCGGATTATTGAGAAAAAAGAACAGCTGGCAAATGTTTTCAAGTTAAATAGCTCCTAGATGATAGGGCCTAGGGCCTTCAAACCACTTCTAAAATGTTCACAAACCACGGGCGCAAGACGCAGAGCCTATGCTTCGCGCGTCTTGACCTCGTGCGATTTTACACGAATATTTCCAATGAGGGATTTCTGCGGATTATTGAGAAATACATACAGCTGGCAAATGCTTTCAAGTTCAATAGCTCCAAGATGATAGGGCCTATGGCCTTGAAAACACTTCTAAATTGTTCACAAACCACGGGCGCAAGACGCAGTGCCTATGTTTCGCGCGTCATGACCTCGTGCGATTTTACACAAATATTATCAATGAGGTATTTCTGCGGATTATTGAGAAAACCGTACAGCTGGCAAATGCTTTGAAGTTCAATAGCTCCTAGATGATAGGGCCTAGGGCCTTCAAACCACTTCTAAAATGTTCACAAACCACGGCCGCAAGACGCAGAGCCTATGCTTCGCGCGTCATGACCTCATGCGATTTTACACGAATATTTTCAATGAGGTATTTCAGCGGATTATTGAGAAAAACGTACACCAGGCAAATGCTTTCAAGTTCAATAGCTCCTAGATGATAGGGCCTAGGGCCTTCAAAACACTTCTAAATTGTTCACAAACCAGGGGCGCAAGACGCAGAGCCTATGCTTCGCACGTCATGACCTCGTGCGATTTTCCACGAATATTTCCAATGACGTATTTCTGCGGATTATTGAGAAAAACGTACAGCTGGCAAATGCTTTCAAGTTCAATAGCTCCTAGATGATAGGGCCTAGGGCCTTCAAACCACTTCTAAAATGTTCACAAACCACGGGCGCAAGAAGCAGAGCCTATGCTTCGCGCGTCATGACCTCGTGCGATTTTAAACGAATATTTTCAATGAGGTATTTCTGCGGATTATTGAGAAAAAAGAACAGCTGGCAAATGCTTTCAAGTTAAATAGCTCCTAGATGATAGGGCCTAGGGTCTTCAAACCACTTCTAAAATGTTCACAAACCACGGGCGCAAGACGCAGAGCCTATGCTTCGCGCGTCTTGACCTCGTGCGATTTTACACGAATATTTTCAATGAGGTATTTCTGCGGATTATTGAGAAAAACGTACACCTGGCAAATGCTTTCAAGTTCAATAGCTCCTAGATGATAGGGCCTAGGGTCTTCAAACCACTTCTAAATTGTTGACAAACCACGGGCGCAAGACGCAGAGCATATGATTCGCGCGTCATGACCTCGTGCGATTTTACACGAATATTTTCAATGAGGTATTTCTGCCGATTATTGAGGAAAACGTACAGCTGGCAAATGCTTTCAAGTTCAATAGCTCCTAGATGATAGGGCCTAGGGCCTTCAAACCACTTCTAAAATGTTCACAAACCACGGCCGCAAGACGCAGAGCCTATGCTTCGCGCGTCATAACCTCGTGCAATATTACACGAATATTTTCAATGAGGTATTTCTGCGGATTATTGAGCAAAACGTACAGCTGGCAAATGCTTTCAAGTTCAATAGCTCCTAGATGATAGGGCCTAGGGCCTTAAAATCACTTCTAAATTGTTCACAAACCACGGGCGCAAGAAGCAGAGCCTATGCTTCGCGCGTCATGACCTCGTGCGATTTTACACGAATATTTTCAATGAGGTATTTCTGCGGATTATTGAGAAAAAAGAACAGCTGGCAAATGCTTTCAAGTTCAATAGCTCCTAGATGATAGGGCCTAGGGCCTTCAAACCACTTCTAAAATGTTCACATACCACGGGCGCAAGAAGCAGAGCCTATGCTTCGCGCGTCAGGACCTTGTGCGATTTTACACGAATATTATCAATGAGGTATTTCTGCGGATTATTGAGAAAAACGTACAGCTGGCAAATGCTTTCAAGGTCAATAGCTCCTAGATGATAGGGCCTAGGTCCTTGAAAACACTTCTAAATTGTTCACAAACCACGGGCGCAAGACGCAGAGCCTATGCGTCGCGCGTCATGACCTCGTGCGATTTTACACGAATATTTTCAATGAGGTATTTCTGCGGATTATTGAGAAAAACGTACAGCTGGCAAATGCTTTCAAGTTCAATAGCTCCGAGATGATAGGGCCTATGGCCTTGAAAACACTTCTAAATTGTTCACAAACCACGGGCGCAAGACGCAGTGCCTATGTTTCGCGCGTCATGACCTTGTGCGATTTTACACGAATATTATCAATGAGGTATTTCTGCGGATTATTGAGAAAAACGTACAGCTGGCATATGCTTTGAAGGTCAATAGCTCCTAGATGATAGGGCCTAGGGCCTTCAAACCACTTCTAAAATGTTCACAAACCACGGCCGCAAGACGCAGAGCCTATGCTTCACGCGGCATGACCTCGTGCGATTTTACACGAATATTTTCAATGAGGTATTTCTGCCGATTATTGAGAAAAACGTACAGCTGGCAAATGCTTTCAAGTTCAATAGCTCCTAGATGATAGGGCCTAGGGCCTTCAAACCACTTCTAAAATGTTCACAAACCACGGCCGCAAGACGCAGAGCCTATGCTTCGCGCGTCATGACCTCATGCGATTTTACACGAATATTTTCAATGAGGTATTTCTGCGGATTATTGAGAAAAACGTACAGCTGGCAAATGCTTTCAAGTTCAATAGCTCCCAGATGATAGGGCCTAGGGCCTTCAAAACACTTCTAAATTGTTCACATACCAGGGGCGCAAGACGCAGAGCCTATGCTTCGCACGTCATGACCTCGTGCGATTTTCCACGAATATTTCCAATGAGGTATTTCTGCGGATTATTGAGAAAAACGTACAGCTGGCAAATGCTTTCAAGTTAAATAGCTCCTAGATGATAGGGCCTAGGGCCTTCAAACCACTTCTAAAATGTTCACAAATCACGTGCGCAAGAAGCAGAGCCTATGCTTCGCGCGTCATGACCTCGTGCGATTTTAAACGAATATTTTCAATGAGGTATTTCTGCGGATTATTGAGAAAAAAGAACAGCTGGCAAATGTTTTCAAGTTAAATAGCTCCTAGATGATAGGGCCTAGGGCCTTCAAACCACTTCTAAAATGTTCACAAACCACGGGCGCAAGACGCAGAGCCTATGCTTCGCGCGTCTTGACCTCGTGCGATTTTACACGAATATTTCCAATGAGGGATTTCTGCGGATTATTGAGAAAAACGTACAGCTGGCAAATGCTTTCAAGGTCAATAGCTCCTAGATGATAGGGCCTAGGGCCTTGAAAACACTTCTAAATTGTTCACAAACCACGGGCGCAAGACGCAGAGCCTATGCGTCGCGAGTCATGACCTCGTGCGATTTTACACGAATATTTTCAATGAGGTATTTCTGCGGATTATTGAGAAATACATACAGCTGGCAAATGCTTTCAAGTTCAATAGCTCCAAGATGATAGGGCCTATGGCCTTGAAAACACTTCTTAATTGTTCACAAACCACGGGCGCAAGACGCAGTGCCTATGTTTCGCGCGTCATGACCTCGTGCGATTTTACACAAATATTATCAATGAGGTATTTCTGCGGATTATTGAGAAAACCGTACAGCTGGCAAATGCTTTGAAGTTCAATAGCTCCTAGATGATAGGGCCTAGGGCCTTCAAACCACTTCTAAAATGTTCACAAACCACGGCCGCAAGACGCAGAGCCTATGCTTCGCGCGTCATGACCTCGTGCGATTTTACACAAATATTTTCAATGAGGTATTTCTGCCGATTATTGAGAAAAAAGTACAGCTGGCAAATGCTTTCAAGTTCAATAGCTCCTAGATGATAGGGCCTAGGGCCTTCAAACCACTTCTAAAATGTTCACAAACCACGGCCGCAAGACGCAGAGCCTATGCTTCGCGCGTCATGACCTCATGCGATTTTACACGAATATTTTCAATGAGGTATTTCAGCGGATTATTGAGAAAAACGTACAGCTGGCAAATGCTTTCAAGTTCAATAGCTCCTAGATGATAGGGCCTAGGGCCTTCAAAACACTTCTAAATTGTTCACAAACCAAGGGCGCAAGACGCAGAGCCTATGCTTCGCACGTCATGACCTCGTGCGATTTTCCACGAATATTTCCAATGACGTATTTCTGCGGATTATTGAGAAAAACGTACAGCTGGCAAATGCTTTCAAGTTCAATAGCTCCTAGATGATAGGGCCTAGGGCCTTCAAACCACTTCTAAAATGTTCACAAACCACGGGCGCAAGAAGCAGAGCCTATGCTTCGCACGTCATGACCTCGTGCGATTTTAAACGAATATTTTCAATGAGGTATTTCTGCGGATTATTGAGAAAAAAGAACAGCTGGCAAATGCTTTCAAGTTAAATAGCTCCTAGATGATAGGGCCTAGGGTCTTCAAACCACTTCTAAAATGTTGACAAACCACGGGCGCAAGACGCAGAGCCTATGATTCGCGCGTCATGACCTCGTGCGATTTTACACAAATATTTTCAATGAGGTATTTCTGCCGATTATTGAGGAAAACGTACAGCTGGCAAATGCTTTCAAGTTCAATAGCTCCTAGATGATAGGGCCTAGGGCCTTCAAACCACTTCTAAAATGTTCACAAACCACGGCCGCAAGACGCAGAGCCTATGCTTCGCGCGTCATAACCTCGTGCAATATTACACGAATATTTTCAATGAGGTATTTCTGCGGATTATTGAGCAAAACGTACAGCTGGCAAATGCTTTCAAGTTCAATAGCTCCTAGATGATAGGGCCTAGGGCCTTAAAAACACTTCTAAATTGTTCACAAACCACGGGCGCAAGAAGCAGAGCCTATGCTTCGCGCGTCATGACCTCGTGCGATTTTACACGAATATTTTCAATGAGGTATTTCTGCGGATTATTGAGAAAAAAGAACAGCTGGCAAATGCTTTCAAGTTCAATAGCTCCTAGATGATAGGGCCTAGGGCCTTCAAACCACTTCTAAAATGTTCACAAACCACGGCCGCAAGACGCAGAGCCTATGCTTCGCGCGTCATGACCTCGTGCGATTTTACACAAATATTTTCAATGAGGTATTTCTGCGGATTATTGATTAAAAAGTACAGCTGGCAAATGCTTTCGAGTTCAATAGCTCCTAGATGATAGGGCCTAGGGCCTTCAAACCACTTCTAAAATGTTCACATACCACGGGCGCAAGAAGCAGAGCCTATGCTTCGCGCGTCAGGACCTTGTGCGATTTTACACGAATATTTTCAATGAGGTATTTCTGCGGATTATTGAGAAAAACGTACAGCTGGCAAATGCTTTCAAGGTCAATAGCTCCTAGATGATAGGGCCTAGGTCCTTGAAAACACTTCTAAATAGTTCACAAACCACGGGCGCAAGACGCAGAGCCTATGCGTCGCGCGTCATGACCTCGTGCGATTTTACACGAATATTTTCAATGAGGTATTTCTGCGGATTATTGAGAAAAACGTACAGCTGGCAAATGCTTTCAAGTTCAATAGCTCCAAGATGATAGGGCCTAGGGCCTTCAAAACACTTCTAAAATGTTCACAAACCACGGGCGCAAGACGCAGAGCCTATGCTTTGCGCGTCATGACCTCGTGCCATTTTACACGAATATTTTCAATGAGGTATTTCTGCGGATTATTGAGAAAAACGTACAGCTGGCAAATGCTATCAAGTTCAATAGCTCCTAGATGATAGGGCCTAGGGCCGTCAAAACACTTCTAAATTGTTCACAAACCAGGGGCGCAAGACGCAGAGCCTATGCTTCGCACGTCATGACCTCGTGCGATTTTCCACGAATATTTCCAATGAGGTATTTCTGCGGATTATTGAGAAAAACGTACAGCTGGCAAATGCTTTCAAGTTCAATAGCTCCTAGATGATAGGGCCTAGGGCCTTCAAACCACTTCTAAAATGTTCACAAACCACGGGCGCAAGAAGCAGAGCCTATGCTTCGCGCGTCATGACCTCGTGCGATTTTAAACGAATATTTTCAATGAGGTATTTCTGCGGATTATTGAGAAAAAAGAACAGCTGGCAAATGCTTTCAAGATAAATAGCTCCTAGATGATAGGGCCTGGGGCCTTCAAACCACTTCTAAAATGTTCACAAACCACGGCCGCAAGAGTCAGAGCCTATGCGTCGCGCGTCATGACCTCGTGCGATTTTACACGAATATTTCCAATGAGGGATTTCTGCGGATTATTGAGAAAAACGTACAGCTGGCAAATGCTTTCAAGTTCAATAGCTCCTAGATGATAGGGCCTAGGGCCTTGAAAACACTTCTAAATTGTTCACAAACCACGGGCGCAAGACGCAGTGCCTATGTTTCGCGCGTCATGACCTCGTGCGATTTTACACGAATATTATCAATGAGGTATTTCTGCGGATTATTGAGAAAAACGTACAGCTGGCAAATGCTTTGAAGGTCAATAGCTCCTAGATGATAGGGCCTAGGGCCTTCAAACCACTTCTAAAATGTTCACAAACCACGGCCGCAAGACGCAGAGCCTATGCTTCTCGCGGCATGACCTCGTGCGATTTTACACGAATATTTTCAATGAGGTATTTCTGCCGATTATTGAGAAAAACGTACAGCTGGCAAATGCTTTCAAGTTCAATAGCTCCTAGATGATAGGGCCTAGGGCCTTCAAACCACTTCTAAAATGTTCACAAACCACGGCCGCAAGACGCAGAGCCTATGCTTCGCGCGTCATGACCTCATGCGATTTTACACAAATATTTTCAATGAGGTATTTCTGCGGATTATTGAGAAAAACGTACAGCTGGCAAATGCTTTCAAGTTCAATAGCTCCCAGATGATAGGGCCTAGGGCCTTCAAAACACTTCTAAATTGTTCACAAACCAGGGGCGCAAGACGCAGAGCCTATTCTTCGCACGTCATGACCTCGTGCGATTTTCCACGAATATTTCCAATGACGTATTTCTGCGGATTATTGAGAAAAACGTACAGCTGGCAAATGCTTTCAAGTTCAATAGCTCCTAGATGATAGGGCCTAGGGCCTTCAAACCACTTCTAAAATGTTCACAAACCACGGGCGCAAGAAGCAGAGCCTATGCTTCGCGCGTCATGACCTCGTGCGATTTTAAACGAATATTTTCAATGAGGTATTTCTGCCGATTATTGAGAAAAAAGTACAGCTGGCAAATGCTTTCAAGTTAAATAGCTCCTAGATGATAGGGCCTAGGGTCTTCAAACCACTTCTAAAATGTTCACAAACCACGGGCGCAAGACGCAGAGCCAATGCTTCGCGCGTCTTGACCTCGTGCGATTTTACACGAATATTTTCAATGAGGTATTTCTGCGGATTATTGAGAAAAACGTACACCTGGCAAATGCTTTCAAGTTCAATAGCTCCTAGATGATAGGGCCTAGGGTCTTCAAACCACTTCTAAATGGTTGACAAACCACGGGCGCAAGACGCAGAGCCTATGATTCGCGCGTCATGACCTCGTGCGATTTTACACGAATAATTTCAATGAGGTATTTCTGCCGATTATTGAGAAAAACGTACAGCTGGCAAATGCTTTCAAATTCAATAGCTCCTAGATGATAGGGCCTAGAGCCTTCAAACCACTTCTAAAATGTTCACAAACCACGGCCGTAAGACGCAGAGCCTATGCTTCGAGCGTAATGACCTCGTGCGATTTTACACGAATATTTCCAATGAGGTATTTCTGCGGATTATTGATTAAAAAGTACAGCTGGCAAATGCTTTCAAGTTCAATAGCACCTAGATGATAGGGCCTAGGGCCTTCAAACAACTTCTAAAATGTTCACAAACCACGGGCGCAAGACGCAGAGCCTATGCTTCGCGCGTCACGACCTTGTGCGATTTTACACGAATATTTCCAATGAGGAATTTCTGCGGATTATTGAGAAAAACGTACAGCTGGCAAATGCTTTCAAGTTCAATAGCTCCTAGATGATAGGGCCTAGGGCCTTCAAACCACTTGTAAAATGTTCACAAACCACGGGGGCAAGACGCAGAGCCTATGTTTCGCGCGTCATGACCTCGTGCGATTTTACACGAATATTTTCAATGAGGTATTTCTGCCGATTATTGAGAAAAACGTACAGCTGGCAAATGCTTTCAAGTTCAATAGCTCCTAGATGATAGGGCCTAGGGCCTTCAAACCACTTCTAAATTGTTCACAAACCACGGGCGCAAGACGTAGAGCCTATGCTTCGCGCGTCATGACCTCGTGCGATTTTACACAAATATTTTCAATGAGGAATTTCTGCCGATTATTGAGAAAAACGTACAGCTGGCAAATGCTTTCAAGTTCAATAGCTCCTAGATGATAGGGCCTAGGGCCTTCAAACCACTTCTAAAATGTTCACAAACCACGGCCGCAAGATGCAGAGCCTATGCTTCGCGCGTCATGACCTCGTGCGATTTTACACGAATATTTTCAATGAGGTATTTCAGCCGATTATTGAGAAAAACGTACAGCTGGCAAATGCTTTCAAGTTCAATAGCTCCTAGATGATAGGGCCTAGGGCCTTCAAACCACTTCTAAAATGTTCACAAACCACGGGCGCAAGATGCAGAGCCTATGCTTCGCGCGTCATGACCTTGTGCGATTTTATACGAATATTTTCAATGAGGTATTTCTGCGGATTATTGAGAAAAAAGTACAGCTGGCAAATGCTTTCAAGTTCAATAGCTCCTAGATGATAGGGCCTAGGGCCTTCAAACCACTTCTAAAATGTTCACAAACCACGGCCGCAAGATGCAGAGCCTATGCTTCGCGCGTCATGACCTCGTGAGATTTTACACAAATATTTTCAATGAGGAATTTCTGCCGATTATTGAGAAAAACGTACGGCTGGCAAATGCTTTCAAGTTCAATAGCTCGTAGATGATAGGGCCTAGGGCCTTCAAAACACTTCTAAAATGTTCACAAACCCCGGCCGCGAGACACAGAGCCTATGCTTCGTGCGTCATGACCTCGTGCGATTTTACACGAATATTTTCAATGAGGTATTTCTGCCGATTATTGAGAAAAACGTACAGCTGGCAAATGCTTTCAAGTTCAATAACTCCTAGATGATAGGGCCTAGGGCCTTCAAACCACTTCTAAAATGTTCACAAACCACGGCCGCAAGACGCAGAGCCTATGCTTCGCGCGTCATGACCTCGTGCGATTTTACACGAATATTTTCAATGAGGTATTTCTGCGGATTATTGAGAAAAAAGTACAGCTGGCAAATGCTTTCAAGTTCAATAGCTCCTAGATGAAATGGCCTAGGGCCTTCAAACCAATTCTAAAATGTTCACAAACCACAGGCGCAAGACGCAGAGCCTATGCTTCGCGCGTCATGACCTTGTGTGATTTTACACGAATATTTTCAATGAGGTATTTCTGTGGATTATTGAGAAAAAAGTACTGCTGGCAAATGCTTGCAAGTTCAATAGCTCCTAGATGATAGGGCCTAGGGCCTTCAAACCAATTCTAAAATATTCACAAACCACGGGCGCAAGACGCAGAGCCTATGCTTCGCACGTCATGACCTTGTGCGATTTTACACGAATGTTTTCAATGAGGTATTTCTGCGGATTATTGAGAAAAACGTACAGCTGGCAAATGCTTTCAAGTTCAATAGCTCCTAGATGATAGGGCCTAGGGCCTTCAAACCACTTCTAAAATGTTCACAAACCACGGCCGCAAGACGCAGAGCCTATGCTTCGCGCGTCATAACTTCGTGCGATTTTACACTAATATTTTCAATGAGGTATTTCTGCCGCTTATTGAGAAAAAAGTACAGCTGGCAAATGCTTTCAAGTTCAATAGCTCCTAGATGATAGGGCCTAGGGCCTTCACACCACTTCTAAAATGTTCACAAACCACGGGCGCAAGACGCAGAGCTTATGATTCGCGCGTCATGACCTCGTGCGATTTTACACGAATATTTTCAATGAGGTATTTCTGCCTATTATTGAGAAAAACGTACAGCTGGCAAATGCTTTCAAGTTCAATAGCTCCTAGATGATAGGGCCTAGGGCCTTCAAACCAATTCTAAATTGTTCACAAACCACGGGCACAAGACGTAGAGCCTATGTTTCGCGCGTCATGACCTCGTGCGATTTTACACGAATATTTCCAATGAGGTATTTCTGCGGATTATTGAGAAAAACGTACAGCTGGCAAATGCTTTCAAGTTCAATAGCTCCTAGATGATAGGGCCTAGGGCCTTCAAAACACTTTTAAATGGTTCACAAACCATGGCCGCAAGACGCAGAGCCTATGCTTCGCGCGTCATGACCTCGTGCGATTTTACACGAATATTTTCAATGAGGTATTTCTGCGGATTATTGAGAAAAAAGTACAGCTGGCAAATGCATTCAAGTTCAAAAGCTCCTAGATGATAGGGCCTAGGGCCTTCAAAACACTTCTAAATTGTTCACAAACCACGGCCGCAAGACGCAGAGCCTATGCTTTGCGCGTCATGACCTCGTGCGATTTTACACAAATATTTTCAATGAGGTATTTCTGCCGATTATTGAGAAAAAAGTACAGCTAGCAAATGCTTTCAAGTTCAAAAGCTCCTAGATGATAGGGCCTAGGGCCTTCAAAACACTTCTAAATTGTTCATAAACCACGGGCGCAAGACGCAGAGCCTATGATTCGTGCGTCATGACCTCGTGCGATTTTACACGAATATTTCCAATGAGGTATTTCTGCGGATTATTGAGAAAAACGTACAGCTGGCAAATGCTTTCAAGTTCAATAGCTCCTAGATGATAGGGCCTAGGGCCTTCCAACCACTTCTAAATTGTTCACAAACCACGGGCGCAAGACGCAAAGCCTATGTTTCGCGCGTCATAACCTCGTGCGATTTTACACGAATATTTTCAATGAGGTATTTCTGCGGATTATTGAGAAAAACGTACAGCTGGCAAATGCTTTCAAGTTCAATAGCTTCTAGATGATAGGGCATAGGGCCTTCAAACCAATTCTAAATTGTTCACAAACCACAGGCGCAAGACGCAGAGCCTCTGTTTCGCGCGTCATGACCTCGTGCGATTTTACACGAATATTTCTAATGAGGGTTTTCTGCGGATTATTGAGAAAAAAGTACTGCTGGCAAATGCTTGCAAGTTCAATAGCTCCTAGATGATAGGGCCTAGGGCCTTCAAACCACTTCTAAAATGTTCACAAACCACGGGCGCAAGACGCAGAGCCTATGCTTCGCACGTCATGACCTTGTGCGATTTTACACGAATATTTTCAATGAGGTATTTCTGCGGATTATTGAGAAAAACGTACAGCTGGCAAATGCTTTCAAGTTCAATAGCTCCTAGATGATAGGGCCTAGGGCCTTCAAACCAATTATAAAATGTTCACAAACCACGGGCGCAAGACGCAGAGCCTATGCTTCGCGCGTCATGACCTCGTGCGATTTTACACGAATATTTCCAATGAGGTATTTCTGCGGATTATTGAGAAAAACGTACAGCTGGCAAATGCTTTCAAGTTCAATAGCTCCTAGATGATAGGGCCTAGGGCCTTCAAAACACTTTTAAATGGTTCACAAACCATGGCCGCAAGACGCAGAGCCTATGCTTCGCGCGTCATGACCTCGTGCGATTTTACACGAATATTTTCAATGAGGTATTTCTGCGGATTATTGAGAAAAAAGTACAGCTGGCAAATGCATTCAAGTTCAAAAGCTCCTAGATGATAGGGCCTAGGGCCTTCAAAACACTTCTAAATTGTTCACAAACCACGGCCGCAAGACGCAGAGCCTATGCTTCGCGCGTCATGACCTCGTGCGATTTTACACAAATATTTTCAATGAGGTATTTCTGCCGATTATTGAGAAAAAAGTACAGCTAGCAAATGCTTTCAAGTTCAAAAGCTCCTAGATGATAGGGCCTAGGGCCTTCAAAACACTTCTAAATTGTTCATAAACCACGGGCGCAAGACGCAGAGCCTATGATTCGTGCGTCATGACCTCGTGCGATTTTACACGAATATTTCCAATGAGGTATTTCTGCGGATTATTGAGAAAAACGTACAGCTGGCAAATGCTTTCAAGTTCAATAGCTCCTAGATGATAGGGCCTAGGGCCTTCCAACCACTTCTAAATTGTTCACAAACCACGGGCGCAAGACGCAAAGCCTATGTTTCGCGCGTCATAACCTCGTGCGATTTTACATGAATATTTTCAATGAGGTATTTCTGCGGATTATTGAGAAAAACGTACAGCTGGCAAATGCTTTCAAGTTCAATAGCTTCTAGATGATAGGGCATAGGGCCTTCAAACCAATTCTAAATTGTTCACAAACCACAGGCGCAAGACGCAGAGCCTCTGTTTCGCGCGTCATGACCTCGTGCGATTTTACACGAATATTTCTAATGAGGGTTTTCTGCGGATTATTGAGAAAAAAGTACTGCTGGCAAATGCTTGCAAGTTCAATAGCTCCTAGATGATAGGGCCTAGGGCCTTCAAACCACTTCTAAAATGTTCACAAACCACGGGCGCAAGACGCAGAGCCTCTGCTTCGCACGTCATGACCTTGTGCGATTTTACACGAATATTTTCAATGAGGTATTTCTGCGGATTATTGAGAAAAACGTACAACTGGCAAATGCTTTCAAGTTCAATAGCTCCTAGATGATAGGGCCTAGGGCCTTCAAACCACTTCTAAAATGTTCACAAACCACGGCCGCAAGACGCAGAGCCTATGCTTCGCGCGTCATAACCTCGTGCGATTTTACACGAATATTTTCAATGAGGGATTTCTGCCGATTATTGAGAAAAAAGTTCAGCTGGCAAATGCTTTCAAGTTCAATAGCTCCTAGATGATAGGGCCTAGGGCCTTCAAACCAATTATAAAATGTTCACAAACCACGGGCGCAAGACGCAGAGCCTATGCTTCGCGCGTCATGACCTCGTGCGATTTTACACGAATATTTTCAATGAGGTATTTCTGCCGATTTTTGAGAAAAACGTACAGCTGGCAAATGCTTTCAAGTTCAATAGCTCCTAGATGATAGGGCCTAGGGCCTTCAAACCACTTCTAAATTGTTCACAAACCACGGGCGCAAGACGCAGAGTCTATGCTTCGCGCGTCATGACCTCGTGCGATTTTACACGAATATTTCCAATGAGGTATTTCTGCGAATTATTGAGAAAAACGTACAGCTGGCAAATGCTTTCAAGTTCAATAGCTCCTAGATGATAGGGCCTGGGGCCTTCAAACCACTTCTAAATTGTTCACAAACCACGGGCGCAAGACGCAGAGCCTATGCTTCGCGCGTCATGACCTCGTGCGATTTTACACGAATATTTCCAATGAGGTATTTCTGCGAATTATTGAGAAAAACGTACAGCTGGCAAATGCTTTCAAGTTCAATAGCACCTAGATGATAGGGTCTAGGGCCTTCAAACCACTTCTAAATTGTTCACAAACCACGGGTGCAAGACGCAGAGCCTATGCTTCGCGCGTCATGACCTCGTGCGATTTTACACGAATATTTTCAATGAGGTATTTCTGCGGATAATTGAGAAAAAAGTACAGCTGGCAAATGCTGTCAAGTTCAATAGCTCCTAGATGATAGGGCCTAGGGCCTTCACACCACTTATAAAATGTTCACAAACCACGGCCGCAAGACGCAGAGCCTATGCTTCGCGCGTCATGACCTCGTGCGATTTTACACGAATATTTCCAATGAGGTATATTTGCAGATAATTGAGACAAACGTACAGCTGGCAAATGCTTTCAAGTTCAATAGCTCCTAGATGATAGGGCCTAGGGCCTTCAAAACACTTCTAAATTGTTCACAAACCACGGGCGCAAGAGGCAGAGCCTATGTTTCGCGCGTCATGACCTCGTGCGATTTTACACGAATATTTTCAATGAGGTATTTCTGCGGATTATTGAGAAAAACGTACAGCTGGCAAATGCTTTCAAGATCAATAGCTCCTAGATGATAGGGCCTAGGGCCTTCAAACTACTTCTAAAATGTTCACAAACCACGGCCGCAAGACGCAGAGCCTATGCTTCGCGCGTCATGACCTCGTGCGATTTTACACAAATATTTTCAATGAGGTATTTCTGCGGATTATTGAGAAAAACGTACAGCTGGCATATGCTTTCAAGTTCAATAGCTCCTAGATGATAGGGCCTAGGGCCTTCAAACCACTTCTAAATTGTTCACAAACCACGGCCGCAAGACGCAGAGCCTATGCTTCGCGCGTCATGACCTCGTGCGATTTTACACGAATATTTCCAATGAGGTATTTCTGCGGATTATTGAGAAAAACGTACAGCTGGCAAATGCTTTCAAGTTCAATAGCTCCTAGACGATAGGGCCTAGGGCCTTCAAACTACTTCTAAAACGTTCACAAACCACGGCCGCAAGACGCAAAGCCCATGCTTCGCGCGTTATGACCTCGTGCGATTTTACACGAATATTTTCAATGAGGCATTTCTGCGGATTATTGAAAAAAAACGTACAGCTGGCAAATGCTTTCAAGTTCAATAGCTCATAGATGATAGGGCCTAGGGCCTTCAAAACACTTCTAAATTGTTCACAAACCACGGCCGCAAGACGCAGAGCCTATGCTTCGCGCGTCATGACCTCGTGCGATTTTACACGAATATTTTCAATGAGGTATTTCTGCGGATTATTGAGAAAAAAGTACAGCTGGCAAATGCTTTCAAGTTCAATAGCTCCTAGATGATAGGGCCTAGGGCCTTCACACCACTTCTAAAATGTTCACAAACCACGGGCGCAAGACGCAGAGCCTATGCTTCGCGCGTCATGACCTCGTGCGATTTTACACGAATATTTTCAATGAGGTATTTCTGCGGATTATTGAGAAAAACGTACAGCTAGCAAATGCTTTCAAGTTCAATAGCTCCTAGATGATAGGGCCTAGGGCCTTCAAACCACTTCTAAATTGTTCACAAACCACGGGCGCAAGACAAAGAGCCTATGCTTTGCGCGTCATGACCTCGTGCGATTTTACACGAATATTTCCAATGAGGTATTTCTGCGAATTGTTGAGAAAAACGTACAGCTGGCAAATGCTTTCAAGTTCAATAGCACCTAGATGATAGGGCCTAAGGCCTTCAAAACACTTTTAAATTGTTCACAAACCAAGGCCGCAAGACGCAGAGCCTATGATTCGCGCGTCATGACCACGTGCGATTTTACACAAATATTTTCAATGAGGTATTTCTGCGGATTATTGAGAAAAAAGTACAGCTGGCAAATGCATTCAAGTTCAATAGCTCCTAGATGATAGGGCCTAGGGCCTTCAAACCACTTCTAAAATGTTCACAAACCACGGCCGCAAGACGCAGAGCCAATGCTTCGCGCGTCATGACCTCGTGCGATTTTACACGAATATTTTCAATGAGGTATATCTGCGGATAATTGAGAAAAACGTACAGCTGGCAAATGCTTTCAAGTTCAATAGCTCCTAGATGATAGGGCCTAGGGCCTTCAAACCACTTCTAAAATGTTCACAAACCACGGCCGCAAGACGCAGAGCCTACGCATCGCGCGTCATGACCTCGTGCGATTTTACACGAATATTTCCAATGAGGTATTTCTGCGGATTATTGAGAAAAACGTACAGCTGGCAAATGCTTTCATGTTCAATAACTCCTAGATGATAGGGCCTAGGGCCTTCAAACCACTTCTAAAATGTTCACAAACCACGGCCGCAAGACGCAGAGCCTATGCTTCGTGCGTCATGACCTCGTGCGATTTTACACGAATATTTTTAATGAGGAATTTCTGCGGATTATTGAGAAAAAAGAACAACTGGCAAATGCTTTCAAGTTCAATAGCTCCTAGATGATAGGGCCTAGGGCCTTCAAACCACTACTAAAATGTTCACAATCCACGGCCGCAAGACGCAGAGCCTATGCTTCGCGCGTCATGACCTCGTGCGATTTTACACGAATATTTTCAATGAGGTATTTCTGCGACTTATTGAGAAAAAAGTACAGCTGGCAAATGCTTTCAAGTTCAATAGCACCTAGATGATAGGGCCTAGGGCCTTCAAACCAATTCTAAAATGTTCACAAACCACGGCCGCAAGACGCAGAGACTATGCTTCGCGCGTCATGACCTCGTGCGATTTTACACGAATATTTTCAATGAGGTATTTCTGCGGATTATTGAGAAAAAAGTACAGCTGGCAAATGCTTTCAAGTTCAATAGCTCGTAGATGATAGGGCCTAGGGCCTTCAAAACACTTCTAAAATGTTCACAAACCACGGCCGCAAGAGGCAGAGGCCATGCTTCGCGCGTCATGACCTCGTGCAATTTTACACGAATATATTCAATGAGGTATTTCTGCCGATTATTGAGAAAAAAGTACAGCTGGCAAATGCTTTCAAGTTCAATAGCTCCTAGATGATAGGGCCTAGGGCCTTCAAACCACATCTAAAATGTTCACAAACCACGGCCGCAAGACGCAGAGCCAATGCTTCGCGCGTCATGACCTCGTGCGATTTTACACGAATATTTCCAATGAGGTATTTCTGCGGATTATTGAGAAAAACATACAGCTGGCAAATGCTTTCAAGTTCAATAGCTCCTAGATGATAGGGCCAAGGGCCTTCAAACCACTTCTAAAATGTTCACAAACCACGGCCGCAAGACGCAGAGCCTATGCTTCGCGCGTCATGACCTCGTGCGATTTTACACGAATATTTTCAATGAGGTATTTCTGCCGATTATTGAGAAAAACGTACAGCTGGCAAATGCTTTCAAGTTCAATAGCTCCTAGATGATAGGGCCTAGGGCCTTCAAACCCCTTCTAAATTGTTCACAAACCACGGGCGCAAGACGCAGAGCCTATGTTTCGCGCGTCATGACCTCGTGCGATTTTACACGAATATTTTCAATGAGGTATTTCTGCGGATTATTGAGAAAAACGTACAGCTGGCAAATGCTTTCAAGTTCAATAGCTCCGAGATGATAGGGCCTAGGGCCTTCAAACCACTTCTAAATTGTTCACAAACCACGGGCGCAAGACGCAGAGCCTATGTTTCGCGCGTCATGACCTCGTGCGATTTTACATGAATATTTTCAATGAGGAATTTCTGCAGATTATTGAGAAAAACGTACAGCTGGCAAATGCTTTCAATTTCAGTAGCTCCTAGATGATAGGGCCTAGGGCCTTCACACCACTTCTAAAATGTTCACAAACCACGGCCGCAAGACGCAGAGCCTATGCTTCGCGCGTCATGACCTCGTGCGATTTTACACGAATATTTCCAATGAGGTATTTCTGCCGATTATTGAGAAAAACGTACAGCTGGCAAATGCTTTCAAGTTCAATAGCTCCTAGACGATAGGGCGTAGGGCCTTCAAACCACTTCTAAAATGTTCACAAACCACGGGCGCAAGACGCAGAGCCTATTCTTCGCGCGTCATGACCTTGTGCGATGTTACGCGAATATTTTCAATGAGGTATTTCTGCCGATTATTGAGAAAAAAGTACAGCTGGCAAATGCTTTCAAGTTCAATAGCACGTAGATGATAGGGCCTAGGGCCTTAAAACCACTTCTAAATTGTTCACAAACCACGTGCGCAAGACGCAGAGCCTATGCTTCGCGCGTCATGACCTCGTGCGATTTCACACGAATATTTCCAATGAGGTATTTCTGCGGATTATTGAGAAAAACGTACAGCTGGCAAATGCTTTCAAGTTCAATAGCTCCTAGATGATAGGGCCTAGGGCCTTCAATCCACTTCTAAAATGTTCACAAACCACGTGCGCAAGACGCAGAGCCTATGCTTCGCGCGTCATGACCTCGTGCGATTTTACACGAATATTTCCAATGAGGTATTTCTGCGGATTAATGAGAAAAACGTACAGCTGGCAAATGCTTTCAAGTTCAATAACTCCTAGATGATAGGGCCTAGGGCCTTCAAACCACTTCTAAAATGTTCACAAACCACGGGTGCAAGACGCAAAGCCTATGCTTCGCGCGTCATGACCTCGTGCGATTTTACACGAATATTTTCAATGAGGTATTTCTGCGAATTCTTGAGAAAAACGTACAGCTGGCAAATGCTTTCAAGTTCAATAGCTCCTAGATGATAGGGCCTAGGGCCTTCAAACCACTTCTAAAATGTTCACAAACCACGGTCGCAAGACGCAGAGCCTATGCTTCGCGCGTCATGACCTCGTGCGATTTTAAACGAATATTTCCAATGAGGTATTTCTGCCGATTATTGAGAAAAACGTACAGCTGGCAAATGCTATCAAGTTCAAGAGCTCCTAGATGATAGGGCCTAGGGCCTTCAAACCACTTCTAAAATGTTCACAAACCACGGCCGCAAGACGCAGAGCCTATGCTTCGCGCGTCATGACCTCGTGCGATTTTAAACGAATATTTCCAATGAGGTATTTCTGCCGATTATTGAGAAAAACGTACAGCTGGCAAATGCTATCAAGTTCAATAGCTCCTAGATGATAGGGCCTAGGGCCTTCAAACCACTTCTAAAATGTTCACAAACCACGGCCGCAAGACGCAGAGCCTATGCTTCGCGCGTCATGACCTCGTGCGATTTTATACGAATATTTTCAATGAGGTATTTCTGCGAATTATTGAGAAAAACGCACAGCTGGCAAATGCTTTCAAGTTCAATAGCTCCTAGATGATAGGGCCTAGGGCCTTCAAAACACTTCTAAATTGTTCACAAACCACGGCCGCAAGACGCAGAGCCTATGCTTTGCGTGTCATGACCTCGTGTGATTTTACACAAATATTTTCAATCAGGTATTTCTGCCGATTATTGAGAAAAACGTACAGCTGGCAAATGCTTTCATGTTCAATAGCTCCTAGATGATAGGGCCTAGGGCCTTCAAAACACTTCTAAATTGTTCACAAACCACGGGCGCAAGACGCAGAGCCTATGTTTCGCGCGTCATGACCTCGTGCGATTATACACGAATATTTTCAATGAGGTATTTCTGTGGATTATTGAGAAAAACGTACAGCTGGCAAATGCTTTCAAGTTCAATAGCTCCTAGATGATAGGGCCGAGGTCCTTCAAAACACTTCTAAAATGTTCACAAACCACTGCCGCAAGACGCAGAGCCTATGTTTCGCGCGTCATGACCTCGTGCGATTTTACACGAATATTTTCAATGAGGTATTTCTGCGGATTATTGAGAAAAACGTACAGCTGGCAAATGCTTTCAAGTTCAATTGCTCCTAGATGATAGGGCCTAGGGCCTTCAAACAACTACTAAAATGTTCACAAACCACGGCCGCAAGACGCAGAGCCTATGTTTCGCGCGTCATGACCTCGTGCGATTTTACATGAATATTTTCAATGAGGAATTTCTGCAGATTATTGAGAAAAACGTACAGCTGGCAAATGCTTTCAATTTCAGTAGCTCCTAGATGATAGGGCCTAGGGCCTTCACACCACTTCTAAAATGTTCACAAACCACGGCCGCAAGACGCAGAGCCTATGCTTCGCGCGTCATGACCTCGTGCGATTTTACACGAATATTTCCAATGAGGTATTTCTGCCGATTATTGAGAAAAACGTACAGCTGGCAAATGCTTTCAAGTTCAATAGCTCCTAGACGATAGGGCGTAGGGCCTTCAAACCACTTCTAAAATGTTCACAAACCACGGGCGCAAGACGCAGAGCCTATTCTTTGAGCGTCATGACCTCGTGCGATTTTACATTAATATTTTCAATGAGGTATTTCTGCGGATTATTGAGAAAAACGTACAGCTGGCAAATGCTTTCAAGTTCAATTGCTCCTAGATGATAGGGCCTAGGGCCTTCAAACCACTACTAAACTGTTCACAAACCACGGGCGCAAGACGCAGAGCCTATGCTTTGAGCGTCATGACCTCGTGCGATTTTACATTAATATTTTCAATGAGGTATATCTGCGGATTATTGAGAAAAACGTACAGCTGGCAAATGCTTTCAAGTTCAATTGCTCCTAGATGATAGGGCCTAGGGCCTTCAAACAACTTCTAAAATGTTCACAAACCACGGGCGCAAGACGCAGAGCCAATGCTTCGCGCGTCATGACCTCGTGCGATTTTACACAAATATTTTCAATGAAGTATTTCTACGGATTATTGAGAAAAACGTACAGCTGGCAAATGCTTTCAAGTTTAATAGCTCGTAGATGATAGGGCCTAGGGCCTTCAAAACACTTCTAAATTGTTCACAAACCACGGACGCAAGACGCAGAGCCTATGTTTCGTGCGTCATGGCCTCGTGCGATTTTACACGAATATTTTCAATGAGGTATATCTGCGGATTATTGAGAAAAACGTACAGCTGGCAAATGCTTTCAAGTTCAATAGCTCCTAGATGATAGGGCCTAGGGCCTTCAAACCACTTCTAAAATGTTCACAAACCACGGCCGCAAGACGCAGAGCCTATGCTTCGTGCGTCATGACCTCGTGCGATTTTACACGAATATTTTTAATGAGGAATTTCTGCGGATTATTGAGAAAAAAGAACAGCTGGCAAATGCTTTCAAGTTCAATAGCTCCTAGATGATAGGGCCTAGGGCCTTCAAACCACTTCTAAAATGTTCACAAACCACGGCCGCAAGACGCAGAGCCTATGCTTCGCGCGTCATGACCTCGTGCGATTCTACACGAATATTTTCAATGAGGTATTTCTGCCGATTATTGAGAAAAACGTACAGCTGGCAAATGCTTTCAAGTTCAATTGCTCCTAGATGATAGGGCCTAGGGCCTTCAAACAACTACTAAAATGTTCACAAACTACGGCCGCAAGACGCAGAGCCTATGCTTCGCGCGTCATGACCTCGTGCGATTTTACACGAATATTTTCAATGAGGTATTTCTGCCGATTATTGAGAAAAACGTAGAGCTGGCACATGCTTTCAAGTTCAATAGCTCCTAGATGATAGGGCCTAGGGCCGTCAAACCACTTCTAAATTGTTCACAAACCAGGGGCGCAAAACGCAAAGCCTATGTTTCGCGCGTCATGACCTCGTGCGATTTTACACGAATATTTTCAATGAGGAATTTCTGCGGATTATTGAGAAAAACGTACAGCTGGCAAATGCTTTCAAGTTCAATAGCTCCTAGATGATAGGGGCTAGGGCCTTCTAACCACTTCTATAATGTTCACAAACCACGGACGCAAGACGCAGAGCCTATGCTTCGCGCGTCATGACCTCGTGCGATTTTCCACGAATATTTCCAATGAGGTATTTCTGCGGATTATTGAGAAAAACGTACAGCTGGCAAATGCTTTCAAGTTCAATATCTCGTAGATGATAGGGCCTAGGGCCTTCAAAACACTTCTAAAATGTTCACAAACCACGGCCGCAAGACGCAGAGCCTATGCTTCGCGCGTCATGACCTCGTGCGATTTTACAGGAATATTTTCAATGAGGTATTTCTGCCGATTATTGAGAAAAACGTACAGCTGGCAAATGCTTTCAAGTTCAATTGCTCCTAGATGATAGGGCCTAGGGCCTTCAAACCACTTCTAAAATGTTCACAAACCACGGCCGCAAGAGTCAGAGCCTATGCTCCGCGCGTCATGACCTCGTGCGATTTTACACGAATATTTTCAATGAGGTATTTCTGCCGATTATTGAGAAAAACGTACAGCTGGCAAATGCTTTCAAGTTCAATAGCTCCTAGATGATAGGGCCTAGGGCCATCAAACCACTTCTAAATTGTTCACAAACCACGGGCGCAAGACGCAGAGCCTATGCTTCGCGCGTCATGACCCCGTGCGATTTTACACAAATATTTTCAATGAGGTATTTCTGCGGATTATTGAGATAAACGTACAGCTGGCAAATGCTTTCAAGTTCAATAGCTCCTAGATGATAGGGCCTAGGGCCTTCTAACCACTTCTAAAATGTTCACAAACCACGGCCGCAAGACGCAGAGCCTATGCTTCGCGCGTCATGACCTTGTGCGATTTTACACGAATATTTTCAATGAGGTATTTCTGCCAATTATTGAGAAAAACGTACAGCTGGCAAATGCTTTCAAGTTCAATAGCTCCTAGATGATAGGGCCTAGGGCCTTCAAAACACTTCTAAATTGTTCACAAACCACGGGCGCAAGACGCAGAGCCTATGCTTTGAGCGTCATGACCTCGTGCGATTTTACATTAATATTTTCAATGAGGTATTTCTGCGGATTATTGAGAAAAACGTACAGCTGGCAAATGCTTTCAAGTTCAATTGCTCCTAGATGATAGGGCCTAGGGCCTTCAAACCACTACTAAACTGTTCACAAACCACGGGCGCAAGACGCAGAGCCTATGCTTTGAGCGTCATGACCTCGTGCGATTTTACATTAATATTTTCAATGAGGTATATCTGCGGATTATTGAGAAAAACGTACAGCTGGCAAATGCTTTCAAGTTCAATTGCTCCTAGATGATAGGGCCTAGGGCCTTCAAACAACTTCTAAAATGTTCACAAACCACGGGCGCAAGACGCAGAGCCTATGCTTCGCGCGTCATGACCTCGTGCGATTTTACACAAATATTTTCAATGAAGTATTTCTACGGATTATTGAGAAAAACGTACAGCTGGCAAATGCTTTCAAGTTTAATAGCTCGTAGATGATAGGGCCTAGGGCCTTCAAAACACTTCTAAATTGTTCACAAACCACGGACGCAAGACGCAGAGCCTATGTTTCGTGCGTCATGGCCTCGTGCGATTTTACACGAATATTTTCAATGAGGTATATCTGCGGATTATTGAGAAAAACGTACAGCTAGCAAATGCTTTCAAGTTCAATAGCTCCTAGATGATAGGGCCTAGGGCCTTCAAACCACTTCTAAAATGTTCACAAACCACGGCCGCAAGACGCAGAGCCTATGCTTCGTGCGTCATGACCTCGTGCGATTTTACACGAATATTTTTAATGAGGAATTTCTGCGGATTATTGAGAAAAAAGAACAGCTGGCAAATGCTTTCAAGTTCAATAGCTCCTAGATGATAGGGCCTAGGGCCTTCAAACCACTTCTAAAATGTTCACAAACCACGGCCGCAAGACGCAGAGCCTATGCTTCGCGCGTCATGACCTCGTGCGATTCTACACGAATATTTTCAATGAGGTATTTCTGCCGATTATTGAGAAAAACGTACAGCTGGCAAATGCTTTCAAGTTCAATTGCTCCTAGATGATAGGGCCTAGGGCCTTCAAACAACTACTAAAATGTTCACAAACTACGGCCGCAAGACGCAGAGCCTATGCTTCGCGCGTCATGACCTCGTGCGATTTTACACGAATATTTTCAATGAGGTATTTCTGCCGATTATTGAGAAAAACGTAGAGCTGGCACATGCTTTCAAGTTCAATAGCTCCTAGATGATAGGGCCTAGGGCCGTCAAACCACTTCTAAATTGTTCACAAACCAGGGGCGCAAAACGCAAAGCCTATGTTTCGCGCGTCATGACCTCGTGCGATTTTACACGAATATTTTCAATGAGGAATTTCTGCGGATTATTGAGAAAAACGTACAGCTGGCAAATGCTTTCAAGTTCAATAGCTCCTAGATGATAGGGGCTAGGGCCTTCTAACCACTTCTATAATGTTCACAAACCACGGACGCAAGACGCAGAGCCTATGCTTCGCGCGTCATGACCTCGTGCGATTTTCCACGAATATTTCCAATGAGGTATTTCTGCGGATTATTGAGAAAAACGTACAGCTGGCAAATGCTTTCAAGTTCAATATCTCGTAGATGATAGGGCCTAGGGCCTTCAAAACACTTCTAAAATGTTCACAAACCACGGCCACAAGACGCAGAGCCTATGCTTCGCGCGTCATGACCTCGTGCGATTTTACAGGAATATTTTCAATGAGGTATTTCTGCCGATTATTGAGAAAAACGTACAGCTGGCAAATGCTTTCAAGTTCAATTGCTCCTAGATGATAGGGCCTAGGGCCTTCAAACCACTTCTAAAATGTTCACAAACCACGGCCGCAAGAGTCAGAGCCTATGCTCCGCGCGTCATGACCTCGTGCGATTTTACACGAATATTTTCAATGAGGTATTTCTGCCGATTATTGAGAAAAACGTACAGCTGGCAAATGCTTTCAAGTTCAATAGCTCCTAGATGATAGGGCCTAGGGCCATCAAACCACTTCTAAATTGTTCACAAACCACGGGCGCAAGACGCAGAGCCTATGCTTCGCGCGTCATGACCCCGTGCGATTTTACACAAATATTTTCAATGAGGTATTTCTGCGGATTATTGAGATAAACGTACAGCTGGCAAATGCTTTCAAGTTCAATAGCTCCTAGATGATAGGGCCTAGGGCCTTCTAACCACTTCTAAAATGTTCACAAACCAGGAACGCAAGACGCAGAGCCTATGCTTCGCTCGTCATGACCTTGTGCGATTTTACACGAATATTTTCAATGAGGTATTTCTGCCGATTGTTGAGAAAAACGTACAGCTGGCAAATGCTTTCAAGTTCAATAGCTCCTAGATGATAGGGCCGAGGGCCTTCAAAACACTTCTAAATTTTTCACAAACCACGGCCGCAAGACGCAGAGCCTATGTTTCGCGCGTCATGACCTCGTGCGATTCTACACGAATATTTTCAATGAGGTATTTCTGCCGATTATTGAGAAAAACGTACAGCTGGCAAATGCTTTCAAGTTCAATTGCTCCTAGATGATAGGGCCTAGGGCCTTCAAACAACTACTAAAATGTTCACAAACTACGGCCGCAAGACGCAGAGCCTATGCTTCGCGCGTCATGACCTCGTGCGATTTTACACGAATATTTTCAATGAGGTATTTCTGCCGATTATTGAGAAAAACGTAGAGCTGGCACATGCTTTCAAGTTCAATAGCTCCTAGATGATAGGGCCTAGGGCCGTCAAACCACTACTAAAATGTTCACAAACCACGGCCGCAAGATGCAGAGCCTATGCTTCGCGCGTCATGACCTCGTGCGATTTTACACGAATATTTTCAATGAGGTATTTCTGCCGATTATTGAGAAAAAAGTACAGCTGGCAAATGCTTTCAAGTTCAATAGCTCCTAGATGATAGGGCCTAGGGCCTTCAAACCACTTCTAAAATGTTCACAAACCACGGGCGCAAGACGCAGAGCCTATGCTCCGCGCGTCATGTCCTCGTGCGATTTTACACGAATATTTTCAATGAGGTATTTCTGCCGATTATTGAGAAAAACGTACAGCTGGCAAATGCTTTCAAGTTCAATAGCTCCTAGATGATAGGGCCTAGGGCCATGAAACCACTTCTAAATTGTTCACAAACCACGGGCGCAAGACGCAGAGCCTATGCTTCGTGCGTCATGACCTCGTGCGATTTTACACGAATATTTCCAATGAGGTATTTCTGCCGATTATTGAGAAAAACGTACAGCTGGCAAATGCTTTCAAGTTCAATAGCTCCTAGATGATAGGGCCTAGGGCCTTCAAACCACTACTAAAATGTTCACAATCCACGGCCGCAAGACGCAGAGCCTATGCTTCGCGCGTCATGACCTCGTGCGATTTTACACGAATATTTTCAATGAGGTATTTCTGCCGATTATTGAGAAAAAAGTACAGCTGGCAAATGCTTTCAAGTTCAATAGCTCCTAGATGATAGGGCCTAGGGCCTTCAAAACACTTCTAAATTGTTCACAAACCACGGGCGCAAGACTCAGAGCCTATGTTTCGCGCGTCATGACCTCGTGCGATTTTACACGAATATTTCCAATGAGGTATTTCTGCGGATTATTGAGAAAAACGTACAGCTGGCAAATGCTTTCAAGTTCAATAGCTCCTAGATGATAGGGCCTAGGGCCTTCAAACCACATCAAAAATGTTCACAAACCACGGGCGCAAGACTCAGAGCCTATGTTTCGCGCGTCATGACCTCGTGCGATTTTACACGAATATTTCCAATGAGGTATTTCTGCGGATTATTGAGAAAAACGTACAGTTGGCAAATGCTTTCAAGTTCAATAGCTCCTAGATGACAGGGCCTAGGGCCTTCAAAACACTACTAAATTGTTCACAAACCACGGGCGAAAGACGCAGAACCTAAGCTTCGCGCGTCATGACCTCGTGCGATTTTACACGAATATTTTCAATGAGGTATTTCTGCCGATTATTGAGAGAAAAGTACAGCTGGCAAATGCTTTCAAGTTCAAAAGCTCCTAGATGATAGGGCCTAGGGCCTTCACACCACTTCTAAAATGTTCAAAAACCACGGGCGCAAGACGCAGAGCCTATGCTTCGCGCGTCATGACCTCGTGCGATTTTACACGAATATTTTCAATGAGGTATTTCTGCAGATTATTGACAAAAACGTACAGCTGGCAAATGCTTTCAAGTTCAATAGCTACTAGATGATAGGGCCTAGGGCCTTCAAAACACTTCTAAATTGTTCACAAACCACGGGTGCAAGACGCAGAGCCTATGTTTCGCGCGTCATAACCTTGTGCGATTTTACACGAATATTTCCAATGAGGTATATCTGCGGATTATTGAGAAAAACGTACAGCTGGCAAATGCTTTCAAGTTCAATAGCTCCTAGATGATAGGGCCTAGGGCCTTCAAACCACTTCTAAAATGTTCACAAACCACGGGCGCAAGACGCAGAGCCTATGCTTCGCGCCGCATGACCTCGTGCGATTTTACACGAATATTTTCAATGAGGTTTTTCTGCAGATGATTGAGAAAAACGTACAGATGGCAAATGCTTTCAAGTTCAATAGCTCCTAGATGATAGGGCCTAGGGCCTTCAAACCACTTCTAAATTGTTCACAAACCAAGGGCACAAGACGCAGAGCCTATGCTTCGCGCGTCATGACCTCGTGCTATTTTACACGAATATTTTCAATGAGGTATTTCTGCGAATTATTGAGAAAAACGTACAGCTGGCAAATGCTGTCAAGTTCAATAGCTCCTAGATGATAGGGCCTAGGGCCTTCAAACCACTTCTAAAATGTTCACAAACCACGGCCGCAAGAAGCAGAGCCTATGCTTCGCGCGTCATGACCTCGTGCGATTTTACACGAATATTTTCAATGAGGTATTTCTGCCGATTATTGAGAGAAAAGTACAGCTGGCAAATGCTTTCAAGTTCAAAAGCTCCTAGATGATAGGGCCTAGGGCCTTCACACCACTTCTAAAATGTTCAAAAACCAAGGGCGCAAGACGCAGAGCCTATGCTTCGCGCGTCATGACCTCGTGCGATTTTACACAAATATTTTCAATGAGGTATTTCTGCAGATTATTGACAAAAAAGTACAGCTGGCAAATGCTTTCAAGTTCAATAGCTCCTAGATGATAGGGCCTAGGGCCTTCGAAACACTTCTAAATTGTTCACAAACCACGGGTGCAAGACGCAGAGCCTATGTTTCGCGCGTCATAACCTCGTGCGATTTTACACGAATATTTCCAATGAGGTATATCTGCGGATTATTGAGAAAAACGTACAGTTGGCAAATGCTTTCAAGTTCAATAGCTCCTAGATGATAGGGCCTAGGGCCTTCAAAACACTTTTAAATTGTTCACAAACCAAGGCCGCAAGACGCAGAGCCTATGCTTCGCGCGTCATGACCTTGTGCGATTTTACACGAATATTATCAATGAGGAATTTCTGTGGATTATTGAGAAAAAAGTACAGCTGGCAAATGCTTTCAAGTTCAATAGCTCCTAGATGATAGGGCCTAGGGCCTTCATACCAATTCTAAATTGTTCACAAACCACGGGCGCAAGACGCAGAGCCTATGCTTCGCGCGTCATGACCTCGTGCGATTTTACACAAATATTTTAAATGAGGTATGTCTGCCGATTATTGAGAAAAACGTACAGCTGGCAAATGCTTTCAAGTTCAATAGATCCTAGATGATAGGGCCTAGGGCCTTCAAAACACTTCTAAAATATTCACAAACCACAGGCGCAAGACGCAGAGCCTATGCTTCGCGCGTCATGACCTCGTGCGATTTTACACGAATATTTTCAATGAGGTATATCTGCAGATTATTGAGAAAAACGTACAGCTGGCAAATGCTTTCAAGTTCAATAGCTCCTAGATGATAGGGCCTAGGGCCTTCAAACCACTTCTAAAATGTTCACAAACCACGGGCGCAAGACGCAGAGCCTATGCTTCGCGCGTCATGACCTCGTGCGATTTTACGCGAATGTTTTCAATGAGGTATATCTGCAGATTATTGAGAAAAACGTACAGCTGGCAAATGCTTTCAAGTTCAATAGCTCCTAGATGATAGGGCCTAGGGCCTTCAAACCACTTCTAAATTGTTCACAAACCACGGGCGCAAGACGCAGAGCCTATGCTTCGCGCGTCATGATCTTGTGCGATTTTACACGAATATTTCCAATGAGGTATATCTGCGGATAATTGAGAAAAACGTACAGCTGGCAAATGCTTTCAAGTTCAATAGCTCCTAGATGATAGGGCCTAGGGCCTTCAAACCACTTCTAAATTGTTCACAAACCACGGGCGCAAGACGCAGAGCCTATGCTTCGCGCGTCATGACCTCGTGCGATTTAACACGAATATTTCCAATGAGGTATATCTGCGGATAATTGAGAAAAACGTACAGCTGGCAAATGCTTTCAAGTTCAATAGCTCCTAGATGATAGGGCCTAGGACCTTCAAAAGACTTCTAAATTGTTCACAAACCACGGGCTCAAGACGCCGAGCCTATGCTTCGCGCGTCATGACCTCGTGCGATTTCACACGAATATTTCCAATAAGGTATTTCTGCGGATTATAGAGAAAAACGTACAGCTGGCAAATGCTTTCAAGTACAATAGCTCCTAGATGATAGGGCCTAGGGCCTTCAAACCACTTCTATAGTGTTCACAAACCACGGGCGCAAGACGCAGAGCCTATGCTTCGCGCGACATGACCTTGTGCGATTTTACACGAATATTTCCAATGAGGTATATCTGCGGATAATTGAGAAAAACGTACATCTGGCAAATGCTTTCAAGTTCAATAGCTCCTAGATGATAGGGCCTAGGGCCTTCATACCAATTCTAAATTGTTCACAAACCACGGGCGCAAGACGCAGAGCCTATGCTTCGCGCGTCATGACCTCGTGCGATTTTACGCGAATGTTTTCAATGAGGTATATCTGCAGATTATTGAGAAAAACGTACAGCTGGCAAATGCTTTCAAGTTCAATAGCTCCTAGATGATAGGGCCTAGGGCCTTCAAACCACTTCTAAAATGTTCACAAACCACGGGCGCAAGACGCAGAGCCTATGCTTCGCGCGTCATGACCTCGTGCGATTTTACGCGAATGTTTTCAATGAGGTATATCTGCAGATTATTGAGAAAAACGTACAGCTGGCAAATGCTTTCAAGTTCAATAGCTCCTAGATGATAGGGCCTAGGGCCTTCAAAACACTTCTAAAATGTTCACAAACCACGGGCGCAAGACGCAGAGCCTATGTTTCGCGCGTCATGACCTCGTGCGATTTTACACTAATATTTTCAATGAGGTATTTCTGCGGATTATTGTGAAAAACGTACAGCTGGCAAATGCTTTCAAGTTCAATAGCTCATAGATGATAGGGCCTAGGGCCTTCAAAACACTTCCAAATTGTTCACAAACCATGGGCGCAAGACGCAGAGCCTATGCTTCGCGCGTCATGACCTCGTGCGATTTCACACGAATATTTCCAATGAGGTATTTCTGCCGATTATTGAGAAAAACGTACAGCTGGCAAATGCTATGAAGTTCAATAGCTCCTAGATGTTAGGGCCTAGGGCCTTCAAACCACTTCTAAATTGTTCACAAACCACGAATATAGTGTTCACAAACCACGGGCGCAAGACGCAGAGCCTATGCTTCGCGCGACATGACCTTGTGCGATTTTACACGAATATTTCCAATGAGGTATATCTGCGGATAATTGAGAAAAACGTACATCTGGCAAATGCTTTCAAGTTCAATAGCTCCTAGATGATAGGGCCTAGGGCCTTCAAAACACTTCTAAATTGTTCACAAACCATGGGCGCAAGACGCAGAGCCTATGCTTCGCGCGTCATGACCTCGTGCGATTTTACACGAATATTTTCAATGAGGTATTTCTGCGGATTATTGAGAAAAACGTACAGCTGGCAAATGCTTTCAAGTTCAATAGCTCCTAGATGATAGGGCCTAGGGCCTTCAAAACACTTCTAAAATGTTCACAAACCACGGGCGCAAGACGCAGAGCCTATGTTTCGCGCGTCATGACCTCGTGCGATTTTACACTAATATTTTCAATGAGGTATTTCTGCGGATTATTGTGAAAAACGTACAGCTGGCAAATGCTTTCAAGTTCAATAGCTCATAGATGATAGGGCCTAGGGCCTTCAAAACACTTCCAAATTGTTCACAAACCATGGGCGCAAGACGCAGAGCCTATGCTTCGCGCGTCATGACCTCGTGCGATTTCACACGAATATTTCCAATGAGGTATTTCTACCGATTATTGAGAAAAACGTACAGCTGGCAAATGCTATGAAGTTCAATAGCTCCTAGATGTTAGGGCCTAGGGCCTTCAAACCACTTCTAAATTGTTCACAAACCACGGGCGCAAGACGCAGAGCCTATGCTTCGCGCGTCATGACCTCGTGCGATTTCACACGAATATTTCCAATGAGGTATTTCTGCAGATTATTGAGAAAAACGTACAGTTGGCAAATGCTTTCAAGTTCAATAGCTCTTAGATGATAGGGCCTAGGGCCTTCAAACCACTTCTAAATTGTTCACAAACCACGGGCGCAAGACGCAGAGCCTATGCTTCGCGCGTCATGACCTCGTGCGATTTTACACAAATATTTCCAATGAGGTATATCTGCGGATAATTGAGAAAAACGTACAGCTGGCAAATGCTTTCAAGTTCAATAGCTCCTAGATGATAGGGCCTAGGGCCTTCAAAACACTTCTAAATTGTTCACAAACCATGGGCACAAGACGCAGAGCCTATGTTTCACGCGTCATGACCTCGTGCGATTTTACACAAATATATTCAATGTGGTATTTCTGCGGATTATTGAGAAAAACGTATAGCTGGCAAATGCTTTCAAGATCAATAGCTCCTAGACGATAGGCCCTAGGGCCTTCAAACTACTTCTAAAATGTTCACAAACCACGGCCGCAAGACGCAGAGCCTATGCTTCGCGCGTCATGACCTCGTGCGATTTTACACGAATATTTTCAATGAGGTATTTCTGTGGATAATTGAAAAAAAACGTACAGCTGGCAAATGCTTTCAAGTTCAATAGCTCCTAGATGATAGGGCCTAGGGCCTTCAAAACACTTCTAAATTTTTCACAAACCACGGCCGCAAGACGCAGAGCCTATGCTTCGCGCGTCATGACCTTGTACGATTTTACACGAATATTTTCAATGAGGTATTTCTGTGGATTATTGAGAAAAACGTACAGCTGGCAAATGCTTTCAAGTTCAATTGCTCCTAGATGATAGGGCCTAGGGCCTTCAAACCACTTCTAAAATGTTCACAAACCACGGCCGCAAGGCGCAGAGCCTATGTTTCGCGCGTCATGACCTCGTGCGAATTTACACGTATATTTTCAATGAGGTATTTCTGCGGATTATTGAGAAAAACGTACAGCTGGCAAATGCTTTCAAGTTCAATAGCTCCTAGATGATAGGGCCTAGGGCCTTCAAAACACTTCTAAATTGTTCACAAACCACGGGCGCAAGACGTAGAGCCTATGCTTCGCGCGTCATGACCTCGTGCGATTTTACACGAATATTTTCAATGAGGTATTTCTGCGGATTATTGGAAAAAAGTACAGCTGGCAAATGCTTTCAAGTTCAATAGCTCCTAGATGATAGGGCCTAGGGCCTTCAAACCACTTCTAAAATGTTCACAAACCACGGGCGCAAGACACAGAGCCTATTCTTCGCGCGTCATGACCTCGTGCGATTTTACAGGAATATTTTCAATGAGGTATTTCTGCCGATTATTGAGAAAAAAGTACAGCTGGCAAATGCTTTCAAGTTCAAAAGCTCCTAGACGATAGGGCCTAGGGCCTTCAAACCACTTCTAAAATGTTCACAAACCACGGCTTCAAGACGCAGAGCCTATGCTTCGCGCGTCATGACCTCGTGCGATTTTACACGAATATTTCCAATGAGGTATTTCTGCGGATTATTGAGAAAAAGGTACAGCTGGCAAATACTTTCAAGTTCAATAGCTCCTAGATGATAGGACATAGGGCCTTCAAACCACTTCTAAATTTTTCACAAACCACGGGTGCAAGACACAGATCCTATAATTCGCGCGTCATGACCTCGTGCGATTTTACACGAATATTTTCAATGAGGTATTTCTGCCGATTGTTTAGAAAAACGTACAGCTGGCAAATGCTTTCAGGTTCAATAGCTCCTAGATGATAGGGCCTAGGGCGTTCAAAACACTTCTAAATTATTCACAAACCACGGGCGCAAGACGCAGAGCCTATGTTTTGCGCGTCATGACCTCGTGCGATATTACACGAATATTTTCAATGAGGTATTTCTGCGGATTATTGAGAAAAAAGTACAGCTGGCAAATGCTTTCAAGTTCAATAGCTCCTAGATGAAATGGCCTAGGGCCTTCAAACCACTTCTAGAACGTTCACAAACCACGGGCGCAAGACGCAGAGCCTATACTTCGCGCGTCATGACCTCGTGCGATTATACACCAATATTTTCAATGAGGTTTTTATGCCGATTATTGAGAAAAACGTACAGCTGGCAAATGCTTTCAAGTTCAATAGCTCCTAGATGATAGGGCCTAGGGCCTTCAAAACACTTCTAAATTGTCCACAAACCACGGGCGCAAGACGCAGAGCCTATGTTTCGCGCGTCATGTCCTCGTGCGATTTTACACGAATATTTTCAATGAGGTATTTCTGCGGATTATTGAGAAAAACGTACAGCTGGCAAATGCTTTCAAGATCAATAGCTCCCAAATGATAGGGCCTAGGGCATTCAAACGACTTCTAAAATGTTCACAAACCACGGGCGCAAGACGCAGAGCCTATGCTTCGCGCGTCATGACCTCGTGTGATTTTACACGAATATTTCCAATGAGGTATTTCTGCGGATTATTGAGAAAAACGTACAGCTGGCAAATGCTTTCAAGTTCAATAGCTCCTAGATGATAGGGCCTAGGGCCTTCAAACCACTTCTAAAATGTTCACAAACCCCGGCCGCAAGACGCAGAGCCTATGCTTCGCGCGTCATGACCTCGTGCGATTTTACACAAATATTTTCAATGAGGTATTTCTGCAGATTATTGAGAAAAACGTACAGCTGGCAAATGCTTTCAAGTTCAATAGCTCCTAGATGATAGGGCCTAGGGCCTTCAAACCACTTCTAAAATGTTCACAAACCACGGGCGCAAGACGCAGAGCCTATGTTTTGCACGTCATGCCCTCGTGCGATTTTACACGAATATTTCCAATGAGGTCTTTCTGCGGATTATTGAGAAAAACGTACAGCTGGCAAATGCTTTCAATAGCTCCAAGATGATAGGACCGAGGGCCTTCAAAACACTTCTAAATTTTTCACAAACCACGGCCGCAAGACGCAGAGCCTATGTTTCGCGCGTCATGACCTCGTGCGATTTTACACGAATATATTCAATGAGGTATTTCTGCCGATTATTGAGAAAAACGTACAGCTGGCAAATGCTTTCATGTTCAATAGCTCCTAGATGATAGGGCCTAGGGCCTTCAAAACACTTCTAAATTGTTCACAAACCACGGCCGCAATACGCAGAGCCTATGCTTCGCGCGTCATGACCTCGTGCGATTTTACACGAATATTTTCAATGAGGTATTTCTGCCGATGATTGAGAAAAACGTACAGCTGGCAAATGCTTTCAAGTTCAATAGCTCCTAGATGATAGGGCCTAGGGCCTTCAAACCACTTCTAAAATGTTCACAAACCAAGGCCGCAAGACGCAGAGCCTATGCTTCGCGTGTCATGACCTCGTGCGATTTTACACGAATATTTTCAAGGAGGTATTTCTGCGGATTATTGAGAAAAACGTACAGCTGGCAAATGCTTTCAAGTTCAATAGCTCCTAGATGATAGGGCATAGGGCCTTCAAACCACTTCTAAATTTTTCACAAACCACGGGCGCAAGACACAGATCCTATAATTCGCGCGTCATGACCTCGTGCGATTTTACACGAATATTTCCAAAGAGGTATTTCTGCCGATTATTGAGAAAAACGTACAGCCTGCAAATGCTTTCAAGTTCAATAGCTCCTAGATGATAGGGCCTAGTGCCTTCATACCACTTCTAAAATGTTCACAAACCACGGGCGCAAGACGCAGAGCCTATGCTTCGCGCGTCATGACCTCGTGCGATTTTACACGAATATTTTCAATGAGGTATTTCTGCGGATTATTGAGAAAAAAGTACAGCTGGCAAATGCTTTCAAGTTCAATAGCTCCTAGATGAAATGGCCTAGGGCCTTCAAACGACTTCTAAAATGTTCACAAACCACGGGCGCAAGACGCAGAGCCTATACTTCGCGCGTCATGACCTCGTGCGATTATACACCAATATTTTCAATGAGGTATTTATGCCGATTATTGAGAAAAACGTACAGCTGGCAAATGCTTTCAATTTCAATAGCTCCAAGATGATAGGGCCTAGGGCCTTCAAACCACTTCTAAAATGTTCACAAACCACGGCCGCAAGACGCAGAGCCTATGCTTCGCGCGTCATGACCTCGTGCGATTTTACACGAATATTTTCAATGAGGTATTTCTGCGGATTATTGAGAAAAAAGTACAGCTGGCAAATGCTTTCAAGTTCAATAGCTCCTAGATGATAGGGCCTAGGGCCTTCAAACCACTTCTAAAATGTTCACAAACCACGGGCGCAAGACGCAGAGCCTATACTTCGCGCGTCATGACCTCGTGCGATTTTACACAAATATTTTCAATGAGGTATTTCTGCGGATTATTGAGAAAAACGTACAGCTGGCAAATGCTTTCAAGTTCATTAGCTCCAAGATGATAGGGCCTAGGGCCTTCAAACCACTTCTAAAATGTTCACAAACCACGGCCGCAAGACGCAGAGCCTATGATTCACGCGTCATGATCTCGTGTGATTTTACACGAATATTTTCAATGAGGTATTTCTGCGGATTATTGAGAAAAACGTACAGCTGGCAAATGCTTTCAAGTTCAATAGCTCCTAGATGATAGGGCCTAGGGCCTTCAAACCACTTCTAAAATGTTCACAAACCACGGCCGCAAGACGCAGAGCCTATGCTTCACGCGTCATGACCTCGTGCGATTTTACACGAATATTTTCAATGAGGAATTTCTGCGGATTATTGAGAAAAACGTACAGCTGGCAAATGCTTTCAAGATCAATATCTCCCAGATGATAGGGCCTAGGGCCTTCAAACCACTTCTAAAATGTTCACAAACCACGGGCGCAAGACGCAGAGCCTATGCTTCGCGCGTCATGACCTCGTGCGATTTTACACGAATATTTTCAATGAGGTATTTCTGCCGATTATTGAGAAAAAAGAACAGCTGGCAAATGCTTTCAAGTTCAAAAGCTCCTAGACGATAGGGCCTAGGGCCTTCAAACCACTTCTAAAATGTTCACAAACCACGGCTTCAAGACGCAGAGCCTATGCTTCGCGCGTCATGACCTCGTGCGATTTTACACGAATATTTCCAATGAGGTATTTCTGCGGATTATTGAGAAAAAGGTACAGCTGGCAAATACTTTCAAGTTCAATAGCTCCTAGATGATAGGACATAGGGCCTTCAAACCACTTCTAAATTTTTCACAAACCACGGGTGCAAGACACAGATCCTATAATTTGCGCGTCATGACCTCGTGCGATTTTACACGAATATTTTCAATGAGGTATTTCTGCCGATTGTTGAGAAAAACGTACAGCTGGCAAATGCTTTCAGGTTCAATAGCTCCTAGATGATAGGGCCTAGGGCGTTCAAAACACTTCTAAATTATTCACAAACCACGGGCGCAAGACGCAGAGCCTATGTTTTGCGCGTCATGACCTTGTGCGATTTTACACAAATATTTCCAATGAGGTATTTAAGCCGATTATTGAGAAAAACGTACAGCTGGCAAATCCTTTCAAGTTCAATCGCTCCTAGATGATAGGGCCGAGGGCCTTCAAAACACTTCTAAATTTTTCACAAACCACGGCTGCAAGACGCAGAGCCTATGTTTCGCGCGTCATGACCTCGTGCGATATTACACAAATATTTTCAATGAGGTATTTCTGCGGATTATTGAGTAAAAAGTACAGCTGGCAAATGCTTTCAAGTTCAATAGCTCCTAGATGAAATGGCCTAGGGCCTTCAAACCACTTCTAGAACGTTCACAAACCACGGGCGCAAGACGCAGAGCCTATACTTCGCGCGTCATGACCTCGTGCGATTATACACCAATATTTTCAATGAGGTTTTTATGCCGATTATTGAGAAAAACGTACAGCTGGCAAATGCTTTCAAGTTCAATAGCTCCTAGATGATAGGGCCTAGGGCCTTCAAAACACTTCTAAATTGTCCACAAACCACGGGCGCAAGACGCAGAGCCTATGTTTCGCGCGTCATGACCTCGTGCGATTTTACACGAATATTTTCAATGAGGTATTTCTGCGGATTATTGAGAAAAACGTACAGCTGGCAAATGCTTTCAAGATCAATAGCTCCCAAATGATAGGGCCTAGGGCATTCAAACGACTTCTAAAATGTTCACAAACCACGGGCGCAAGACGCAGAGCCTATGCTTCGCGCGTCATGACCTCGTGTGATTTTACACGAATATTTCCAATGAGGTATTTCTGCGGATTATTGAGAAAAACGTACAGCTGGCAAATGCTTTCAAGTTCAATAGCTCCTAGATGATAGGGCCTAGGGCCTTCAAACCACTTCTAAAATGTTCACAAACCCCGGCCGCAAGACGCAGAGCCTATGCTTCGCGCGTCATGACCTCGTGCGATTTTACACAAATATTTTCAATGAGGTATTTCTGCAGATTATTGAGAAAAACGTACAGCTGGCAAATGCTTTCAAGTTCAATAGCTCCTAGATGATAGGGCCTAGGGCCTTCAAACCACTTCTAAAATGTTCACAAACCACGGGCGCAAGACGCAGAGCCTATGTTTTGCACGTCATGCCCTCGTGCGATTTTACACGAATATTTCCAATGAGGTATTTCTGCGGATTATTGAGAAAAACGTACAGCTGGCAAATGCTTTCAAGTTCAATAGCTCCAAGATGATAGGACCGAGGGCCTTCAAAACACTTCTAAATTTTTCACAAACCACGGCCGCAAGACGCAGAGCCTATGTTTCGCGCGTCATGACCTCGTGCGATTTTACACGAATATATTCAATGAGGTATTTCTGCCGATTATTGAGAAAAACGTACAGCTGGCAAATGCTTTCATGTTCAATAGCTCCTAGATGATAGGGCCTAGGGCCTTCAAAACACTTCTAAATTGTTCACAAACCACGGCCGCAATACGCAGAGCCTATGCTTCGCGCGTCATGACCTCGTGCGATTTTACACGAATATTTTCAATGAGGTATTTATGCCGATTATTGAGAAAAACGTACAGCTGGCAAATGCTTTCAAGTTCAATAGGTCCTAGATGATAGGGCCTAGGGCCTTCAAACCACTTCTAAAATGCTCACAAACCACGGGCGCAAGACGCAGAGCCTATGCTTCGCGCGTCATGACCTCGTGCGATTTTACACAAATATTTTCAATGAGGTATTTCTGCGGATTATTGAGAAAAACGTACAGCTGGCGAATGCTTTCAAGTTCAATAGCTCGTAGATGATAGGGCCTAGGGCCTTCACACCACTTCTAAAATGTTCACAAACCACAGGCGCAAGACGCAGAGCCTATGCTTCGCGCGTCATGACCTCGTGCGATTTTACACGAATATTTTCAATGAGGTATTTCTGCGGATTATTGAGAAAAACGTACAGCTGGCAAATGGTTTCAAGTTCAATAGCTCCTAGATGATAGGGCCTTTGGCCTTCAAAACACTTTTAAATTGTTCACAAACCACGGCCGCAAGACGCAGAGCCTATGCTTCGCGCGTCATGACCTCGTGCGATATTACACGAATATTTTCAATGAGGTATTTCTGTGGATTATTGAGAAAAACGTACAGCTGGCAAATACATTCAAGTTCAATAGCTCCTAGATGATAGGGCC
This sequence comes from Anguilla pacifica, assembly GCA_039654925.1. NCBI lineage: Eukaryota > Metazoa > Chordata > Actinopteri > Anguilliformes > Anguillidae > Anguilla > Anguilla pacifica. The sequence continues at coordinate 11,177,158 of CM077296.1, forward strand.
TAGGGCCTTCACACCACTTCTAAAATGTTCACAAACCACGGGCGCAAGACGCAGAGCCTATGCTTCGCGTGTCATGACCTCGTGCGATTTTACACGAATATTTCCAATGAGGAATTTTCGGATTATTGAGAAAAACGTACAGCTGGCAAATGCTTTCAAGTTCAATAGCTCCTAGATGATAGGGCCTAGGGCCTTCAAACAACTTCTAAAATGTTCACAAACCACGGGCGCAAGACGCAGAGCCTATGCTTCGCGCATCATGACCTCGTGCGATTTTACACGAATATTTTCAATGAGGTTTTTCTGCAGATGATTGAGAAAAACGTACAGATGGCAAATGCTTTCAAGTTCAATAGCTCCTAGATGATAGGGCCTAGGGCCTTCAAAACACTTTTAAATTATTCACAAACCAAGGCCGCAAGACGCAGAGCCTATGCTTCGCGCGTCATGACCTCATGCGATTTTACACAAATATTTTCAATGAGGTATTTCTGCGGATTATTGAGAAAAAAGTACAGCTGGCAAATGCTTTCAAGTTCAATAGCTCCTAGATGATAGGGCCTAGGGCCTTCAAACCAATTCAAAAATGTTCACAAACCACGGGCGCAAGACGCAGAGCCTATGCGTTGCGCGTCATGACCTTGTGCGATTTTACACGAATATTTTCAATGAGGTATTTCTGCGGATTATTGAGAAAAAAGTACAGCTGGCAAATGCTTTCAAGTTCAATAGCTCCTAGATGATAGGGCCTAGGGCCTTCAAACCACTTCTAAATTTTTCACAAACCACGGGCGCAAGACGCAGAGCCTATGCTTCGCGCGTCATGACCTCGTGCGATTTTACACGAATATTTTCAATGAGGTATTTCTGCGGATTATTGAGAAAAACGTACAGCTGGCAAATGCTTTCAAGTTCAATAGCTCCTAGATGATATGGCCTAGGGCCTTCAAAACACTTTTAAATTGTTCACAAACCACGGCCGCAAGACGCAGAGCCTGTGCTTCGTGCGTCATGACCTCGTGCGATTTTACACGAATATTTTCAATGAGGTATTTCTGCCGATTATTGAGAGAAAAGTACAGCTGGCAAATGCTTTCATGTTCAAAAGCTCCTAGCTGATTGGGCCTAGGGCCTTAACACCACTTCTAAAATGTTCACAAACCACGGGCGCAAGACGCAGAGCCTATGCTTCGCGCATCATGACCTTGTGCGATTTTACACGAATATTTCCAATGAGGTATTTCTGCAGATTATTGACAAAAACGTACAGCTGGCAAATGCTTTCAAGTTCAAAAGCTCCTAGATGATAGGGCCTAGGGCCTTCAAACCACTTCTAAATTGTTCACAAACCACGGGCGCAAGACGCAGAGCCTATGCTTCGCGCGTCATAAACTCGTGCGATTTTACACGAATATTTTCAATGAGGTATTTCCGCAGATTATTGAGAAAAACGTACAGCTGGCAAATGCTGTCAAGTTCAATAGCTCCTAGATGATAGGGCCTTGGGCCTTCAAAACACTTTTAAATTGTTCACAAACCAAGGCCGCAAGACGCAGAGCCTATGCTTCACGCGTCATGACCTCATGCGATTTTACACAAATAATTTCAATGAGGTATTTCTGCGGATTATTGAGAAAAATGTACAGCTGGCAAATGCTTTCAAGTTCAATAGCTCCTAGATGATAGGGCCTAGGGCCTTCAAACCAATTCTAAAATGTTCACAAACCACGGGCGCAAGACGCAGAGCCTATGCTTCGCGCGTCATGACCTTGTGCGATTTTACACAAATATTTTCAATGAGGTATTTCTGTGGATTATTGAGAAAAAATTACAGCAGGCAAATGCTTTCAAGTTCAATAGCTCCTAGATGATAGGGCCTAGGGCCTTCAAACCACTTCTTAAATGTTCACAAACCACGGGCGCAAGACGCAGAGCCTATGCTTCGCGCGTCATGACCTTGTGCGATTTTACACGAATATTTTCAATGAGGTATTTCTGCGGATTATTGAGAAAAACGTACAGCTGGCAAATGCTTTCAAGTTCAATAGCTCCTAGATGATAGGGCCTAGGGCCTTCAAAACACTTTTAAATTGTTCACAAACCACGGCCGCAAGACGCAGAGCCTATGCTTCGCGCGTCATGACCTCGTGCGATTTTACACGAATATTTTCAATGAGGTATTTCTGCCGATTATTGAGAGAAAAGTACAGCTGGCAAATGCTTTCATGTTCAAAAGCACTTAGCTGATTGGGCCTAGGGCCTTCACACCACTTCTAAAATGTTCACAAACCACGGGCGCAAGACGCAGAGCCTATGCTTCGCGCGTCATGACCTCGTGCGATTTTACACGAATATTTTCAATGAGGTATTTCTGCAGATTATTGACAAAAACGTACAGCTGGCAAATGCTTTCAAGTTCAAAAGCTCCTAGATGATAGGGCCTAGGGCCTTCAAACGACTTGTAAATTGTTCACAAACGAGGGGCGCAAGACGCAGAGCCTATGCTTCGCGCGTCATGACCTCGTGCAATTTTACACGAATATTTTCAATGAGGTATTTCCGCGGATTATTGAGAAAAAAGTACAGCTGGCAAATGCTTTCAAGTTCAAAAGCTCCTAGATGATAGGGCCTAGGGCCTTCAAACCAATTCTAAAATGTTCACAAACCACGGGCGCAAGACGCAGAGCCTATGCTTCGCGCGTCATGACCTTGTGCGATTTTACACAAATATTTTCAATGAGGTATTTCTGTGGATTATTGAGAAAAAAGTACAGCTGGCAAATGCTTTCAAGTTCAATAGCTCCTAGATGATAGGGCCTAGGGCCTTCAAACCACTTCTAAAATGTTCACAAACCACGGCCGCAAGACGCAGAGCCTATGATTCGTGCGTCATGACCTCGTGCGATTTTACACGAATATTTTCAATGAGGTATTTCTGCCGATTATTGAGAAAAACGTACAGCTGGAAAATGCTTTCAAGTTCAATAGCTCCTAGATGATAGGGCCTAGGGCCTTCAAACCACTTCTAAAATGTTCACAAACCACGGGCGCAAGACGTAAAGCCTATGCTTCGCGCGTCATGACCTCGTGCGATTTTACACGAATATTTCCAATGAGGTATATCTGCGGATTATTGAGAAAAACCTACAGCTGGCAAATGCTTTCAAGTTCAATAGCTCCAAGATGATAGGGCCTAGGGCCTTCAAACCACATCTGAAATGTTCACAAACCACGGCCGCAAGACGCAGAGCCTATGCTTCGCGCGTCATGACCTCGTGCGATTTTACACGAATATTTCCAATGAGGTATATCTGCGGATTATTGAGAAAAACCTACAGCTGGCAAATGCTTTCAAGTTCAATAGCTCCAAGATGATAGGGCCTAGGGCCTTCAAACCACATCTAAAATGTTCACAAACCACGGCCGCAAGACGCAGAGCCTATGCTTCGCGCGTCATGACCTCGTGCGATTTTACATGAATATTTCCAATGAGGTATATCTGCGGATTATTGAGAAAAACCTACAGCTGGCAAATGCTTTCAAGTTCAATAGCTCCAAGATGATAGGGCCTAGGGCCTTCAAAACACTTCTAAATTGTTCACAAATCATGGGCGCAAGACGCAGAGCCTATGTTTCGCGCGTCATGACCTCGTGCGATTTTACACGAATATTTTCAATGAGGTAATTCTGCGGATGATTGAGAAAAACGTACAGCTGGCAAATGCTTTCAAGTTCAATTGCTCCTAGATGATAGGGCCTAGGGCCTTCAAACCACTTCTAAAATGTTCACAAACCACGGCCGCAAGACGCAGAGCCTATGCTTCGCGCGTCATGACCTCGTGCGATTTTTCATGAATATTTCCAATGAGGTATTTCTGCGGATTATTGAGAAAAACGTACAGCTGGCAAATGCTTTCAAGTTCAATAGCTCCTAGATGATAGGGCCTAGGGCCTTCAAACCACTTCTAAAATGTTCACAAACCACGGGCGCAAGACGCAGAGCCTATGCTTCGCGCGTCATGACCTCGTGCGATTTTACACGAATATTATCAATGAGGTATTTCTGCGGAATATCGAGAAAAACGTACAGCTGGCAAATGCTTTCAAGTTCAATAGCTCCTAGATGATAGGACCTAGGGCCTTCAAACCACTTCTAAAATGTTCACAAACCACGGGCGCAAGACGCAGAGCCTATGCTTCGCGCGTCATGACCTTGTGCGATTTTACACAAATATTATCAATGAGGTATTTCTGTCGATTATTGAGAAAAAAATACAGCTGGCAAATGCTTTCAAGTTCAATAGCTCCTAGATGATAGGGCCTAGGGCCTTCAAACCACTTCTAAAATGTTCACAAACCACGGGCGCAAGACGCAGAGCCTATGCTTCGCGCGTCATGACCTCGTGCGATTTTACACGAATATTTTCAATGAGGTATTTCTGCCGATTATTGAGAAAAAAGTACAGCTGGCAAATGCTTTCAAGTTCAATAGCTCCTAGATGATAGGGCCCAGGGCCTTCAAACCACTTCTAAATTGTTCACAAACCACGGGCGCAAGCCGCAGAGCCTATGCTTCGCGCGTCATGACCTCGTGCGATTTTACACGAATATTTCCAATGAGGTATTTCTGCGGATTATTGAGAAAAACGTACAGCTGGGAAATGCTTTCAAGTTCAATAGCTCCTAGATGATAGGGCCTAGGGCCTTCAAACCACTGGTAAAATGTTCACAAACTACGGCCGCAAGACGCAGAGCCTATGCGTCGCGCGTCATGACCTCGTGCGATTTTACACGAATATTTTCAATGAGGTATTTCTGCGGATTATTGAGAAAAAAGTACAGCTGGCAAATGCTTTCAAGTTCAATAGCTCCTAGATGATAGGGCCTAGGGCCTTCAAACCACTTCTAAAATGTTCACAAACCACGGGCGCAAGACGCAGAGCCTATGCTTCGCGCGTCATGGCCTCGTGTGATTTTACATGAATATTTTCAATGAGGAATTTCTGTGGATTATTGAGAAAAACGTACAGCTGGCAAATGCTTTCAAGTTCAATAGCTCCTAGATGATAGGGCCTAGGGCCTTCAAACCACTTCTAAATTGTTCACAAACCACGGGCGCAAGACGCAGAGCCTATGCTTCCCGCGTCATGACCTCGTGCGATTTTACACGAATATTTCCAATGAGGGATTTCTGCGGATTATTGAGAAAAACGTACAGCTGGCAAATGCTTTCAAGTTCAATAGCTCCTAGATGATAGGGCCTAGGGCCTTCAAACCACTGGTAAAATGTTCACAAACCACGGCCGCAAGACGCAGAGCCTATGCATCGCGCGTCATGACCTCGTGCGATTTTACACGAATATTTTCAATGAGGTATTTCTGCGGATTATTGAGAAAAAAGTACAGCTGGCAAATGCTTTCAAGTTCAATAGCTCCTAGATGATAGGGCCTAGGGCCTTCAAACCACTTCTAAAATGTTCACAAACCACGGGCGCAAGACGCAGAGCCTATGCTTCGCGCGTCATGGCCTCGTGTGATTTTACATGAATATCTTCAATGAGGAATTTCTGTCGATTATTGAGAAAAACGTACAGCTGGCAAATGCTTTCAAGTTCAATAGCTCCTAGATGATAGGGCCTAGGGCCTTCAAACCACTTCAAAAATGTTCACAAACCACGGGCGCAAGACGCAGAGCCTATGCTTCGCGCGTCATGACCTTGTGCGATTTTACACGAATATATTCAATGAGGTATTTCTGCGGATTATTGAGAAAAAAGTACAGCTGGCAAATGCTTTCAAGTTCAATAGCTCCTAGATGATAGGGCCTAGGGCCTTCAAACCACTTCTAAAATGTTCACAAACCACGGGCGCAAGACGCAGAGCCTATGCTTCGCGCGTCATGGCCTCGTGTGATTTTACATGAATATTTTCAATGAGGAATTTCTGTCGATTATTGAGAAAAACGTACAGCTGGCAAATGCTTTCAAGTTCAATAGCTCCTAGATGATAGGGCCTAGGGCCTTCAAACCACTGGTAAAATGTTCACAAACCACGGCCGCAAGACGCAGAGCCTATGCTTCGCGCGTCATGACCTTGTGCGATTTTACACGAATATTTTCAATGAGGTATTTCTGCGGATTATTGAGAAAAACGTACAGCTGGCAAATGCTTTCAAGTTCAATAGCTCCTAGATGATAGGGCCTAGGGCCTTCAAAACACTTTTAAATTGTTCACAAACCACGGCCGCAAGACGCAGAGCCTATGCTTCGCGCGTCATGACCTCGTGCGATTTTACACGAATATTTTCAATGAGGTATTTCTGCCGATTATTGAGAGAAAAGTACAGCTGGCAAATGCTTTCATGTTCAAAAGCACTTAGCTGATTGGGCCTAGGGCCTTCACACCACTTCTAAAATGTTCACAAACCACGGGCGCAAGACGCAGAGCCTATGCTTCGCGCGTCATGACCTCGTGCGATTTTACACGAATATTTTCAATGAGGTATTTCTGCAGATTATTGACAAAAACGTACAGCTGGCAAATGCTTTCAAGTTCAAAAGCTCCTAGATGATAGGGCCTAGGGCCTTCAAACGACTTGTAAATTGTTCACAAACGAGGGGCGCAAGACGCAGAGCCTATGCTTCGCGCGTCATGACCTCGTGCAATTTTACACGAATATTTTCAATGAGGTATTTCCGCGGATTATTGAGAAAAAAGTACAGCTGGCAAATGCTTTCAAGTTCAAAAGCTCCTAGATGATAGGGCCTAGGGCCTTCAAACCAATTCTAAAATGTTCACAAACCACGGGCGCAAGACGCAGAGCCTATGCTTCGCGCGTCATGACCTTGTGCGATTTTACACAAATATTTTCAATGAGGTATTTGTGTGGATTATTGAGAAAAAAGTACAGCTGGCAAATGCTTTCAAGTTCAATAGCTCCTAGATGATAGGGCCTAGGGCCTTCAAACCACTTCTAAAATGTTCACAAACCACGGGCGCAAGACGCAGAGCCTATGTTTCGCGCGTCATGACCTCGTGCGATTTTACACGAATATTTTCAATGAGGTATTTCTGCCGATTATTGAGAAAAACGTACAGCTGGCAAATGCTTTCAAGTTCAATAGCTCCTAGATGATAGGGCCTAGGGCCTTCAAACCACTTCTAAAATGTTCACAAACCACGGCCGCAAGACGCAGAGCCTATGATTCGTGCGTCATGACCTCGTGCGATTTTACACGAATATTTTCAATGAGGTATTTCTGCCGATTATTGAGAAAAACGTACAGCTGGAAAATGCTTTCAAGTTCAATAGCTCCTAGATGATAGGGCCTAGGGCCTTCAAACCACTTCTAAAATGTTCACAAACCACGGCCGCAAGACGCAGAGCCTATGATTCGTGCGTCATGACCTCGTGCGATTTTACACGAATATTTTCAATGAGGTATTTCTGCCGATTATTGAGAAAAACGTACAGCTGGAAAATGCTTTCAAGTTCAATAGCTCATAGATGATAGGGCCTAGGGCCTTCAAACCACTTCTAAAATGTTCACAAACCACGGGCGCAAGACGTAAAGCCTATGCTTCGCGCGTCATGACCTCGTGCGATTTTACACGAATATTTCCAATGAGGTATATCTGCGGATTATTGAGAAAAACCTACAGCTGGCAAATGCTTTCAAGTTCAATAGCTCCAAGATGATAGGGCCTAGGGCCTTCAAACCACATCTAAAATGTTCACAAACCACGGCCGCAAGACGCAGAGCCTATGCTTCGCGCGTCATGACCTCGTGCGATTTTACATGAATATTTCCAATGAGGTATATCTGCGGATTATTGAGAAAAACGTACAGCTGGCAAATGCTTTCAAGTTCAATAGCTCCAAGATGATAGGGCCTAGGGCCTTCAAAACACTTCTAAATTGTTCACAAATCATGGGCGCAAGACGCAGAGCCTATGTTTCGCACGTCATGACCTCGTGCGATTTTACACGAATATTTCCAATGAGGTAATTCTGCGGATGATTGAGAAAAACGTACAGCTGGCAAATGCTTTCAAGTTCAATAGCTCCTAGATGATAGGGCCTAGGGCCTTCAAACCACTTCTAAAATGTTCACAAACCACGGCCGCAAGACGCAGAGCCTATGCTTTGTGCGTCATGACCTCGTGCGATTTTACACGAATATTTCCAATGAGGTATTTCTGCTTGATTATTGAAAAAAACGTACAGCTGGCAAATGCTTTCAAGTTCAATAGCCCCTAGATGATAGGGCCTAGGGCCTTCAAAACACTTCTAAAATGTTCACAAACCACGGCCGCAAGACGCAGAGCCTATGCTTCGCGCGTCATGACCTCGTGCGATTTTACACGAATATTTTCAATGAGGTATTTTTGCCGATTTTTGAGAAAAACGTACAGCTGGCAAATGCTTTCAAGTTCAATTGCTCCTAGATGATAGGGCCTAGGGCCTTCAAACCACTTCTAAAATGTTCACAAACCACGGCCGCAAGACGCAGAGCCTATGCTTCGCGCGTCATGACCTCGTGCGATTTTTCATGAATATTTCCAATGAGGTATTTCTGCGGATTATTGAGAAAAACGTACAGCTGGCAAATGCTTTCAAGTTCAATAGCTCCTAGATGATAGGGCCTAGGGCCTTCAAACCACTTCTAAAATGTTCACAAACCACGGGCGCAAGACGCAGATCCTATGCTTCGCGCGTTATGATCTCGTGCGATTTTACACGAATATTATCAATGAGGTATTTCTGCGGAATATCGAGAAAAACGTACAGCTGGCAAATGCTTTCAAGTTCAATAGCTCCTAGATGATAGGACCTAGGGCCTTCAAACCACTTCTAAAATGTTCACAAACCACGGGTGCAAGACGCAGAGCCTATGCTTCGCGCGTCATGACCTTGTGCGATTTTACACAAATATTATCAATGAGGTATTTCTGTCGATTATTGAGAAAAAAGTACAGCTGGCAAATGCTTTCAAGTTCAATAGCTCCAAGAGGATAGGGCCTAGGGCCTTCAAACCACTTCTAAAATGTTCACAAACCACGGGCGCAAGACGCAGAGCCTATGCTTCGCGCGTCATGACCTCGTGCGATTTTACACGAATATTTTCAATGAGGTATTTCTGCCGATTATTGAGAAAAAAGTACAGCTGGCAAATGCTTTCAAGTTCAATAGCTCCTAGATGATAGGGCCCAGGGCCTTCAAACCACTTCTAAATTGTTCACAAACCACGGGCGCAAGACGCAGAGCCTATGCTTCGCGCGTCATGACCTCGTGCGATTTTACACGAATATTTCCAATGAGGTATTTCTGCGGATTATTGAGAAAAACGTACAGCTGGGAAATGCTTTCAAGTTCAATAGCTCCTAGATGATAGGGCCTAGGGCCTTCAAACCACTTCAAAAATGTTCACAAACCACGGGCGCAAGACGCAGAGCCTATGCTTCGCGCGTCATGACCTTGTGCGATTTTACACGAATATATTCAATGAGGTATTTCTGCGGATTATTGAGAAAAAAGTACAGCTGGCAAATGCTTTCAAGTTCAATAGCTCCTAGATGATAGGGCCTAGGGCCTTCAAACCACTTCTAAAATGTTCACAAACCACGGGCGCAAGACGCAGAGCCTATGCTTCGCGCGTCATGGCCTCGTGTGATTTTACATGAATATTTTCAATGAGGAATTTCTGTCGATTATTGAGAAAAACGTACAGCTGGCAAATGCTTTCAAGTTCAATAGCTCCTAGATGATAGGGCCTAGGGCCTTCAAACCACTGGTAAAATGTTCACAAACCACGGCCGCAAGACGCAGAGCCTATGCATCGCGCGTCATGACCTCGTGCGATTTTACACTAATATTTTCAATGAGGTATTTCTGCGGATTATTGAGAAAAACGTACAGCTGGCAAATGCTTTCAAGTTCAATAGCTCCTAGATGATAGGGCTAGGGCCTTCAAACCACTTCAAAAAAGTTCACAAACCACGGCCGCAAGACGCAGAGCCTATGGTTCGCGCGTCATGACCTCGTGCGATTTTACACGAATATATTCAATGAGGTATTTCTGCCGATTATTGAAAAAAACGTACAGCTGGCAAATGCTTCCAAGTTCAATAGCTCCTAGATGCTAGATGATAGGCCCTAGGGCCTTCAAACTACTGGTAAAATGTTCACAAACCACGGCCGCAAGACGCAGAGCCTATGCTTCGCGCGTCATGACCTTGTGCGATTTTACACGAATATTTCCAATCAGGTATTTCTGCGGATTATTGAGAAAAACGTACAGCTGGCAAATGCTTTCAAGTTCAAAAGCTCGTAGATGATAGGGCCTAGGGCCATCAAACCACTTCTAAATTGTTCACAAACCAGGGGCGCAAGACTCAGAGCCTATGCTTCGTGCGTCATGACCTCGTGCGATTTTACACGAATATTTCCAATGAGGTATTTCTGCGGATTATTGAGAAAAACGTACAGCTGGCAAATGCTTTCAAGTTCAATAGCTCCTAGATGATAGGGCCTAGGGCCTTCAAACCAATTCTAAAATGTTCACAAACCACGGCCGCAAGACGCAGAGCCTATGCTTCGCGCGTCATGACCTCGTGCGATTTTACACGAATATTTTCAATGAGGTATTTCTGCGGATTATTGAGAAAAAAGTACAGCTGGCAAATGCTTTCAAGTTCAATAGCTCCTAGATGATAGGGCCTAGGGCCTTCAAAACACTTCTAAATTGTTCACAAACCACGGACGCAAGACGCAGAGCCTATGATTCGCGCATCATGACCTCGTGCGATTTTACACGAATATTTTCAATGAGGTGTTTCTGTGGATTATTGAGAAAAACGTACAGCTGGCAAATGCTTTCAAGTTCAATAGCTCCTAGATGATAGGGCCTAGGGCCTTCAAACCACTTCTAAAATGTTCAAAAACCTCGGCCACAGGACGCAGAGCCTATGCTTCGCGCGTCATGACCTTGTGCGATTTTACACAAATATTTCCAATGAGGTATTTCTGCAGATTATTGAGAAAAACGTACAGCTGGCAAATGCTTTCAAGTTCAATAGCTCCCAGATGATAGGGCCTAGGGCCTTCAAACCACTTCTAAATTGTTCACAAACCACGGGCGCAAGACGCAGAGCCTATGCTTCGCGCGTCATGACCTCGTGCGATTTTACACGAATATTTCCAATGAGGTATTTCTGCGGATTATTGAGAAAAACGTACAGCTGGCAAATGCTTTCAAGTTCAATAGCTCCTAGATGATAGGGCCTAGGGCCTTCAAACCAATTCTAAAATGTTCACAAACCACGGCCGCAAGACGCAGAGCCTATGCTTCGCGCGTCATGACCTCGTGCGATTTTACACGAATATTTTCAATGAGGTATTTTTGCCGATTATTGAGAAAAACGTACAGCTGGCAAATGCTTTCAAGTTCAATTGCTCCTAGATGATAGGGCCTAGGGCCTTCAAACCACTGGTAAAATGTTCACAAACCACGGCCGCAAGACGCAGAGCCTATGCATCGCGCGTCATGACCTCGTGCGATTTTACACGAATATTTTCAATGAGGTATTTCTGCGGATTATTGAGAAAAAAGTACAGCTGGCAAATGCTTTCAAGTTCAATAGCTCCTAGATGATAGGGCCTAGGGCCTTCAAACCACTTCTAAAATGTTCACAAACCACGGGCGCAAGACGCAGAGCCTATGCTTCGCGCGTCATGGCCTCGTGTGATTTTACATGAATATCTTCAATGAGGAATTTCTGTCGATTATTGAGAAAAACGTACAGCTGGCAAATGCTTTCAAGTTCAATAGCTCCTAGATGATAGGGCCTAGGGCCTTCAAACCACTTCAAAAATGTTCACAAACCACGGGCGCAAGACGCAGAGCCTGTGCTTCGCGCGTCATGACCTTGTGTGATTTTACACGAATATATTCAATGAGGTATTTCTGCGGATTATTGAGAAAAAAGTACAGCTGGCAAATGCTTTCAAGTTCAATAGCTCCTAGATGATAGGGCCTAGGGCCTTCAAACCACTTCTAAAATGTTCACAAACCACGGGCGCAAGACGCAGAGCCTATGCTTCGCGCGTCATGGCCTCGTGTGATTTTACATGAATATTTTCAATGAGGAATGTCTGTCGATTATTGAGAAAAACGTACAGCTGGCAAATGCTTTCAAGTTCAATAGCTCCTAGATGATAGGGCCTAGGGCCTTCAAACCACTGGTAAAATGTTCACAAACCACGGGCGCAAGACGCAGAGCCTATGCATCGCGCGTCATGACCTCGTGCGATTTTACACGAATATTTTCAATGAGGTATTTCTGCGGATTATTGAGAAAAACGTACAGCTGGCAAATGCTTTCAAGTTCAATAGCTCCTAGATGATAGGGCTAGGGCCTTCAAACCACTTCTAAAAAGTTCACAAACCACGGCCGCAAGACGCAGAGCCTATGGTTCGCGCGTCATGACCTCGTGCGATTTTACACGAATATTTTCAATTAGGTATTTCTGCGGATTATTGAGAAAAACGCACAGCTGGCAAATGCTTTCAAGTTCAATAGCTCCTAGATGATAGGGCCTAGGGCCTTCAAACCACTTCTAAAATGTTCACAAACCATGGCCGCAAGACGCAGAGCCTATGTTTCGCGCGTCATGACCTCGTGCGATTTTACACGAATATTTCCATTGAGGTATTTCTGCGGATTATTGAGAAAACTGTACAGCTGGCAAATGCTTTCAAGTTCAATAGCTCCTAGATGATCGGGCCTAGGCCCTTCAAACCACTTCTAAAATGTTCACAAACCACGGACGCAAGACGCAGAGCCTATGCTTCGCGCGTCATGACCTCGTGCGATTTTACACGAATATTTTCAATGAGGAATTTCTGCGGATTATTGAGAAAAACGCACAGCTGGCAAATGCTTTCAAGTTCAATAGCTCCTAGATGATAGGGCCTAGGGCCTTCAAACCACTTCTAAAATGTTCACAAACCATGGCCGCAAGACGCAGAGCCTATGTTTCGCGCGTCATGACCTCGTGCGATTTTACACGAATATTTCCATTGAGGTATTTCTGCGGATTATTGAGAAAAATGTACAGCTGGCAAATGCTTTCAAGTTCAATAGCTCCTAGATGATAGGGCCTAGGGCCTTCAAACCACTTCTAAAATGTTCACAAACCATGGCCGTAAGACGCAGAGCCTATGTTTCGCGCGTCATGACCTCGTGCGATTTTACACAAATATTTCCATTGAGGTATTTCTGCGGATTATTGATAAAAACGTACAGCTGGCAAATGCTTTCAAGTTGAATAGCTCCTAGATGATAGGGCCTAGGGCCTTCAAACCACTTCTAAAATGTTCACAAACCACGGCCGCAAGACGCAGAGCCTATGCGTCGCACGTCATGACCTCGTGCGAATTTACAAGAATATTTTCAATGAGGTATTTCTGCGGATTAGTGAGAAAAAAGTACAGCTGGCAAATGCTTTCAAGTTCAATAGCTCCTAGATGATAGGGCCTAGGGCCTTCACACCACTTCTAAAATGTTCACAAACCACGGGCGCAAGACACAGAGCCTATGCTTCGTGCGTCATGACCTCGTGCGATTTTACACAAATATTTTGAATGAGGTGTTTCTACCGATTATTGAGAAAAACGTACAGCTGGCAAATGCTTTCAAGTTCAATAGCTCCTAGATGATAGGGCCTAGGGCCTTCAAACCACTTCTAAAATGTTCACAAACCACGGTCGCAAGACGCAGAGCCTATGCTTCGCGCGTCATGACCTCATGCGATTTTACACGAATATTTTCAATGAGGTATATCTGCGGATTATTGAGAAAAACGCACAGCTGGCAAATGCTTTCAAGTTCAATAGCTCCGAGATGATAGGGCCTAGGGCCTTCAAACCACTTCTAAACTGTTCACAAACCACGGGCGCAAGACGCAGAGCCTATGCTTCGCGCGTCATGACCTTGTGCGATTTAACACGAATATTTTCAATGAGGTATTTCTGCGGATTATTGAGAAAAACGTACAGCTGGCAAATGCTTTCAAGTTCAATAGCTCCTAGATGATAGGGCCTAGGGCCTTCAAACCACTTCTAAATTGTTCACAAACCACGGGCGCAAGACGCAGAGCCTATGCTTCGCGCGTCATGACCTCATGCGATTTTACACAAATATTTCCAATGAGGTATTTCTGCGGATTATTGAGAAAAAAGTACAGCTGGCAAATGCTTTCAAGTTCAATTGCTCCTAGATGATAGGGCCTAGGGCCTTCAAAACACTTTTAAATGGTTCACAAACCATGGCCTCAAGACGCAGAGCCTATGCTTCGCGCGTCATGACCTCGTGCGATTTTACACGAATATTTTCATTGAGGAATTTCTGCGGATTATTGAGAAAAAAGTACAGCTGGCAAATGCTTTACGAATATTTCAAATGAGGTATTTCTGCGGATTATTAAAAGAAACGTACAGCTGGCAAATGCTTTCAAGTTCAATAACTCCTAGATGATAGGGCGTAGGGCCTTCAAACCACTTCTAAAATGTTCACAAACCACGGCCGCAAGACGCAGAGCCTATGCTTCGCGCGTCATGACCTCGTGCGATTTTACACGAATATATTCAATGAGGTATTTCTGCCGATTATTGAGAAAAACGTACAGCTGGCAAATGCTATCAAGTTCAATAGCTCCTAGATGTTAGGGCCTAGGGCCTTCAAACCACTTCTAAAATGTTCACAAACCACGGCCGCAAGACGCAGAGCCTATGTTTCGCGCGTCATGACCTCGTGCGAATTTACACGAATATTTTCAATGAGGTATTTCTGCGGATTATTGAGAAAAATGTACAGCTGGCAAATGCTTTCAAGTTCAATAGCTCATAGATGATAGGGCCTAGGGCCTTCAAACCACTTCTAAAATGTTCACAAACCATGGGCGCAAGACGTAAAGCCTATGCTTCGCGCGTCATGACCTCGTGCGATTTTACACGAATATATCCAATGAGGAATTTCTGCGGATTATTGAGAAAAAAGAACAGCTGGCAAATGCTTTCAAGTTCAATAGCTCCTAGATGATAGGGCCTAGGGTCTTCTAACCACTTCTAAAATGTTCACAAACCACGGCCGCAAGACGCAGAGCCTATGCTTCGCGCATCATGACCTCGTGCGATTTTACACAAATATTTTCAATGAGGTATTTCTGCGGATTATTGAGAAAAACGTACAGCTGGCAAATGCTTTCAAGTTCAATAGCTCGTAGATGATAGGGCCTAGGGCCTTCAAAACACTTCTAAAATGTTCACAAACCACGGCCGCAAGAGTCAGAGCCTATGCTTCGCGCGTCATGACCTCGTGCGATTTTACACAAATATTTTCAATAAGGTATTTCTGCCGATTATTGAGAAAAACGTACAGCTGGCAAATGCTTTCAAGTTCAATAGCTCGTAGATGATAGGGCCTAGGGCCGTCAAACCACTTCTAAATTGTTCACAAACCACGGGTGCAAAACGCAAAGCCTATGTTTCGCGCGTCATGACCTCGTGCGATTTTACACGAATATTTTCAATGAGGAATTTCTGCGGATTATTGAGAAAAACGTACAGCTGGCAAATGCTTTCAAGTTCAATAGCTCGTAGATGAAAGGGCCTAGGGCCTTCAAACCACTTCTAAAATGTTCACAAACCACGGCCGCAAGACGCAGAGCCTATGCTTCGCGCGTCATGACCTCGTGCGATTTTACACGAATATTTTCAATGAGGTATTTCTGCCGATTATTGAGAAAAAACGTACAGCTGGCAAATGCTTTCAAGTTCAATTGCTCCTAGATGATAGGGCCTAGGGCCATCAAACCGCTTCTAAATTGTTCACAAACCACGGGCGCAAGACGCAGAGCCTATGCTTCGCGCGTCATGACCTCGTGCGATTTTACACGAATATTTCCAATGAGGTATTTCTGCGGATTATTGAGAAAAACGTACAGCTGGCAAATGCTTTCAAGTTCAATAGCTCCTAGATGATAGGGCCTAGGGCCGTCAAACCACTTCTAAATTGTTCACAAACCTAGGGGCGCAAGACGCAGAGCCTATGCCTCACGCGTCATGACCTCGTGCGATTTTACACGAATATTTCCAATGAGGTATTTCTGCGGATTATTGAGAAAAACTTACAGCTGGCAAATGCTTTTAAGTTCAATAGCTCCTAGATGATAGGGCCTAGGGCCTTCAATACACTTCTAAATTGATCACAAACCACGGGGGCAAAACGCAAAGCCTATGTTTCACGCGTCATGACCTCGTGCGGTTTTACACGATTATTTTCAATGAGGTATTTCTGCAGATTATTGAGAAAAACGTACAGCTGGCAAATGCTTTCAAGTTCAATAGCTCCTAGATGATAGAGCCTAGGGCCTTCAAACCACTTCTAAAATGTTCACAAACCACGGCCGCAAGACGCAGAGCCTATGCTTCGCGCGTCATGACCTCGTGCGATTTTACACAAATATTTTCAATAAGGTATTTCTGCCGATTATTGAGAAAAACGTACAGCTGGCAAATGCTTTCAAGTTCAATAGCTCGTAGATGATAGGGCCTAGGGCCTTCAAACCACTTCTAAATTGTTCACCAACCACGGCCGCAAGACGCAGAGCCTATGTTTCGCGCGTCATGACCTCGTGCGATTTTACACGAATATTTTCAATGAGGTATTTCTGCCGATTATTGAGAAAAACGTACAGCTGGCAAATGCTTTCAAGTTCAATAGCTCCTAGATGATAGGGCCTAGGGCCTTCAAACCACTTTTAAATTGTTCACAAACCACGGCCGCAAGACACAGAGCCTATGCTTCGCGCGTCATGACCTCGTGTGATTTTACACGAATATTTTCAAGGAGGTATTTCTGCGGATTATTGAGAAAAACGTACAGCTGGCAAATGCTTTCAAGTTCAATTGCTCCTAGATGATAGGGCCTAGGGCCTTCAAACCACTTATAAAATGTTCACAAACCACGAGCGCAAGACACAGAGCCTATGCTTCGCGCGTCATGACCATGTGCGATTTTACACGAATATTTCCAATGAGGTATTTCTGCGGATTATTGAGAAAAACGTACAGCTGGCAAATGCTTTCAAGTTCAATAGCTCCTAGATGACAGGGCCTAGGGCCTTCAAACCATTACTAAAATGTTCACAAACCACGGCCACAAGACGCAGAGCCTATGCTTCATGCGCCATGACCTTGTGCGATTTTACACGAATATTTTCAATGAGGTATTTTTGCCGATTATTGAGAAAAAAGTACAGCTGGCAAATGCTTTCAAGTTCAATAGCTCCTAGATGATAGGGCCTAGGGCCTTCAAACCACTTCTAAAATGTTCACAAACCATGGCCGCAAGACGCAGAGCCTATGTTTCGCGCGTCATGACCTCGTGCGATTTTACACGAATATTTCCATTGAGGTATTTCTGCGGATTATTGAGAAAAATGTACAGCTGGCAAATGCTTTCAAGTTCAATAGCTCCTAGATGATAGGGCCTAGGGCCTTCAAACCACTTCTAAAATGTTCACAAACCATGGCCGTAAGACGCAGAGCCTATGTTTCGCGCGTCATGACCTCGTGCGATTTTACACAAATATTTCCATTGAGGTATTTCTGCGGATTATTGATAAAAACGTACAGCTGGCAAATGCTTTCAAGTTGAATAGCTCCTATATGATAGGGCCTAGGGCCTTCAAACCACTTCTAAAATGTTCACAAACCACGGCCGCAAGACGCAGAGCCTATGCGTCGCACGTCATGACCTCGTGCGAATTTACAAGAATATTTTCAATGAGGTATTTCTGCGGATTAGTGAGAAAAAAGTACAGCTGGCAAATGCTTTCAAGTTCAATAGCTCCTAGATGATAGGGCCTAGGGCCTTCACACCACTTCTAAAATGTTCACAAACCACGGGCGCAAGACGCAGAGCCTATGCTTCGTGCGTCATGACCTCGTGCGATTTTACACAAATATTTTGAATGAGGTGTTTCTACCGATTATTGAGAAAAACGTACAGCTGGCAAATGCTTTCAAGTTCAATAGCTCCTAGATGATAGGGCCTAGGGCCTTCAAACCACTTCTAAAATGTTCACAAACCACGGTCGCAAGACGCAGAGCCTATGCTTCGCGCGTCATGACCTCATGCGATTTTACACGAATATTTTCAATGAGGTATATCTGCGGATTATTGAGAAAAACGCACAGCTGGCAAATGCTTTCAAGTTCAATAGCTCCGAGATGATAGGGCCTAGGGCCTTCAAACCACTTCTAAACTGTTCACAAACCACGGGCGCAAGACGCAGAGCCTATGCTTCGCGCGTCATGACCTTGTGCGATTTAACACGAATATTTTCAATGAGGTATTTCTGCGGATTATTGAGAAAAACGTACAGCTGGCAAATGCTTTCAAGTTCAATAGCTCCTAGATGATAGGGCCTAGGGCCTTCAAACCACTTCTAAATTGTTCACAAACCACGGGCGCAAGACGCAGAGCCTATGCTTCGCGCGTCATGACCTCATGCGATTTTACACAAATATTTCCAATGAGGTATTTCTGCGGATTATTGAGAAAAAAGTACAGCTGGCAAATGCTTTCAAGTTCAATTGCTCCTAGATGATAGGGCCTAGGGCCTTCAAAACACTTTTAAATGGTTCACAAACCATGGCCTCAAGACGCAGAGCCTATGCTTCGCGCGTCATGACCTCGTGCGATTTTACACGAATATTTTCATTGAGGAATTTCTGCGGATTATTGAGAAAAAAGTACAGCTGGCAAATGCTTTACGAATATTTCAAATGAGGTATTTCTGCGGATTATTAAAAGAAACGTACAGCTGGCAAATGCTTTCAAGTTCAATAACTCCTAGATGATAGGGCCTAGGGCCTTCAAACCACTTCTAAAATGTTCACAAACCACGGCCGCAAGACGCAGAGCCTATGCTTCGCGCGTCATGACCTCGTGCGATTTTACACGAATATATTCAATGAGGTATTTCTGCCGATTATTGAGAAAAACGTACAGCTGGCAAATGCTATCAAGTTCAATAGCTCCTAGATGTTAGGGCCTAGGGCCTTCAAACCACTTCTAAAATGTTCACAAACCACGGCCGCAAGACGCAGAGCCTATGTTTCGCGCGTCATGACCTCGTGCGAATTTACACGAATATTTTCAATGAGGTATTTCTGCGGATTATTGAGAAAAATGTACAGCTGGCAAATGCTTTCAAGTTCAATAGCTCATAGATGATAGGGCCTAGGGCCTTCAAACCACTTCTAAAATGTTCACAAACCATGGGCGCAAGACGTAAAGCCTATGCTTCGCGCGTCATGACCTCGTGCGATTTTACACGAATATATCCAATGAGGAATTTCTGCGGATTATTGAGAAAAAAGAACAGCTGGCAAATGCTTTCAAGTTCAATAGCTCCTAGATGATAGGGCCTAGGGTCTTCTAACCACTTCTAAAATGTTCACAAACCACGGCCGCAAGACGCAGAGCCTATGCTTCGCGCATCATGACCTCGTGCGATTTTACACAAATATTTTCAATGAGGTATTTCTGCGGATTATTGAGAAAAACGTACAGCTGGCAAATGCTTTCAAGTTCAATAGCTCGTAGATGATAGGGCCTAGGGCCTTCAAAACACTTCTAAAATGTTCACAAACCACGGCCGCAAGAGTCAGAGCCTATGCTTCGCGCGTCATGACCTCGTGCGATTTTACACAAATATTTTCAATAAGGTATTTCTGCCGATTATTGAGAAAAACGTACAGCTGGCAAATGCTTTCAAGTTCAATAGCTCGTAGATGATAGGGCCAAGGGCCGTCAAACCACTTCTAAATTGTTCACAAACCACGGGTGCAAAACGCAAAGCCTATGTTTCGCGCGTCATGACCTCGTGCGATTTTACACGAATATTTTCAATGAGGAATTTCTGCGGATTATTGAGAAAAACGTACAGCTGGCAAATGCTTTCAAGTTCAATAGCTCGTAGATGAAAGGGCCTAGGGCCTTCAAACCACTTCTAAAATGTTCACAAACCACGGCCGCAAGACGCAGAGCCTATGCTTCGCGCGTCATGACCTCGTGCGATTTTACACGAATATTTTCAATGAGGTATTTCTGCCGATTATTGAGAAAAAACGTACAGCTGGCAAATGCTTTCAAGTTCAATTGCTCCTAGATGATAGGGCCTAGGGCCATCAAACCGCTTCTAAATTGTTCACAAACCACGGGCGCAAGACGCAGAGCCTATGCTTCGCGCGTCATGACCTCGTGCGATTTTACACGAATATTTCCAATGAGGTATTTCTGCGGATTATTGAGAAAAACGTACAGCTGGCAAATGCTTTCAAGTTCAATAGCTCCTAGATGATAGGGCCTAGGGCCGTCAAACCACTTCTAAATTGTTCACAAACCTAGGGGCGCAAGACGCAGAGCCTATGCCTCGCGCGTCATGACCTCGTGCGATTTTACACGAATATTTCCAATGAGGTATTTCTGCGGATTATTGAGAAAAACTTACAGCTGGCAAATGCTTTTAAGTTCAATAGCTCCTAGATGATAGGGCCTAGGGCCTTCAATACACTTCTAAAATGTTCACAAACCACGGCCGCAAGACGCAGAGCCTATGCTTCGCGCGTCATGACCTCGTGCGATTTTACACAAATATTTTCAATAAGGTATTTCTGCCGATTATTGAGAAAAACGTACAGCTGGCAAATGCTTTCAAGTTCAATAGCTCGTAGATGATAGGGCCTAGGGCCTTCAAACCACTTCTAAATTGTTCACCAACCACGGCCGCAAGACGCAGAGCCTATGTTTCGCGCGTCATGACCTCGTGCGATTTTACACGAATATTTTCAATGAGGTATTTCTGCCGATTATTGAGAAAAACGTACAGCTGGCGAATGCTTTCAAGTTCAATAGCTCCTAGATGATAGGGCCTAGGGCCTTCAAACCACTTTTAAATTGTTCACAAACCACGGCCGCAAGACACAGAGCCTATGCTTCGCGCGTCATGACCTCGTGCGATTTTACACGAATATTTTCAAGGAGGTATTTCTGCGGATTATTGAGAAAAACGTACAGCTGGCAAATGCTTTCAAGTTCAATTGCTCCTAGATGATAGGGCCTAGGGCCTTCAAACCACTTATAAAATGTTCACAAACCACGAGCGCAAGACACAGAGCCTATGCTTCGCGCGTCATGACCATGTGCGATTTTACACGAATATTTCCAATGAGGTATTTCTGCGGATTATTGAGAAAAACGTACAGCTGGCAAATGCTTTCAAGTTCAATAGCTCCTAGATGACAGGGCCTAGGGCCTTCAAACCATTACTAAAATGTTCACAAACCACGGCCACAAGACGCAGAGCCTATGCTTCATGCGCCATGACCTTGTGCGATTTTACACGAATATTTTCAATGAGGTATTTTTGCCGATTATTGAGAAAAAAGTACAGCTGGCAAATGCTTTCAAGTTCAATAGCTCCTAGATGATAGGGCCTAGGGCCTTCAAACCACTTCTAAAATGTTCACAAACCACGGGCGCAAGACGCAGACCCTATGATTCGCGCGTCATGGCCTCGTGTGATTTTACATGAATATTTTCAATGAGGAATTACTGTCGATTATTGAGAAAAACGTACAGCTGGCAAATGCTTTCAAGTTCAATAGCTCCTAGATGATAGGGCCTAGGGCCTTCAAAACACTTCTCAATTGTTCACAAACCACGGGCGCAAGACGCAGAGCCTATGTTTCGCGCGTCATGACCTCGTGCGATTTTACACAAATATTTTCAATGAGGTATTTCTGCGGATAATTGAGAAAAACGTACACTGGCAAATGATTTCAAGTTCAATAGCTCCTAGATGATAGAGCCTAGGGCCTTCAAACCACTTCTAAAATGTTCACAAACCACGGGCGCAAGACGCAGAGCCTATGCTTTGCGCGTCATGACATTGTGCGATTTTACACGAATATTTTCAATGAGGTATTTCTGTGGATTATTGAGAAAAAAGTACAGCTGGCAAATGCTTTCAAGTTCAATAGCTCCTAGATGATAGGGCCTAGGGCCTTCAAACCACCACTAAAATGTGCACAAACCACGGGCGAAGATGCAGAGCCTATGCTTCGCGCGTCATGGCCTCGTGTGATTTTACATGAATATTTTCAATGAGGAATTTCTGTCGATTATTGAGAAAAACGTACAGCTGATAAATGCTTTCAAGTTCAATAGCTCCTAGATGATAGGGCCTAGGGCCTTCAAACCACTTCTAAATTGGTCACAAACCACGGGCGCAAGACACAGAGCCTATGCTTCGCGCGTAATGACCTCGTGCGATTTTACACGAATATTTCCAATGAGGTAATTCTGCCGATTATTGAGAAAAACGTACAGCTGGCAAATGCTTTCAAGTTCAATAGCTCCTAGATGATAGGGCCTAGGGCCTTCAAAACACTTCTAAATTGTTCACAAACCACGGACGCAAGACGCAGAGCCTATGTTTCGCGCGTCATGACCTCGTGTGATTTTACACAAATATTTTCAATGAGGTATTTCTGCGGATTATTGAAATAAACATATAGCTGGCAAATGCTTTCAAGTTCAATAGCTCCTAGATGATAGGGCCTAGGGCCTTCAAAACACTTCTAAAATGTTCACAAACCACGGGCGCAAGATGCAGAGCCTATGCTTCGCGCGTCATGACCTCGTGCGATTTTACACGAATATTTTCAATGAGGTATTTCTGCGGATTATTGAGAAAAACGTACAGCTGGCAAATGCTTTCAAGTTCAATAGCTCCTAGATGATAGGGCCTAGGGCCTTCAAACCACTTCTAAAATGTTCACAAACCACGGCCGCAAGACGCAGAGCCTATGCTTCGCGCGTCATGACCTCGTGCGATTTTACACGAATATTTTCAATGAGGTATTTCTGCCGATTATTGAGAAAAACGTACAGCTGGCAAATGCTTTCAAGTTCAATAGCTCCTAGATGATAGGGTCTAGGGCCTTCAAAACACTTCTAAATTGTTCACAAACCACGGCCGCAAGACGCAGAGCCTATGCTCCGCGCGTCATGACCTCGTGCAAATTTACACGAATATTTTCAATGAGGTATTTCTGCGGATTATTGAGAAAAACGTACAGCTGGCAAATGCTTTCAAGTTCAATAGCTCCTAGATGTTAGGGCCTAGGGCCTTCAAACCACTTCAAAAATGTTCACAAACCACGGCCGCAAGACGCAGAGCCTATGCTTCGCGCGTCATGACCTCGTGCGATTTTACACGAATATTTCCAATGAGGTATTTCTGCGGATTATTGAGAAAAACGCACAGCTGGCAAATGCTTTCAAGTTCAATAGCTCCTAGATGATAGGGCCTAGGGCCTTCAAACCACTTCTAAAATGTTCACAAACCACGGCCGCAAGACGCAGAGCCTATGCTTCGCGCGTCATGACCTCGTGCGATTTTACACAAATATTTTCAATGAGGTATTTCTGTGGATTATTGAGAAAAACGTACAGCTGGCAAATGCTTTCAAGTTCAATAGCTCCTAGATGATAGGGCCTAGGGCCTTCAAACCACTTCTAAATTGTTCACAAACCACGGGCGCAAGACGCAGAGCCTATGCTTCGCGCGTCATGACCTCGTGCGATTTTACACGAATATTTCCAATGAGGTATTTCTGCGGATTATTGAGAAAAACGTACAGCTGGCAAATGCTTTCAAGTTCAATAGCTCCTAGATGATAGGGCCTAGGGCCTTCAAAACACTTCTAAATTGTTCACAAACCACGGACGCAAGACGCAGAGCCTATGCTTCGCGCGTCATGACCTCGTGCGATTTTACACGAATATTTTCAATTAGGTATTTCTGCGGATTATTGAGAAAAACGCACAGCTGGCAAATGCTTTCAAGTTCAATAGCTCCTAGATGATAGGGCCTAGGGCCTTCAAACCACTTCTAAAATGTTCACAAACCATGGCCGCAAGACGCAGAGCCTATGTTTCGCGCGTCATGACCTCGTGCGATTTTACACGAATATTTCCATTGAGGTATTTCTGCGGATTATTGAGAAAACTGTACAGCTGGCAAATGCTTTCAAGTTCAATAGCTCCTAGATGATCGGGCCTAGGCCCTTCAAACCACTTCTAAAATGTTCACAAACCACGGACGCAAGACGCAGAGCCTATGCTTCGCGCGTCATGACCTCGTGCGATTTTACACGAATATTTTCAATGAGGAATTTCTGCGGATTATTGAGAAAAACGCACAGCTGGCAAATGCTTTCAAGTTCAATAGCTCCTAGATGATAGGGCCTAGGGCCTTCAAACCACTTCTAAAATGTTCACAAACCATGGCCGCAAGACGCAGAGCCTATGTTTCGCGCGTCATGACCTCGTGCGATTTTACACGAATATTTCCATTGAGGTATTTCTGCGGATTATTGAGAAAAATGTACAGCTGGCAAATGCTTTCAAGTTCAATAGCTCCTAGATGATAGGGCCTAGGGCCTTCAAACCACTTCTAAAATGTTCACAAACCATGGCCGTAAGACGCAGAGCCTATGTTTCGCGCGTCATGACCTCGTGCGATTATACACAAATATTTCCATTGAGGTATTTCTGCGGATTATTGATAAAAACGTACAGCTGGCAAATGCTTTCAAGTTGAATAGCTCCTAGATGATAGGGCCTAGGGCCTTCAAACCACTTCTAAAATGTTCACAAACCACGGCCGCAAGACGCAGAGCCTATGCGTCGCACGTCATGACCTCGTGCGAATTTACAAGAATATTTTCAATGAGGTATTTCTGCGGATTAGTGAGAAAAAAGTACAGCTGGCAAATGCTTTCAAGTTCAATAGCTCCTAGATGATAGGGCCTAGGGCCTTCACACCACTTCTAAAATGTTCACAAACCACGGGCGCAAGACGCAGAGCCTATGCTTCGTGCGTCATGACCTCGTGCGATTTTACACAAATATTTTGAATGAGGTGTTTCTACCGATTATTGAGAAAAACGTACAGCTGGCAAATGCTTTCAAGTTCAATAGCTCCTAGATGATAGGGCCTAGGGCCTTCAAACCACTTCTAAAATGTTCACAAACCACGGTCGCAAGACGCAGAGCCTATGCTTCGCGCGTCATGACCTCATGCGATTTTACACGAATATTTTCAATGGGGTATATCTGCGGATTATTGAGAAAAACGCACAGCTGGCAAATGCTTTCAAGTTCAATAGCTCCGAGATGATAGGGCCTAGGGCCTTCAAACCACTTCTAAACTGTTCACAAACCACGGGCGCAAGACGCAGAGCCTATGCTTCGCGCGTCATGACCTTGTGCGATTTAACACGAATATTTTCAATGAGGTATTTCTGCGGATTATTGAGAAAAACGTACAGCTGGCAAATGCTTTCAAGTTCAATAGCTCCTAGATGATAGGGCCTAGGGCCTTCAAACCACTTCTAAATTGTTCACAAACCACGGGCGCAAGACGCAGAGCCTATGCTTCGCGCGTCATGA
Source organism: Anguilla pacifica (assembly GCA_039654925.1). NCBI lineage: Eukaryota > Metazoa > Chordata > Actinopteri > Anguilliformes > Anguillidae > Anguilla > Anguilla pacifica. Next base: position 11,202,751 of record CM077296.1, read on the forward strand.
CCTCATGCGATTTTACACAAATATTTCCAATGAGGTATTTCTGCGGATTATTGAGAAAAAAGTACAGCTGGCAAATGCTTTCAAGTTCAATAGCTCCTAGATGATAGGGCCTAGGGCCTTCAAAACACTTTTAAATGGTTCACAAACCATGGCCTCAAGACGCAGAGCCTATGCTTCGCGCGTCATGACCTCGTGCGATTTTACACGAATATTTTCATTGAGGTATTTCTGCGGATTATTGAGAAAAAAGTACAGCTGGCAAATGCTTTACAAATATTTCAAATGAGGTATTTCTGCGGATTATTGAAAGAAACGTACAGCTGGCAAATGCTTTCAAGTTCAATAACTCCTAGATGATAGGGCCTAGGGCCTTCAAACCACTTCTAAAATGTTCACAAACCACGGCCGCAAGACGCAGAGCCTATGCTTCGCGCGTCATGACCTCGTGCGATTTTACACGAATATTTTCAATGAGGTATTTCTGCCGATTATTGAGAAAAACGTACAGCTGGCAAATGCTATCAAGTTCAATAGCTCCTAGATGTTAGGGCCTAGGGCCTTCAAACCACTTCTAAAATGTTCACAAACCACGGCCGCAAGACGCAGAGCCTATGTTTCGCGCGTCATGACCTCGTGCGAATTTACACGAATATTTTCAATGAGGTATTTCTGCGGATTATTGAGAAAAATGTACAGCTGGCAAATGCTTTCAAGTTCAATAGCTCATAGATGATAGGGCCTAGGGCCTTCAAACCACTTCTAAAATGTTCACAAACCACGGGCGCAAGACGTAAAGCCTATGCTTCGCGCGTCATGACCTCGTGCGATTTTACACGAATATATCCAATGAGGAATTTCTGCGGATTATTGAGAAAAAAGAACAGCTGGCAAATGCTTTCAAGTTCAATAGCTCCTAGATGATAGGGCCTAGGGTCTTCTAACCACTTCTAAAATGTTCACAAACCACGGCCGCAAGACGCAGAGCCTATGCTTCGCTCGTCATGACCTCGTGCGATTTTACACAAATATTTTCAATAAGGTATTTCTGCCGATTATTGAGAAAAACGTACAGCTGGCAAATGCTTTCAAGTTCAATAGCTCGTAGATGAAAGGGCCTAGGGCCTTCAAACCACTTCTAAAATGTTCACAAACCACGGCCGCAAGACGCAGAGCCTATGCTTCGCGCGTCATGACCTCGTGCGATTTTACACGAATATTTTCAATGAGGTATTTCTGCCGATTATTGAGAAAAACGTACAGCTGGCAAATGCTTTCAAGTTCAATTGCTCCTAGATGATAGGGCCTAGGGCCATTAAACCGCTTCTAAATTGTTCACAAACCACAGGCGCAAGACGCAGAGCCTATGCTTCGCGCGTCATGACCTCGTGCGATTTTACACGAATATTTCCAATGAGGTATTTCTGCGGATTATTGAGAAAAACGTACAGCTGGCAAATGCTTTCAAGTTCAATAGCTCCTAGATGATAGGGCCTAGGGCCGTCAAACCACTTCTAAATTGTTCACAAACCTAGGGGCGCAAGACGCAGAGCCTATGCCTCGCGCGTCATGACCTCGTGCGATTTTACACGAATATTTCCAATGAGGTATTTCTGCGGATTATTGAGAAAAACTTACAGCTGGCAAATGCTTTTAAGTTCAATAGCTCCTAGATGATAGGGCCTAGGGCCTTCAATACACTTCTAAATTGATCACAAACCACGGGGGCAAAACGCAAAGCCTATGTTTCACGCGTCATGACCTCGTGCGGTTTTACACGATTATTTTCAATGAGGTATTTCTGCAGATTATTGAGAAAAACGTACAGCTGGCAAATGCTTTCAAGTTCAATAGCTCCTAGATGATAGAGCCTAGGGCCTTCAAACCACTTCTAAAATGTTCACAAACCACGGCCGCAAGACGCAGAGCCTATGCTTCGCGCGTCATGACCTCGTGCGATTTTACACAAATATTTTCAATAAGGTATTTCTGCCGATTATTGAGAAAAACGTACAGCTGGCAAATGCTTTCAAGTTCAATAGCTCGTAGATGATAGGGCCTAGGGCCGTCAAACCACTTCTAAATTGTTCACAAACCACGGGTGCAAAACGCAAAGCCTATGTTTCGCGCGTCATGACCTCGTGCGATTTTACACGAATATTTTCAATGAGGAATTTCTGCGGATTATTGAGAAAAACGTACAGCTGGCAAATGCTTTCAAGTTCAATAGCTCCTAGATGATAGGGCCTAGGGCCTTCAAACCACTTCTAAAATGTTCACAAACCACGGCCGCAAGACGCAGAGCCTATGCTTCGCGCGTCATGACCTCGTGCGATTTTACACGAATATTTTCAATGAGGTATTTCTGCCGATTATTGAGAAAAACGTACAGCTGGCAAATGCTTTCAAGTTCAATTGCTCCTAGATGATAGGGCCTAGGGCCATCAAACCACTTCTAAATTGTTCACAAACCACGGGCGCAAGACGCAGAGCCTATGCTTCGCGCGTCATGACCTCGTGCGATTTTACACGAATATTTCCAATGAGGTATTTCTGCGGATTATTGAGAAAAACGTACAGCTGGCAAATGCTTTCAAGTTCAATAGCTCCTAGATGATAGGGCCTAGGGCCGTCAAACCACTTCTAAATTGTTCACAAACCTAGGGGCGCAAGACGCAGAGCCTATGCCTCGCGCGTCATGACCTCGTGCGATTTTACACGAATATTTCCAATGAGGTATTTCTGCGGATTATTGAGAAAAACTTACAGCTGGCAAATGCTTTTAAGTTCAATAGCTCCTAGATGATAGGGCCTAGGGCCTTCAATACACTTCTAAATTGATCACAAACCACGGGGGCAAAACGCAAAGCCTATGTTTCACGCGTCATGACCTCGTGCGGTTTTACACGATTATTTTCAATGAGGTATTTCTGCAGATTATTGAGAAAAACGTACAGCTGGCAAATGCTTTCAAGTTCAATAGCTCCTAGATGATAGAGCCTAGGGCCTTCAAACCACTTCTAAAATGTTCACAAACCACGGGCGCAAGACGCAGATCCTATGCTTCGCGCGTCATGATCTCGTGCGATTTTACACGAATATTATCAATGAGGTATTTCTGCGGATTATTGAGAAAAACGTACAGCTGGCAAATGCTTTCAAGTTCAATAGCTCCTAGATGATAGGGCCTAGGGCCTTCAAACCACTTCTAAAATGTTCACAAACCACGGGCGCAAGACGCAGAGCCTATGCTTCGCGCGTCATGACCTTGTGCGATTTTACACGAATATTATCAATGAGGTATTTCTGTCGATTATTGAGAAAAAAGTACAGCTGGCAAATGCTTTCAAGTTCAATAGCTCCTAGATGATAGGGCCTAGGGCCTTCAAACCACTTCTAAAATGTTCACAAACCACGGCCGCAAGACGCAGAGCCTATGCTTCGCGCGTCATGACCTCGTGCGATTTTACACGAATATTTCCAATGAGGTATTTCTGCCGATTATTGAGAAAAACGTACAGCTGGCAAATGCTTTCAAGTTCAATAGCTCCTAGATGATAGGGCCTAGGGCCTTCAAACCACTGGTAAAATGTTCACAAACCACGGGCGCAAGACGCAGAGCCTATGCATCACGCGTCATGACCTCGTGCGATTTTACACGAATATTTCCAATGAGGTATTTCTGCCGATTATTGAGAAAAACGTACAGCTGGCAAATGCTTTCAAGTTCAATAGCTCCTAGATGATAGGGCCTAGGGCCTTCAAACCACTTCTAAAATGTTCACAAACCACGGGCGCAAGACGCAGAGCCTATGCGTCGCGCGTCATGACCTTGTGCGATTTTACAGGAATATTTTCAATGAGGAATATCTGCGGATTATTGAGAAAAAAGTACAGCTGGCAAATGCTTTCAAGTTCAATAGCTCCTAGATGATAGGGCCTAGGGCCTTCAAAACACTTCTAAATTGTTCACAAACCATGGGCGCAAGACGCAGAGCCTATGTTTCGCGCGTCATGACCTCGTGCGATTTTACACGAATATTTTCAATGAGGTATTTCTGCGGATGATTGAGAAAAACGTACAGCTGGCAAATGCTTTCAAGTTCAATAGCTCCTAGATGATAGGGCCTAGGGCCTTCAAATCACTGGTAAAATGTTCACAAACCACGGCCGCAAGACGCAGAGCCTATGTTTCGCGCGTCATGACCTCGTGCGATTTTACACGAATATTTTCAATAAGGTACTTCTGCCGATTATTGAGAAAAACGTACAGCTGGAAAATGCTTTCAAGTTAAATAGCTCCTAGATGATAGGGCCTAGGGCCTTCAAACCACTTCTAAAATGTTCACAAACCACGGGTGCAAGACGCAGAGCCTATGCTTCGCGCGTCATGACCTTGTGCGATTTTACAGGAATATTTTCAATGAGGTATATCTGCGGATTATTGAGAAAAAAGTACAGCTGGCAAATGCTTTCAAGTTCAATAGGTCCTAGATGGTAGGGCCTAGGGCCTTCAAAACACTTCTAAATTGTTCACAAACCATGGGCGCAAGACGCAGAGCCTATGTTTCGCGCGTCATGACCTCGTGCGATTTTACACGAATATTTTCAATGAGGTATTTCTGCGGATGATTGAGAAAAAAGTACTGCTGGCAAATGCTTTCAAGTTCAATAGCTCCTAATTGATAGGGCCTAGGGCCTTCAAACCACTTCTAAAATGTTCACAAACCACGGCCGCAAGACGCAGAGCCTATGCTTCGTGCGTCATGACCTTGTGCGATTTTACACGAATATTTTCAATGAGGTATATCTGCCGATTATTGAGAAAAACGTACAGCTGGCAAATGCTTTCAAGTTCAATAGCTCCTAGATGATAGGGCCTAGGGCCTTCAAACCACTGGTAAAATGTTCACAAACCACAGGCGCAAGACGCAGAGCCTATGCTTCACGCGTCATGACCTCGTGCGATTTTACACGAATATTTTCAATGAGGTATTTCTGCCGATTATTGAGAAAAACGTACAGCTGGCAAATGCTTTCAAGTTAAATAGCTCCTAGATGATAGGGCCTAGGGCCTTCAAACCACTTCTAAAATGTTCACAAACCACGGGCGCAAGACGCAGAGCCTATGCTTCGCGCGTCATGACCTTGTGCGATTTTACAGGAATATTTTCAATGAGGTATATCTGCGGATTATTGAGAAAAAAGTACAGCTGGCAAATGCTTTCAAGTTCAATAGCTCCTAGATGATAGGGCCTAGGGCCTTCAAAACATTTCTAAATTGTTCACAAACCATGGGCGCAAGACGCAGAGCCTATGTTTCGCGCGTCATGACCTCGTGCGATTTTACACGAATATTTTCAATGAGGTATTTCTGCGGATGATTGAGAAAAAAGTACAGCTGGCAAATGCTTTCAAGTTCAATAGCTCCTAATTGATAGGGCCTAGGGCCTTCAAACCACTGGTAAAATGTTCACAAACCACAGACGCAAGACGCAGAGTCTATGCTTCACGCGTCATGACCTCGTGAGATTTTACACGAATATTTCCAATGAGGTATTTCTGCGGATTATAGAGAAAAACGTAGTTGGCAAATGCTTTCAAGTTCAATAGCACCTAGATGACAGGGCCTAGGGCCTTCAAAACACTTCTAAATTGTTCACAAACCACGGGCGCAAGACGCAGAGCCTATGTTTCGCGCGTCATGACCTCGTGCGATTTTACACGAATATTTTCAATGAGGTATTTCTGCGGATTATTGAGATAAACGTACAGCTGGCAAATGCTTTCAAGTTCAATAGCTCCTAGATGATAGGGCCTAGGGCCTTCAAACCACTTCTAAAATGTTCACAAACCTCGGCCGCAAGAGGCAGAGCCTATGTTTCGCGCGTCATGACCTCGTGCGATTTTACACAAATATTTTCAATGAGGTATTTCTGCGGAATATTGAGAAAAACGTACAGCTGGCAAATGCTTTCAAGTTCAATAGCTCCTAGATGATAGGGCCTAGGGCCTTCAAACAACTTCTAAAATGTTCACAAACCACGGGCGCAAGACGCAGAGCCTATGCTTTGCGCGTACTGGCCTCGTGCGATTTTACACGAATATTTTCAATGAGGAATTTCTGTCGATTATTGAGAAAAACGTACAGCTGGCAAATGCTTTCAAGTTCAATAGCTCCTAGATGATAGGGCCTAGGGCCTTCAAACCACTTCTAAATTGGTCACAAACCACGGGCGCAAGACGCAGAGCCTATGCTTCGCGCGTCATGACCTCGTGCGATTTTACACGAATATTATCAATGAGGTATATCTGCCGATTATTGAGAAAAACGTACAGCTGGCAAATGCTTTCAAGTTCAATAGCTCCTAGATGATAGGGCCTAGGGCCTTCAAACCACTATTAAAATGTCCACAAACCACGGGCGCAAGACGCAGAGCCTATGCTTTGCGCGTCATGACCTCGTGCGATTTTACACAAATATTTTCAATGAGGTATTTCTGCCGATTATTGAGAAAAACGTACAGCTGGCAAATGCTTTCAAGTTCAATAGCTCCTAGATGATAGGGCCTAGTGTCATAAATCCACTTCTAAATTGTTCACAAACCACGGGCGCAAGACGCAGAGCCTATGCTTCGTGCATCATTACCTCGTGCGATTATACATGAATATTTCCAATGAGGTAAACAAATATTATGAAATACAATGAAGTATGAGCAGAAATAATTCCTAAAAACATTAATGAATTAATTTACTCACAAACAATGCTTCTCCAAGGATCACACAGGCCGATGGAACAAGATTAAAGGAGGTCTTGAATCATGCTGTTCTTTAGCTTGTTTAACAGTGAAAATTCGTCTTCTTCGTTGGTGTTTTACATCAGTTGGCATTCATTGTAGTTGCATTACCACCTCCTTCTGGATCAAACAGGGAAAGAGGGAAAATGGCTGCTCTCATAATGTGACTAGCAATCAATGTGACATCAAACAACCAATGAGAATGCAAACATCTGAAATAACAGGAATAAGTGACATTCACATAATGGCCTATAGAAGGTGCTACAAACACTTAAACAGAGTGAATGCAAGTAACATTACACAAACAATGGCCACAGGATGCACAGCCTATGTTTTGTGCATTATTACCGTGTGCGATTTTACACGAATATTTCCAATTATGAATTTAAACTGATATTTGAAAAATACAGATAACAAATGCTTTCAAGTTCAATAGCTCCTAGATGATAGGGCCTAGGGCCTTCAAACCAGTTCTAAATATTTCACAAACAACGGCCGCAAGACGCAGAGCCTATGCTTTGCGCGTCATGACCTCGTGCGATTTTACACGAATATTTTCAATGAGGTATTTCTGCCGATTATTGAGAAAAACGTACAGCTGGCAAATGCTTTCAAGTTCAATAGCTCCTAGATGATAGGGCCTAGGGCCTTCAAACCACTTCTGAATTATTCACAAACCACGGGCCCAAGACGCAGAGCCGATGCTTCGCGCGTCATGACCTCGTGCGATTTTACACAAATATTTTCAATGAGGTATTTCTGCCGATTATTGAGAAAAACGTACAGCTGGCAAATGCTTTCAAGTTCAATAGCTCCTAGATGATAGGGCCTAGGGTCATAAATCCACTTCTAAATTGTTCACAAACCACGGGCGCAAGACGCAGAGCCTATGCTTCGTGCATCATTACCTTGTGCGATTTTACATGAATATTTCCAATGAGGTAAACAAATATTATGAAATACAATGAAGTATGAGCAGAAATAATTCCTAAAAACATTAATGAATTAATTTACTCACAAACAATGCTTCTCCAAGGATCACACAGGCCGATGGAACAAGATTAAAGGAGGTCTTGAATCATGCTGTTCTTTAGCTTGTTTAACAGTGAAAATTCGTCTTCTTCGTTGGTGTTTTACATCAGTTGGCATTCATTGTAGTTGCATTACCACCTCCTTCTGGATCAAACAGGGAAAGAGGGAAAATGGCTGCTCTCATAATGTGACTAGCAATCAATGTGACATCAAACAACCAATGAGAATGCAAACATCTGAAATAACAGGAATAAGTGACATTCACATAATGGCCTATAGAAGGTGCTACAAACACTTAAACAGAGTGAATGCAAATAACATTACACAAACAATGGCCACAGGATGCACAGCCTATGTTTTGTGCATTATTACCGTGTGCGATTTTACACAAATATTTCCAATTATGAATTTAAACTGATATTTGAAAAATACAGATAACAAATGCTTTCAAGTTCAATAGCTCCTAGATGATAGGGCCTAGGGCCTTCAAACCAGTTCTAAATATTTCAAAAACCACGGGCGCAAGACGCAGAGCCTATGCTTCGCGCGTCATGACCTCGTGCGATTTTACACGAATATTTTCAATGAGGTATTTCTGTGGATTATTGAGAAAAACGTACAGCTGGCAAATGCTTTCAAGTTCAATAGCTCCTAGATGATAGGGCCTAGGGCCTTCAAATCACTTCTAAAATGTTCACAAACCTCGGCCGCAAGAAGCAGAGCCTATGCTTCGCGCGTCATGACTTCTTGCGATTTTACACGAATATTTTCAATGAGGTATTTCTGCGGATTATTGAGAAAAAAGTACAGCTGGCAAATGCTTTCAAGTTCAGTAGCTCCTAGATGATAGGGCCTAGGGCCTTCACACCACTTCTAAAATGTTCACAAACCACTGCCATAAGACGCAGAGCCTATGCTTCGCGCGTCATGACCTCATGCGATTTTACACGAATATTTTCAATGAGATATTTCTGCCGATTATTGAAAAAAAAGTACAGATGGCAAATGCTTTCAAGTTCAATAGCTCCTAGATGATAGGGCCTAGGGGCTTCAAACCACTTCTAAAATGTTCACAAACCACGAGCGCAAGACGCAGAGCCTATGTTTCGGGCGTCATAACCTCGTCCGATTTTACACGAATATTTCCAATGAGGTATTTCTGCGGATTATTGAGAAAAACGTACAGCTGGCAAATGCTTTCAAGTTCAATAGCACCTAGATGATAGGGCCTAGGGCCTCCAAACCAATTCTAAATTGTTCACAAACCACGGGCGCAAGACGCAGAGCCTATGCTTCGCGCGTCATGACTTCGTGCGATTTTACACGAATATTTTCAATGAGGTATTTCTGCGGAATATTGAGAAAAAAGTACAGCTGGCAAATGCTTTCAAGTTCAATAGCTCGTAGATGATAGGGCCTAGGGCCTTCAAAACACTTCTAAAATGTTCACAAACCACGGCCGCAAGAGGCAGAGGCCATGCTTCGCGCGTCATGACCTCGTGCGATTTTACACGAATATATTCAATGAGGTATTTCTGCCGATTATTGAGAAAAAAGTACAGCTGGCAAATGCTTTCAAGTTCAATAGCTCCTAGATGATAGGGCCTAGGGCCTTCAAAACACTTCTAAATTGTTCACAAACCACGGGCGCAAGACGCAGAGCTTATGTTTCGCGCGTCATGACCTCGTGCGATTTTCCACGAATATTTCCAATGAGGTATTTCTGCGGATTATTGAGAAAAACGTACAGCTGGCAAATGCTTTCAAGTTCAATAGCTCCTAGATGATAGGGCCTAGGGCCTTCAAACCACATCTAAAATGTTCACAAACCACGGCCGCAAGACGCAGAGCCTATGCTTCACGCGTCATGACCTCGTGCGATTTTACACGAATATTTTCAATGAGGTATTTCTGCGGAATATTGAGAAAAAAGTACAGCTGGCAAATGCTTTCAAATTCAAAAGCTCCTAGATGATAGGGCCTAGGGCCTTCAAACCACTTCTAAAATGTTCACAAACCACGAGCGCAAGACGCAGAGCCTATGTTTCGCGCGTCATAACCTCGTGCGATTTTACACGAATATTTTCAATGAGGTATTTCTGCGGATTATTGAGAAAAAAGTACAGCTGGCAAATGCTTTCAAGTTCAATAGCTCCTAGATGATAGGGCCTAGGGGCTTCAAACCACTTCTAAAATGTTCACAAACCACGGGCGCAAGACGCAGAGCCTACGCTTCGCGCGTCATGACCTCGTGCGATCTTACACAAATATTTTCAATGAGGTATTTCTACCGATTATTGAGAAAAACGTACAGCTGGCAAATGCTTTCAAGTTCAATAGCTCCTAGATGATAGGGCCTAGGGCCTTCAAACCACTTCTAAAATGTTCACAAACCACGGTCGCAAGACGCAGAGCCTATGCTTCGCGCGTCATGACCTCGTGCGATTTTACACGAATATTTCCAATGAGGTATTTCTGCGGATTATTCAGAAAAAAGTACAGCTGGCAAATGCTTTCAAGTTCAAAAGCTCTAGATGATAGAGCCTAGGGCCTTCAAAACACTTCTAAATTGTTCACAAACCACGGGCGCAAGACGCAGAGCCTACGTTTCGTGCGTCATGACCTCGTGCGATTTTACACGAATATTTTCAATGAGGTATTTCTGCCGATTATTGAGAGAAAAGTACAGCTGGCAAATGCTTTCAAGTTCAATAGCTCATAGATGAAATGGCCTAGGGCCTTCAAACCACTTCTAAAATGTTCACAAACCACGGGCGTAAGACGCAGAGCCTATACTTCGCGCGTCATGACCTCGTGCGATTATACACGAATATTTTCAATGAGGTATTTCTACCGATTATTGAGAAAAACGTACAGCTGGCAAATGCTTTCATGTTCAATAGCTCCTAGATGATAGGGCCTAGGGCCTTCAAAACACTTCTAAATTGTTCACAAACCACGGGCGCAAGACGCAGTGCCTATGCGTCGCGCGTCATGACCTCGTGCGATTTTACACGAATATTTTCAATGAGGTATTTCTGCGGATTATTGAGAAAAAACGTACAGCTGGCAAATGCTTTCAAGTTCAATAGCTCCTAGATGATAGGGCCTAGGGCCTTCAAACCACTTCTAAAATGTTCACAAACCACGCGCGCAAGACGCAGAGCCTATGCTTCGCGCGTCATGACCTCGTGCGATTTTACACAAATATTTTCAATGAGGTATTTCTGCGGATTATTGAGAAAAACGTACAGCTGGCAAATGCTTTCAAGTTCAATAGCTCCTAGATGATAGGGCCTAGGGCCTTCAAACCACTTCTAAAATGTTCACAAACCACGGCCGCAAGACGCAGAGCCTATGCTTCGCGCGTCATGACCTCGTGCGATTTTACACGAATATTTTCAATGAGGGATTTCTGCGGATTATGGAGAAAAACGTACAGCTGGCAAATGCTTTCAAGTTCAATAGCTCCTAGATGATAGGGCCTAGGGCCTTCAAACCACTTCTAAAATGTTCACAAACCACGGGCGCAAGACGCAGAGCCTATTCTTTGCGCGTCATGACCTCGTGCGATTATACACGAATATTTTCAATGAGGTATTTCTGCCGATTATTGAGAAAAAAGTACAGCTGGCAAATGCTTTCAAGTTCAATAGCTCCTAGATGATAGGGCCTAGGGCCTTCAAACAACTTCTAAAATGTTCACAAACCACGGGCGCAAGACGCAGAGCCTATTCTTCGCGCGTCATGACCTCGTGCGATTTCACACGAATATTTTCAATGAGGTATTTCTGCGATTATTGAGAAAAAAGTACAGCTGGGAAATGCTTTCAAGTTCAATAGCACCTAGATGATAGGGCCTAGGGCCTTCAAACCACTTCTAAAATGTTCACAAACCACGGGCGCAAGACGCAGAGCCTATGATTCGCGCGTCATGACCTCGTGCGATTTTACACAAATATTTTCAATGAGGTATTTCTGCGGATCATTGAGAAAAAAGTACAGCTGGCAAATGCTTTCAAGTTCAACTGCTCCTAGATGATAGGGCATAGGGCCTTCAAAACACTTCTAAATTGTTCACAATCCACGGGAGCAAGACGTAGAGCCTATGGTTCGTGCGTCATGACCTCGTGCGATTTTACACGAATATTTTCAATGAGGTATTTCTGCGGATTATTGAGAAAAACGTACAGCTGGCAAATGCTTTCAAGTTCAATAGCTCCAAGATGATAGGGCCTAGGGCCTTGAAAACACTTCTAAATTGTTCACAAACCACGGCCGCAAGACGCAGAGCCTATGCTTCGCGCGTCATGACATCGTGCGATTTTACACAAATATTTTCAATGAGGTATTTCTGCGGATTATTGATTAAAAAGTACAGCTGGCAAATGCTTTCGAGTTCAATAGCTCCTAGATGATAGGGCCTAGGGCCTTCAAACCACTTCTAAAATGTTCACATACCACGGGCGCAAGAAGCAGAGCCTATGCTTCGCGCGTCATGACCTTGTGCGATATTACACGAATATTTTCAATGAGGTATTTCTGGGGATTATTGAGAAAATCGTACAGCTGGCAAATGCTTTCAAGGTCAATAGCTCCTAGATGATAGGGCCTAGGGCCTTGAAAACACTTCTAAATTGTTCACAAACCACGGGCGCAAGACGCAGTGCCTATGTTTCGCGCGTCATGACCTCGTGCGATTTTACACGAATATTATCAATGAGGTATTACTGCGGATTATTGAGAAAAACGTACAGCTGGCAAATGCTTTGAAGTTCAATAGCTCCTAGATGATAGGGCCTAGGGCCTTCAAACCACTTCTAAAATGTTCACAAACCACGGCCGCAAGATGCAGAGCCTATGCTTGGCGCGTCATGACCTCGTGCGATTTTACACGAATATTTTCAATGAGGCATTTCTGCAGATTATTGAGAAAAAAGTACAGCTGGCAAATGCTTTCAAGTTCAATAGCTCCTAGATGATAGGGCCTAGGTCCTTCAAAACACTTCTAAAATGTTCACAAACCACTGCCGCAAGACGCAGAGCCTATGTTTCGCGCGTCATGACCTCGTGCGATTTTACACGAATATTTTCAATGAGGTATTTCTGCGGATTATTGAGAAAAACGTACAGCTGGCAAATGCTTTCAAGTTCAATAGCTCCTAGATGATAGGGCCTATACCCTTCAAACCACTTCTAAAATGTTCACAAACCACGGCCGCAAGATGCAGAGCCTATGCTTGGCGCGTCATGACCTCGTGCGATTTTACACGAATATTTTCAATGAGGTATTTCTGCCGATTATTGAGAAAAACGTACAGCTGGCAAATGCTTTCAAGTTCAATAGCTCCTAGATGATAGGGCCTAGGGCCTTCAAACCTCTTCTAAAATGTTTACAAACCACGGGCGGAAGAGGCAGAGCCTATGCGTCGCGCGTCATGACCTCGTGTGATTTTACACAAATATTTTCAATGAGGTATTTCTGCGGATTATTAAGAAAAACGTACAGCTGGCAAATGCTTTCAAGTTCAATAGCTCCTAGATGATAGGTCCTAGGGCCTTCAAACCTCTTCTAAAATGTTCACAAACCACGGGCGGAAGAGGCAGAGCCTATGCGTCGCGCGTCATGACCTCGTGTGATTTTACACAAATATTTTCAATGAGGTATTTCTGCGGATTATTAAGAAAAACGTACAGCTGGCAAATGCTTTCAAGTTCAATAGCTCCTAGATGATAGGGCCTAGGGCCTTCAAACCACTTCTAAAATGTTCACAAACCAGGGGCGCAAGACGCAGAGCCTATTCTTCGCGCGTCATGACCTCGTGCGATTTTACACAAATATTTTCAATGAGGTATTTCTGCCGATTATTGAGAGAAACGTACAGCTGGCAAATGCGTTCAAGTTCAATAGCTCCTAGATGATAGGGCCTAGGGCCTTCAAACCACTTCAAAAATGTTCACAAACCATGGGCGCAAGACACAGATCCTATAATTTGTGCGTCATGACCTCGTGCGATTTTACACAAATATTTGCAATGAGGTATTTCTGCCGATTGTTGAGAAAAACGTACAGCTGGCAAATGCTTTCAAGTTCAATAGCTCCTAGATGATAGGGCCTAGGACCATCAAAACACTTCTAAATTTTTCACAAACCACGGGCGCAAGACGCAGAGCCTATGTTTTGCGCGCCATGACCTCGTGCGATTTTACACGAATATTTCCAATGAGGTATTTCTGCGGATTATTGAGAAAAACGTACAGCTGGCAAATGCTTTCAAGTTCAATAGCTCCAAGATGATAGGGCCGAGGGCCTTCAAAACACTTCTAAATTTTTCACAAACCACGGCCGCAAGACGCAGAGCCTATGTTTCGCGCGTCCTGACCTCGTGCGATTTTACACGAATATTTTCAATGAGGTATTTCTGCCGATTATTGAGAAAAACGTACAGCTGGCAAATGCTTTCAAGTTCAATAGCTCCTAGATGATAGGGCCTAGGGCCTTCAAACCACTTCTAAAATGTTCACAAACCACGGGCGCAAGACGCAGAGCCTATGTTTCACGCGTCATGACCTCGTGCGATTTTACACGAATATTTTCAATGAGGTATTTCTGCTGATTATTGAGAAAAACGTACAGCTGGCAAATGCTTTCAAGTTCAATCGCTCCTAGATGATAGGGCCTAGGGCCTTCAAAACACTTCTAAATTGTTCACAAACCAAGGGCGCAAGACGCAGAGCCTATGATCCGCGCGTCATGACCTCGTGCGATTTTACACGAATATTTCCAATGAGGAATTTCTGCGGATTATTGAGAAAAAAGTACAGCTGGCAAATGCTTTAAAGTTCAATAGCTCCTAGATGATAGGGCCTAGGGCCTTCAAACCACTTCTAAAATGTTCACAAACCACGGGCGCAAGACACAGATCCAATAATTCGCGCGTCATGACCTCGTGCGATTTTACACGAATATTTCCAATGAGGTATTTCTGCCGATTGTTGAGAAAAACGTGCAGCTGGCAAATTCTTTCAAGTTCAATAGCTCCTAGATGATAGGGCCGAGGGCCTTCAAAACACTTCTAAATTTTTCACAAACCACGGCCGCAAGACGCAGAGCCTATGCTTTGCGCGTCATGACCTCGTGCGATTATACACGAATATATTCAATGAGGTATTTCTGCCGATTATTGAGAAAAAAGAACAGCTGGCAAATGCTTTCAAGTTCAATAGCTCCTAGATGATAGGGCCGAGGGCCTTCAAAACACTTCTAAATTTTTCACAAACCACGGCCGCAAGACGCAGAGCCTATGTTTCGCGCGTCATGACCTCGTGCGATTCTACACGAAGATTTTCAATGAGGTATTTCTGCGGATTATTGAGAAAAACGTACAGCCTGCAAATGCTTTCAAGTTCAATAGCTCCTAGATGATAGGGCCTTGGGGCTTCAAAACACTTCTAAATTGTTCACAAACCACTAGCGCAAGACGCAGAGCCTATGTTTCGCGCGTCATGACTTCGTGCGATTTTACACGAATATTTCCAATGAGGTATTTCTGCGGATTATTGAGAAAAACGTACAGCTGGCAAATGCTTTCAAGTTCAATAGCTCCTAGATAATAGGGACTTGGGCATTCAAACCACTTCTAAATTGGTCACAAACCACGGGCGCAAGACACAGATCCTATAATTCGCGCGTCATGACCTCGTGCGATTTTACACGAATATTTTCAATGAGGTATTTCTGCCGATTGTTGAGAAAAACGTACAGCTGGCAAATGCTTTCAGGTTCAATAGCTCCTAGATGATAGGGCCTAGTGCCTTCAAACCACTTCTAAAATGTTCACAAACCACGGGCGCAAGACGCAGAGCCTATGCTTCGCGCCTCATGACCTCGTGCGATTTTACACGAATATTTTCAATGAGGTAGTTCTGCGGATTGTTGAGAAAAACGTACAGCTGGCAAATGCTGTCAAGTTCAATAGCTCCTAGATGATAGGGCATAGGGCCTTCAAACCACTTCTAAATTATTCACAAACCACGGGTGCAAGATGCAGAGCCTATGCTTTGCGCGTCAGGACCTCGTGAGATTTTACACGAAGATTTTCAATGAGGTATTTCTGCGGATTATTGAGAAAAACGTACAGCTGGCAAATGCAATCAAGTTCATTAGCTCCTAGGTGATAGGGCCTAGGGCCTTCAAACCACTTCTAAAATGTTCACAAACCACGGGCGCAAGACACAGAGTCTATGCTTCGCGCGTCATGACCTCGTGCGATTTTACACGAATATTTTCAATGAGGTATTTCTGCGGATTATTGAGAAAAAAGTACAGCTGGCAAATGCTTTCAAGTTCAATAGCTCCTAGATGATAGGGCCTAGGGCCTTCAAACCACTTCTAAAATGTTCACAAACCATGGCCGCAAGATGCAGAGCCTATGCTTCGCGCGTCAGGACCTCGTGAGATTTTACACGAATATTATCAATGAGGTATTTCTGCAGATTATTGAGATAAACGTACATCTGGCAAATGCAATCAAGTTCATTAGCTCCTAGGTGATAGGGCCTAGGGCCTTCAAACCACTTCTTAAATGTTCACAAACCACGGCCGCAAGACGCAGAGCCTATGTTTCGCGCGTCATGACCTCGTGCGATTTTACACGAATATTTTCAATGAGGAATTTCTGCGGATTATTGAGAAAAAAGTACAGCTGGCAAATGCTTTCAAGTTCAATAGCTCCTAGATGATAGGGCCTAGGGCCTTCAAACCACTTCTAAAATGTTCACAAACCACGGGCGCAAGACGCAGAGCCTATGCTTCGCGCGTCATGACCTCGTGCGATTTTACACGAATATTTTCAATGAGGTATTTCTGCGGATTATTGAGAAAAAAGTACAGCTGGCAAATGCTTTCAAGTTCAATAGCTCCTAGATGATAGGGCATAGGGCCTTCAAACCACTTCTAAATTTTTCACAAACCACGGGCGCAAGACGCAGAGCCTATGTTTCGCGCGTCATGACCTCGTGCGATTTTACACGAATATTTTCAATGAGGTATTTCTGCGGATTATTGAGAGAAAAGTACAGCTGGCAAATGCTTTCAAGTTCAATAGCTCCTAGATGATAGGGCCTAGGGCCTTCAAACCACTTCTAAAATGTTCACAAACCACGGCCGCAAGATGCAGAGCCTATGCTTCGCGCGTCATGACCTCGAGAGATTTTACACGAATATTGTCAATGAGGAATTTCTGCGGATTATTGAGAAAAACGTACAGCTGGCAAATGCTTTCAAGTTCAATAGCTCCTAGATGATAGGGCCGGGGGCCTTCAAACCACTTCTAAAATGTTCACAAACCACGGCCGCAAGACACAGAGCCTATGCTTCGCGCGTCATGACCTCGTGCGATTTTACACGAATATTTTCAATGAGGTATTTCTGCCGATTATTGAGAAAAAAGTACAGCTGGCAAATGCTTTCAAGTTCAATAGCTCCTAAATGATAGGGCCTAGGGCCATCAAACCACTTCTAAAATGTTCACAAACCACGGGCGTAAGACACAGAGCCTATTCTTCGCGCGTCATGACCTTGTGCGATTTTACACGAATATTATCAATGAGGTATTTCTGCTGATTATTGAGAAAAAAGTACAGCTGGCAAATGCTTTCAAGTTCAATAGCTCCTAGATGATAGGGCCTAGGGCCTTCAAACCACTTCTAAAATGTTCACAAACCACAGGCGCAAGACGCAGAGCCTATGCTTCGCGCGTCATGACCTTGGGCGATTTTACACAAATATTTCCAATGAGGTATTTCTGCGGATTATTGCGAAAAACGTACAGCTGGCAAATGCTTTCTAGTTCAATAGCTCCTAGATGATAGGGCCTAGGGCATTCAAACCACTTCTAAAATGTTCACAAACCACGGCCGCAAGACACAGAGCCTATGCTTCGTGCGTCATGACCTCGTGCGATTTTACACAAATATTTTCAATGAGGTATTTCTGCCGATTATTGAGAAAAACGTACAGCTGGCAAATGCTTTCAAGTTCAATAGCTCCTAGATGATAGGGCCTAGGGCCTTCAAACAACTTCTAAAATGTTCACAAACCACGGGCGCAAGATGCAGAGCCTATGCTTCGCGCGTCATGACCTCGTGCGATTTTACACTAATATTTTCAATGAGGTATTTCTGCGGATTATTGAGAAAAAAGTACAGCTGGCAAATGCTTTCAAGTTCAATAGCTCCTAGATGATAGGGCCTAGGGCCTTCAAACCACTTCTAAAATGTTCACAAACCATGGCCGCAAGATGCAGAGCCTATGCTTCGCGCGTCAGGACCTCGTGAGATTTTACACGAATATTATCAATGAGGTATTTCTGCAGATTATTGAGATAAACGTACATCTGGCAAATGCAATCAAGTTCATTAGCTCCTAGGTGATAGGGCCTAGGGCCTTCAAACCACTTCTAAAATGTTCACAAACCACGGCCGCAAGACGCAGAGCCTATGCTTCGCGCGTCATGACCTCCTGCGATTTTACACGAATATTTTCAATGAGGAATTTCTGCGGATTATTGAGAAAAAAGTACAGCTGGAAAATGCTTTCAAGTTCAATAGCTCCTAGATGATAGGGCCTAGGGCCTTCAAACCACTTCTAAAATGTTCACAAACCACGGGCGCAAGACGCAGAGCCTATGCTTCGCGCGTCACGACCTCGTGCGATTTTACACGAATATTTTCAATGAGGTATTTCTGCGGATTATTGAGAAAAAAGTACAGCTGGCAAATGCTTTCAAGTTCAATAGCTCCTAGATGAAATGGCCTAGGGCCTTCAAACCACTTCGAGAATGATCACAAACCACGGGCGCAAGACGCAGAGCCTATACTTCGCGCGTCATGACCTCGTGCGATTATACACGAATATTTTCAATGAGGTATTTCTGCCGATTATTGAGAAAAACGTACAGCTGGCAAATGCTTTCAAGTTCAATAGCTCCTAGATGATAGGGCCTAGGGCCTTCAAAACACTTCTAAATTGTTCACAAACCACGGGCGCAAGACGCAGAGCCTATGTTTCGCGCGTCATGACCTCGTGCGATTTTACACGAATATTTTCAATGAGGTATTTCTGCGGATTATTGAGAAAAACGTACAGCTGGCAAATGCTTTCAAGATCAATAGCTCCCAGATGATAGGGCCTAGGGCATTCAAATGACTTCTAAAATGTTCACAAACCACGGGCGCAAGACGCAGAGCCTATGTTTCGCGCGTCATGACCTCGTGCGATTTTACACGAATATTTCCAATGAGGTATTTCTGCGGATTATTGAGAAAAACGTACAGCTGGCAAATGCTTTCAAGTTCAATAGCTCCAAGATGATAGGGCCGAGGGCCTTCAAAACACTTCTAAATGTTTCACAAACCACGGCCGCAAGACGCAGAGCCTATGTTTCGCGCGTCATGACTTCGTGCGATTTTACACGAATATATTCAATGAGGTATTTCTGCCGATTATTGAGAAATACGTACAGCTGGCAAATGCTTTCAAGTTCAATAGCTCCTAGATGATAGGGCCTAGGGCCTTAAAAACACTTCTAAATTGTTCACAAACCACGGCCGCAAGACGCAGAGCCTATGCTTCGCGCGTTATGACCTCGTGCGATTTTACACTAATATTTTCAATGAGGTATTTCTGCTGATTATTGAGAAAAACGTACAGCTGGCAAATGCTTACAAGTTCAATAGCTCCTAGATGATAGGGCCTAGGGCCTTCAAACCACTTCTAAAATGTTCACAAACCAAGGCCACAAGACGCAGAGCCTATGCTTCGCGCGTCATGTCCTCGTGCGATTTTACACGAATATTTTCAAGGAGGTATTTCTGCGGATTATTGAGAAAAACGTACAGCTGGCGAATGCTTTCAAGTTCAATAGCTCCTAGATGATAGGGCCTAGGGCCTTCAAACCACTTCTAAAATGTTCACAAACCACGGCCGCAAGACGCAGAGCCTATGCTTCGCGCGTCATGCCCTCGTGCGATTTTACACGAATATTTCCAATGAGGTATTTCTGCGGATTATTGAGAAAAACGTACAGCTGGCAAATGCTTTCAAGTTCAATCGCTCCTAGATGATAGGGCCAAGTTCCTTCAAAACACTTCTAAATTGTTCACAAACCACGGGCGCAAGACGCAGAGCCTATGTTTCACGCGTCATGACCTCGTGCGATTTTACACGAATATTTCCAATGAGGAATTTCTGCGGATTATTGAGAAAAACGTACAGCTGGCAAATGCTTTCAAGTTCATTAGCTCCTAGATGATAGGGCCTAGGGCCTTCAAACCACTTCTAAAATGTTCACAAACCACGGCCGCAAGACGCAGAGCCTATGCTTCGCGCGTCATGACCTCGTGCGATTTTACACAAATATTTTCAATGAGGTATTTCTGCGGATTATTGAGAAAAACGTACAGCTGGCAAATGCTTTCAAGTTCAATAGCTCCTAGATGATAGGGCCTAGGGCCTTCAAACCACTTCTAAAATGTTCACAAACCACGGGCGCAAGACGCAGAGCCTATGTTTTGCGCGTCATGACCTCGTGCGATTTAACACGAATATTTTCAATGAGGAATTTCTGCGGATTATTGAGAAAAACGTACAGCTGGCAAATGCTTTCAAGTTCAATAGCTCCTAGATGATAGGGCCTAGGGCCTTCAAAACACTTCTAAATTGTTCACAAACCACGGCCGCAAGACGCAGAGCCTATGCTTCGCGCGTTATGA
Source organism: Anguilla pacifica (assembly GCA_039654925.1). NCBI lineage: Eukaryota > Metazoa > Chordata > Actinopteri > Anguilliformes > Anguillidae > Anguilla > Anguilla pacifica. The sequence goes on from CM077296.1 coordinate 11,223,351, forward strand.
CCTCGTGCGATTTTACACTAATATTTTCAATGAGGTATTTCTGCCGATTATTGAGAAAAACGTACAGCTGGCAAATGCTTACAAGTTCAATAGCTCCTAGATGATAGGGCCTAGGGCCTTCAAACCACTTCTAAAATGTTCACAAACCAAGGCCACAAGACGCAGAGCCTATGCTTCGCGCGTCATGTCCTCGTGCGATTTTACACGAATATTTTCAAGGAGGTATTTCTGCGGATTATTGAGAAAAACGTACAGCTGGCGAATGCTTTCAAGTTCAATAGCTTCTAGATGATAGGACCTAGGGCCTTCAAACCACTTCTAAAATGTTCACAAACCATGGCCGCAAGATGCAGAGCCTATGCTTCGCGCGTCAGGACCTCGTGAGATTTTACACGAATATTATCAATGAGGTATTTCTGCAGATTATTGAGATAAACGTACATCTGGCAAATGCAATCAAGTTCATTAGCTCCTAGGTGATAGGGCCTAGGGCCTTCAAACCACTTCTAAAATGTTCACAAACCACGGCCGCAAGACGCAGAGCCTATGCTTCGCGCGTCATGACCTCCTGCGATTTTACACGAATATTTTCAATGAGGAATTTCTGCGGATTATTGAGAAAAAAGTACAGCTGGCAAATGCTTTCAAGTTCAATAGCTCCTAGATGATAGGGCCTAGGGCCTTCAAACCACTTCTAAAATGTTCACAAACCACGGGCGCAAGACGCAGAGCCTATGCTTCGCGCGTCATGACCTCGTGCGATTTTACACGAATATTTTCAATGAGGTATTTCTGCGGATTATTGAGAAAAAAGTACAGCTGGCAAATGCTTTCAAGTTCAATAGCTCCTAGATGAAATGGCCTAGGGCCTTCAAACCACTTCGAGAATGATCACAAACCACGGGCGCAAGACGCAGAGCCTATACTTCGCGCGTCATGACCTCGTGCGATTATACACGAATATTTTCAATGAGGTATTTCTGCCGATTATTGAGAAAAACGTACAGCTGGCAAATGCTTTCAAGTTCAATAGCTCCTAGATGATAGGGCCTAGGGCCTTCAAAACACTTCTAAATTGTTCACAAACCACGGGCGAAAGACGCAGAGCCTATGTTTCGCGCGTCATGACCTCGTGCGATTTTACACGAATATTTTCAATGAGGTATTTCTGCGGATTATTGAGAAAAACGTACAGCTGGCGAATGCTTTCAAGTTCAATAGCTTCTAGATGATAGGACCTAGGGCCTTCAAACCACTTCTAAAATGTTCACAAACCATGGCCGCAAGATGCAGAGCCTATGCTTCGCGCGTCAGGACCTCGTGAGATTTTACACGAATATTATCAATGAGGTATTTCTGCAGATTATTGAGATAAACGTACATCTGGCAAATGCAATCAAGTTCATTAGCTCCTAGGTGATAGGGCCTAGGGCCTTCAAACCACTTCTAAAATGTTCACAAACCACGGCCGCAAGACGCAGAGCCTATGCTTCGCGCGTCATGACCTCCTGCGATTTTACACGAATATTTTCAATGAGGAATATCTGCGGATTATTGAGAAAAAAGTACAGCTGGCAAATGCTTTCAAGTTCAATAGCTCCTAGATGATAGGGCCTAGGGCCTTCAAACCACTTCTAAAATGTTCACAAACCACGGGCGCAAGACGCAGAGCCTATGCTTCGCGCGTCATGACCTCGTGCGATTTTACACGAATATTTTCAATGAGGTATTTCTGCGGATTATTGAGAAAAAAGTACAGCTGGCAAATGCTTTCAAGTTCAATAGCTCCTAGATGAAATGGCCTAGGGCCTTCAAACCACTTCGAGAATGATCAGAAACCACGGGCGCAAGACGCAGAGCCTATACTTCGCGCGTCATGACCTCGTGCGATTATACACGAATATTTTCAATGAGGTATTTCTGCCGATTATTGAGAAAAACGTACAGCTGGCAAATGCTTTCAAGTTCAATAGCTCCTAGATGATAGGGCCTAGGGCCTTCAAAACACTTCTAAATTGTTCACAAACCACGGGCGCAAGACGCAGAGCCTATGTTTCGCGCGTCATGACCTCGTGCGATTTTACACGAATATTTTCAATGAGGTATTTCTGCGGATTATTGAGAAAAACGTACAGCTGGCAAATGCTTTCAAGATCAATAGCTCCCAGATGATAGGGCCTAGGGCATTCAAATGACTTCTAAAATGTTCACAAACCACGGGCGCAAGACGCAGAGCCTATGTTTCGCGCGTCATGACCTCGTGCGATTTTACACGAATATTTCCAATGAGGTATTTCTGCGGATTATTGAGAAAAACGTACAGCTGGCAAATGCTTTCAAGTTCAATAGCTCCAAGATGATAGGGCCGAGGGCCTTCAAAACACTTCTAAATGTTTCACAAACCACGGCCGCAAGACGCAGAGCCTATGTTTCGCGCGTCATGACTTCGTGCGATTTTACACGAATATATTCAATGAGGTATTTCTGCCGATTATTGAGAAAAACGTACAGCTGGCAAATGCTTTCAAGTTCAATAGCTCCTAGATGATAGGGCCTAGGGCCTTAAAAACACTTCTAAATTGTTCACAAACCACGGCCGCAAGACGCAGAGCCTATGCTTCGCGCGTTATGACCTCGTGCGATTTTACACTAATATTTTCAATGAGGTATTTCTGCTGATTATTGAGAAAAACGTACAGCTGGCAAATGCTTACAAGTTCAATAGCTCCTAGATGATAGGGCCTAGGGCCTTCAAACCACTTCTAAAATGTTCACAAACCACGGCCGCAAGACGCAGAGCCTATGCTTCGCGCGTCATGCCCTCGTGCGATTTTACACGAATATTTCCAATGAGGTATTTCTGCGGATTATTGAGAAAAACGTACAGCTGGCAAATGCTTTCAAGTTCAATCGCTCCTAGATGATAGGGCCAAGTTCCTTCAAAACACTTCTAAATTGTTCACAAACCACGGGCGCAAGACGCAGAGCCTATGTTTCACGCGTCATGACCTCGTGCGATTTTACACGAATATTTCCAATGAGGAATTTCTGCGGATTATTGAGAAAAACGTACAGCTGGCAAATGCTTTCAAGTTCATTAGCTCCTAGATGATAGGGCCTAGGGCCTTCAAACCACTTCTAAAATGTTCACAAACCACGGCCGCAAGACGCAGAGCCTATGCTTCGCGCGTCATGACCTCGTGCGATTTTACACAAATATTTTCAATGAGGTATTTCTGCGGATTATTGAGAAAAACGTACAGCTGGCAAATGCTTTCAAGTTCAATAGCTCCTAGATGATAGGGCCTAGGGCCTTCAAACCACTTCTAAAATGTTCACAAACCACGGGCGCAAGACGCAGAGCCTATGTTTTGCGCGTCATGACCTCGTGCGATTTTACACGAATATTTTCAATGAGGAATTTCTGCGGATTATTGAGAAAAACGTACAGCTGGCAAATGCTTTCAAGTTCAATAGCTCCTAGATGATAGGGCCTAGGGCCTTCAAAACACTTCTAAATTGTTCACAAACCACGGCCGCAAGACGCAGAGCCTATGCTTCGCGCGTTATGACCTCGTGCGATTTTACACTAATATTTTCAATGAGGTATTTCTGCCGATTATTGAGAAAAACGTACAGCTGGCAAATGCTTACAAGTTCAATAGCTCCTAGATGATAGGGCCTAGGGCCTTCAAACCACTTCTAAAATGTTCACAAACCAAGGCCACAAGACGCAGAGCCTATGCTTCGCGCGTCATGTCCTCGTGCGATTTTACACGAATATTTTCAAGGAGGTATTTCTGCGGATTATTGAGAAAAACGTACAGCTGGCGAATGCTTTCAAGTTCAATAGCTTCTAGATGATAGGACCTAGGGCCTTCAAACCACTTCTAAAATGTTCACAAACCACGGCCGCAAGACGCAGAGCCTATGCTTCGCGCGTCATGCCCTCGTGCGATTTTACACGAATATTTCCAATGAGGTATTTCTGCGGATTATTGAGAAAAACGTACAGCTGGCAAATGCTTTCAAGTTCAATCGCTCCTAGATGATAGGGCCAAGTTCCTTCAAAACACTTCTAAATTGTTCACAAACCACGGGCGCAAGACGCAGAGCCTATTTTTCACGCGTCATGACCTCGTGCGATTTTACACGAATATTTCCAATGAGGAATTTCTGCGGATTATTGAGAAAAACGTACAGCTGGCAAATGCTTTCAAGTTCATTAGCTCCTAGATGATAGGGCCTAGGGCCTTCAAACCACTTCTAAGATGTTCACAAACCACGGCCGCAAGACGCAGAGCCTATGCTTCGCGCGTCATGACCTCGTGCGATTTTACACAAATATTTTCAATGAGGTATTTCTGCGGATTATTGAGAAAAACGTACAGCTGGCAAATGCTTTCAAGTTCAATAGCTCCTAGATGATAGGGCCTAGGGCCTTCAAACCACTTCTAAAATGTTCACAAACCACGGGCGCAAGACGCAGAGCCTATGTTTTGCGCGTCATGACCTCGTGCGATTTTACACGAATATTTTCAATGAGGTATTTCTGCCGATTATTGAGAAAAACGTACAGCTGGCAAATGCTTTCAAGTTCAATAGCTCCTAGATGATAGGGCATAGGGCCTTAAAACCACTTCTAAATTTTTCACAAACCACGGGCGCAAGACACAGATCCTATAATTTGCGCGTCATGACCTCGTGCGATTTTACACGGATATTTCCAATGAGGTATTTCTGCCGATTATTGAGAAAAACGTACAGCTGGCAAATGCTTTTAAGTTCAATAGCTCCTAGATGATAGGGCCTAGGGCCTTCAAAACACTTCTAAATTGTTCACAAACCACGGGCGCAAGACGCAGAGCCTATGCTTCACGCGTCATGACCTCGTGCGATTTTACACGAATATTTTCAATGAGGTATTTCTGCCGATTGTTGAGAAAAACGTACAGCTGGCAAATTCTTTCAAGTTCAATAGCTCCTAGATGATAGGGCCTAGGGGCTTCAAAACACTTCTAAATTGTTCACAAACCACGGGCTCAAGACGCAGAGCCTATGTTTCGCGCATCATGACCCCGTGCGATTTTACACGAATATTTCCAATGAGGTATTTCTGCGGATTATTGAGAAAAACGTACAGCTGGCAACTGCTTTCAAGATCATTAGCTCCTAGATGATAGGGCCTAGGGCCTTCAAACCACTTCTAAAATGTTCACAAACCACGGGCGCAAGATGGAGAGCCTATGCTTCGCGCGTCATGACCTCGTGCGATTTTACACGAATATTTTCAATGAGGTATTTCTGCGGATTATTGAGAGAAAAGTACAGCTGGCAAATGCTTTCAAGTTCAATAGCTCCTAGATGATAGGGCCTAGGGCCTTCAAACCACTTCTAAAATGTTCACAAACCACGGCCGCAAGATGCAGAGCCTATGCTTCGCGCGTCATGACCTCGAGAGATTTTACACGAATATTGTCAATGAGGAATTTCTGCGGATTATTGAGAAAAACGTACAGCTGGCAAATGCTTTCAAGTTCAATAGCTCCTAGATGATAGGGCCTAGGGCCTTCAAACCACTTCTAAAATGTTCACAAACCACGGCCGCAGAACGCAGAGCATATGCTTCGCGCGTCATGACCTCATGCGATTTTACACAAATATTTTCAATGAGGTATTTCTGCCGATTATTGAGAAAAAAGTACAGCTGGCAAATGCTTTCAAGTTCAATAGCTCCTAAATGATAGGGCCTAGGGCCATCAAACCACTTCTAAAATGTTCACAAACCACGGGCGTAAGACACAGAGCCTATTCTTCGCGCGTCATGACCTCGTGCGATTTTACACGAATATTTTCAATGAGGTATTTCTGCCGATTATTGAGAAAAAAGTACAGCTGGCAAATGCTTTCAAGTTCAATAGCTCCTAGATGATAGGGCCTAGGGCCTTCAAACCACTTCTAAAATGTTCACAAACCACGGGCGCAAGATGCAGAGCCTATGCTTCGCGCGTCATGACCTCGAGAGATTTTACACGAATATTGTCAATGAGGAATTTCTGCGGATTATTGAGAAAAACGTACAGCTGGCAAATGCTTTCAAGTTCAATAGCTCCTAGATGATAGGGCCTAGGGCCTTCAAACCACTTCTAAAATGTTCACAAACCACGACCGCAGAACGCAGAGCATATGCTTCGCGCGTCATGACCTCATGCGATTTTACACGAATATTTTCAATGAGGTATTTCTGCCGATTATTGAGAAAAAAGTACAGCTGGCAAATGCTTTCAAGTTCAATAGCTCCTAAATGATAGGGCCTAGGGCCATCAAACCACTTCTAAAATGTTCACAAACCACGGGCGTAAGACACAGAGCCTATTCTTCGCGCGTCATGACCTCGTGCGATTTTACACGAATATTTTCAATGAGGTATTTCTGCCGATTATTGAGAAAAAAGTACAGCTGGCAAATGCTTTCAAGTTCAATAGCTCCTAGATGATAGGGCCTAGGGCCTTCAAACCACTTCTAAAATGTTCACAAACCACGGGCGCAAGACGCAGAGCCTATGCTTCGCGCGTCATGACCTTGGGCGATTTTACACAAATATTTCCAATGAGGTATTTCTGCGGATTATTGAGAAAAACGTACAGCTGGCAAATGCTTTACGTTCAATAGCTCCTAGATGATAGGGCCTAGGGCCTTCAAACCACTTCTAAATTGTTCACAAACCACGGGCGCAAGACGCATATCCTATGCTTCGCGCGTCATGACCTTGTGCGATTTTACACAAATATTTTCAATGAGGTATTTCTGCGGATTATTGAGAAAAACGTACAGCTGGCGAATGCTTTCAAGTTCAATAGCTCCTAGATGATAGGGCCTAGGGCCTTCAAACCAATTCTAAAATGTTCACAAACCACGGCCGCAAGACGCAGAGCCTATGCTTCGCGCGTCATGACCTCGTGCGATTTTACACGAATATTTTCAATGAGGTATTTCTGCGGATTATTGAGAAAAACGTACAGCTGGCAAATGCTTTCAAGTTCAATAGCTCCTAGATGATAGGGCCTAGAGCCTTCAAACCACTTCTAAAATGTTCACAAACCTCGGCCGCAAGAAGCAGAGCCTATGCTTCGCGCGTCATGACCTCTTGCGATTTTACACGAATATTTTCAATGAGGTATTTCTGCGGATTATTGAGAAAAAAGTACAGCTGGTAAATGCTTTCAAGTTCAATAGCTCCTAGATGATAGGGCCTAGGGCCTTCACACCACTTCTAAATTGTTCACAAACCACGAGCGCAAGACGCAGAGCCTATGATTTGCCCGTCATGACCTCGTGCGATTTTACACGAATATTTTCAATGAGGTATTTCTGCGGATTATTGAGAAAAACGTACAGCTGGCAAATACTTTCAAGTTCAATAGCTCCTAGATGATAGGGCCTAGGGCCTTCACACCAGTTCTAAAATGTTCACAAACCACGGCCGCAAGACGCAGAGCCTATGCTTCACGCGTCATGACCTCGTGCGATTTTACACGAATATTTTCAAAGAGGTATTTCTGCGGATTATTGAGAAAAAAGTACAGCTGGCAAATGCTTTCAAGTTCAATAGCTCCTAGATGATAGGGCCTAGGGGCTTCAAACCACTTCTAAAATGTTCACAAACCACGGGTGCAAGACGCAGAGCCTATGATTCGCGCGTCATGACCTCGTGCGATCTTACACAAATATTTTCAATGAGGTATTTCTACCGATTATTGAGAAAAACGTACAGCTGGCAAATGCTTTCAAGTTCAATAGCTCATAGATGATAGGGCCTAGGGCCTTCAAACCAATTCTAAAATGTTCACAAACCACGGGCGCAAGACGCAGAGCCTATGCTTCGCGCGTCATGACCTCGTGCGATTTTACACAAATATTTTCAATGAGGTATTTCTGCAGATAATTGAGAAAAAAGTACAGCTGGCAAATGTTTTCAAGTTCAATAGCTCCTAGATGATAGGGCCTAGGGCCTTCAAACCAATTCTAAAATGTTCACAAACCACGGGCGCAAGACGCAGAGCCTATGCTTCGCGCGTCATGACCTCGTGCGATTATACACGAATATTTTCAATGAGGTATTTCTGCCGATTATTGAGAAAAACGTACAGCTGGCAAATGCTTTCAAGTTCAATAGCTCCTAGATGATAGGGCCTAGGGCCTTAAAACCACTTCTAAATTGTTCACAAACCACGGGCGCAAGACGCAGAGCCTATGCTTCGCGCGTCATGACCTCGTGCGATTTTACACGAATATTTCCAATGAGGTATTTCTGCGGATTATTGAGAAAAACGTACAGCTGGCAAATGTTTTCATGTTCAATAGCTCCTAGATGATAAGGCCTAGGGTCATCAAACCACTTCTAAATTTTTCACAAACCACGGGTGCAAGACGCAGAGCCTATGCTTCACGCGTCATGACCTCGTGCGATTTTACACGAATATTTCCAATGAGGTATTTCTGCGGATTATTGAGAAAAACGTACAGCTGGCAAATGCTTTCATGTTCAAAAGCTCCTAGCTGATAGGGCCTAGGGCCTTCACACCACTTCTAAAATGTTCACAAACCACGGGCGCAAGACGCAGAGCCTATGCTTCGCGCGTCATGACCTCGTGGGATTTTACACGAATATTTTCAATGAGGTATTTCTGCAGATTATTGACAAAAACGTACAGCTGGCAAAATCTTTCAAGTTCAATAGCTCCTAGATGATAGGGCCTAGGGCCTTCAAACCAATTCTAAAATGTTCACAAACCACGGGCGCAAGACGCAGAGCCTATGCTTCGCGCGTCATGACCTCGTGCGATTTTACACGAATATTTTCAATGAGGTATTTCTGCGGATTATTGAGAAAAACGTACAGCTGGCAAATGCTGTCAAGTTCAATAGCTCCTAGATGATAGGGCCTACGGCCTTCAAAACACTTTTAAAATGTTCACAAACCACGGCCGCAAGACGCAGAGCCTATGCTTCGCGCGTCATGACCTCGTGCGATTTTACACGAATATTTTCAATGAGGGATTTCTGCGGATAATTGAGAAAAAAGTACAGCTGGCAAATGTTTTCAAGTTCAATAGCTCCTAGATGATAGGGCCTAGGGCCTTCAAACCAATTCTAAAATGTTCACAAACCACGGGCGCAAGACGCAGAGCCTATGCTTCGCGCGTCATGACCTCGTGCGATTTTACACGAATATTTTCAATGAGGTATTTCTGCCGATTATTGAGAAAAACGTACAGCTGGCAAATGCTTTCAAGTTCAATAGCTCCTAGATGATAGGGCCTAGGGCCTTCACACCACTTCTAAATTGTTCACAAACCACGAGCGCAAGACGCAGAGCCTATGATTTGCCCGTCATGACCTCGTGCGATTTTACACGAATATTTTCAATGAGGTATTTCTGCGGATTATTGAGAAAAACGTACAGCTGGCAAATACTTTCAAGTTCAATAGCTCCTAGATGATAGGGCCTAGGGCCTTCAAACCACTTCTAAAATGTTCACAAACCACGGCCGCAAGACGCAGAGCCTATGCTTCACGCGTCATGACCTCGTGCGATTTTACACGAATATTTTCAAAGAGGTATTTCTGCGGATTATTGAGAAAAAAGTACAGCTGGCAAATGCTTTCAAGTTCAATAGCTCCTAGATGATAAGGCTTAGGGGCTTCAAACCACTTCTAAAATGTTCACAAACCACGGGTGCAAGACGCAGAGCCTATGCTTCGCGCGTCATGACCTCGTGCGATCTTACACAAATATTTTCAATGAGGTATTTCTACCGATTATTGAGAAAAACGTACAGCTGGCAAATGCTTTCAAGTTCAATAGCTCCTAGATGATAGGGCCTAGGGCCTTCAAACCACTTCTAAGATGTTCACAAACCACGGCCGCAAGACGCAGAGCCTATGCTTCGCGTGTCATGACCTCGTGCGTTTTTACACGAATATTTCCAATGAGGTATTTCTGCGGATTATTGAGAAAAAAGTACAGCTGGCAAATGTTTTCAAGTTCAATAGCTCCTAGATGATAGGGCCTAGGGCCTTCAAACCAATTCTAAAATGTTCACAAACCACGGGCGCAAGACGCAGAGCCTATGCTTCGCGCGTCATGACCTCGTGCGATTTTACACGAATATTTTCAATGAGGTATTTCTGCCGATTATTGAGAAAAACGTACAGCTGGCAAATGCTTTCAAGTTCAATAGCTCCTAGATGATAGGGCCTAGGGCCTTAAAACCACTTCTAAATTGTTCACAAACCACGGGCGCAAGACGTAGAGCCTATGCTTCGCGCGTCATGACCTCGTGCGATTTTACACGAATATTACCAATGAGGTATTTCTGCGGATTATTGAGAAAAACGTACAGCTGGCAAATGTTTTCATGTTCAATAGCTCCTAGATGATAAGGCCTAGGGTCATCAAACCACTTCTAAATTGTTCACAAACCACGGGTGCAAGACGCAGAGCCTATGCTTCACGCGTCATGACCTCGTGCGATTTTACACGAATATTTCCAATGAGGTATTTCTGCGGATTATTGAGAAAAACGTACAGCTGGCAAATGCTTTCATGTTCAAAAGCTCCTAGCTGATAGGGCCTAGGGCCTTCACACCACTTTTAAAATGTTCACAAACCACGGGCGCAAGACGCAGAGCCTATGCTTCGCGCGTCATGACCTCGTGGGATTTTACACGAATATTTTCAATGAGGTATTTCTGCGGATTATTGACAAAAACGTACAGCTGGCAAATGCTTTCAAGTTCAATAGCTCCTAGATGATAGGGCCTAGGGCCTTCAAACCAATTCTAAAATGTTCACAAACCACGGGCGCAAGACGCAGAGCCTATGCTTCGCGCGTCATGACCTCGTGCGATTTTACACGAATATTTTCAATGAGGTATTTCTGCGGATTATTGAGAAAAACGTACAGCTGGCAAATGCTGTCAAGTACAATAGCTCCTAGATGATAGGGCCTACGGCCTTCAAAACACTTTTAAATTGTTCACAAACCACGGCCGCAAGACGCAGAGCCTATGCTTCGCGCGTCATGACCTCGTGCGATTTTACACGAATATTTTCAATGAGGGATTTCTGCGGATAATTGAGAAAAAAGTACAGCTGGCAAATGTTTTCAAGTTCAATAGCTCCTAGATGATAGGGCCTAGGGCCTTCAAACCAATTCTAAAATGTTCACAAACCACGGGCGCAAGACGCAGAGCCTATGCTTCGCGCGTCATGACCTCGTGCGATTTTACACGAATATTTTCAATGAGGTATTTCTGCCGATTATTGAGAAAAACGTACAGCTGGCAAATGCTTTCAAGTTCAATAGCTCCTAGATGATAGGGCCTAGGGCCTTAAAACCACTTCTAAATTGTTCACAAACCACGAGCGCAAGACGTAGAGCCTATTCTTCGCGCGTCATGACCTCGTGCGATTTTACACGAATATTTCCAATGAGGTATTTCTGCGGATTATTGAGAAAAACGTACAGCTGGCAAATGTTTTCATGTTCAATAGCTCCTAGATGATAAGGCCTAGGGTCATCAAACCACTTCTAAATTGTTCACAAACCACGGGTGCAAGACGCAGAGCCTATGCTTCACGCGTCATGACCTTGTGCGATTTTACACGAATATTTCCAATGAGGTATTTCTGCGGATTATTGAGAAAAAAGTACAGCTGGCAAATGCTTTCAAGTTCAATAGCTCCTAGATGATAGGGCCTAGGGCCTTCACACCACTTCTAAATTGTTCACAAACCACGAGCGCAAGACGCAGAGCCTATGATTTGCCCGTCATGACCTCGTGCGATTTTACACGAATATTTTCAATGAGGTATTTCTGCGGATTATTGAGAAAAACGTACAGCTGGCAAATACTTTCAAGTTCAATAGCTCCTAGATGATAGGGCCTAGGGCCTTCACACCACTTCTAAAATGTTCACAAACCACGACCGCAAGACGCAGAGCCTATGCTTCACGCGTCATGACCTCGTGCGATTTTACACGAATATTTTCAAAGAGGTATTTCTGCGGATTATTGAGAAAAAAGTACAGCTGGCAAATGCTTTCAAGTTCAATAGCTCCTAGATGATAGGGCCTAGGGGCTTCAAACCACTTCTAAAATGTTCACAAACCACGGGTGCAAGACGCAGAGCCTATGCTTCGCGCGTCATGACCTCGTGCGATCTTACACAAATATTTTCAATGAGGTATTTCTACCGATTATTGAGAAAAACGTACAGCTGGCAAATGCTTTCAAGTTCAATAGCTCCTAGATGATAGGGCCTAGGGCCTTCAAACCACTTCTAAGATGTTCACAAACCACGGCCGCAAGACGCAGAGCCTATGCTTCGCGCGTCATGACCTCGTGCGATTTTACACGAATATTTTCAATGAGGTATTTCTGCGGATAATTGAGAAAAAAGTACAGCTGGCAAATGTTTTCAAGTTCAATAGCTCCTAGATGATAGGGCCTAGGGCTTTCAAACCAATTCTAAAATGTTCACAAACCACGGGCGCAAGACGCAGAGCCTATGCTTCGCGCGTCATGACCTCGTGCGATTTTACACGAATATTTTCAATGAGGTATTTCTGCCGATTATTGAGAAAAACGTACAGCTGGCAAATGTTTTCATGTTCAATAGCTCCTAGATGATAAGGCCTAGGATCATCAAACCACTTCTAAATTGTTCACAAACCACGGGTGCAAGACGCAGAGCCTATGCTTCACGCGTCATGACCTCGTGCGATTTTACACGAATATTTCCAATGAGGTATTTCTGCGGATTATTGAGAAAAACGTACAGCTGGCAAATGCTTTCATGTTCAAAAGCTCCTAGCTGATAGGGCCTAGGGCCTTCACACCACTTCGAAAATGTTCACAAACCACGGGCGCAAGACGCAGAGCCTATGCTTCGCGCGTCATGACCTCGTGGGATTTTACACGAATATTTTCAATGAGGTATTTCTGCAGATTATTGACAAAAACGTACAGCTGACAAATGCTTTCAAGTTCAATAGCTCCTAGATGATAGGGCCTAGGGCCTTCAAACCAATTCTAAAATGTTCACAAACCACGGGCGCAAGACGCAGAGCCTATGCTTCGCGCGTCATGACCTCGTGCGATTTTACACGAATATTTTCAATGAGGTATTTCTGCGGATTATTGAGAAAAACGTACAGCTGGCAAATGCTGTCAAGTTCAATAGCTCCTAGATGATAGTGCCTACGGCCTTCAAAACACTTTTAAATTGTTCACAAACCACGGCCGCAAGACGCAGAGCCTATGCTTCGCGCGTCATGACCTCGTGCGATTTTACACGAATATTTTCAATGAGGGATTTCTGCGGATAATTGAGAAAAAAGTACAGCTGGCAAATGTTTTCAAGTTCAATAGCTCCTAGGTGATAGGGCCTAGGGCCTTCAAACCAATTCTAAAATGTTCACAAACCACGGGCGCAAGACGCAGAGCCTATGCTTCGCGCGTCATGACCTCGTGCGATTTTACACGAATATTTTCAATGAGGTATTTCTGCCGATTATTGAGAGAAAAGTACAGCTGGCAAATGCTTTCAAGTTCAATAGCTCCTAGATGATAGGGCCTAGGGCCTTAAAACCACTTCTAAATTGTTCACAAACCACGGGTGCAAGACGCAGAGCCTATGCTTCACGCGACATGACCTCGTGCGATTTTACACGAATATTTCCAATGAGGTATTTCTGCGGATTATTGAGAAAAACGTACAGCTGGCAAATGCTATCAAGTTCAATAGCTCCTAGATGATAGGGCCTAGGGCCTTCAAACCACTTCTAAAATGTTCACAAACCACGGGCGCAAGACGCAGAGCCTATGCTTCGCGCGTCATGACCTCGTGGGATTTTACACGAATATATTCAATGAGGTATTTCCGCGGATTATTGAGAAAAACATACAGCTGGCAAATGCTGTCAAGTTCAATAGCTCCTAGATGATAGGGCCTAGGGCCTTCAAAACACTTTTAAATTGTTCACAAACCAAGGCCACAAGACGCAGAGCCTATGCTTCGCGCGTCATGACCGCGTGCGATTTTACACAAATATTTTCAATGAGGAATTTCTGCGGATTATTGAGAAAAAAGTAAAGCTGGCAAATGCTTTCAAGTTCAATAGCTCCTAGATGATAGGGCCTAGGGCCTTCAAACCACTTCTAAAATGTTCACAAACCACGGGCGCAAGACGCAGAGCCTATGCTTCGCGCGTCATGACCTCGTGCGATTTTACACGAATATATTCAATGAGGTATTTCCGCGGACTATTGAGAAAAACATACAGCTGGCAAATGCTGTCAAGTTCAATAGCTCCTAGATGATAGGGCCTAGGGCCTTCAAAACACTTTTAAATTGTTCACAAACCAAGGCCGCAAGACGCAGAGCCTATGCTTCGCGCGTCATGACCGCGTGCGATTTTACACAAATATTTTCAATGAGGTATTTCTGCGGATTATTGAGAAAAAAGTACAGCTGGCAAATGCTTTCAAGTTCAATAGCTCCTAGATGATAGGGCATAGGGCCTTCACACCACTTCTAAAATGTTCACAAAACACGGGCGCAAGACGCAGAGCCTATGCTTCGCGCGTCATGACCTCGTGCGATTTTACACGAATATTTTCAATGAGGTATTTCTGCGGATTATTGAAAAAAAACGTACAGCTGGCAAATGCTTTCAAGTTCAATAGCTCCTAGATGATAAGGCCTAGGGCCTTCAAAACACTTTTAAATTGTTCACAAACCACGGCCGCAAGACGCAGAGCCTATGCTTCGCACGTCATGACCTTGTGCGATTTTACACAAATATTTTCAATGAGGTATTTTTGCGAATTATTGAGAAAAAAGTACAGCTGGCAAATGCATTCAAGTTCAATAGCTCCTAGATGATAGGGCCTAGGGCCTTCAAACCAATTCTAAAATGTTCACAAACCACGGGCGCAAGACGCAGAGCCTATGCTTCGCGCGTCATGACCTCGTGCGATTTTACACGAATATTTCCAATGAGGAATTTCTGCGGATTATTGAGAAAAAAGTACAGCTGGCAAATGCTTTCAAGTTCAATAGCTCCTAGATGATAGGGCCTAGGGCCTTCAAACCACGTCTAAATTGTTCAAAAACCACGGGCGCAAGACGCAGAGCCTATCCTTCGCGCGTCATGACCTCGTGCGATTTTACACGAATATTTTCAGTGAGGTATTTCTGCCGATTATTGAGAAAAACGTACAGCTGGCAAATGCTTTCAAGTTCAATAGCTCCAAGATGATAGGGCCTCGGGCCTTCAAAACACTTCTAAAATGTTCACAAACCACGGGCGCAAGACGCAGAGCCTATGCTTCGCGCGTCATGACCTCGAGCGATTTTACACGAATATTTTCAATGAGGTATTTCTGCGGATTATTGAGAAAAACGTACAGCTGGCAAATGCTTTCAAGTTCAATAGCTCCTAGATGATAGGGCCTAGGGCCTTCACACCACTTCTAAAATGTTCACAAAACACGGGCGCAAGACGCAGAGCCTATGCTTCGCGCGTCATGACCTCGTGCGATATTACACGAATATTTTCAATGAGGTATTTCTGCCGATTATTGAGAAAAACGTACAGCTGGCAAATGCTTTCAAGTTCAATAGCTCCTAGATGATAGGGCCTAGGGCCTTCAAACCACTTCTAAAATGTTCACAAACCACGGGCGCAAGACGCAGAGCCTATCCTTCGCGCGTCATGACCTCGTGCGATTTTACACGAATATTTCCAATTAGGTATTTCTGCGGATTATTGAGAAAAACGTACAGCTGGCAAATGCTTTCAAGGTCAATAGCTCCTAGATGATAGGGCCTAGGGCCTTCAAACCACTTCTAAAATGTTCACAAACCACGGGCGCAAGACGCAGAGCCTATGTTTCGCGCGTCATGACCTCGTGCAATTTTACACAAATATTTTCAATGAGGTATTTCTGCGGATTATTGAAAAAAAACGTACAGCTGGCGAATGCTTTCAAGTTCAATAGCTCCTAGATGATAGGGCCTAGGGCCTTCAAACCACTTCTAAAATGTTCACAAACCACGGGCGCAAGACGCAGAGCCTATGGTTCGCGCGTCATGACCTTATGCGATTTTACACAAATGTTTTCAATGAGGTATTTCTGCCGATTATTGAGAAAAAAGTACAGCTGGCAAATGCTTTCAAGTTCAATAGCTCCTAGATGATAGGGCCTAGGGCCTTCAAACCACTTCTAAAATGTTCACAAACCACGGCCGCAAGACGCAGAGCCTATGCATCGCGCGTCATGACCTCGTGCGAATTTACACGAATATTTCCAATGAGGTATTTCTGCGGATTATTGAGAAAAACGTACAGCTGGCAAATGCTTTCAAGTTCAATAGCTCCTAGATGATAGGGCCTAGGGCCTTCAAACCACTTCTAAATTGTTCACAAACCACGGCCGCAAGACGCAGAGCCTATGCTTCGCGCATCATGACCTCGTGCGATTATACACGAATATTTCCAATGAGGTATTTCTGCGGATTATTGAGAAAAACGTACAGCTGGCAAATGCTTTCAAGTTCAATAGCTCCTAGATGATAGGGCCTAGGGCCTTCAAAACACTTCTAAATTGTTCACAAACCACGCGCGCAAGACGCAGAGCCTATGTTTCGCGCGTCATGACCTCGTGCGATTTTACACGAATATTTTCAATGAGGTATTTCTGCGGATTATTGAAGAAAAACGTACAGCTGGCAAATGCTTTCAAGTTCAATAGCTCCTAGATGATAGGGCCTAGGGCCTTCAAACCACTTCTAAAATGTTCACAAACCACGGCCGCAAGACGCAGAACCTATGCTTCGCGCGTCATGACCTCGTGCGATTTTACACGAATATTTCCAATGAGGAATTTCTGCGGATTATTGAGAAAAAAGTACAGCTGGCAAATGCTTTCAAGTTCAATAGCTCCTAGATGATAGGGCCTAGGGCCTTCAAACCACTTCTAAATTGTTCACAAACCACGGCCGCAAGACGCAGAGCCTATGCTTCGCGCGTCATGACCTCGTGCGATTTTACACGAATATTTCCAATGAGGAATTTCTGCGGATTATTGAGAAAAACGTACAGCTGGCAAATGCTTTCAAGTTCAATAGCTCCTAGATGATAGGACCTAGGGCCTTCAAAACACTTCTAAATTGTTCACAAACCATGGGCGCAAGACGCAGAGCCTATGTCTCGCGCGTCATGACCTCGTGCGATTTTACACAAATATTTTCAATGAGGTATTTCTGCGGATTTTTGAGAAAAACGTACAGCTGGCAAATGCTTTCAAGATCAATAGCTCCTAGACGATAGGGCCTAGGGCCTTCAAACTACTTCTAAAATGTTCACAAACCACGGCCGCAAGACGCAAAGCCTATGCTTCGCGCGTTATGACCTCGTGCGATTTTACACGAATATTTTCAATGAGGTATTTCTGCGGATTATTGAAAAAAAACGTACAGCTGGCAAATGCTTTCAAGTTCAATAGCTCATATATGATAGGGCCTAGGGCCTTCAAAACACTTCTAAATTGTTCACAAACCACGGCCGCAAGACGCAGAGCCTATGCTTCGCGCGTCATGACCTCGTGCGATTTTACACGAATATTTTCAATGAGATATTTCTGCCGATTATTGAGAAAAACGTACAGCTGGAAAATGCTATCAAGTTCAATTGCTCCTAGATGTTAGGGCCTAGGGCCTTCAAACCACTTCTAAATTGTTCACAAACCACGGGCGCAAGACGCCGAGCCTATGCTTCGCGCATCATGACCTCGTGCGATTTCACACGAATATGTCCAATGAGGTATTTCTGCGGATTATTGAGAAAAACGTACAGCTGGCAAATGCTTTCAAGTTCAATAGCTCCTAGATGATAGGGCCTAGGGCCTTCAAACCACTTCTAAATTGTTCACAAACCACGGGCGCAAGACGCAGAGCCTATGCTTCGTGCGTCATGACCTCGAGCGATTTTACACGAATATTTCCAATGAGGTATTTCTGCCGATTATTGAGAAAAACGTACAGCTGGCAAATGCTTTCAAGTTCAATAGCTCCTAGATGATAGGGCCTAGGGCCTTCAAAACACTTCTAAATTGTTCACAAACCACGGGCGCAAGACGCAGAGCCTATGCTTCGCGCGTCATGACCTCGTGCGATTTTACACGAATATTTCCAATGAGGTATTTCTGCGGATTATTGAGAACAACGTACAGCTGGCAAATGCTTTCAAGTTCAATAGCTCCTAGATGATAGGGCCTAGGGCCTTCAAACCACTTCTAAATTGTTCACAAACCACGGGCGCAAGACGCAGAGCCTATGCTTCGCGCGTCCTGACCTCGTGCGATTTTACACGAAAATTTCCAATGAGGTTTATCTGCGGATAATTGAGAAAAACGTACAGCTGGCAAATGCTTTCAAGTTCAATAGCTCCTAGATGATAGGGCCTAGGGCCTTCAAACCACTTCAAAATTGTTCACAAACCACGGCCGCAAGACGCAGAGCCTATGCTTCGCGCGTCATGACCTCGTGCGATTTTACACGAATATTTCCAATGAGGAATTTCTGCGGATTATTGAGAAAAACGTACAGCTGGCAAATGCTTTCAAGTTCAATAGCTCCTAGATGATAGGGCCTAGGGCCTTCAAGCCACTTCTAAATTGTTCACAAAACACGGGCGCAAGACGCAGAGCCTATGCTTCGCGCGTCATGACCTCGTGCGATTTTACACGAATATTTCCAATGAGGTATATCTGCGGATAATTGAGAAAAACGTACAGCTGGCAAATGCTTTCAAGTTCAATAGCTCCTAGATGATTGGGCCTAGGGCCTTCAAAACACTTCTAAAATGTTCACAAACCGCGGGCGCAAGACGCAGAGCCTATGCTTTGCGCGTCATGACCTCGTGAGATTTTACACGAATATTTTCAATGAGGTATTTCTGCGGATTATTGAGAAAAACGTACAGCTGGCAAATGCTTTCAAGTTCAATAGCTCCTAGATGATAGGGCCTAGGGCCTTCAAACCACTTCTAAATTGTTCACAAACCACGGACGCAAGACGCAGAGCCTATGTTTCGCGCGTCATGACCTCGTGCGATTTTACACGAATATTTTCAATGAGGTATTTCTGCGGATTATTGAAGAAAAACGTACAGCTGGCAAATGCTTTCAAGTTCAATAGCTCCTAGATGATAGGGCCTAGGGCCTTCAAACCACTTCTAAAATGTTCACAAACCACGGCCGCAAGACGCAGAGCTTATGCTTCGCGCGTCATGACCTCGTGCGATTTTACACGAATATTTTCAATGAGGTATTTCTGCGGATTATTGAGAAAAACGTACAGCTGGCAAATGCTTTCAAGTTCAATAGCTCCTAGATGATAGGGCCTAGGGCCTTCAAACCACTTCTAAATTGTTCACAAACCACGGGCGCAAGACGCAGAGCCAATGCTTCGCGCGTCATGACCTCGAGCGATTTTACACGAATATTTCCAATGAGGTATTTCTGCGGATTATTGAGAAAAACGTACAGCTGGCAAATGCTTTCAAGTTCAATAGCTCCTAGATGATAGGGCCTAGGGCCTTCAAAACACTTCTAAATTGTTCACAAACCACGGGCGCAAGACGCAGAGCCTAAGTTTCGCGCGTCATGACCTCGTGCGATTTTACACGAATATTTTCAATGAGGTATTTCTGCGGATTATTGAAGAAAAACGTACAGCTGGCAAATGCTTTCAAGTTCAATAGCTCCTAGATGATAGGGCCTAGGGCCTTCAAACCACTTCTAAAATGTTCACAAACCACGGCCGCAAGACGCAGAGCTTATGCTTCGCGCGTCATGACCTCGTGCGATTTTACACAAATATTTTCAATGAGGTATTTCTGCGGATAATTGAGAAAACCGTACAGCTGGCAAATGCTTTCAAGTTCAATTGCTCATAGATGATAGGGCCTAGGGCCTTCCAAACACTTCTAAATTGTTCACAAACCACGGCCGCAAGACGCAGAGCCTATGCCTCGCGCGTCATGACCTCGTGCGATTTTACACGAATATTTTCAATGAGGTATATCTGCGGATTATTGAGAAAACCGTACAGCTGGCAAATGCTTTCAAGTTCAATTGCTCCTAGATGATAGGGCCTAGGGCCTTCAAACCACTTCTAAAATGTTCACAAACCACGGGCGCAAGACGCAGAGCCTATGCTTTGCGCGTCATGACCTCGTGATATTTTACACGAATATTTTCAATGAGGTATTTCTGCGGATTATTGAGAAAAACGTACAGCTGGCAAATGCTTTCAAGTTCAATAGCTCCAAGATGATAGGGCCTAAGGCCTTCAAACCACTTCTAAATTGTTCACAAACCACGGGCGCAAGACGCAGAGCCTATGCTTCGCGCGTCATGACCTCGAGCGATTTTACACGAATATTTCCAATGAGGTATTTCTGCGGATTATTGAGAAAAACGAACAGCTGGCAAATGCTTTCAAGTTCAATAGCTCCTAGATGATAGGGCCTAGGGCCTTCAAACCACTTCTAAATTGTTCACAAACCACGGCCGCAAGACGCAGAGCCTATGCTTCGCGCATCATGACCTCGTGCGATTTTACACGAATATTTTCAATGAGGTATTTCTGCCGATTATTGAGAAAAAAGTACAGCTGGCAAATGCTTTCAAGTTCAATAGCACCTAGATGATAGGGCCTAGGGCCTTCAAACCACTTCTAAAATGTTCACAAACCGCGAGCGCAAGACGCAGAGCCTATGCTTCGCGCGTCATGACCTTGTGAGATTTTACACGAATATTTTCAATGAGGTATTTCTGCGGATTATTGAGAAAAACGAACAGCTGGCAAATGCTTTCAAGTTCAATTGCTCCTAGATGATAGGGCCTAGGGCCTTCAAACCACTACTAAAATGTTCACAAACCACGGGCGCAAGACGCAGAGCCTATGCTCCGCGCGTCATGACCTCGTGCGATTTTACACGAATATTTTCAATGAGGTATTTCTGCCGATTATTGAGAAAAACGTACAGCTGGCAAATGCTTTCAAGTTCAATTGCTCCTAGATGACAGGGCCTAGGGCCATCAAACCACTAGTAAAATGTTCACAAACCATGGCCGCAAGAGTCAGAGCCGATCCTCCGCGCGTCATGACCTCGTGCGATTTTACACGAATATTTTCAATGAGGTATTTCTGCCGATTATTGAGAAAAACGTACAGCTGGCAAATGCTTTCAAGTTCAACAGCTCCTAGATGATAGGGCCTAGGGCCATCAAACCACTTCTAAATTGTTCACAAACCACGGGCGCAAGACGCAGAGCCTATGCCTCGCGCGTCATGACCTCGTGCGATTTTACACGAATATTTTCAATGAGGTATTTCTGCGGATTATTGAGATAAACGAACAGCTGGCAAATGCTTTAAAGTTCAATAGCTCGTAGATGATAGGGCCTAGGGCCTTCAAACCACTTCTAAATTGTTCACAAACCACGGCCGCAAGACGCAGAGCCTATGCTTCGCGCGTCATGACCTCGTGCGATTTTACACGAATATTTTCAATGAGGTATTTCTGCCGATTATTGAGAAAAACGTACAGCTGGCAAATGCTTTCAAGTTCAATTGCTCATAGATGATAGGGCCTAGGGCCTTCAAAACACTTCTAAAATGTTCACAAACCACGGCCGCAAGACGCAGAGCCTATGCTTCGCGCGTCATGACCTCGTGCGATTTTACACGAATATTTTCAATGAGATATTTCTGCCGATTATTGAGAAAAACGTACAGCTGGCAAATGCTTTCAAGTTCAATTGCTCCTAGATGATAGGGCCTAGGGCCTTCAAACAACTACTAAAATGTTCACAAACCACGGCCGCAAGACGCAGAGCCTATGTTTCGCGCGTCATGACCTCGTGCGATTTTACACGAATATTTTCAATGAGGTATTTCTGCCGATTATTGAGAAAAACGTACAGCTGGCAAATGCTTTCAAGTTCAATAGCTCCTAGATGATAGGGCCTAGGGCCTTCAAAACACTTCTAAATTGTTCACAAACCAGGGGCGCAAGACGCAGAGCCTATGCTCCGCGCGTCATGACCTCGTGCGATTTTACACGAATATTTTCAATCAGGTATTTCTGCCGATTATTGAGAAAAACGTACAGCTGGCAAATGCTTTCAAGTTCAATTGCTCCTAGATGATAGGGCCTAGGGCCATCAAACCACTACTAAAATGTTCACAAACCAAGGCCGCAAGACGCAGAGCCTATGCTTCACGCGTCATGACCTCGTGCGATTTTACACGAATATTTTCAATGAGGTATATCTGCAGATTATTGAGAAAAACGTACAGCTGGCAAATGCTTTCAAGTTCAATAGCTCCTAGATGATAGAGCCTAGGGCCTTCAAACCACATCTAAAATGTTCACAAACCACGGGCGCAAGACACAGAGCCTGTGCTTCGCGCGTCATGACCTTGTGCGATTTTACACAAATATTTCCAATGAGTTATATCTGCGGATTATTGAGAAAAACGTACAGCTGGCAAATGCTTTCAAGTTCAATAGCTCCTAGATGATAGGGCCTAGGAGCTTCAAAACACTTCTAAATTGTTCACAAACCACGGACGCAAGACGCAGAGCCTATGTTTCACGCGTCATGACCTCGTGCGATTTTACACGAATATTTTCAATGAGGTATTTCTGCGGATTATTGAGAAAAACGTACAGCTGGCAAATGCTTTCAAGTTCAATAGCTCCAAGATGATAGGGCCTAGGGCCTTCAAACCACTTCTAAAATGTTCACAAACCACGGCCGCAAGACGCAGAGCCTATGCTTCGCGCGTCATGACCTCGTGCGATTTTACGCGAATATTTTCAATGAGGTATATCTGCAGATTATTGAGAAAAACGTACAGCTGGCAAATGCTTTCAAGTTCAATAGCTCCTAGATGATAGAGCCTAGGGTCTTCAAACCACTACTAAAATGTTCACAAACCACGGGCGCAAGACACAGAGCCTGTGCTTCGCGCGTCATGACCTTGTGCGATTTTACACAAATATTTTCAATGAGGTATTTCTGCGGATTATTGAGAAAAACGTACAGCTGGCAAATGCTTTCAAGTTCAATAGCTCCTAGATGATAGGGCCTAGGGCCTTCAAAACACTTCTAAATTGTTCACAAACCAGGGACGCAAGACGCAGAGCCAATGTTTCACGCGTCATGACCTCGTGCGATTTTACACGAATATTTTTTATGAAGAATTTCTGCGGATTATTGAGAAAAAAGAACAGCTGGCAAATGCTTTCAAGGTCAATAGCTCCTAGATGATAGGGCCTAGGGCCTTCAAACCCCTTCTAAAATGTTCACAAACCACGGCCGCAAGATGCAGAGCCTATGCTTCGCGCGTCATGACCTCGTGCGATATTACGCGAATATTTTCAATGAGGTATATCTGCCGATTATTGAGAAAAACGTACAGCTGGCAAATGCTTTCAAGTTCAATAGCTCCTAGATGATAGAGCCTAGGGCCTTCAAACCACTTCTAAAATGTTCACAAACCACGGGCGCAAGACACAGAGCCTGTGCTTCGCGCGTCATGACCTTGTGCGATTTTACACAAATATTTCCAATGAGGTATTTCTGCGGATTATTGAGAAAAACGTACAGCTGGCAAATGCTTTAAAGTTCAATAGCTCGTAGATGATAGGGCCTAGGGCCTTCAAAACACTTCTAAAATGTTCACAAACCACGGCCGCAAGACGCAGAGCCTATGCTTCGCGCGTCATGACCTCGTGCGATTTTACACGAATATTTTCAATGAGGTATTTCTGCCGATTATTGAGAAAAACGTACAGCTGGCAAATGCTTTCAAGTTCAATTGCTCATAGATGATAGGGCCTAGGGCCTTCAAAACACTTCTAAAATGTTCACAAACCACGGCCGCAAGACGCAGAGCCTATGCTTCGCGCGTCATGACCTCGTGCGATTTTACACGAATATTTTCAATGAGATATTTCTGCCGATTATTGAGAAAAACGTACAGCTGGCAAATGCTTTCAAGTTCAATTGCTCCTAGATGATAGGGCCTAGGGCCTTCAAACAACTACTAAAATGTTCACAAACCACGGCCGCAAGACGCAGAGCCTATGCTTCGCGCGTCATGACCTCGTGCGATTTTACACGAATATTTTCAATGAGGTATTTCTGCGGATTATTGAGAAAAACGTACAGCTGGCAAATGCTTTCAAGTTCAATAGCTCCTAGATGATAGGGCCTAGGGCCTTCAAAACACTTCTAAATTGTTCACAAACCAGGGGCGCAAGACGCAGAGCCTATGCTCCGCGCGTCATGACCTCGTGCGATTTTACACGAATATTTTCAATCAGGTATTTCTGCCGATTATTGAGAAAAACGTACAGCTGGCAAATGCTTTCAAGTTCAATTGCTCCTAGATGATAGGGCCTAGGGCCATCAAACCACTACTAAAATGTTCACAAACCAAGGCCGCAAGACGGAGAGCCTATGCTTCACGCGTCATGACCTCGTGCGATTTTACACGAATATTTTTAATGAGGAATTTCTGCGGATTATTGAGAAAAAAGAACAGCTGGCAAATGCTTTCAAGTTCAATAGCTCCTAGATGATAGGGCCTAGGGCCTTCAAACCCCTTCTAAAATGTTCACAAACCACGGCCGCAAGACGCAGAGCCTATGCTTCGCGCGTCATGACCTCGTGCGATTTTACGCGAATATTTTCAATGAGGTATATCTGCAGATTATTGAGAAAAACGTACAGCTGGCAAATGCTTTCAAGTTCAATAGCTCCTAGATGATAGAGCCTAGGGCCTTCAAACCACATCGAAAATGTTCACAAACCACGGGCGCAAGACACAGAGCCTGTGCTTCGCGCGTCATGACCTTGTGCGATTTTACACAAATATTTCCAATGAGTTATATCTGCGGATTATTGAGAAAAACGTACAGCTGGCAAATGCTTTCAAGTTCAATAGCTCCTAGATGATAGGGCCTAGGAGCTTCAAAACACTTCTAAAATGTTCACAAACCACGGCCGCAAGACGCAGAGCCTATGTTTCACGCGTCATGACCTCGTGCGATTTTACACGAATATTTTTTATGAAGAATTTCTGCGGATTATTGAGAAAAACGTACAGCTGGCAAATGCTTTCAAGTTCAATAGCTCCTAGATGATAGGGCCTAGGGCCTTCAAACCCCTTCTAAAATGTTCACAAACCACGGCCGCAAGATGCAGAGCCTATGCTTCGTGCGTCATGACCTCGTGCGATTTTACACGAATATTATCAATGAGGTATTTCTGCCGATTATTGAGAAAAACGTACAGTTGGCAAATGCTTTCAAGTTCAATAGCTCCTAGATGATAGGGCCTAGGGCCTTCAAACCACTTCTAAATTGTTCACAAACCACGGGCGCAAGACGTAGAGCCTATGCTTCGCGCGTCATGACCTCGTGCGATTTTACACGAATATTTCCAATGAGGTATTTCTGCGGATTATTGAGAAAAACGTACAGCTGGCAAATGCTTTCAAGTTCAATAACTCCTAGATGATAGGGCCTAGGGCCTTCAAACCACTTCTAAAATGTTCACAAACCACGGCCGCAAGACGCAGAGCCTATGCTTCGCGCGTCATGACCTCGTGCGATTTTACACGAATATTTCCAATGAGGTATTTCTGCATATTATTGAGAAAAACGTACAGCTGGCAAATGCTTTCAAGTTCAATAGCTCGTAGATGATAGGGCCTAGGGCCTTCAAAACACTTCTAAAATGTTCACAAACCACGGCCGCAAGACGCAGAGCCTATGCTTCGCGCGTCATGACCTCGTGCGATTTTACACGAATATTTTCAATGAGGTATATCTGCAGATTATTGAGAAAAACATACAGCTGGCAAATGCTTTCAAGTTCAATAGCTCCTAGATGATAGAGCCTAGGGCCTTCAAACCACTTCTAAAATGTTCACAAACCACGGGCGGAAGATGCAGAGCCTATTCTTCGCGCGTCATGACCTCGTGCCATTTTACACGAATATTTTCAATGAGGTATTTCTGCCGATTATTGAGAAAAAAGTACAGCTGGCAAATGCTTTCAAGTTCAATAGCTCCTAGATGATAGGGCCTAGGGCCTTCAAACAACTTCTAAAATGTTCACAAACCACGGGCGCAAGACGCAGAGCCTATGCTTCGCGCGTCATGACCTCGTGCGATTTTACACGAATATTTTCAATGAGGTATTTCTGCCGATTATTGAGAAAAAAGTACAGCTGGCAAATGCTTTCAAGTTCAATAGCACCTAGATGATAGGGCCTAGGGCCTTCAAACCACTACTAAAATGTTCACAAACCACGGACGCAAGACGCAGAGCCTATGCTTCGCGCGTCATGACCTCGTGCGATTTTACACGAATATTTCCAATGAGGTATTTCTGCCGATTATTGAGAAAAACGTACAGCTGGAAAATGCTTTCAAGTTCAATAGCTCCTAGATGATAGGGCCTAGGGCCTTCAAAACACTTCTAAAATGTTCACAAACTACGGCCGCAAGACGCAGAGCCTATGCTTCGCGCGTCATGACCTCGTGCGATTTTACGCGAATATTTTCAATGAGGTATTTCTGCCGATTATTGAGAAAAAAGTACAGCTGGCAAATGCTTTCAAGTTCAATAGCTCCTAGATGATAGGGCCTAGGGCCTTCTAACCACTTCTAAAATGTTGACAAACCACGGACGCAAGACGCATAGCCTATGCTTCGCGCGTCATGACCTCGTGCGATTTTACACGAATATTTC
The DNA here is from genome assembly GCA_039654925.1 of Anguilla pacifica. Lineage (NCBI taxonomy): Eukaryota > Metazoa > Chordata > Actinopteri > Anguilliformes > Anguillidae > Anguilla > Anguilla pacifica. The sequence continues at coordinate 11,250,267 of CM077296.1, forward strand.
CAATGAGGTATTTCTGCATATTATTGAGAAAAACGTACAGCTGGCAAATGCTTTCAAGTTCAATAGCTCGTAGATGATAGGGCCTAGGGCCTTCAAAACACTTCTAAAATGTTCACAAACCACGGCCGCAAGACGCAGAGCCTATGCTTCGCGCGTCATGACCTTGTGCGATTTTACACGAATATTTTCAATGAGGTATTTCTGCCGATTATTGAGAAAAACGTACAGCTGGCAAATGCTTTCAAGTTCAATTGCTCCTAGATGATAGGGCCTAGGGCCTTCAAAACACTTCTAAATTGTTCACAAACCACGGCCGCAAGACGCAGATCCTATGCTTCGCGCGTCATGACCTCGTGCGATTTTACACGAATATTTTCAATGAGGTATTTCTGCCGATTATTGAGAAAAACGTACAGCTGGCAAATGCTTTCAAGTTCAATTGCTCCTAGATGATAGGGCCTAGGGCCTTCAAACCACTTCTAAAATGTTCACAAACCACGGACGCAAGACGCAGAGCCTATGCTTCGCGCGTCATGACCTCGTGCGATTTTACACGAATATTTCCAATGAGGTATTTCTGCATATTATTGAGAAAAACGTACAGCTGGCAAATGCTTTCAAGTTCAATAGCTCGTAGATGATAGGGCCTAGGGCCTTCAAAACACTTCTAAAATGTTCACAAACCACGGCCGCAAGACGCAGAGCCTATGCTTCGCGCGTCATGACCTTGTGCGATTTTACACGAATATTTTCAATGAGGTATTTCTGCCGATTATTGAGAAAAACGTACAGCTGGCAAATGCTTTCAAGTTCAATTGCTCCTAGATGATAGGGCCTAGGGCCTTCAAAACACTTCTAAAATGTTCACAAACCACGGCCGCAAGACGCAGATCCTATGCTTCGCGCGTCATGACCTCGTGCGATTTTACACGAATATTTTCAATGAGGTATTTCTGCCGATTATTGAGAAAAACGTACAGCTGGCAAATGCTTTCAAGTTCAATTGCTCCTAGATGATAGGGCCTAGGGCCTTCAAACAACTACTAAAATGTTCACAAACCACGGCCGCAAGACGCAGAGCCTATGCATTGCGCGTCATGACCTCGTGCGATTTTACACGAATATTTTCAATGAGGTATTTCTGCCGATTATTGAGAAAAATGTACAGCGGGCAAATGCTTTCAAGTTCAATTGCTCCTAGATGATAGGGCCTAGGGCCATCAAACCACTACTAAAATGTTCACAAACCACGGCCGCAAGAGTCAGAGCCGATGCTCCGTGCGTCATGACCTCGTGCGATTTTACACGAATATTTTCAATGAGGTATTTCTGCCGATTATTGAGAAAAACGTACAGCTGGCAAATGCTTTCAAGTTCAATAGCTCCTAGATGATAGGGCCTAGGGCCATCAAACCACTTCTAAATTGTTCACAAACCACGGGCGCAAGACGCAGAGCCTATGCTTCGCGCGTCATGACCTCGTGCGATTTTACACAAATATTTTCAATGAGGAATTTCTGCGGATTATTGAGATAAACGTACAGCTGGCAAATGCTTTCAGGTTCAATAGCTTCTAGATGATAGGGCCTAGGGCCTTCTAACCACTTCTAAAATGTTCACAAACCACGGCCGCAAGACGCAGAGCCTATGCTTCGCGCGTCATGACCTCGTGCGATTTTACACAAATATTTTCAATGAGGTATTTCTGCCGATTATTGAGAAAAACGTACAGCTGGCAAATGCTTTCAAGTTCAATTGCTCCTAGATGAAAGGGCCTAGGGCCTTCAAACCACTACTAGAATGTTCACAAACCACGGCCGCAAGACGCAGGGCCTATGCTCCGCGCGTCATGACCTCGTGCGATTTTACACGAATATTTTCAATGAGGGATATCTGCCGATTATTGAGAAAAACGTACAGCTGGAAAATGCTTTCAAGTTCAATAGCTCCTAGATGATAGGGCCTAGGGCCTTCAAAACACTTCTAAAATGTTCACAAACCACGGCCGCAAGACGCAGAGCCTATGATTCGCGCGTCATGACCTCGTGCGATTTTACACGAATATTTTCAATGAGGTATTTCTGCCGATTATTGAGAAAAACGTACAGCTGGCAAATGCTTTCAAGTTCAATTGCTCCTAGATGTTAGGGCCTAGGGCCTTCAAAACACTTCAAAAATGTTCACAAACCACGGCCGCAAGACGTAGAGCCTATGCTTCGCGCGTCATGACCTCGTGCGATTTTACACGAATATTTTCAATGAGATATTTCTGCCGATTATTGAATAAAACGTACAGCTGGCAAATGCTTTCAAGTTCAATTGCTCCTAGATGATAGGGCCTAGGGCCTTCAAACAACTACTAAAATGTTCACAAACCACGGCCGCAAGACGCAGAGGCTATGTTTCGCGCGTCATGACCTCGTGCGATTTTACACGAATATTTTCAATGAGGTATTTCTGCCGATTATTGAGAAAAACATACAGCTGGCAAATGCTTTCAAGTTCAATTGCTCCTAGATGACAGGGCCTAGGGCCTTCAAAACACTTCTAAAATGTTCACAAACCACGGCCGCAAGACGCAGATCCTATGCTTCGCGCGTCATGACCTCGTGCGATTTTACACGAATATTTTCAATGAGGTATTTCTGCCGATTATTGAGAAAAACGTACAGCTGGCAAATGGTTTCAAGTTCAATTGCTCCTAGATGATAGGGCCTAGGGCCTTCAAACAACTACTAAAATGTTCACAAACCACGGCCGCAAGACGCAGAGGCTATGTTTCGCGCGTCATGACCTCGTGCGATTTTACACGAATATTTTCAATGAGGTATTTCTGCCGATTATTGAGAAAAACATACAGCTGGCAAATGCTTTCAAGTTCAATAGCTCCTAGATAATAGGGCCTAGGGCCTTCAAAACACTTCTAAAATGTTCACAAACCACGGCCGCAAGACGCAGATCCTATGCTTCGCGCGTCATGACCTCGTGCGATTTTACACGAATATTTTCAATGAGGTATTTCTGCCGATTATTGAGAAAAACGTACAGCTGGCAAATGCTTTCAAGTTCAAATGCTCCTAGATGATAGGGCCTAGGGCCTTCAAACCACTTCTAAAATGTTCACAAACCACGGCCGCAAGACGCAGAGCCTATGCTTCGCGCGTCATGACCTTGTGCGATTTTACACGAATATTTTCAATGAGGTATTTCTGCCGATTATTGAGAAAAACGTACAGCTGGCAAATGCTTTCAAGTTCAATTGCTCCTAGATGACAGGGCCTAGGGCCTTCAAAACACTTCTAAAATGTTCACAAACCACGGCCGCAAGACGCAGATCCTATGCTTCGCGCGTCATGACCTCGTGCGATTTTACACGAATATTTTCAATGAGGTATTTCTGCCGATTATTGAGAAAAACGTACAGCTGGCAAATGGTTTCAAGTTCAATTGCTCCTAGATGATAGGGCCTAGGGCCTTCAAACAACTACTAAAATGTTCACAAACCACGGCCGCAAGACGCAGAGCCTATGCATTGCGCGTCATGACCTCGTGCGATTTTACACGAATATTTTCAATGAGGTATTTCTGCCGATTATTGAGAAAAACGTACAGCTGGCAAATGCTTTCAAGTTCAATAGCTCCTAGATGATAGGGCCTAGGGCCTTCAAAACACTTCTAAATTGTTCACAAACCACGGGCGCAAGACGCAGAGCCTATGCTCCGCGCGTCATGACCTCGTGCGATTTTACACGAATATTTTCAATGAGGTATTTCTGCGGATTATTGAGAAAAACGTACAGCTGGCAAATGCTTTCAAGTTCAATTGCTCCTAGATGATAGGGCCTAGGGCCTTCAAACCACTTCTAAAATGTTCACAAACCACGGACGCAAGACGCAGAGCCTATGCTTCGCGCGTCATGACCTCGTGCGATTTTACACGAATATTTCCAATGAGGTATTTCTGCATTGTATTGAGAAAAACGTACAGCTGGCAAATGCTTTCAAGTTCAATAGCTCGTAGATGATAGGGCCTAGGGCCTTCAAAACACTTCTAAAATGTTCACAAACCACGGCCGCAAGACGCAGAGCCTATGCTTCGCGCGTCATGACCTTGTGCGATTTTACACGAATATTTTCAATGAGGTATTTCTGCCGATTATTGAGAAAAACGTACAGCTGGCAAATGCTTTCAAGTTCAATTGCTCCTAGATGATAAGGCCTAGGGCCTTCAAAACACTTCTAAAATGTTCACAAACCACGGCCGCAAGACGCAGATCCTATGCTTCGCGCGTCATGACCTCGTGCGATTTTACACTAATATTTTCAATGAGGTATTTCTGCCGATTATTGAGAAAAACGTACAGCTGGCAAATGCTTTCAAGTTCAATTGCTCCTAGATGATAGGGCCTAGGGCCTTCAAACAACTACTAAAATGTTCACAAACCACGGCCGCAAGACGCAGAGCCTATGCATTGCGCGTCATGACCTCGTGCGATTTTACACGAATATTTTCAATGAGGTATTTCTGCCGATTATTGAGAAAAACGTACAGCTGGCAAATGCTTTCAAGTTCAATAGCTCCTAGATGATAGGGCCTAGGGCCTTCAAAACACTTCTAAATTGTTCACAAACCACGGGCGCAAGACGCAGAGCCTATGCTCCGCGCGTCATGACCTTGTGCGATTTTACACGAATATTTTCAATGAGGTATTTCTGCCGATTATTGAGAAAAACGTACAGCGGGCAAATGCTTTCAAGTTCAATTGCTCCTAGATGATAGGGCCTAGGGCCATCAAACCACTACTAAAATGTTCACAAACCACGGCCGCAAGAGTCAGAGCCGATGCTCCGCGCGTCATGACCTCGTGCGATTTTACACGAATATTTTCAATGAGGTATTTCTGCCGATTATTGAGAAAAACGTACAGCTGGCAAATGCTTTCAAGTTCAATAGCTCCTAGATGATAGGGCCTAGGGCCATCAAACCACTTCTAAATTGTTCACAAACCACGGGCGCAAGACGCAGAGCCTATGCTTCGCGCGTCATGACCTCGTGCGATTTTACACAAATATTTTCAATGAGGAATTTCTGCCGATTATTGAGATAAACGTACAGCTGGCAAATGCTTTCAAGTTCAATAGCTCCTAGATGATAGGGCCTAGGGCCTTCTAACCACTTCTAAAATGTTCACAAACCACGGACGCAAGACGCAGAGCCTATGCTTCGCGCGTCATGACCTCGTGCGATTTTACACGAATATTTCCAATGAGGTATTTCTGCGGATTATTGAGAAAAACGTACAGCTGGCAAATGCTTTCAAGTTCAATAACTCCTAGATGATAGGGCCTAGGGCCTTCAAACAACTTCTAAAATGTTCACAAATCACGGGCGCAAGACGCAGAGCCTATGCTTCGCGCGTCATGACCTCGTGCGATTTTACACGAATATTTTCAATGAGGTATTTCTGCCGATTATTGAGAAAAAAGTACAGCTGGCAAATGCTTTCAAGTTCAATAGCACCTAGATGATAGGGCCTAGGGCCTTCAAACCACTACTAAAATGTTCACATACCACGGACGCAAGACGCAGAGCCTATGCTTCGCGCGTCATGACCTCGTGCGATTTTACACGAATATTTCCAATGAGGTATTTCTGCCGATTATTGAGAAAAACGTACAGCTGGCAAATGCTTTCAAGTTCAATAGCTCCTAGATGATAGGGCCTAGGGCCTTCAAAACACTTCTAAAATGTTCACAAACTACGGCCGCAAGACGCAGAGCCTATGCTTCGCGCGTCATGACCTCGTACGATTTTACGCGAATATTTTCAATGAGGTATTTCTGCCGATTATTGAGAAAAAAGTACAGCTGGCAAATGCTTTCAAGTTCAATAGCTCCTAGATGATAGGGCCTAGGGCCTTCTAACCACTTCTAAAATGTTGACAAACCACGGACGCAAGACGCAGAGCCTATGCTTCGCGCGTCATGACCTCGTGCGATTTTACACGAATATTTCCAATGAGGTATTTCTGCATATTATTGAGAAAAACGTACAGCTGGCAAATGCTTTCAAGTTCAATAGCTCGTAGATGATAGGGCCTAGGGCCTTCAAAACACTTCTAAAATGTTCACAAACCACGGCCGCAAGACGCAGAGCCTATGCTTCGCGCGTCATGACCTCGTGCGATTTTACACGAATATTTTCAATGAGGTATATCTGCAGATTATTGAGAAAAACATACAGCTGGCAAATGCTTTCAAGTTCAATAGCTCCTAGATGATAGAGCCTAGGGCCTTCAAACCACTTCTAAAATGTTCACAAACCACGGGCGGAAGATGCAGAGCCTATTCTTCGCGCGTCATGACCTCGTGCCATTTTACACGAATATTTTCAATGAGGTATTTCTGCCGATTATTGAGAAAAAAGTACAGCTGGCAAATGCTTTCAAGTTCAATAGCTCCTAGATGATAGGGCCTAGGGCCTTCAAACAACTTCTAAAATGTTCACAAACCACGGGCGCAAGACGCAGAGCCTATGCTTCGCGCGTCATGACCTCGTGCGATTTTACACGAATATTTTCAATGAGGTATTTCTGCCGATTATTGAGAAAAAAGTACAGCTGGCAAATGCTTTCAAGTTCAATAGCACCTAGATGATAGGGCCTAGGGCCTTCAAACCACTACTAAAATGTTCACAAACCACGGACGCAAGACGCAGAGCCTATGCTTCGCGCGTCATGACCTCGTGCGATTTTACACGAATATTTCCAATGAGGTATTTCTGCCGATTATTGAGAAAAACGTACAGCTGGCAAATGCTTTCAAGTTCAATAGCTCCTAGATGATAGGGCCTAGGGCCTTCAAAACACTTCTAAAATGTTCACAAACTACGGCCGCAAGACGCAGAGCCTATGCTTCGTGCGTCATGACCTCGTGCGATTTTACGCGAATATTTTCAATGAGGTATTTCTGCCGATTATTGAGAAAAAAGTACAGCTGGCAAATGCTTTCAAGTTCAATAGCTCCTAGATGATAGGGCCTAGGGCCTTCTAACCACTTCTAAAATGTTGACAAACCACGGACGCAAGACGCAGAGCCTATGCTTCGCGCGTCATGACCTCGTGCGATTTTACACGAATATTTCCAATGAGGTATTTCTGCATATTATTGAGAAAAACGTACAGCTGGCAAATGCTTTCAAGTTCATTAACTCCTAGATGATAGGGCCTAGGGCCTTCAAACCACTTCTAAAATGTTGACAAACCACGGCCGCAAGACGCAGAACCTATGCTTCGCGCGTCATGACCTCGTGCGATTTTACACGAATATTTTCAATGAGGTATATCTGCAGATTATTGAGAAAAACATACAGCTGGCAAATGCTTTCAAGTTCAATAGCTCCTAGATGATAGAGCCTAGGGCCTTCAAACCACTTCTAAAATGTTCACAAACCACGGGCAGAAGATGCAGAGCCTATTCTTCGCGCGTCATGACCTCGTGCCATTTTACACGAATATTTTCAATGAGGTATTTCTGCCGATTATTGAGAAAAAAGTACAGCTGGCAAATGCATTCAAGTTCAATAGCTCCAGGATGATAGGGCCTAGGGCCTTCAAACAACTTCTAAAATGTTCACAAACCACGGGCGCAAGACGCAGAGCCTATGCTTCGCGCGTCATGACCTCGTGCGATTTTACACGAATATTTTCAATGAGGTATTTCTGCCGATTATTGAGAAAAAAGTACATCTGGCAAATGCTTTCAAGTTCAATAGCACCTAGATGATAGGGCCTAGGGCCTTCAAACCACTACTAAAATGTTCACAAACCACGGACGCAAGACGCAGAGCCTATGCTTCGCGCGTCATGACCTCGTGCGATTTTACACGAATATTTCCAATGAGGTATTTCTGCCGATTATTGAGAAAAACGTACAGCTGGCAAATGCTTTCAAGTTCAATAGCTCCTAGATGATAGGGCCTAGGGCCTTCAAAACACTTCTAAAATGTTCACAAACTACGGCCGCAAGACGCAGAGCCTATGCTTCGCGCGTCATGATCTCGTGCGATTTTACGCGAATATTTTCAATGAGGTATTTCTGCCGATTATTGAGAAAAAAGTACAGCTGGCAAATGCTTTCAAGTTCAATAGCTCCTAGATGATAGGGCCTAGGGCCTTCTAACCACTTCTAAAATGTCGACAAACCACGGACGCAAGACGCAGAGCCTATGCTTCGCGCGTCATGACCTCGTGCGATTTTACACGAATATTTCCAATGAGGTATTTCTGCATATTATTGAGAAAAACGTACAGCTGGCAAATGCTTTCAAGTTCAATAGCTCCTAGATGATAGGGCCTAGGGCCTTCAAAACACTTCTAAAATGTTCACAAACCACGGCCGCAAGACGCAGAGCCTATGCTTCGCGCGTCATGACCTCGTGCGATTTTACACGAATATTATCAATGAGGTATATCTGCAGATTATTGAGAAAAACATACAGCTGGCAAATGCTTTCAAGTTCAATAGCTCCTAGATGATAGAGCCTAGGGCCTTCAAACCACTTCTAAAATGTTCACAAACCACGGGCGGAAGATGCAGAGCCTATTCTTCGCGCGTCATGACCTCGTGCCATTTTACACAAATATTTTCAATGAGGTATTTCTGCCGATTATTGAGAAAAACGTACAGCTGGCAAATGCTTTCAAGTTCAATTGCTCCTAGATGATAGGGCCTAGGGCCTTCAAAACACTTCAAAAATGTTCACAAACCACGGCCGCAAGACGCAGATCCTATGCTTCGCGCGTCATGACCTCGTGCGATTTTACACGAATATTTTCAATGAGGTATTTCTGCCGATTATTGAGAAAAACGTACAGCTGGCAAATGCTTTCAAGTTCAATTGCTCCTAGATGATAGGGCCTAGGGCCTTCAAACAACTACTAAAATGTTCACAAACCACGGCCGCAAGACGCAGAGCCTATGCATTGCGCGTCATGACCTCGTGCGATTTTACACGAATATTTTCAATGAGGTATTTCTGCCGATTATTGAGAAAAATGTACAGCGGGCAAATGCTTTCAAGTTCAATTGCTCCTAGATGATAGGGCCTAGGGCCATCAAACCACTACTAAAATGTTCACAAACCACGGCCGCAAGAGTCAGAGCCGATGCTCCGCGCGTCATGACCTCGTGCGATTTTACACGAATATTTTCAATGAGGTATTTCTGCCGATTATTGAGAAAAACGTACAGCTGGCAAATGCTTTCAAGTTCAATAGCTCCTAGATGATAGGGCCTAGGGCCATCAAACCACTTCTAAATTGTTCACAAACCACGGGCGCAAGACGCAGAGCCTATGCTTCGCGCGTCATGACCTCGTGCGATTTTACACAAATATTTTCAATGAGGAATTTCTGCGGATTATTGAGATAAACGTACAGCTGGCAAATGCTTTCAGGTTCAATAGCTCCTAGATGATAGGGCCTAGGGCCTTCAAACCACTACTAAAATGTTCACAAACCACGGACGCAAGACGCAGAGCCTATGCTTCGCGCGTCATGACCTCGTGCGATTTTACACGAATATTTCCAATGAGGTATTTCTGCCGATTATTGAGAAAAACGTACAGCTGGCAAATGCTTTCAAGTTCAATAGCTCCTAGATGATAGGGCCTAGGGCCTTCAAAACACTTCTAAAATGTTCACAAACTACGGCCGCAAGACGCAGAGCCTATGCTTCGCGCGTCATGACCTCGTGCGATTTTACGCGAATATTTTCAATGAGGTATTTCTGCCGATTATTGAGAAAAAAGTACAGCTGGCAAATGCTTTCAAGTTCAATAGCTCCTAGATGATAGGGCCTAGGGCCTTCTAACCACTTCTAAAATGTTGACAAACCACGGACGCAAGACGCAGAGCCTATGCTTCGCGCGTCATGACCTCGTGCGATTTTACACGAATATTTCCAATGAGGTATTTCTGCATATTATTGAGAAAAACGTACAGCTGGCAAATGCTTTCAAGTTCAATAACTCCTAGATGATAGGGCCTAGGGCCTTCAAACCACTTCTAAAATGTTGACAAACCACGGCCGCAAGACGCAGAACCTATGCTTCGCGCGTCATGACCTCGTGCGATTTTACACGAATATTTTCAATGAGGTATATCTGCAGATTATTGAGAAAAACATACAGCTGGCAAATGCTTTCAAGTTCAATAGCTCCTAGATGATAGAGCCTAGGGCCTTCAAACCACTTCTAAAATGTTCACAAACCACGGGCAGAAGATGCAGAGCCTATTCTTCGCGCGTCATGACCTCGTGCCATTTTACACGAATATTTTCAATGAGGTATTTCTGCCGATTATTGAGAAAAAAGTACAGCTGGCAAATGCTTTCAAGTTCAATAGCTCCTAGATGATAGGGCCTAGGGCCTTCAAACAACTTCTAAAATGTTCACAAACCACGGGCGCAAGACGCAGAGCCTATGCTTCGCGCGTCATGACCTCGTGCGATTTTACACGAATATTTTCAATGAGGTATTTCTGCCGATTATTGAGAAAAAAGTACAGCTGGCAAATGCTTTCAAGTTCAATAGCACCTAGATGATAGGGCCTAGGGCCTTCTAACCACTTCTAAAATGTTCACAAACCACGGACGCAAGACGCAGAGCCTATGCTTCGCGCGTCATGACCTCGTGCGATTTTACACGAATATTTCCAATGAGGTATTTCTGCGGATTATTGAGAAAAACGTACAGCTGGCAAATGCTTTAAAGTTCAATAGCTCGTAGATGATAGGGCCTAGGGCCATCAAAACACTTCTAAAATGTTCACAAACCACGGCCGCAAGACGCAGAGCCTATGCTTCGCGCGTCATGACCTCGTGCGATTTTACACGAATATTTTCAATGAGGTATTTCTGCCGATTATTGAGAAAAACGTACAGCTGGCAAATGCTTTCAAGTTCAATTGCTCCTAGATGATAGGGCCTAGGGCCTTCAAACCACTACTAAAATGTTCACAAACCACGGCTGCAAGACGCAGGGCCTATGCTCCGCGCGTCATGACCTCGTGCGATTTTACACGAATATTTTCAATGAGGGATATCTGCCGATTATTGAGAAAAACGTACAGCTGGCAAATGCTTTCAAGTTCAATAGCTCCTAGAGGATAGGGCCTAGGGCCTTCTAACCACTTCTAAAATGTTCACAAACCACGGACGCAAGACGCAGAGCCTATGCTTCGCGCGTCATGACCTCGTGCGATTTTACACGAATATTTCCAATGAGGTATTTCTGCGGATTATTGAGAAAAAAGTACAGCTGGCAAATGCTTTCAAGTTCAATAGCTCGTAGATGATAGGGCCTAGGGCCTTCAAAACACTTCTAAAATGTTCACAAACCACGGCCGCAAGACGCAGAGCCTATGATTCGCGCGTCATGACCTCGTGCGATTTTACACGAATATTTTCAATGAGGTATTTCTGCCGATTATTGAGAAAAACGTACAGCTGGCAAATGCTTTCAAGTTCAATAGCTCCTAGATGTTAGGGCCTAGGGCCTTCAAAACAACTACTAAAATGTTCACAAACCACGGCCGCAAGACGCAGAGGCTATGCTTCGCGCGTCATGACCTCGTGCGATTGTACACGAATATTTTCAATGAGGTATTTCTGCCGATTATTGAGAAAAACGTACAGCTGGCAAATGCTTTCAAGTTCAATAGCTCCTAGATGATAGGGCCTAGGGCCATCAAACCACTTCTAAATTGTTCACAAACCACGGGCGCAAGACGCAGAGCCTATGCTTCGCGCGTCATGACCTCGTGCGATTTTACACAAATATTTTCAATGAGGTATTTCTGCGGATTATTGAGATAAACGTACAGCTGGCAAATGCTTTCAAGTTCAATAGCTCCTAGATGATAGGGCCTAGGGCCTTCTAACCACTTCTAAAATGTTCACAAACCACGGACGCAAGACGCAGAGCCTATGCATCGCGCGTCATGACCTCGTGCGATTTTACACGAATATTTCCAATGAGGTATTTCTGCCGATTATTGAGAAAAACGTACAGCTGGCAAATGCTTTCAAGTTCAATTGCTCCTAGATGATAGGGCCTAGGGCCTTCAAAACACTTCTAAAATGTTCACAAACCACGGCCGCAAGACGCAGAGCCTATGCTTCGCGCGTCATGACCTCGTGCGATTTTACACGAATATTTTCAATGAGTTATTTCTGCCGATTATTGAGAAAAACGTACAGCTGGCAAATGCTTTCAAGTTCAATTGCTCCTAGATGATAGGGCCTAGGGCCTTCAAACAACTACTAAAATGTTCACAAACCACGGCCGCAAGACGCAGAGCCTATGCTTTGCGCGTCATGACCTCGTGCGATTTTACACAAATATTTTCAATGAGGTATTTCTGCCGATTATTGAGAAAAACGTACAGCTGGCAAATGCTTTCAAGTTCAATAGCTCCTAGATGATAGGGCCTAGGGCCTTCAAAACACTTCTAAATTGTTCACAAACCACGGGCGCAAGACGCAGAGCCTATGCTCCGCGCGTCATGACCTCGTGCGATTTTACACGAATATTTTCAATGAGATATTTCTGCCGATTATTGAGAAAAACGTACAGCTGGCAAATGCTTTCAAGTTCAATTGCTCCTAGATGATAGGGCCTAGGGCCTTCAAACCACTTCTAAAATGTTCACAAACCACGGACGCAAGACGCAGAGCCTATGCTTCGCGCGTCATGACCTCGTGCGATTTTACACGAATATTTCCAATGAGGTATTTCTGCATATTATTGAGAAAAACGTACAGCTGGCAAATGCTTTCAAGTTCAATAGCTCGTAGATGATAGGGCCTAGGGCCTTCAAAACACTTCTAAAATGTTCACAAACCACGGCCGCAAGACGCAGAGCCTATGCTTCGCGCGTCATGACCTTGTGCGATTTTACACGAATATTTTCAATGAGGTATTTCTGCCGATTATTGAGAAAAACGTACAGCTGGCAAATGCTTTCAAGTTCAATTGCTCCTAGATGATAGGGCCTAGGGCCTTCAAAACACTTCAAAAATGTTCACAAACCACGGCCGCAAGACGCAGATCCTATGCTTCGCGCGTCATGACCTCGTGCGATTTTACACGAATATTTTCAATGAGGTATTTCTGCCGATTATTGAGAAAAACGTACAGCTGGCAAATGCTTTCAAGTTCAATTGCTCCTAGATGATAGGGCCTAGGGCCTTCAAACAACTACTAAAATGTTCACAAACCACGGCCGCAAGACGCAGAGCCTATGCATTGCGCGTCATGACCTCGTGCGATTTTACACGAATATTTTCAATGAGGTATTTCTGCCGATTATTGAGAAAAATGTACAGCGGGCAAATGCTTTCAAGTTCAATTGCTCCTAGATGATAGGGCCTAGGGCCATCAAACCACTACTAAAATGTTCACAAACCACGGCCGCAAGAGTCAGAGCCGATGCTCCGCGCGTCATGACCTCGTGCGATTTTACACGAATATTTTCAATGAGGTATTTCTGCCGATTATTGAGAAAAACGTACAGCTGGCAAATGCTTTCAAGTTCAATAGCTCCTAGATGATAGGGCCTAGGGCCATCAAACCACTTCTAAATTGTTCACAAACCACGGGCGCAAGACGCAGAGCCTATGCTTCGCGCGTCATGACCTCGTGCGATTTTACACAAATATTTTCAATGAGGAATTTCTGCGGATTATTGAGATAAACGTACAGCTGGCAAATGCTTTCAGGTTCAATAGCTCCTAGATGATAGGGCCTAGGGCCTTCTAACCACTTCTAAAATGTTCACAAACCACGGACGCAAGACGCAGAGCCTATGCTTCGCGCGTCATGACCTCGTGCGATTTTACACGAATATTTCCAATGAGGTATTTCTGCGGATTATTGAGAAAAACGTACAGCTGGCAAATGCTTTAAAGTTCAATAGCTCGTAGATGATAGGGCCTAGGGCCTTCAACACACTTCTAAAATGTTCACAAACCACGGCCGCAAGACGCAGAGCCTATGCTTCGCGCGTCATGACCTCGTGCGATTTTACACGAATATTTTCAATGAGGTATTTCTGCCGATTATTGAGAAAAACGTACAGCTGGCAAATGCTTTCAAGTTCAATTGCTCCTAGATGATAGGGCCTAGGGCCATCAAACCACTACTAAAATGTTCACAAACCACGGCCGCAAGACGCAGGGCCTATGCTCCGCGCGTCATGACCTCGTGCGATTTTACACGAATATTTTCAATGAGGGATATCTGCCGATTATTGAGAAAAACGTACAGCTGGCAAATGCTTTCAAGTTCAATAGCTCCTAGATGATAGGGCCTAGGGCCTTCAAAACACTTCTAAAATGTTCACAAACCACGGCCGCAAGACGCAGAGCCTATGATTCGCGCGTCATGACCTCGTGCGATTTTACACGAATATTTTCAATGAGGTATTTCTGCCGATTATTGAGAAAAACGTACAGCTGGCAAATGCTTTCAAGTTCAATTGCTCCTAGATGTTAGGGCCTAGGGCCTTCATAACACTTCTAAAATGTTCACAAACCACGGCCGCAAGACGTAGAGCCTATGCTTCGCGCGTCATGACCTCGTGCGATTTTACACGAATATTTTCAATGAGATATTTCTGCCGATTATTGAGAAAAACGTACAGCTGGCAAATGCTTTCAAGTTCAATTGCTCCTAGATGATAGGGCCTAGGGCCTTCAAACAACTACTAAAATGTTCACAAACCACGGCCGCAAGACGCAGAGGCTATGTTTCGCGCGTCATGACCTCGTGCGATTTTACACGAATATTTTCAATGAGGTATTTCTGCCGATTATTGAGAAAAACGTACAGCTGGCAAATGCTTTCAAGTTCAATAGCTCCTAGATAATAGGGCCTAGGGCCTTCAAAACACTTCTAAAATGTTCACAAACCACGGCCGCAAGACGCAGATCCTATGCTTCGCGCGTCATGACCTCGTGCGATTTTACACGAATATTTTCAATGAGGTATTTCTGCGGATTATTGAGAAAAACGTACAGCTGGCAAATGCTTTCAAGTTCAATTGCTCCTAGATGATAGGGCCTAGGGCCTTCAAACCACTTCTAAAATGTTCACAAACCACGGACGCAAGACGCAGAGCCTATGCTTCGCGCGTCATGACCTCGTGCGATTTTACACGAATATTTCCAATGAGGTATTTCTGCATATTATTGAGAAAAACGTACAGCTGGCAAATGCTTTCAAGTTCAATAGCTCGTAGATGATAGGGCCTAGGGCCTTCAAAACACTTCTAAAATGTTCACAAACCACGGCCACAAGACGCAGAGCCTATGCTTCGCGCGTCATGACCTTGTGCGATTTTACACGAATATTTTCAATGAGGTATTTCTGCCGATTATTGAGAAAAACGTACAGCTGGCAAATGCTTTCAAGTTCAATTGCTCCTAGATGATAGGGCCTAGGGCCTTCAAACAACTACTAAAATGTTCACAAACCACGGCCGCAAGACGCAGAGCCTATGCTTCGCGCGTCATGACCTCGTGCGATTTTACACGAATATTTTCAATGAGGTATTTCTGCCGATTATTGAGAAAAAAGTACAGCTGGCAAATGCTTTCAAGTTCAATAGCTCCTAGATGATAGGGCCTAGGGCCTTCAAAACACTTCTAAATTGTTCACAAACCACGGGCGCAAGACGCAGAGCCTATGCTCCGCGCGTCATGACCTCGTGCGATTTTACACGAATATTTTCAATGAGGTATTTCTGCCGATTATTGAGAAAAACGTACAGCGGGCAAATGCTTTCAAGTTCAATTGCTCCTAGATGATAGGGCCTAGGGCCATCAAACCACTACTAAAATGTTCACAAACCACGGCCGCAAGAGTCAGAGCCGATGCTCCGCGCGTCATGACCTCGTGCGATTTTACACGAATATTTTCAATGAGGTATTTCTGCCGATTATTGAGAAAAACGTACAGCTGGCAAATGCTTTCAAGTTCAATAGCTCCTAGATGATAGGGCCTAGGGCCATCAAACCACTTCTAAATTGTTCACAAACCACGGGCGCAAGACGCAGAGCCTATGCTTCGCGCGTCATGACCTCGTGCGATTTTACACAAATATTTTCAATGAGGAATTTCTGCGGATTATTGAGATAAACGTACAGCTGGCAAATGCTTTCAAGTTCAATAGCTCCTAGATGATAGGGCCTAGGGCCTTCTAACCACTTCTAAAATGTTCACAAACCACGGACGCAGAGCCTATGCTTCGCGCGTCATGACCTCGTGCGATTTTACACGAATATTTCCAATGAGGTATTTCTGCGGATTATTGAGAAAAACGTACAGCTGGCAAATGCTTTAAAGTTCAATAGCTCGTAGATGATAGGGCCTAGGGCCATCAAAACACTTCTAAAATGTTCACAAACCACGGCCGCAAGACGCAGAGCCTATGCTTCGCGCGTCATGACCTCGTGCGATTTTACACGAATATTTTCAATGAGGTATTTCTGCCGATTATTGAGAAAAACGTACAGCTGGCAAATGCTTTCAAGTTCAATAGCTCCTAGATGATAGGGCCTAGGGCCTTCAAACCACTACTAAAATGTTCACAAACCACGGCCGCAAGACGCAGGGCCTATGCTCCGCGCGTCATGACCTCGTGCGATTTTACACGAATATTTTCAATGAGGGATATCTGCCGATTATTGAGAAAAACGTACAGCTGGCAAATGCTTTCAAGTTCAATAGCTCCTAGAGGATAGGGCCTAGGGCCTTCTAACCACTTCTAAAATGTTCACAAACCACGGACGCAAGACGCAGAGCCTATGCTTCGCGCGTCATGACCTCGTGCGATTTTACACGAATATTTCCAATGAGGTATTTCTGCGGATTATTGAGAAAAAAGTACAGCTGGCAAATGCTTTCAAGTTCAATAGCTCGTAGATGATAGGGCCTAGGGCCTTCAAAACACTTCTAAAATGTTCACAAACCACGGCCGCAAGACGCAGAGCCTATGATTCGCGCGTCATGACCTCGTGCGATTTTACACGAATATTTTCAATGAGGTATTTCTGCCGATTATTGAGAAAAACGTACAGCTGGCAAATGCTTTCAAGTTCAATAGCTCCTAGATGTTAGGGCCTAGGGCCTTCAAAACAACTACTAAAATGTTCACAAACCACGGCCGCAAGACGCAGAGGCTATGCTTCGCGCGTCATGACCTCGTGCGATTTTACACGAATATTTTCAATGAGGTATTTCTGCCGATTATTGAGAAAAACGTACAGCTGGCAAATGCTTTCAAGTTCAATAGCTCCTAGATGATAGGGCCTAGGGCCATCAAACCACTTCTAAATTGTTCACAAACCACGGGCGCAAGACGCAGAGCCTATGCTTCGCGCGTCATGACCTCGTGCGATTTTACACAAATATTTTCAATGAGGTATTTCTGCGGATTATTGAGATAAACGTACAGCTGGCAAATGCTTTCAAGTTCAATAGCTCCTAGATGATAGGGCCTAGGGCCTTCTAACCACTTCTAAAATGTTCACAAACCACGGACGCAAGACGCAGAGCCTATGCATCGCGCGTCATGACCTCGTGCGATTTTACACGAATATTTCCAATGAGGTATTTCTGCCGATTATTGAGAAAAACGTACAGCTGGCAAATGCTTTCAAGTTCAATTGCTCCTAGATGATAGGGCCTAGGGCCTTCAAAACACTTCTAAAATGTTCACAAACCACGGCCGCAAGACGCAGAGCCTATGCTTCGCGCGTCATGACCTCGTGCGATTTTACACGAATATTTTCAATGAGTTATTTCTGCCGATTATTGAGAAAAACGTACAGCTGGCAAATGCTTTCAAGTTCAATTGCTCCTAGATGATAGGGCCTAGGGCCTTCAAACAACTACTAAAATGTTCACAAACCACGGCCGCAAGACGCAGAGCCTATGCTTTGCGCGTCATGACCTCGTGCGATTTTACACAAATATTTTCAATGAGGTATTTCTGCCGATTATTGAGAAAAACGTACAGCTGGCAAATGCTTTCAAGTTCAATAGCTCCTAGATGATAGGGCCTAGGGCCTTCAAAACACTTCTAAATTGTTCACAAACCACGGGCGCAAGACGCAGAGCCTATGCTCCGCGCGTCATGACCTCGTGCGATTTTACACGAATATTTTCAATGAGGTATTTCTGCGGATTATTGAGAAAAACGTACAGCTGGCAAATGCTTTCAAGTTCAATTGCTCCTAGATGATAGGGCCTAGGGCCATCAAACCACTACTAAAATGTTCACAAACCACGGCCGCAAGAGTCAGAGCCGATGCTCCGCGCGTCATGACCTCGTGCGATTTTACACGAATATTTTCAATGAGGTATATCTGCCGATTATTGAGAAAAACGTACAGCTGGCAAATGCTTTCAAGTTCAATAGCTCCTAGATGATAGGGCCTAGGGCCATCAAACCACTTCTAAATTGTTCAAAAACCACGGACGCAAGACGCAGAGCCTATGCTTCGCGCGTCATGACCTCGTGCGATTTTACACGAATATATTCAATGAGGTATATCTGCCAATTATTGAGAAAAACGTACAGCTGGCAAATGCTTTCAAGTTCAATTGCTCCTAGATGATAGGGCCTAGGGCCTTCAAACCACTTCTAAAATGTTCACAAACCACGGGCGCAAGACGCAGAGCCTATGCTTCGCGCGTCATGACCTTGTGCGATTTTACACGAATATTTTCAATGAGGTATTTCTGCGGATTATTGAGAAAAACGTACAGCTGGCAAATGCTTTCAAGTTCAATTGCTCCTAGATGATAGGGCCTAGGGCCTTCAAACCACTTCTAAAATGTTCACAAACCACGGGCGCAAGACGCAGAGCCTATGCTTCACGCGTCATGACCTCGTGCGATTTTACACGAATATTTTCAATGAGGTATTTCTGCGGATTATTGAGAAAAACGTACAGCTGGCAAATGCTTTCAAGTTCAATAGCTCCTAGATGATAGGGCCTAGGGCCTTCACACCACTTCTAAAATGTTCACAAACCACGGGCGCAAGACGCAGAGCCTATGCTTCGCGCGTCATGACCTCGTGCGATTTTACACGAATATTTTCAATGAGGTATTTCTGCGGATTATTGAGAAAAACGTACAGCTGGCAAATGCTTTCAAGTTCAATAGCTCATAGATGACAGGGTCTAGGGCCTTCAAACCACTTCTAAATTGTTCACAAACCACGGGCGCAAGACGCAGAGCCTATGCTTCGCGCGTCATGACCTCGTGCGATTTTACACTAATATTTTCAAGGAGGTATTTCTGCGGATTATTGAGAAAAACGTACAGCTGGCAAATGCTGTCAAGTTCAATAGCTCCTAGATGATAGGGCCTAGGGCCTTCAAAACACTTTTAAATTGTTCACAAACCACGGCCGCAAGACGCAGAGCCTATGCTTCGCGCGTCATGACCTCGTGCGATTTTACACGAATATTTTCAATGAGGTATTTCTGCGGATTATTGAGAAAAACGTACAGCTGGCAAATGCTGTCAAGTTCAATAGCTCCTAGATGATAGGGCCTAGGGCCATCAAAACACTTTTAAATTGTTCACAAACCACGGCCGCAAGACGCAGAGCCTATGCTTCGCGCGTCATGACCTCGTGCGATATTACACGAATATTGTCAATGAGGTATTTCTGCGGATTATTGAGAAAAACGTACAGCTGGCAAATGCTTTCACGTTCAATAGCTCCTAGATGATAGGGCCTAGGGCCTTCAAACCACTTCTAAATTGTTCACAAACCACGGGCGCAAGACGCAGAGCCTATGCTTCGCGCGTCATGACCTTGAGCGATTTTACACAAATATTTTCAATGAGGTATTTCTGCCGATTATTTTTAGAAAAACGTACAGCTGGCAAATGCTTTCATGTTCAATAGCTCCTAGATGATAGGGCCTAGGGCCTTCAAAACACTTCTAAATTGTTCACAAACCACGGGCGCAAGACGCAGAGCCTATGTTTCGCGCGTCATGACCTCGTGCGATTATACACGAATATTTTCAATGAGGTATTTCTGTGGATTATTGAGAAAAACGTACAGCTGGCAAATGCTTTCAAGTTCAATAGCTCCTAGATGATAGGGCCGAGGTCCTTCAAAACACGTCTAAAATGTTCACAAACCACTGCCGCAAGACGCAGAGCCTATGTTTCGCGCGTCATGACCTCGTGCGATTTTACACGAATATTTTCAATGAGGTATTTCTGCGGATTATTGAGAAAAACGTACAGCTGGCAAATGCTTTCAAGTTCAATAGCTCCTAGATGATAGGGCCTAGGGCTTTCTAACCACTTCTAAAATGTTCACAAACCACGGACGCAAGACGCAGAGCCTATGCTTCGCGCGTCATGACCTCGTGCGATTTTACACGAATATTTCCAATGAGGTATTTCTGCGGATTATTGAGAAAAACATACAGCTGGCAAATGCTTTCAAGTTCAATAGCTCGTAGATGATAGGGCCTCGGGCCTTCAAAACACTTCTAAAATGTTCACAAAACACGGCCGCAAGACACAGAGCCTATGCATCGCGCGTCATGACCTCGTGCGATTTTACACGAATATTTTCAATGAGGTATTTCTGCGGATTATTCAGAAAAACGTACAGCTGGCAAATGCTTTCAAGTTCAATAGCTCATAGATGACAGGGCCTAGGGCCTTCAAACCACTTCTAAATTGTTCACAAACCACGGGCGCAAGACGCAGAGCCTATGCTTCGCGCGTCATGACCTCGTGCGATTTTACACTAATATTTTCAAGGAGGTATTTCTGCGGATTATTGAGAAAAACGTACAGCTGGCAAATGCTGTCAAGTTCAATAGCTCCTAGATGATAGGGCCTAGGGCCATCAAAACACTTTTAAATTGTTCACAAACCACGGCCGCAAGACGCAGAGCCTATGCTTCGCGCATCATGACCTTGTGCGATATTACACGAATATTGTCAATGAGGTATTTCTGCGGATTATTGAGAAAAACGTACAGCTGGCAAATGCTTTCACGTTCAATAGCTCCTAGATGATAGGGCCTAGGGCCTTCAAACCACTTCTAAATTGTTCACAAACCACGGGCGCAAGACGCAGAGCCTATGCTTCGCGCGTCATGACCTCGAGCGATTTTACACGAATATTTTCAATGAGGTATTTCTGCCGATTATTTTTAGAAAAACGTACAGCTGGCAAATGCTTTCATGTTCAATAGCTCCTAGATGATAGGACCTAGGGCCTTCAAAACACTTCTAAATTGTTCACAAACCACGGGCGCAAGACGCAGAGCCTATGTTTCGCGCGTCATGACCTCGTGCGATTATACACGAATATTTTCAATGAGGTATTTCTGTGGATTATTGAGAAAAACGTACAGCTGGCAAATGCTTTCAAGTTCAATAGCTCCTAGATGATAGGGCCGAGGTCCTTCAAAACACGTCTAAAATGTTCACAAACCACTGCCGCAAGACGCAGAGCCTATGTTTCGCGCGTCATGACCTCGTGCGATTTTACACGAATATTTTCAATGAGGTATTTCTGCGGATTATTGAGAAAAACATACAGCTGGCAAATGCTTTCAAGTTCAATAGCTCCTAGATGATAGGGCCTAGGGCCTTCTAACCACTTCTAAAATGTTCACAAACCACGGCCGCAAGACGCAGAGCCTATGCTTCGCGCGTCATGACCTCGAGCGATTTTACACGAATATTTTCAATGAGGTATTTCTGCCGATTATTTTTAGAAAAACGTACAGCTGGCAAATGCTTTCATGATCAATAGCTCCTAGATGATAGGGCCTAGGGCCTTCAAAACACTTCTAAATTGTTCACAAACCACGGGCGCAAGACGCAGAGCCTATGTTTCGCGCGTCATGACCTCGTGCGATTATACACGAATATTTTCAATGAGGTATTTCTGTGGATTATTTTTAGAAAAACGTACAGCTGGCAAATGCTTTCATGTTCAATAGCTCCTAGATGATAGGGCCTAGGGCCTTCAAAACACTTCTAAATTGTTCACAAACCACGGGCGCAAGACGCAGAGCCTATGTTTCGCGCGTCATGACCTCGTGCGATTATACACGAATATTTTCAATGAGGTATTTCTGTGGATTATTGAGAAAAACGTACAGCTGGCAAATGCTTTCAAGTTCAATAGCTCCTAGATGATAGGGCCGAGGTCCTTCAAAACATGTCTAAAATGTTCACAAACCACTGCCGCAAGACGCAGAGCCTATGCTTCGCGCGTCATGACCTCGTGCGATTTTACACGAATATTTTCAATGAGGTATTTCTGCGGATTATTGAGAAAAACGTACAGCTGGCAAATGCTTTCAAGTTCAATAGCTCCTAGATGATAGGGCCGAGGTCCTTCAAAACATGTCTAAAATGTTCACAAACCACGCGCGCAAGACGCAGAGCCTATGCTTCGCGCGTCATGACCTCGTGCGATTTTACACGAATATTTTCAATGAGGTATTTCTGCGGATTATTGAGAAAAACGTACAGCTGGCAAATGCTTTCAAGTTCAATTGCTCCTAGATGATAGGGCCTAGGGCCTTCAAACAACTACTAAAATGTTCACAAACCACGGCCGCAAGACGCAGAGCCTATGCTTCGCGCGTCATGACCTCGTGCGATTTTACACGAATATTTTCAATGAGGTATTTCTGCGAATAATTGAGAAAAAAGTACAGCTGGCAAATGCTTTCAAGTTCAATAGCTCCTAGATGATAGGGCCTAGGGCCTTCAAACCACTTCTAAAATGTTCACAAACCACGGGCGCAAGACGCAGAGCCTATGCTCCGCGCGTCATGACCTCGTGCGATTTTACACTAATATTTTCAATGAGGTATTTCTGCCGATTATTGAGTTAAACGTACAGCTGGCAAAGGCTTTCAAGTTCAATAGCTCCTAGATGATAGGGCCTAGGGCCTTCAAACCACTTCTAAAATGTTCACAAACCAAGGCCGCAAGACGCAGAGCCTATGCTTCACGCGTCATGACCTTGTGCGATTTTACACGAATATTTCCAATGAGGTATTTCTGCGGATTATTGAGATAAACGTACAGCTGGCAAATGCTTTCAAGTTCAATAGCTCCTAGATGATAGGGCCTAGGGCCTTCACACCACTTCTAAAATGTTCACAAACCACGGGCGCAAGACGCAGAGCCTATGCTTCGCGCGTCATGACCTTGTGCGATTTTACACGAATATTTCCAATGAGGTATTTCTGCGGATTATTGAGAAAAACGTACAGCTGGCAAATGCTTTCAAGTTCAATAGCTCCTAGATGATAGGGCCTAGGGCCTTCAAACCACTTCTAAAATGTTCACAAACCACGGGCGCAAGACGCAGAGCCTATGCTTCGCGCGTCATGACCTTGTGCGATTTTACACGAATATTTTCAATGAGGTATTTCTGCGGATTATTGAGAAAAACGTACAGCTGGCAAATGCTTTCAAGTTCAATAGCTCCTAGATGATAGGGCCTAGGGCCTTCAAACCACTTCTAAAATGTTCACAAACCACGGCCGCAAGACGCAGAGCCTATGCTTCGCGCGTCATAACCTCGTGCGATTTTACACGAATATTTTCAATGAGGTATTTCTGCGGATTATTGAGAAAAAAGTACAGCTGGCAAATGCTTTCAAGTTCAATAGCTCCTACATGATAGGGCCTAGGGCCTTCAAACCACTTCTAAAATGTTCACAAACCACGGGCGCAAGACGCAGAGCCTTTGCTCCGCGCGTCATGACCTCGTGCGATTTTACACTAATATTTTCAATGAGGTATTTCTGCCGATTATTGAGTTAAACGTACAGCTGGCAAAGGCTTTCAAGTTCAATAGCTCCTAGATGATAGGGCCTAGGGCCTTCAAACCACTTCTAAAATGTTCACAAACCAAGGCCGCAAGACGCAGAGCCTATGCTTCACGCGTCATGACCTTGTGCGATTTTACACGAATATTTCCAATGAGGTATTTCTGCGGATTATTGAGATAAACGTACAGCTGGCAAATGCTTTCAAGTTCAATAGCTCCTAGATGATAGGGCCTAGGGCCTTCACACCACTTCTAAAATGTTCACAAACCACGGGCGCAAGACGCAGAGCCTATGCTTCGCGCGTCATGACCTCGTGCGATTTTACACGAATATTTCCAATGAGGTATTTCTGCGGATTATTGAGAAAAACGTACAGCTGGCAAATGCTTTCAAGTTCAATAGCTCCTAGATGATAGGGCCTAGGGCCTTCAAACCACTTCTAAAATGTTCACAAACCACGGGCGCAAGACGCAGAGCCTATGCTTCGCGCGTCATGACCTTGTGCGATTTTACACGAATATTTTCAATGAGGTATTTCTGCGGATTATTGAGAAAAACGTACAGCTGGCAAATGCTTTCAAGTTCAATAGCTCCTAGATGATAGGGCCTAGGGCCTTCAAACAACTACTAAAATGTTCACAAACCACGGCCGCAAGACGCAGAGCCTATGCTTCGCGCGTCATGACCTCGTGCGATTTTACACGAATATTTTCAATCAGGAATTTCTGCGGATTATTGAGAAAAACGTACAGCTGGCAAATGCTTTCAAGTTCAATAGCTCCTAGATGATAGGGCCTAGGGCCTTCAAAACACTTCTAAAATGTTCACAACCCACGGGCGCAAGACGCAGAGCCTATGCTTCGCGCGTACTGGCCTCGTGTGATTTTACATGAATATTTTCAATGAGGAATTTCTGTCGATTATTGAGAAAAACGTACAGCTGGCAAATGCTTTCAAGTTCAATAGCTCCTAGATGATAGGGCCTAGGGCCTTCAAACCACTTCTAAATTGGTCACAAACCACGGGCGCAAGACACAGAGCCTATGCTTGGCGCGTCATGACCTCGTGCGATTTTACACGAATATTATCAATGAGGTATTTCTGCAGATTATTGAGAAAAAAGTACAGCTGGCAAATGCTTTCAAGTTCAATAGCTCCTAGATGATAGGGCCTAGGGCCTTCAAACCACTTCTAAAATGTTCACAAACCACGGGCGCAAGACGCAGAGCCTATGCTTCGCGCGTCATGACCTCGTGCGATTTTACACGAATATTTTCAATGAGGTATTTCTGCCGATTATTGAGAAAAACGTACAGCTGGAAAATGCTTTAAAGTTCAATAGCTCATAGATGATAGGGCCTAGGGCCTTCAAACCACTTCTAAAATGTTCACAAACCACGGGCGCAAGACGCAGAGCCTATGCTTCGTGCAACATGATCTCGTGCGATTTTACACGAATATTTTCAATGAGGTATTTCTGCCGATTATTGAGAAAAACGTACAGCTGGCAAATGCTTTCAAGTTCAATAGCTCCTAGATGATAGGGCCTAGGGCCTTCAAACCACTTCTAAATTGTTCACAAACCACGGGCGGAAGACGCAGAGCCTATGCTTCGTGCATCATTACCTCGTGCGATTTTACATGAATATTTCCAATGAGGTAAACAAATATTATGAAATACAATGAAGTATGAGCAGAAATAATTCCTAAAAACATTAATGAATTAATTTACTCACAAACAATGCTTCTCCAAGATTCACACAGGCCGATGGAACAAGATTAAAGGAGGTCTTGAATCATGCTGTTCTTTAGCTTGTTTTACAGTGAAAATTCGTCTTCTTCGTTGGTGTTTTACATCAGTTGGCATTCATTGTAGTTGCATTACCGCCACCTTCTGGATCAAACAGGGAAAGAGGGAAAATGGCTGCTCTTATAATGTGACTAGCAATCAATGTGACTTCAAACAACCAATGAGAATGCAAACATCTGAAATAACAGGAATAAGTGACATTCACATAATGGCCTATAGAAGGTGCTACAAACACTTAAACAGAGTGAATGCAAGTAACATTACACAAACAATGGCCACAGGATGCACAGCCTATGTGTTGTGCATTATTACCTTGTGCGATTGTACACAAATATTTCCAATTATGAATTAAAACTGATATTTGAAAAATACAGATAACAAATGCTTTCAAGTTCAATAGCTCCTAGATGATAGGGCCTAGGGCCTTCAAACCAGTTCTAAATATTTCACAAACCACGGGCGCAAGACGCAGAGCCTATGCTTCGCGCGTCATGACCTCGTGCGATTATACACGAATATTTTCAATGAGGTATTTCTGCCGATTATTGAGAAAAACGTACAGCTGGCAAATGCTTTCAAGTTCAATAGCTCCTATATCATAGGGCCTAGGGCCTTCAAAACACTTCTAAAATGTTCACAAACCACTGCCGCAAGACGCAGAGCCTATGCTTCGCGCGTCATGACCTTGTGCGATTTTACACGAATATTTTCAATGAGGTATTTCTGCCGATTATTGAGAAAAACGTACAGCTGGCAAATGCTTTCAAGTTCAAGAGCTCCTGGATGATAGGGCCTAGGGCCTTCAAACCACTTGTAAAATGTTCACAAACCACGGGGGCAAGACGCAGAGCCTATGTTTCGCGCGTCATGACCTCGTGCGATTTTACACAAATATTTTCAATGAGGTATTTCTGCCGATTATTGAGAAAAACGTACAGCTGGCAAATGCTTTCAAGTTCAATAGCTCGTAGATGATAGGGCCTAGGGCTTTCAAAACACTTCTAAAATGTTCACAAACCACGGCCGCAAGACGCAGAGCCTATGCTTCGCGCGTCATGACCTCGTGCGATTTTACACGAATATTTTCAATGAGGTATTTCTGCCGATCATTGAGAAAAACGTACAGATGGCAAATGCTTTCAGGTTCAATTGCTCCTAGATGATAGGGCCTAGGGCCTTCAAACCACTAATAAAATGTTCACAAACCACGGCCGCAAGACGCAGAGCCTATGCTTCGCGCGTCATGACCTTGTGCGATTTTACACGAATATTTTCAATGAGGAATTTCTGCGAATTATTGAGAAAAAAGTACAGCTGGCAAATGCTTTCAAATCCAATAGCTCCTAGATGATAGGGCCTAGGGCCTTGAAAACACTTCTAAATTGTTCACAAAACACGGGCGCAAGACGCAGAGCCTATGCGTCGCGCGTCATGACCTCGTGCGATTTTACACGAATATTTTCAATGAGGTATTTCTGCGGATTATTGAGAAATACGTACAGCTG